>CP149065.1:47500-1247500 GCA_038024825.1 Polylopha cassiicola
ACTTTAAAGTACATTTTAAAGTAGGTTCCCTAGTAACAGAATATGCCAGTACATACTCATACATGCTACAGTAGAGAAATCTATCAAAACACCCGTTCTTTTAACAAATGGCAGCTTTTCTGAAACTTATTCTGGCAAGAAAATGCATAATGATTTATTATGGCAACATTAATAATCATTTAGTATGGCAACATTGAGTGCTTTGACAAGTTTTTTTATTTTTTTAAATAATACTGAGATTAAATTAGCTGCCGGAATACTGAGGCCTAGAAATTTTAAGTGGAAATGGATTTTGTGAATTACTGATTCATTTTTGAATGTGAGAAAAAATAAATATACTGTTATGACTTATTAAAAAAGTAATTACTCTATGACGCTCTCCTTCAAGTTGGTAGACTTGTTTAAACTATGAAATTGAAAACAATTTTATTACATCACTGGTGTTTAGAACTGGCAAGAATTGTTCAGATTACAGAGTAGTCAATATTATCTCTTCGTACAAAATATGAGAACTACCGGAACGGCAGTCATACGGAATGCAATGGAAAATATTTCTACTGTTCAAAATCCTCTTACACACTAATTAATTTACAATAAAGCCTAAATTAGTAGCAACAAAATGGCAATAAATATTTTATATATTTTTTACAAGAAAACCATCAGTCACGAACAATTATGGGTACATGCTAATAATACTATGATGCACTAATTATGGCTTCCATTACATTACTCTGCGATAGCTGATAATAATATTATTCCAGGCCGTATTCAAATAGGCCAAAATTAAAGATCGTTTTAAATGTGTAATGCAATCACTGCGCCGGCGCCGGCGAGACGCGAGAACACCGACAACATAATAAACAATCACGGCGATGGAACCAAACCTTACGACGAGACTAACTTACCGCTAGAATATACTTAACGAGCTTAAATAAATAATAATTAAATTTACATTGAACACATAAATTAAATTCTATTAATAAAATGCGATTCGAGTCGAGTTTTATTCCGTTTTGGAAAATAAACAGCATATTATAGATTATAATAAAATATTTCAGTACGTTTATAATTTGCCGCTAAGATTAATACAGGCATTCACTAAATACGTTATAAAAAGTGAGGTTATGTGTTATATGTAATCCTATATTGTTATGTTATCGTTAAGGGGCTCCCTGCAGCTGTTGCAGCTGACTGCAGCTGTCTGCAGCTGCCTGCAGCGGACTGCAGCTGAATGCAGCTGCCTGCAGCGGACTGCAGCTGAATGCAGCTGTCTGCAGCCGACTGCAGCAGAATGCAGCTGTCTGCAGCCGACTGCAGCTGAATGCAGCTGAATGCAGCTGAATGCAGCTGCCTGCAGCCCGGGAGCCTCTTCATTCATAACGTCTACGATCTACCGCCGTCGCGACGAGCACTGTACTCTTATATACCAATTTTGAGTAAGTACCTACAGGGCAACCGATAAAGAGCTACTTGAAAGTGTTTTGTATAAACCAGGCATTGTTTTTTTTAAGTTTGGTTCTCTGCTCGTCGTACAGCGGGATGTGAATAGATTTCTAGTTCGTACAGTATTTGATAAACTACTCGTTACTCTGTTAGGCCGCTACTACTCGTGGGTCGCGTACTTGGTAAATTCTTAAGTATAAATAATTCTACGCCATTTTGAAAATTCGTTCGCGCTAAGATCCGTTCAAGATTATTGTCTGTGGCGTTTGACGTCTGCTAGAGTTGCCAGTGTTTTGGGAAATCTACCATTTTAGTAGAATTTCACAGTATTATTACACTAGACAAGATTTTATTTCTTAACTAGGTAAGTTGTAGGGCAGTGCTCGGGTAACTAATATTGTTTACGTGATTCCTTGTTTTACACAACTACTGATATTCATATAAAAGAGCCAGTATAGACGCCTAATAGATTTATCAAAAAGTTAAAATACAGCTAAATCGTATTTAAATAATTTCTGATGCTCACTCGTCGGAATGAAACTGCTGCAACGCATTCGATTTGCGTATATTGATTTTATGATGACGTTTCGAGAACTTTACAGTACCCAAGCAAGTAAAACTGTGTCACTATTACGGATACAGTATTTATAAAGTTTCTAAAAATGCATAAAATTAGTATGCGCGAGTTAGATCCACTGCTCGCAGCCGTCTTATTGCAATGTCAAACGTGTTTTGAGATAAATGTGTCAATATTGTACAGAAAGTAAAATCAGTTGTGATGCTGCTCGTCCCGACCGAGCCGGGCAGCGAGCCGCCCACAGCGCCGGTGCCGCCGGTGCTGTGCGCGCCGCCCTTGCGACTCGTCTGTGCGCTGGCGTCCCGAAGGTCTTACTGGTCGCACGCAGCAGGTGGGCGGTGGGGGAAGGGGGGAGGGTGGGCGTGGCTCAGTGCAGTGCGCGGGCGCACTTCTTGCCGCACGCACACTTGCGCACGATCTCGATCTCTTTGGTGTAGCGCGTGCCGTCGCTGCAGATCAGACGCACCTGGAATATGTTATATATTAGTATTTTATCACATATCATATGACGTTACACATCCCCTTTCGGGATTTACCGGTGCTCGTTAGAGAAGTATTTAAGGTATGATATTGTTGCGTTACCTTCCTCTTCTTGGTGTTCCTCGGGCAGCAGTGGCAGCCGGGGCCGGCGGTGAGGGCGGTGAGGGCGGAGTACCCGGGGGCGGAGTGCCCGGCGGGGGCGGCGCGCTGCAGCGGGGCGCAGCGCGCGGAGCGCACGGCGCGGCGGCTGCGGCAGCTGCCCTCCGACACGAACTCGCGCGTCGCCTCCTGCACACGGACACACACACACATACACACGGGGTACAGTACATACAGGACAGTGCGGCACACGCGGCGGGGGCGGGCAGTGCGCGCCGCGCCGGGGCAGGCACAGCGCGCTCCGACACAAAGCGGCCGGGAAATGCCCGAGATAGTACTGCCGTTAAAGAGTTCCGTATGGAAGAATAGTCAACACTTATTGCTTACTCGTATGTTTACTGGCCGCTTTGTTATATTCGATGCGGACTGTACCAGTAAGTCTGCTGTTACAGCATTTGTAGCATACATCGTAATAAACAATATATATTACCTTCCGACAGAGTTTGCTTGCGGCGGGCGCGTGGTCCTGCTTGTGCGCCGGCGCCGCTGCTATAAACAAAATCATTCATTTGTAATCGTCTCAAAAACATCATAAACAAACCCGACGCGCTACTCTAATGCGAGTAGATTCGTCTGTTCTTCGCTGGAGAGATATTAAGAATAATGACAAAAATAAACAATATACATTTTATTAGTTATATAATTATGTAAACATGTCGTGCTCACCGGGCGAGGCCTGCACGTCGCCGAGGGGCCGCCGCGGAGCCTTCTGCACCAGCAGCGACGAGCCTGCAGCAAACACGCGGGTTACAACAAGTTCACAACCAGACTAACATAACATTAACAGTGAATAGTGTCCCGGCCGTGCTTGCCCGGCGGCGGCACGTGTAGTGTACTGTGCGTGTGTCGTGTGTAGTGTCGGTACCTATGGAGGCGCGCAGCTCGCACTGCGCCCCGGCCGTGCCTGCCCGGCAGCGGCACGTGTAGTCGGAGCGCGATCCCTCCTCGCGCACGCAGCGGCCGCCGCGCGCGCACGGGTTAGGCACGCACGGGTCCTGAAGAGAAACGAATATAATTTGGTGTTTAGTCGAATTTCACGCCCCCCTCGATCTTTGGCAAGAGTCAGTCCCAAGGGTGCGTGCGTACCTGCGCGTGCGCCGTGTCCTGCAGCGCGGTGGCGGAGGGGGCGTGTCCGGGGGCGGGGCCGGGCGGCGGGGGCGGGTCGTCGTCGCCACACCCCGCGCCGGCGCGCTGCACTCGCGCCGCGTTCGTGAAGTCCACGCGCTTGTGGTTGATCCACGCCTCCTTTATGCAACCTGCAACACGCACGTAACGATTGCGAAATTTAATACATGATCACAAGCTTTTTGTTGTCCATCTAGTAGGTTTATTACCAAATAAGAATTCTATTCAATCTGCCAGTTAGATTATTAAAAAATATTGGACACGTACTTGATAATTTCTAAAACAAACAAAAATTGACAAAGATAAATGCTTCTAAAGTTCGAGAGTGGGGGCTCGTGACATCACCGTCTCCCTGGGTGGTGGTAGCAGGGGGGTGGTAGCAGGGTGGAGGGTGGAGGGCGTACCTTTAAAGCTGGTGATGTTCCGCAGGTGCCACTTGGCGAAGGCTTCGCGCGCCACGTCCGCCGGCACGCCGCCCAGGAACAGCGGCCGCTCCAGCCGCAGCAGCTCCTGCCGCCCTGCATCACAACACACCACACATTAATACAATACAATGATATTTGTACCCAGAAAAGAGTAAAAAAAAAACTTAACGCGAGGCGTTGTATTTTTACACGCGTCATTGTAAGAGTCGACGATTTCCTATGTACTTATATTCTGTCTATTTTTGTTTACAGCGCCATCTGTGTACGCACTGTGTAGTTGTGTGTACACAGACGATTGGATAACTTTACAGCTATCACAAATTACCGATAGATGTCACTTTCCGCTACTAAATATTGAAAGGGCTAAGTTCGCCATGTCAGTGTGTGTATATGTGTTGTGTGTGCATGTGTGCGTGTGCGTGCGTGTGCGTGCGTGTGTTAGTGTTACCCTCGTTGATGATGGAGCGCGCGGGGCCGTCGTCGACGCGCAGCGTGAAGTTCTTCTTGACGGCGAGCAGCTCCGCCTTGTGGTACGCGCCGTCCGAGACCATCTCGAAACTGAAACCGCATCATAACGACGACACCACCGTTAACCACATCACAACAACACCGCCCGCAAAGAACAGAATTGAGATGAGAATGAGTAAATTATGGGAATGAGGATCACAATTCAGGAGAATATGAAGATAAGGATAGGGATTACATTGTAGTGAGTACAAAAATGAGGATGACGATTGTAATTGAGGTGAATTCAAATGAGAATGAATATAACTGATTATTAGGATGCGAGTGAGTATGGGATTATCGGTAAGGAAATATCGGCAGTGAGGTGATCGGCAGCGCGCTCCGCTCACCTGTACATGGTGGAGGTGGGGTGGTTGCCGACGTCGTAGCTGGCGCGCACGCGGCCGTTGAACAGCTCCACGGCGAGGTGCTCCTCCGCGCCGAAGTACACCAGCACGCCGTGCTGCTGCCGCGTGCTGAACACTGCATCCGACAACACAACAACACAATAACAACACGATAACAACATGGACAGCTGAGTCCTGAGTGAGTGCAGTGTACTGACCGAGCGTGACGTTGGCTTGCGGCGCCGTGCGCAGCGGCTCCAGCTCGACCAGCGAGTCGTTGTGGCTGAACGTGAGCGACGTGAGGTACTCGCACAGCCGACCTGCACACAGACACGGTATCAACACGAGCGCACACACCCGTCCGTCTGTGCGTCACACACACTGTGCGTGTGTGCATACGTACCCGAGTAGCCGGGCGCACACTTGCACAGGTAGTCGCCGGGCGCGGACAGCAGCGGCCGCTCCATCATAATGTCGTCCTGCGAGACAACCACTGTACATTAACTACTCGCCAGCTCAGCGTCGAACCAATTACTCATTAAAATAATAACAATTATTCCAAAAAATATTTCATTAAAACTTCTCTTAATCTAGTGTGAGTGAGCATGTCCTGTATATGTGTGTGTGTGTGTGTGTGTGTGTGTGTGTGTGTGTGTGTGCGTGTGCGTGCGCGCTCACCTGCAGCGCGAGCGCGGCGGCGGGCAGGTAGCAGACGCCGTGCACGCAGTCGTGGTGCGCGCAGGGGGAGGTGCCGAGCGCGGCGTGGGGCGCGGCCTCGCAGTACCGCCCCGCGTACCCGGCGGCGCACGCGCACGTGTACTCGTCCAGCCCGTCCACGCACGTCGCGCCGTTCTGGGGGTTCGTGCAACAACGTTACAATCGCGACATTGTTACGATTCACTCTATACCATATTCGGTTATCACCGGCCTGGTATCGACGGGCAGTTGTCTTTTGATTTCTCCCAAGAAGCAATCTTGTATACTGTATTTATTAGTTACTACGATACGTGGCCCGCGGTTTCACCCGTGTGGCAGTGTCGCCGAGCGGCGTGTCCTTGCAGCTGCGTCTCTAGCGGCACTGACCTGGCACATGTGGTCGGCGCAGTCGTCGGCGTTGATGGTGCAGTTGGTGCCGGAGTACCCCCGCGGACAGGCGCAGGAGTAGTGGCTGCCGTGGTCGGTGCACGCGGCGCCGTTCGCGCACGGGTTGAACTCCGCCGTGCAGAACGGAATCTTCGTCTCGCAGTATTCACCTGACGAGGGAATTATACATTGTGCAGAATAGTATTATTATGAGAATGAGTATGGAATCAATTACGAGAATAAGAATGAGTATGAAGAGAAGTATGAATATGAAGATATGGAAGATGAGTTTAAATATTAGTATGAAAATGAGGATGAATATGAATATTAATATAACAGTGAGGATAACTGTCGATGAGGATTAAGTTGAGAATGTAAAAGAAGAAAGTTCAAAGACGAATATGAGGATGCATATGAATATGGAGATGAGCACAAGGATTGTATGAGTATGATTAGAACTATTGTATTTTCTGTTGTTGATCCTTATAAAATAAATAAATAAATAAATATCGACTATGAGTATAAATAAGAATGAAGATGTGTATGAAAATGAAGATTACGAAGAATATGAACATGCGTATGGAGTTGAGTAAGAGGATGGAGAAGAGGAGTGTGAGTATGAGTATGAGTGTGTTCGTACCCATGTACCCGGGCGCGCAGCGGCAGGAGTACCCCTGCAGGCGGTCGAGGCAGGTGGCGCCGTGCTGGCAGCGGTGCGCGGCGCAGTCGTCCACGTCCACCTCGCAGCGCACGCCCGCGTACCCCGGCGAGCACTCGCAGCTGCCGGCACACAGTGACTAACATTATATAGCTGTCTGCTCACGACACGTGTCCGTCTGCTCACGACATGTGTCCGTTTGCTGACGACACGTGTCCGTCTGCTGACGACACGTGTACGTCTGCTGACGACACGTGTCGTTCGTGTCGTCTTAAGATACGTTTTGTAGAGCAAGTTCGTGGAGATAACAAAACGTCATATCGGGGGACCGTAGGTTTAGGTAGACTGTAAATATAAAGTGTAGATACTTTATACACCTAAACGAGGAGCGGTCCCTCCGACATGACGTTTCCTTTGTAAGAATATTAATACTTACCTAATATTAAGGTTTGATTATTAATTAACGTTTTAGAGGGCTTTATGAATTAGAACATGTGTCCAAATTTCACGTCTCTACTATTAGCGGTTACGGCTGTGCGTCTGTGTGTGTGTGTGTGTTGTACTCACTGGAAGCGGCCCTCCTCGAGCAGCTGGCAGACGCCGTGCGCGCAGGGCTCGCCGTAGCACGCGTCGATCTGGTGCTGGCACGTGTCGCCGTGGAAGCCGCGCGCGCAGCGGCACGTGTAGCCGCCCGCCGCCGTCGCCAGGCACGTGCCCTCGTTCAGGCACGGGTTGTTGTAGCAGCGGTTGCACTTCGACACCACCTCCGCGGGAGGCTTCTCTGTGGGTTACATGATGCAGTTTATTATTTACAATATGTGTGTGTGTATGCGTCTCTCTCTGTGTGTGTGTGTGTGTGCGCGTGTAGGCGGGTACCTGTGCAGAGGAAGGCGGCGGGGGGCGTGCTGAGCAGCAGCTTGCCGGCCATGCGGGCGGGGGCGGCGCAGCGCGCGGAGCCGGGCTCCACGTCCCCCGCGCGCGCCGCCCACGCCGCCAGCCAGCGGGCCGAGCAGTCGCAGTGCAGCGGGTTCGACCCCAGCGCGCTGCAACACAACCGACATCATCATCATCGTTGTTACTCCTCACTCCTCGGCGTCCACTCATGGAAAAACCATTAAATTTTGTGGCGAGACAAAGCGAGAACTCTCAAAGTGAAGACAATTTTTCAAACATACATACATTTGCCACGATGAGAAGAGTGATACCAACTTGTAAGTTGTAAGACTGTAACTATACTGTAACTACTGCTAATATATTTATTTCACAAAAGATAACATTTACATACAACTCTAATCGCTCCTCGATCTAATGCCTATCTGGCGAACGTGACTGTGGCGATCGCATCGGAATGATGAGACAAGACCACCACAATACAATTGAAATGTGAATAAAACAGTAGTTTGATCACTGGTGGATACATACACGTGCGAGATGGACTGCAGGTCGCGGAACACGCCGTCCGCCAGCGAGGAGATGTTGTTCCCGTGCAGCGACAGCACGCGCAGCTGCGTCAGCCCGCGCAGCGCGTCACGCTGGAACACCACACCGACAGATATAACTCACTGAACTCGCTTGTCGAAACGTTGGTTGGACACTGTCACAGTCAGGCGCGTGCAGTGAGGGTCGCGCATGTACCACGTCAGGGTAGGCACTCCATACATTTATACCATTGTGCCTATATAGAATGCACGCCCTTGGACACAGTAACCTGTCAATGAAAGCGAATGTTCTTGTGTCACTAACCCAATTGTTTGTTACGAATTTCTCACAAATAGTGTTCACTAGCCAATATGGCCATTCTCCGTAAACTCAACTCTTCTCCTACTACCCCTCTGCCTGGTGCTACTGTACCTGCACGCATCGGAGGCGGTTGTAGCTGACGATGAGCGTGCTGAGCTTGTTGTTGTCGGCGAAGGTGTCGTTGGCGAGCACGCTGATGCGGTTGTTGCTCAGGTCGAGCCGCGTCAGCTGCGTCAGGTGGCTGATCTGCTCCGCCGATATGCTCGTGATCTCGTTCGACTCCAGATATCTGTAAATACAGTCTGTTAGTAGGTGCCAGGTGAACTGTGCGCGGTGTGGGGGAGCGGGGGAGCGGGACAGGGCGGGTACTGACAGTTCGGTGGTCTGTCGCGGGATGCGCGCGGGCAGGGCGGAGAGCTGCGCGCGGGAGCAGCGCACGACGGTGCCGGCGCACGCGCACGACGCCGGGCAGTACGACTCCGACAGGCAGCCCTTGTCCTCCGCTGCGGAATCAAACAAATAACTTTGTCAAATCACTTTTACTACACCTACAGTTAAATATGTGCCTGTCAATTATTGAAATGTTAAATGTAAATGAGTTGTAATCCAGTGTGTGTGCGTGCGTGTCGCACTCACCGGTGCAGGTCATCTGCGCGGGCTCGAGGTCGGCGAGGCGCGCGAGGCGCAGCGCGGGCGGCAGTGCGCACTGCGCGCGCGGCGCCAGGCGGCGCGAGCGCAGCCAGGGCGCCAGCCAGGACATGTGGCACGTGCACTCCACCGGGTTGTTCTCCAGCCCGCTGCGCGCCGACACGTGTATATATTATAACACAATTCGTTTAATTATTTCTTGTAATATAAATTTTATATATTATCGACACGTTTCTTTCTCATTGAATATAATAACTTTTAACCACGATTTTATCTCCGAGGGATTTTAATCCCAATAACTCTGTTTTATTTCTATCTTAATTTCAATCGTTGATTATTTATTCAAAAAGTTTAATTAGTACCGGGGACATTATGAGAAGAATTAAACCAACTTGTATGTTGTGGCACTAAGTATAGTGTACTATTTTTTTTTATAAGACCTAAAACTAATATACTATATTGACACAGCGCTAAATGCTCCTCCATCTAATGTCTATCTGGCGGACGTGATTGTGGCGATCGCATCGGAATGATTAAAATTTCACCACAAACTTTCGTAATCGTCTAATCGTTACGTAATTTATCACATACCCCGTTTTGGAATGAGCAACTGTTTTAAAACTGTATTTTGTAAACTACTATAAGTACCTAATTATAAACTTTATCTACTTTCTAACTAGAAACAGAATAAATTTAAATAATTATTCGGAAGTAGGTACAATGCACTTACAGCGTGGTGAGCGCGGTGAGGTGATCGAACGCGGCCGGCGTGATGCAGCGGATCTTGTTGTCATTCAGGGACCTGTAAAGGACTCCCAAGTTATTCATATAGCAAATATCTTTTGGATATAATTTGACTGTGACTCCCCCTGATGCGCAAGCTGGATCCGCCCTTGCGTCCAAAGTCTGTCAGGGCTGGGAGCTGGTCTACTAGCATCAGACGGGATGGTTCGAAGCCTGTTAGGGCGGGTGTCTCGTGCGGGGCGGTGGGCGGTGGGCGGTGGACTCACAGGACGGCGAGGGCGTGCAGGCCGAGGAACATCTTGTCGCCGAGGGTCTGCAGCAGGTTCCCGTCCAGCAGCAGCTCCTGCACGTGGGCGGCGCCGTCGAACGAGTTGTCCTCGATCACCGTGATACCTGCACAACACAACACGCCTTCCATCACACACGACGCTTAGGTATGTATATCTCGCGACATCGTCTGTGCACGATAAACTTCAACTAAGGAGTGAACTGTCAAAAATCCTTTCTTTACTAATATCATAATGGTTTGTTTGGATTAAATAGGCTCCAAAAGGGCTGGACCGATTTCGAAAATTCTTTCACTGTTGGGAAGTTAGGTTAATAGGTAAAATCGCTCCTCGAACGACTGTCTATCCGGCGGACGTGACTGTGGCGATCGCATCGGAATGATGAGACAAGAACGCCACAACTGGTATAAAACTCTTTGTCAGTATTTATAAAAACTACATTATGGTTTGAACTGAGGCACTAACTTAATGGGCATCGGAAGAATACAACTAACATTACACGGGGATATTATTTATATTCGACATAGGAGTATATTATAACAGGTAGTTAGTTACCGTTGTTCCGGAAGTCGATCTTGGCGAGGTCCGGCAGCCGGCCGAACAGCCCGTCCGACCGGATCCGGCCGAGCGCGTTGTCCGGCATCACTCTGACAGACACACATACATGCACTTTAATACATTTTCACTCATTACTTCGCAAGGTTTTTAAAATAATATTTGTATTCGATTTCACATGTTTGTTTCGAGCTTTTTGTCAGTGATTTCGGTCAGTTTAAAGATCAAAACCATCTATTTATATGCGTGTCACTGTGTGTGTGTGCGTGCGTGCGTGCGTGCGTGTGCGTGCGTGTGTGTGTGTGGTGTGTGTGTGTGTGCGCGTGTGTGTGTGTCAGTGCGTGCTCACAGCGCGTCGGTGTTGGGCGGCAGGTCGCGCGGCAGCTCGGCGAGGCCGGCGCGCGCGCACGTGACGGACACGGTGGCGGGCGCCGCGCCGCTCGCCGTGACGTGCGCCGTCACGCTCGCGGCGCACGAGCACGCCGCCGGGCACGCCGCCGTCACGCCGCACGCGTTCGGCGTCTCCTCGCCCACTGCGACACAATCACATTCACACGTACAGAATCATTTATTGCATACACTACACACATATCTCCCGACACAGAGTGTGTCTGTCTGCCACGTCTTCACGTTTACACCGCTCAACCGATTCAAATACAATTTGGTGTGAAGTTACTTGAAGCCCTGGGGAAGGACTTAGGATACTTTATATCCCAAAAATCACCCCGTAACGGTGCAAAGGGGGAGAGGGGTCACCGACCTTTGCACTTGAAGTTCTCCTCGCGGAGGGCGTCGATCCTCTTGCGGCTCATCCTCTTGGGCGCGTCGCACTTGGCGCCCGAGGTCTCCAGGCTGGGGCGCCGGCGCAGGTACGCCGCCAGCCAGCGCAGCGAGCAGTCGCACGAGAACGGGTTGCGACCTAGGTGCCTACGCAATAAGGTTCACATTACAATGAAGTTCTATCAGCTGTTGAGACGTTCTCATGCCCAATAAGATTCACAAAATGAGTTGATACGTTGTTTTGAAGCGGCATGATACCGGATTGTGACCTAGATGCCTGCGCAATAAGGTTTAAATTACAATGGGAGCGTTTTTAAAGTTTGTACACCCCTGACAGTAGCGAAGTCGCGAAAAAACGGATTGCGACCTAAATACTTATGGAATTAAGTTCAAATTGTAATGAGGATTTCTCTAAAGGAAGTACGCTGTTAGCCGTCGTTGCTGGCTAACTCAAATGCCTACGGAATAAGGTTCAGATTACAATGAAGCAAAAAACTTACAAAGTTTGTATCCCGGACAACGCGGCAAAGGTTCCATTCGGCAGAGAACGTATGTTATTGTCGTAGAGAGATCTGAAATAAAAAAAAATATATAATATATAATATCCCATAGAATTAGTGCCTAGCATAGAGTTAGTTTAATTACGTAGGTACAGACTGCCCCGCGGTAAGAGGTGTTCATTTTATCATAATTAATTAAATTGAAATATAGTTAATTATAGTGACTTTAGCGTTAGACTATTGTTAGCTCAGTCGTGCTACGATTATGGAAACTGTAAAGAATCCGAAACGTCAGCAAATAAAATAAAATAAAAATTTGCGAGTTAAATCCGTTAATAGTTGTTTCATTCCAATATATCGTTACCTAATTAATTATATTTACCATGGTTTAGTTGCGACACAGCCAATATCGATAAATAAACAAATAGATACGTACTGGACAAACATTAAATACTTACAATAACTTCAAGTTCTGCAAATCTCGAAACGTGTCCTTTCGTACGCAAGAGATTTCGTTCGAGTTCAATAATCTGTAAAAAAAAAGGAAAAATAGGTAATACAATTAAAAATCTTGAAAAAGACCTTAAAAAGTACTTTTAAAATTCGTTGCTTGTTTTAAAGATTTCAGCGTACATAGGGATATAGGGACAGAAAAAGCGACTTTGTTTTATACTGTGTAGTGAAATATGTTTGTTAGCTAGGAGTAGGTACTCACAGCAGCTGCAGCGAGGCGAGGCCGTGGAAGACTCCGGACGGCAGCTCCTTGATCTTGTTGCCGTACAGCACGCTGGAATAAATATACAATATACATAATTAAAATCAGGAAAAAACGCGTTCTTGCAACTGTAATTCTTTTAAGCGTTCAATAAAGATACATTCATCTGTGTCTGTGTCTGTATCGGCGTCACTGTCTGTTTCGGCGTCTGTGTCTGTGGCTGTGTCGAGGCTGTGTCAGCGTCCGTGTCAGCTTCAGTGTTATTCAGATATGGAAAATGGTCAGAAGGAAAACGCACCGAGCTCGTAGATAAATTAAATAATTGCTAAACATATTAGATAATTGTGTAACTACATAACTGATTTTTCTCGTCACTCATTATTATTAAGTATTCAATTTGTCAAGTGACATACAAATCAATGGTGTCTGCGTTGGGTCTGTGACGGAGTCGGCATAGTTGTAGGCGTCGGCGTCTTTGTCTGTGTCGGCGTCAGTTTCACTGTTGGCGCCTGTGTCGGTGTCAGGGTCAGTGTCTGTATCTGTGTCGGCGTCCGTGTCGGCATCAGTGTCGGTGTCTGTATCTGTGTCGGCGTCCGTGTCGGCATCAGTGTCGGTGTCTGTGTCGGCGTCGGTGTCTGTGGCTGTGTCGATGTCTGTGTCGGCGTCAGTGTCTGTGTCGGCGTCGATGTCTGTGGCTGTGTCGACGTCAGTGTCTGTGTCGGCCTCAGTGGCTGTGTCAGCTTCAGCGTCTGTGTCTGTATCTGTATCGGCGTCTGTGTCTGTGACCGTGTCGATTATGCATCAGGGTCAGTGTTTGTATCTATGTGGGCGTCAGTGTTTGTATCTATGTCGGCGTCAGTGTCTGTGTCTGTATCGGCGGCACGTGTCTGTGTCTGTGTCGGCGTCATTGTCTGTGTCTGTGTCGGCGTCTGTGTCTGTGTCGGCGTCGCTGTTGTGTCTGTATCAATATCAGGGTCAGTGTCTGTGTGTGTGTCGGTACTCACAGCGAGGTGAGGTGCGCGAGTCCGGCGAAGGCGTCCGGCGCGAGGCGCGTGATCTTGTTGTTGGAGAGGTCGACGCGCGCCAGCCGCTTCACCGCCGCGAACGCCGCCGGACCCACCTCCGTCAGCTCGTTCTGCTCCAGCCGGCTGACAGTTATAAAAACAAATATTACATATTTGTACCGGGACAAGAGTGGAAAAAATCGAGATTCCTTCTCCCAGTGGGACTGGAACCAACGGTTTTATAAACAATTCAGTTTAACTACAAGGGCCAAAATAGCCGTACACTGGCTATTTTGCAAGCATTGAAAATCATCGAACAGACAGGAGTCTATTCGGTAGCTCTAGAAATGCCGTGTCTACCGGCTTCATTTCACCATCGTATAAAGCAGGCGCGTGCAGTGTAGGCATATAGCCAGGGTAGGCACTCCGTACATATTTATCAAAATGGGACTATATTGAATGCACGCCGTTAGTCTGACTCTGTAGAAGTATTCTTTTCTAAACCATGTGTTGCCTATAGGAATGTTAAAAGTAATTTTGCTTGAGAACGCTCTAAGTATTGATATCGCTTGTTGGGTGGAGTCCATAAAATAATATTGTTAAATGAAGGCACTGTATGACTTCGGGACATTGCGACAGAGAGACATAATACGATACATGGAATCGGAGAACCTGGAGTAAGCGAAGGGAGAGGAAGGCACACAAGATTCAACTGGGTGGAATCAATAAGATAGTATAAGAGTGTACTATCGAATGCTTTCGGGGTATGCCATTTTAGAAAAAAATTGCTTGCACTTGTTGCTTCACACACAGCCGCCAGGTACCAGGGTCGTTCAAGCGATTATTGCCTTAAAGGTGTAACATCGCCAGCACAGTTGATAGTACGTTGAGTGTTGGTGTGTTAGTGTGTTATGACTCACAGCTCGGTGGCGCGCGGCGGCAGGGCGGGCGGCAGCTCGCTGAGCAGCTTCTCCCGGCAGTCCACGGTGCCCTCCGGCGAGCAGCGGCACGGCGGCGGGCAGCGCGGCTCCGCGGAGCACTCGCCCGGCGCCGCCGTCGACGGACCTGCACCGCCTTATTATTATAGGCATATGGACGGGAATCGGTCTCTTGACGGTAGATTACAGCCGAAGCTTTTGAGGTTATTACACATTGTAATGAAACGACCATAACGGATTTAGCTCCAGTATTTTATATGCTGATGTTTTGAAAACATTACACATTTTATATTCGTAAACTGACTGAGTCTAAACTAGAGTGAATTTGTATTATACAAACTGTCGCATTTCATGTCAGCGTATTTGGTCAGACGGAAATTACGCATGTTAAATCCGTTGTAATTGCATCATTCCCAAATCTAGTGAAATCCCTAATTACAATAGAAGGTCATCTCACCGCTGCAGACGAGCTCGTGCGGCTCCAGCTCGGTGAGCACGGCGCCGCGCAGCGTGGCCGGCGCCTGGCACCTGCGGGACACGCGGGACAACGACACGTTAATACTGCAGGCGCGTGCGGTGAGCACCGGGACGGGGTAGGCACGCACGTTATGAGAGGAGACTGCTGTCAGTAGCAGGGGCGTGCGTGTCTACCTCGGCGCGGTCCTTAACTTAGAGAGTCAGTCCAGTAAGTACTCCAACAGTGGATGGTATATCAAGCCTATAGTATTTGTCACGTTGACATTTTGACATGTCACTATACACAAGGAATCCATTTTCGCCGATAAATATGTCGTCTTTAAAAGCGTCAAAAGTGGATAACGGAGTTCATCATAGATTCGGACAAGTGCCAATCGCTAATAGCAACAATCGAATTGACATACGCCAACTAAACGTCACTTCAGTTTTGTTTACGTATGTAAAGTTTTGCTTTCCCGTCCGGTTGCTATTATCAGTTGGCACGTGTCTGGGCCCGGGTTGTGTATGTACGAGTATGTGTGGCGGTGACCTGGCGCCGAGGCCGAGCAGGCCGGCAGCGCGCGCGGCGGCGGCGAGGCGCGCCACGCGGCAGTCGCACACGACGGGGTTGTCCGCCAGCCGCAGCGTGTGCAGCCGCGCCACCGTCGCCGGCTCCAGCGACAGGTACGTCAGGTTGTTGTTGTTCAATGTACTGGAATATTACAAAAAAAAAATGACATAATAATAAGTTTTGTTGCAAACAGGCGCGCGCAGTGAGGATCGCGCTAGGGTAGGCACTCCATGCATTTATAGCATTGTGCCTATATGGAATGCACGCCCTTGGTTGCAAATCACAGAAAACACTTTCCTGTGCTATTTAAATCTTCATTAGCAGTGGTTCTTAATCTTTTTAGGGTCCTTGCCCGCGCCCTCCTCCCGCGCTAGTCGGCGCTCAGACTAGACACTTTGCAATGCGGCGTGAGAGACAACTGCCAGCTGATTGTTGCCGCGGAATACAAGTTTTACCCCCGCGGGGGTAAATTACCCCCAGGTTAAGAATCGAGGGTTTTGTCATAAATATACACTTTATTTCATACATTCTCTAAATACCTACGTTATGTTTTTAGAAAATGTATGAAGACACCTAAGCTGTGATAAGTGACAATTTCGTTTCCTACAAACACGACAAGCATCAAGACTTGTCACCGACATTGTCGAGTCGTGAACATTATAATACAGATGTTATCAATTTAAATTTAGTTTAGTTTGGGCTCCGAAGCCGCAGCCTCATATTACGACCGCGGCTCCAAATATGGCGGGAAATCGCGACAACACGCGAGCATTTGTACCCGAGTATCGTGTGCTTATCTACGAGAAGTATCTACAATCAAACATACTTATATTCTTATATAAGTATATGTTAATGATTGCGAACTTTTTAGTTCGTGACTTCTTTATTATATTTTTACATGTTTTTCGGGGTTCTGTACCTAAGAAAACCGAACTTTGTAGGATCGCATTGTTGTCCGTCTGTCTGTCTGTCTGTTGAAGACCCTTTTTGTCAGGAACGCGTGGTGGTATCAAGTTAAATTTGTTATTATAAAGCACTCAGGTCTACTATCCCTCGAAGCTGTAAAAACTTCTAAGCTGATATTGTTAACTTAGAAGTTTAAGTTTTATAAGATACAGTCGTTTACGCCGCACATTGTCGACACTCGCAAGGGAATTAAAACTTACAGGGTACTTCGCTAAAGTCCTTAGCATTAGCCTATCGTCAGCTGACATAGCTCAGCCTAGTTTGGTCACTGACGGATATGACAGGAATATGTATTTAGTACTTTTGTACTTTTTTTTATTAATAAACGAATTTGAATGAGGTGTCCCCAGGCAAGGTGGAGTGATTTGCGTAAGATGGCTGGCAGGAGCTGGATGCAAGCCGAAGATAGAGCACAGTGGCGTGCAAGATGTCCAGCAGTGGACTGCGACAGCCTGATGGCTGATGATGATGATGATGAGTGTACTCACAGCACTTCCAGGCTCTTGAGGTGTTCGAGCGCCTTCTCGTCGATGCACTTGAGCCGGTTGCCGTCGAGGTGCAGGCTGCGCAGCGCCGCCAGCCCGCGCAGCGCGCGCCGCCCCAGCGCCGACAGCTCGTTGCGGCTCAGGTCCCTGGCGGACGGAGACACGTCATATAGATTACCAGGATATAAGCATTTATGCCTTCGCGGTTATTACACGTTGGAATGACACAATAAGGCCACCGCGTGTCAGAAATCCGCTAGATGCGCTAGTGTAAAATAGGTCCAGCTGTCATGTACCACCAATGAGAGGCAAGCTACTGGCCTGTGATTGGTGGTACATGACAGCTGGACCTCATTCTACACTAGCGCCACTAGCGGATTATGACACGCGGTGGCCCTCATTAGAAATGAGCTTCTGTCCAGACTTGGCACTTTGTAATTTGGCGTTCGAGACAACTACCAGCTGATTGTTGCCGCGAAATACAAGGTTTCCCCCGCGGGTGTGATTACCCAGGGCAGTTGTAGGAGCACTAGCTTTTGCTAGTGACTTCGTCTGTACACGTTACACGTAGTAAAGAGAGTCTATGTGCCTAATGTCTAGTTTCTAGCCCTCATAGTTTAGGCTCTGCGTTGAGACATCAGTCAGTCATTCAGGATAAAGGATTTGAAGCCTATTATTTATTTAGTTTTAAGATCTAATTGTACAACATAATGCAATAAAGAATTATCTATACAAATATTATAAAGCTGAAGAGTTTGTTTGTTTGTTTGTTTGTTTGTTTAATCTCAGGAACTACTGGTTCGAATTCAAAAAGTATTTTTTTGTTCGATAGAACATTTATCGAGGAAGGCTTTAGGCTATATAACATCACGCTGCGACTAATAGGAGCGAAGAAACAGTGGAAAATGTGTAAAAAACGGGGAAAATATGAAGCCTTATGAAGAATTACTATTCCACGGGGACGAAGTCGCGGGCACAGCTAGTGAATTATATAAGTACCTATATAATTTATAAATATAGCCTATGATATATTATTGTAAAGTTTCATCAAAATCCGTTCAGTAGTTTATGCGTAAAATTGAAATAAACATACATCCAGACAACCATCCATACATTCTTACAAACTTAGGTAGGTATATGTTTATAATATTAGTAAGGAATAAACCACATCTCTTGGTTATCTGCTGGTTAACTTCTAATAGCTTACTTGGGACTTATTTGTGTGTTGAGAAGCCTCCAAGTATTTCATAAAGGAATTTCCTCACAAACGATCTGTTAGCGCCGAAGAATTTGGGAAAGCCAATACGAAATATCATTACATTTTGAAACTTTATTTAATAGAAATAAGGTGTAAAATTCTTTGCTTGGTCGTATATAGTTGGATTTTGGAAAATACTAGGTATTCCTAATACTTGTGATATTAATACTTAGTATAAAGAACAATTAATCCTGTACGTAAGATCTAAGAAATTTTTCAAGTTCAAAATCAAAAATGGTCTTCAAAAATGATATTGATGTAATCCTGTAACTTCTAAAATAATAGAACTATAGAGATGGGCCGTGAGTGTCTGAGGTCTTGAGAGTTGATAGGCTATCTAGTATTTATGTTTGACACTTAGTATTCCTATTATTAGTCTTAGTTTTGTTTTATTATTGTTATAGTATTGGAATGAAACAACTATTAATTAACGGATTTAACTCGCGTATTTTTATTTTATTTTACTTAATTGCTGACGTTTCGGATTCTTTACAGTTTCCATAATCGTAGCACGACTGAGCTGACAATAGTCTAACGCAAATAAAATGAAATAAAAATACGCGAGTTAAATCCGTTAATAGTTGTTTCATTCCAATGTGTAATAACCGCGAAGGCATCAGAAATTATTATATTGTTATTGTTGTTTGTTGTTATTGTATTATTTAAATAGTTTTGTTTCTAGGTGCATTGTTAATGTAATGCCGTGTAAATAAATTAATAAAAATAAAAATGTACCTAGGTACATTACCGAAAAATTGGTTGGACCGAGATCTAGTAAGGAACCCTTCACCTGCGAGTCCGACTCACTCTTGAATAATTATTTGTTTTGTATAAATTCCCTTAAGAGCGTTTCAGATTACGCTGAGAGCTCATCTGTCTGAATCTAACAAATTACCACTAGTATTTATACCTGGTGTGTTTACCAGGTATTAATACTAGTGTTCTCAGCCGGCCCCGGCCGGTATCGCGTTCGGCACGCGATCCCTTCAGTAATTAAATATTAAATTTTACCGCGACGTCCCCCCCCCCCTTCCCCGTCCCTCCCCGCCCCTCCCCCCGCCGCGCCGACAGACAGACAGACTAGCATAGACACGACTGAATATTGCACTTCATTTTATAAACACTAGCGACCCGCCCCGGCTCCACACGGGTGCTATAATCCTTCCTCTTGAATCACTCTATCTATTAAAGAAACCGCTTCAAAATCCGTTGCGTAGTTTTCAAGATTTAAGTAGGTATAGGTACATAGAGACAGACAGCGACAGCGACTTTCTTTTAAACTACGTACTTAGGGGGTGAATTTTCTAAAATCCTTTCTTAGTGCTCCCCTACGTTATAAAAGGATGTGCATTTCAAGTTTCTAACCCTTATAGTTTAGTCCCTGCGTTGATATGTCAGTTATTAAGTCAGCTTCTCCTTTTGTATGTGACGGTATGGTATGTGACGTCACGCGCCCCCACTCCAGAACTGTGGAAGAGCTTATCTCCATCATTTAATGTTTGATTGAGAAAAGAAAAAACACGTGTCAAATAATTTTTAATAATCTAGCTGACTAACTAAATATATATTTTTTTTCTTTACCCAGTCATCATCCCTATTATTTATCCGGACCTCGCCTAGTATGACTAAGTATGTAGTTACCTAGGTACTTTAAGATATAAAGTATTTATATTGTCTATATACTAATAATATTATAAAGAGAAAAAGTTTGAAAAATGTTTGCATTAAATAGGCTCCTAAACGACTGGTCCGATTTGAATAATTTTTTCACTGTTGGGAAGCTACACTATTCCCGTGTGACATCTATACTTCTATACTAATATTATAAAGAGGAAAGATTTGTATTTTTGTATGTTTGTAATGAATAGGCTCCGAAACTTCTGGACCGATTTCAAAAATTCTTTCACCTTTGGAAAGCTACATTATCCCCGAGTAACATAGGCTATATAATATCACGCTAGGTCTTATAGTTGCGGAGCAGTAACCGAAAATGTTTCAAAAACGGGGGAAAAGTATCGTTTCTGAGGCCTTAAAAAAATCTTAAGTCCCCCCGTGCGAAGCCGGGACGGGCCGCTAGTAGGTTATAAAAGGGATCCGGGCGAAGCCGGGGCGGGACGCTAGTTTTTAAATAAAATTCGTAAGTAATGTCCGCAGCGCGGCGCGTCCCGCGGGTTTGTCCGAAACGCGGCGGATCAGTTCCGGGTGAATAATTGATTCCTCCCCCCTCCCCCCTCATCACCCCCCGACTAGTTTGGGACTACAATAGTGGGGAACACCAAAGATTACTTAAAATTGCAAAGTCTATTATTGAAATACCGAAAATCAAAAATTCTATGAAGGTCAGAAAATACCAATTTATCTCAGAACTAGCGCTCCGCCCCGGCTTCGCACGGATCGGATGTTTGTTTGGATTGAATAGGCTCTGAATAGGACTGAAAACGACTGGACCTATTTGAAAATTATTTTACTCATTGGAATGAAACAACTATTAACGGATTTAACTCGCGTATTTTTATTTTATTTTATTAGTTAAAGTTACGCTAAAGTTTACCACTTTAGCGTTAGACTATTGTCAGCTCAGTCGTGCTACGATTATGGAAACTGTAAAGAATCCGAAACGTCAGCTAATAAAATAAAATAAAAATACGCGAGTTAAATCCGTTAATAGTTGTTTCATTCCAATGTGTAATAACCGCGAAGGCGTCAGAAATTATTAATTATTTTACTTAGGCTATATTAAATTTTGAAAAATGTTAGGGATCCGTGCGAAGCCGAGGCCGACCGATCTTTCATGAAATTGAGATGAATTTTAGTTTGCTGATAGTTGTAGTCCCGGGAAGGACACGGGCTAGTCCGTGCTCGTGCCCGACACGTGCTTGGCCACACGCGAACAACAACCAGGTCACGGCTGCGGAAACTAAACACGTGTTGTATCGATTTACTTGTGAATAACTTGAAAAGTACTTAGAACCAAGTTATTTAAATACCTATACAAAATGTTAACTAATAAATCCTTACTAATCCTTACTAATATTATAAATGCGAAAGTAACTCTGTCTGTCTGTTACGCTTTCACGCTAAAACTACTGGACCGATTTAAATGAAATTTGGTACAAAGAAAGTCTGGAGCCTGAGAAAGGACATAGGCTACTTTTTAACCGACTGCAAAAAAGGAGGAGTTCCACGCAGACGAAGTCGCGGGCAGAAGCTAGTAAGTTAATAATTTCTGATGCGTTCGCGGTTATTATATATTGGAATGAAACAATAGCATCTTTAGCATAAGACTATCGTCAGCTCAGTCGTGCTACGATTATGGAATCTGTAAAGGCTCCGACACGTCAGCCAATACATTAAAATACGCGAGTTAAATCCATTATTAGTTGATTCATTCCAATAATACGAGTAAATAAGTAATCATTCAAACATAGATACTTATCTGCTGAATAAGTCGCGAATAACTTATCAGGGTGTTACACGACGTTGTTGAACAAGCTTTTTAATTAATTGAAACAGTTTTTTATAATAATAATCTGATGAATTAGCGTTTACTACATATTAGTAAATAAATATCTTTGGACAATTCACACCAATTGATCTAGTCCCAAACTAAGCAAAGCTTGTACTGTGCACTAGACAACGGATAAACATACATAAATACATATAAGACATCCAAGACTCAGGTACAGATGCCAGTGCTCACACTGACTGCCCCTAGCAGGATTCGAACCCGCAACCTCCGGTTTCGTAGTCAGGGCCTCTGACCACTAGACCAACAGGCCGTTGCTTTAGTAGGTCTATAGTGTCTGTCTGTCGTTAGCTCAGTCTGCTACGAACGTAGGGACTGCAAAGTTTTCTCAATGTCAGCGTAAAATTTGTTTTAATTATACATTATTTAAGTTCACCCCGAACTTAACTTACAATTTCCTCATTTTTCATCTTATACTTCACTTGATTACATTTTCTGATTATTTTTTTTCAATCTTTATTTAACCCCGTGTATCTTTACAACCCTTTGCCCAATTAAGCTCATATTTGCACTGAACAATGCTATAAAGGTCATCTATTCGCTTGGCAAATTACATAAAGATCCAAACAACGACTCTCGAGTTATCATTAAACAAACATAAAAACATACTCCGCGGTGCCCCTCAAGTCGACTCTAAAATCTCGCTTCCATTCGATCGATGAAACTCCTTAACAAAATAACTTCACCCAATCAATTTACCAATTTGAATTCTTTATACTTAAATGTATAACTTAAGCTATTGTAAAAAAGGCGAGCTTAATACCATAAGGCAATATCGGGTCCCTCGGTGTTTCTCTTATCCCCAATCCCAACGCTCAAAAACAACGGTTAAAAGGCCGATTGTTAAAAGCGTTCGTAAAAACGCCTAATCCGCCATTTTGAAGCTCTCGACAAGATGGCGGCTGCAACAACAATGGCCGCTAATGGCTGGTGTTTCGGAAAAGGTTTGTTTCAAAGCTTTTTAAGGTTTTTAGTTCGTATTGGCTTTCTGTATTTTTAAGTTGAAAGGGGAGTTTTGTCTGATTGGTGAGAAAATAAGGAAAAACGTAGTTAGTGCTAGTGGGAATGAAGTAAGAGATGGTACCTATTAAAGTGTGACAACGTAAAATCTAATATTATTTAACGGATCCTTAATTTTTTTCAAAATTTAATATAGTGTTTTTTTTTTTAATCGTATCAGCCGTTTTGAAGCCTATTCAATCCAAACAAACCTTTCCTTCTTATTTAGTAGGTATAGATAAAAATAGTACTTAATTCTAAATAATTAAAATAATCTTAAATAATTAACAAAATCACTTCCGTAACCGCAACTTCCGCTCAATTAATAAAGATATCGTTAACATCCGGCCGCCATTTCGCGGCTCGACAAGATGGCGGCACTTCCGGCGCGCCATTAGCGTCCGTAATTAGTTCAATTCATTATTCTCCTTCCAAGATGGATGAACTGTGTCAAGAGCATTTACATAATTGCCTGCTTTAAAATTTAACGAATAATTACGCTTAAAATGATGTGGTGAATCTTTGTAATAAAAAAATTAAAAACATTACAGAAAAAACAGAAAACAGAGTTGTTCTGCGCTTGACAGCGTATCGATATACGTTAACCTTTAATTGAATTTAATGTTTGTAAACATAATATATTATAACAATTTATTAAATTAAACGATTAGAGATACAAAATAATCCGCAGTGCATTCATATAAACCTAACAGTACCTAAACATTATAGTCACTCCTTCTTGTATGTCAGTCTGTATGTTTGTTAAATCACGTGTAGGATTCTTGTAATCTCTTCCAAAACTTGTGTCCCAATTACAACAAAATATTTGTAGGTACCTAAATACCTATGCTAGAGTAGGCCATTAACATATTTGTATAATATTAAATGTCAGATTAATTACGCCAACATTCAAAACATTTTTAAAATAATCAAAAATCTGTAAAAAAAAAAATTCTGTCATACATTTCATAAGAATTTCACATAAAACACAAAGCTGATTGAATCGTGAGCTCAGCGCACGTCCGCTCCGGATGGCGGACAGACGCCGAGTGGCGCGCGCCGGAAGCGACGCCATCTTGCGCCGGAAGCCGCCGGCTAATGACCTCTTGTGCCGTTTGAGATACTACTTTAAAAGTTGGTTTCTTGTTGCTTTAATGATTGTTTGAGCCGCTTGTTATAATGTTGGGTTGAGTTTTTATTTATAACAAGATGGTTTATTTTATAACTAGCGGCACGCCCCGGTTTTACACCTTCCTCTTAAATCACTCTATCTATTAAAGAACGCATCAAAATCCGTGCGTAGTTTTAAAAACTACTGAATTTGATGAAATTTTACAATAATATAGCATACACATCAGAATAACATATAGGTTATATTTTACGATATTGTGTAAACTAGGTAGGTACTCATCGTGCGCAGACGAAGTCGCGGGCAGAAGCTAGTATGTTGCTGCGTTGATATGTCAGTGATTAAGTGAGCTTCTCCGTCGTTAGATCAGTAACAGGGTCCCTTGGGATACGGGAACCCTAAAAAAGTCAAGTTTTTCGTATTCCTATAATTTAAGGCAATAAGAGAAACCGTAACTACCCCCCATTCCGGCGGGAACACGGGAACGCTCTCTCCGCAGTCGAGTAATGGGGGGGGGGGTCATTGACACGACATTGATGATAAAAGGAGATGTGTCGCGGGACGCACTAAAGTGTGCCATCAATGGGCTTAAGGCTCTATATATTTCATATAACTGGGTTCAGACAGTGAATGAGTGTAGAGGAGCGGGTTATAAATAATAATATATTATATTGTATCTATATTTATATATAAAATATGAAGCGTTAAAAATTATTGCTTTTTAACGTAATAATGATGTAATGACAAAAACATTGGCAAATCTATAATAGAGGAAAGGTTTGTTTGTTGGTTTCCAAAATGACTGGACCGATTTGATAATTCAGTCCCTGTTGGGAAGCTACACTATTTCCGAGTGACCTAAGCTATATTACATTTAAAAAAAAAGGGATCCGGGCGAAGCCGGGGCCAACCACTAGTAGGTTACATAAAAGGAGCTGACTTAATGACATATCAACGCAGGACCTAAACTATAAGGTAAGAAACTTGAAATTTTGCACAGGGGTTCCTTTTATAACGTGGGGGAGCACTAAGTAAGATTTTTTGAAAATTTACCCCTTTTGTAAAACGGAAGTGCTTATCGTAAGCAGACAAAATCGCGGGCAGAAACTACTATTAGGTACATATATGCAAAAAAAAACAAGCGTATTGATTCGGTTAGATCATAACCTCTCAATTATCCGTAGTCGAGTAACAGAAATGCAACGCCCTTTCTCTTCCATACCTATATCCTTGAATGAATGTAATTTATTATACAAACGCCTTAAGTAATTAAATTTATTAATAAACTAGAATGAAGAGTGCATCAAATTTGCAGGAGCGTTGGGAAGGAACGCCGCCTTTTTATGCAAATTCCGGGAAATTCCGGGAATTCTCCGGGGAGCGCCGGAATACTGGAGTGCGCCGGAACAGGGCTGCCACTCTACGTAAAATAAAATATCTGTCTCTTTAATATTTAATAGGTATATTAAATGTAGTTTCACTATTTACTACTCGGGAACAAATATAATTTCGATTTCATAACATAATATTAAGTACATATAATTAAATATAATATATATTAAAAGTTAGGTATATCATTCATAGTAGAAATTCCATTATTAAAGGGGATTTATTTTCTAATACATTTTGTACAGAACGCATTTTTCAACTACCTACTTATACTATAACAGCAGACGTCGTCCTGCCCGTCCGATTGTTTCGTCAAAGATCTGTCAAAGTCTTCTAACTGTCACTTAATGAATAGTAATTCTTCATAAGGCTTCATATTTTCCCCGTTTTTTACACATTCTCCACTGTTTCTTCGCTCCTATTGGTCGCAGCGTGATGTTATATAGCCTAAAGCCTTCCTCGATAAATGGTCTATCCAACAAAAAAAGAATTTTTGAATTCGAACCAGTAGTTCCTGAGATTAGCGCGTTCAAACAAACAAACAAACAAACAAACAAACTCTTCAGCTTTATAATATTAGTAAAGTAAATAGTAAAAGTAAATTAGTAAATGTAAATTAGTAAATATAAATATATAAAAAAGTGTCAGCCCTAGCCACCCCTCCTTCAAACAGAAGCTTAAATATTGAAACACGATTTGTCGCGTTTCTTCCATTTGTAAAGAAATTGAAAGAAATTGGTCTTTTGTATGAACTCAAGGAAATATACATATCGCACATCTATATCTAAAGGGAGCTAACTCAAAAATCTGAAGATTTAAATTAAACACACGCTAAAAAAAAGGATCCGATTCCTTACAACAATTTCGCCTCTCCGGAAAAAGTTACTTTTTTTGAGTTAGCTCCCTTTAGATCTAGGGGTGCGATATGAAGATGTTTAGGAAATATATTATACTAGCTTCTGCCCGCGACTTCGTCCGCGTGGAACTCCTCCTTTATCGCAGTCGGTTAAAAAAGTAGCCTATGTCCTTTCTCAGGCTCCAGACTTTCTTTGTACCAAATATCATTTAAATCGGTCCAGTAGTTTTAGCGTGAAAGCGTAACAGACAGACAGAGTTACTTTCGCATTTATAATATTAGCTAGAATTATAGCGTTAATAGAAATACATCATCTGTCAAAATTTCAACTGACTAACTATCACGGTTCAGGAGACATACGCCTGACAGCCTGGTGACATACAGACAGACAGCGGAGTCTCAGTAAGAGGGTCCCGTATAACATTTTAATACAGAACCCTAAGCTAGTAAGGTGTTTGTCGCGCGAGAAAGCATACATCTGTCAGTTATATTGTAAATCTGTATTGACGATCTCAATATGAGTGAATATAATTTGACATATTAATGGCTGTCAAGTACCACTATGTTATAAATGATTGTAGTTTTTAATTTATTAGACTTATTGTGACATAAATGAATATTAACTTTATATAATATTAGTGACTGTAGAATATTTCCATTATTTATTAATAACTAGCTTCTGCCCGCGACTTCGTCCGCGTGGAACTCCTCCTTTATCGCTGTCGGTTAAAAAGTATCCTATGTCCTTCCTCAGGCTCCATACTTTCTTTGTACCAAATTTCATTTAAATCGGTCCAGTAGTTTTAGCGTGAAAGCGTAACAGAGAGACAGACAGACAGAGTTACTTTCGCATTTATAATATTAGTAGGGATTGTAATTTGAATATTTTTTTAATTGCTATGTGAAAATTCTTTATTCTGTAATTATAATAATTTGTACGCCGAAAGGCAAAACATGGAGGGCATTTTACTGCATAAAAAATAATAGCTGTACCTATGTAATTATCTTATCTTATCTAACCAAATGTAAACTTTTTCACTAAATAAATTAAAACAATATGTATAATGTTATAATGTAACTTGTTCATAATAATATTATTTATTCTATATTTTTGGTCTGACGATCTCAATATGAGTGCATATAATCTATTATATAAAAGAAAGTCGTGTTAGTTACTCCGTTTATAACAATTATAACTCAAGAACGGCTGAACCGATTTGGCTGAAAATTGCTGGGGATGTAGCTCAAAACCAGGAAAAGGACATAGGATACTTTTTATCACGTTCAAGTGAAAAAATAAAAATATAATGACAACTGTCAAATCGATTCTTTGCCGGGCGGGACGAAGTCTGCCGGGACCGCTAGTTTGACATAATAGTGTAATTATGCTGTATGAATTTTGAGAAATAAATAAATCTCATCTAATCTAATCTATACTTTGACACATGTCATGTTTTGTCGCGCGACAGACTCTCGAGCTCGTTCCCGAGGCGAACAAAGCAAAATGAACGCCATTTTCCTACCATTTCACTCAAAGTGGAAGCGAAATATAATTTTATCGTCCTCGAATAGCTCCGAAGACGATAAATATAAATTGAAGCCGCAGGTACAGTCGGCGACGTGTACCTTTTAAACATCACTACATAGTATAAAACACAGTCGCTGTCCGTCCATACATAGGGACGGACAGACAGACAGGACAAAAGGCCTCTTCTATATGGTGTGAGTGTACAAAGAAAGTGTTTTTTTTTTTAATTTCACCCCCTACGGGGTGAAAATGTTTGGAACCTATTTATAATCAAGTACGTGGACGAAGTCGCGGGCAGTAACTAGTTTTTATATATTTCAAATACTGTCAATTTATTAAATAACCAAATATTTGTATTTGACAAATTCCATGTCAGACAATTTATTTTATAACCATAGAGAACAATATAAATATAGATATATATACTAATACATATAATAAAGAGGTAAGGTTTGTTTGTTTGGATTGAATAGGCTCCAAAACTAATGGAGCGATATAAAAAATTATTTTACTGTTGGGAAGCTACTATCTTGAGTAACATAGGCTATAGAATATTTTTAGTAAAATTATTACCCGTGCGAAGCCGGGGCGGATCGCTAGTCTTAATATAACCGTGTGTACATTCTACAGTGCCCCCCCCCCCTCCCCTATATTCCCTCCACGCGCGGGAACCGTTTCTTTATAACTCGCCAGCTTTTCTTCCTTCTTCCTTAACATTTCTTTCAAAAACCTTATAATGAGCTTACTTTCTAAGCTTCGTGACATATTTCACAAGCTTTCCCCGTGACTTGCTCTGCGTAGAAATACTTCGTGTGGCTTAATTTTCATGCGAGCCTTTTCATCTGTAAAACGCCTACATAAAATGACATAGCAAATGTTTAGATACAGCGCATTATTATTCTTAAACCAACAGGAGCAGTATCAATTATAGCATTTTCTTAACAAATTGGGGAATGTTTATTGGGAGTAAGACGGAGTCGCGGGCAAAAAATAGTGTATAATAAACTTGACTTATACCGAAACTGAAATGGAATAAATCCCGTTAGATAAGTTCGCCGTTATTATAATTATTTGTATGTTATTTTAAACTATTTTCAAAAATTTACTGTATTAACACATCCCTACTTAATATTATAAATGCGAAAGTAACTCTGTCTGTCTGCCTGTTACGCTTTCACGCTAAAACTATTGGACCGATTTAAATGAAATTTGGTACAAAGAAAGTCTAGAGCCTGAGAAAGGACATAGGCTACTTTTTAACCGACTGCAAAAAAGGAGGAGTTCCACGCAGACGAAGTCGCGGGCAGAAGCTAGTTACCTATATAAAAGTGTGACTAATATCATCAGATAAGCGTAAAATAATAGAATAAAGAGGTAAGGTTTGTTTGTTTGATTGTTTGGATAGGATGAACTCCAAAACGGCTAGACCGATTTGAAAAATTCTTTCACTGTTGGGAAGCTACACTATTCCCGAGTGACATAGGCTATAAATGGGATCCGTGCGAAGCCAGGGCGGACAGCTAGTCTTAGATAAGTCCCAAATACCTTAACCAGAACTGACTGCCTCTTATTCCGACTCGTCCGTCTAGTGAAGTACCAGTCACTGACCCTAATTCTTTTATATCGATGTTTTTAAAGCAATCTAAATGGCCTACTTGTACAATAAACTTATGGTCCCTAACGGAAGCGACACACAGACCGACGGACAATACTAAGGATGTACGTGTCGACGAGTGTAGGGAAGAGATTAGTCGATAGTTTTATATCGATAGAGATGCGGACAGAGGGCCGCGGAGCGAGTTTTTTAAGTTTTTGAATTTAGGTATAAATGATTTCATAAAATATATAGATTATCTATAAATAAAACCACAGTTTTTAGTTGTTTACGAAATAATAAAAAAAAAATGCTTTCACATTACATACCTATAGTTATTATTATTTTTTTTTATTTTATTTTATGATGTCGTTATGTAACTGATTGACATCTTAATTATTTAAATAGGTTTAGTAAATTATGTAATAAAAAAATACAATAGGTAGTTTTTTTTTTAATTTGAAAAACTGTCAAATCAAAATATTAAAAAATATAATTATTTATTTAATTTAGTCTTTTACAAGCTCTTATGAAGGTCTGAAGATACCAGTAGGTACCTAAATTTTACCTACTAGTAATCCCTCGCTTTACGTAATTGTAACTTGGTTAATAAGGGAAAAAACTATCTTATATACTTGTATCATCTGCTGTACATAACGTAATAATCACTACTTAATATTATAAATGCGAAAGTAACTCTGTCTGTCTGTTACGCTTTCACGCTAAAACTACTGGACCGATTAAAATGAAATTTGGTACAATGAAAGTCTGGAACCAGAGAAAGAACATAGGCTACTTTTTAACCGACTGCAAAAAATGAGGAGTTCCACGCGGGCGAAGTCGCGGGCAGAAGCTAGTATTATATACTACAATAAAGCTTCAAAATAAATACTTGTAAATCCATCTTCATTCTAAACCCAATCCCGCTTAAACCGGGGCACAGCCTTACCAAGTCCCGCGCGGTGTTTGGCCGCAGCCGGCTGTGCCGATAATGGTAAAACTACGTGACTCCAACAGTAAGCCGGCGCGGAAACGAATCGACATGTACCCTTGTAATTGTTTATTTACAATACAATTCGTTACAAAGAATATTTTATTTTATTGGCTTCTGTACTGTACAAAGAGGGGAGTTATGGTCTTGTATTGCCCGTGTTTTCTATACTACGAGTAAAGAAAGGTTTGTTTGTTTGGATTGAATAGGCTCCAGAACGATTGGACCGATTTGAAAAACTTTCACTGTTGGGAAGCTACACTATTCTCGAGTGATTTAGGCTATAAAAAAAGGGATCTGTGCGAAGCCGGGGCGGACCGCTAGTTATTTCTAAAATTACAGTTCTCATATTCGCATCAGACTGAGACTCTAAAAGTGCGCGTGCAGTGAGGGTCGCGCATGTACTACGTCAGGGTAGGCACTCCATACAGTTACATCATTTTGCCTATATGGAATGCACGCCCTTGCTAGTTTTAATAAAAAAATATGTTTTTTCGTAATAATTTCTGATGCCTTCGCGGTTATTACACATTGGAATGAAACAACTATTAACGGATTTAACTCGCGTATTTTTATTTTATTTTATTAGCTGACTTTTTTTGACATTTTACTATGCTCATTAAAAATTATGTATAATAGTAAAGTATTTTGCGTAAAATGTAACATTAATATTTCATAATTTAGAAAAGGGTAGTTTTTCAAAATTTGTAATTTAAATATAAGGTAGTTTGCATAACTGTATAAATCACTTTAGCGTTAGACTGTTATCAGCTCAGTCGTGCTACGATTATGGAAACTGTAAAGAATCCGAAACGTCAGCTAATAAAATAAAATAAAAATACGCGAGTTAAATTTGTTTATAGTTTTTTCATTCCAAAATGTTTTTTCGTTCATCGATAGTTCCTGGCGCGTCCCTGCGGCACTCCGGCGCCGAATCTTGGCCCTCCGCTGACAGAGTGATCTATCGCCTCGCGCAGGAAGCGCTAGTTTTAAAACTATTGCCTTATAACATAAACTTAATAAGACATATTGAACTAACTACCAGAGTACCAGCACTACCAGCTCACACGCGAATTAACTTCTTCAAATACAGTGAAACTTGTTTAAGAGGGACCTGGATAAGTGAAAAACCTCCATATCTGGAACACATGCTGAGGTCCCGGCACCTTGGCTATGAATTACCTCTGTTAGTAAGACAAAAGCAACCTCTATATCTGGGATAAGTTATTTCTATTTTCTTGTCATAATTACCTCTATAATTGAGAAGTCGCGTGTATTTATCTCTGTAACTGGGATAAAGTCAGTAGGTACACATAGGCTACCTCGGACCTCGGATGTCTCCTCTCTCTTTTACCTACTCGAACTTCTCTAAATCGGCCATTATATAACTTAGTTTTAGTGCGGTTTCTCTATTAATCGGGTATTTATTTAAAAAAGACCGAAACGAGGACAAAGTCTTTATTATTACGAAAAAAAACTAAAATTAACGTCAGTACCCGAATCAGTAAAATAATCTGCCTCCAACTTTTAATAATTTTGTAAACGTCAACAACGAATTATTAGTTTCAGGAGAACTGTCTTTAAACCACATTTTTGATATTTTTTATGGAAAATAGTGAATTGTTTACAAAATAAGTACGTTGCTTTATTGAATACACCTCTATAACAGAGATTACCTCTTTTCTTACCTCTGTTAATGAAACCCTCTGTAAATGAGACAGGTATTTTTTTATACCTAGATATCTGGGACACTGTGTAAGTGGAATACCTCTTTAAGTGAGACTAATTTACAGGTCCCTTGGAAGACCCAGTTAACCAGATTTCACTGTATAATAATACTAGCGGTTCGCCCCGGCTTCGCACGGAGCCCTATTTTTTTTTCAAAATATTATAATTATGCCTATGTCACTAAGGGTGAACGTAGCTTCCCAACAGTGAAAGAATTATTAAAATCGGTCCAGTAGTTTTTGAGCCTATTCATTACAAACATACAAAAATAGGTACAAATCTTTCCTCTTTATAATATTAGTATAGACTAAGTTCTTTTAAAACTCGCTAACTATATATTTTATTATTGAGTTATAATTTTACGTTAGGTTTGATAATTGGCTGAATGTATATTCGTCTTAGTCTTAGACGATAAGGTTTTTTAGTTCTGTTATTATACACGCTACTAGCGCCAGTTGTTTTAAAATAACGTCAGGTCGGAATGTGTTGTGTTTTCGAACCCCACCTTGGGGGGCCCTCGGGTCGGTCAGGGCTAAAAACCCTAAACCAACCCAAAAGGCTTAAGAGTCTCCTTTCAGGAGTCTCGCCACCCGTCCGGTTTTGCAGTGAAGGCCCATTAGCTGGCCAACTGCGCTTCAGTATTCAGTTCGAAAAAAAAAATGTGTTTAAATACCTGCTTATTAAATACTAGCTGTGCCCGCGACTTCGTCCGCGTGGAATTTAAGTACTGGGACATAAGTATGGATAATTAAAGATTTTTTTCTAAAATGAGTTACTCTTTATTACATAAGCTCTCTGCCAGTAAAAGTCCCGTCCAAATCAGTCCAGCTGTTCCATAGATTAGCCGGAACACACAGATAGACAGACAAATAATATAAAAAATATAATATACTTATGTATTTAATATTTCAAATGTAAATAAAATGTCTTTATAAACCACATTAACAGTTTTTCCTTCTGGGGCTAATATGAAAAGGTTATCCGCATTACTAACCCGCGAGCAAGCCACGTATAGTTGGCCGTGTGAAAAACAATTCGACCTGAGATCAACTCCAACAGCCTTTAGCGTCTGCCCCTGAGACAGATTCCACTTTCTTCTGGGCATTTTTAAAATCAAAGCAAATACATACAATAATACATATATTTATTTCAATAAATCTACGTAGGCAATATTTTTTTAGATTATATCCGATATTTTTCAACCAATTCACAAAGCAAGTTGCCTACGTAGATTTATTGAAATAAATATATGTATTATTGTATGTATTTGCTTTGATTTAATATCGGATATATATTTTTCAACCAATTCACAAGTTTGTATTTATACTTTTCAGAGAAAAAGCTATAGCATGTTTTAATTGCCTTGAGGCGCCATCTAGTGCTATATTATGTAACTATAAAATCACCTATAGAAAAATTACCTTTAAACTTTAAAAGACGATAGCTTTTTTATTTGACATCCGATTTCGATGAAACAAAGCCTATATGTTGCTCAGGGAAAAGCTTAATCTATTAGTGAAAGCCGCATCAAAATCTGTTCAGTAGTTTTCAAGATTAGCGAATACATACAGACAGACAGACAGACAGACAGACAGAAAAGAAAATCTAAAAAATCATTTTTGTGTTCTGTTACTCTATTATTATTGCCCACACCCATTTTTTGTTAAAAATTTCAATTGTACAGACACGCGGTTTCTACTGTTTTATTATATGTAAGATTATGTGTTAGTACAGAAATCTTGTTATTACTATAAAGTTAATATTTATTAGGTACCTAATTTATTTGCTGACGAATCGAAAACATTAAATTTCAAAAAAAAGTTTGTTGCATTTTTTGTTGTACTTTATATGTATCTACAATTTGTTGGCTGTAAAGGTTTTTTTTTACAGTTTAAACAAATCATTTCATAAATGATATACCTAACCATAAAGGACTAGTAGGTACCTAAGTAAATTTGTCAAATATTTACTCTGAAAAAAAATATACTTACACAAAAACATTTTTTACTTACCTCGATATTAGTAATACTTATCTAGCCTACTTTGTACAGTTACAAAACATTTTTTTTTGTTTTTCTACATTTGTTTTACACACCTAGCGCCAATCAGGATTATTTATACACAAAAAGCTGTGAGTATGAGTACGGCTAGAAAATTAGCACAATATTACCTTAGGACCCGTTAAAAGGGGGAAGCAGCCTATCGAGAGGGGGGGTTAAAAGTATTTTCTTGGTATTCTTAGCGTTTTGTGAATATATTTTAGAGTTAATAAAATTGGAATAAAACAACGATAAAGAATTTAACGTGTATTATTTTAGACTGATGTTTCGATAACTTTACGGCTCTCATATTCGTGATCTGAGGAGAACGCCAAAGTTACCGAAAAGTCAACAAAAAATATTTTTATGTTCAATCTTAATGCTTGTTTTGTCTTGCATCATATTTTAACAAACTCATCATTTCTCAGCTAAAAATATTCACAAAACGTAATCAACTCCCAAAATCAATGTGAAATGCGGATGACATTAGAACAAAATGTGGAGCCCATGGTCAGTCTGGGGGGGGGGGAGTGCGGGGGGGGGGACGAAAGCGCCATCTACCGAGACAAGGCACCGTGGGTAATTTTTTTTTATGTTTAATAAAGAAAATATATAAATATATTAAAGAACAGGTACCTAAAGTTAATAAAAAAATCATGTTCTAGAATTGAAATTCAGGTTAATGAATGCCTCTAATCTTCTTAGTTATTATAGGAATTTTCGTATGTTATCGATTTTTTTAACCCACGGCACCAGAAGGGAGTAAAAGTGGGTAATTTGCGGGGCCACACCATCGGATCAACCCCAGTTGGGGTAAGTACTCACAATCGTTGCAGATGCCTCAATCTCATAAAAAGGCCTTCAGGCAAGTGGCTCAGACGGTTATTGTTCAGTTTCCTGTAAATACATGAAAAAAATAAATCACGTACGACGTCGCAAGGTCACTGCGGCCGGTTGTCAGTGCGCGCCGCGCCGTGATTGGCCGAATTTTAAATGGTGTGTTCGAATTTGGGGCGTTTTTCTGATTGCTGTGAGTTTGTTAAGGTGTAATGTGTATATTATTACTTACAGTCGTTCTAAGGAGTTGAGCTCGAGGAACGCGTCTCTCTCGATTGTGTGTATTTGGTTTTCTGATAATTGTCTGTAAATAAATGATTTTATTATTAAAAGTTTGTTATAAAAAAAACTTTATGTATTTTTTAAACACTTACAATATTTTAATATCCTTCATGTTTTGGAAGTCGCTCTGGAATATTATTGATATGTTGTTGCCCTGCAGGTCTCTGTAACAAAAAGAAAAAAAAGTTAAAACCACTAATATTATTGACGACCTCAATATGAGTGCATGTAATTTCACATATTAATGTAAAAAAAAAACATAAAAAATATATAGTTAAAGCTATTGTAGACAAGTAAAAAAGTTTTTTTTAACAAAAGGTTTGTGTAAAGTAAAAAAAAATATCAAAATCGGACATACTCTATAAAAAAATATGCGAGGCCATACATAAAAAAATATACCTATACGCGTCGACTCGAAAACTTCCTTCGTTTTTTCCTTCAGTTAATAAAATTTTTGCTTTAAGAAAAAAATATTTAATAAGCAATATCGACACTTCTCTACCACGGCTCCTAATTATCAGTTCACATGTTAGCGTTGCTTTTAGGGTACTTTACAGGGGAGGAGGTCGCATTACGCCGCGGTGGCGGCACTCAGGGCGCTGCTTTCACAATTAGCGCCGGAGTACATATTATACACGATTTCAGAGCAATTTAATAAACTACTAGCGAGTAATTTAGGGCACGGGGTAAGTACTAGAGGACTAGAAATTATACCTACATCTATACTAATATTATAAAGAGGAAAGGTTTGTTTGTTTGTATTGAATAGGCTCCAGACTGGACTGATTTCAATAGTACATTACGCACCGAGGCCAGTAAAATAAAAAATGTCTCAGATCACATGTAATTGTCGTCCGAGGCGAAGCCGAGGTTTACAAAAATGTTATCTGAGGCTTTTTTATTTACTGGCCGAGGTCAGTATATTAATTTTCTGTTCGACGAAACCAGAAAGCGGCAATTTCACTGTTGGGAGCTACACTATTCCCGAGTGACATATAAAAGAAGATGATCCGTGCGAAGCCGGGGCGGACAGCTAGTTCTTATAATATTTTGATTCTGTGACACTTTTGAATAACTCGTAAAATACGTACTTTTTTGAAAAACTTATATTTAGCCTTTAGTGTAGCCGATTGAGGTGAAATTTTGTACACACGTTCAGTTTGGATAATGTATGATTTAAAAGAGCAAATTAAAAGGGGTGAAAGGAGGGGTGGAAAACCAAACGTCTTCTAATATACCGTGGGGTGTTTTGGTCCAAATCCAAGAGGATCATATTACAAAATTGATGAAAATTGGTTAGAAACCTACTAAAAGTATATAAAAAATATTAAAAAAACCTTCAACATAAATGAATATACAACACGCACCAAATTGTACCTAAATCGGTCTAGCCGTTTAGTTAGGTGACAAACACACGTACATAATTATATTTCTTTAAAAAGCTTTCAAATTTATAAGCACACATATACACTTTGTATAAGTCATAATTTCAGTAACGACATAGTTACTTAGTAACAAGTGACCCAGATCTGCCTCGCTTAACTTAACTGCTTCATTTATTAAGTATACATACATACATACATACATACATACTAGTCGTTTATGAGAGCCTACGACTTACACCCGACAAACAAACACAAAGATAAGAAAAACAAAATCGCTTCAATAGTTAACACACAAACAAGTTAACACACAAACAAACAGACACGTAAAACTTATAATAGCCCTAGTCAAGGAAAAATATAAAAAAAATACTTTAGTCCTTTTATTTCATATTTCAAAATAAGGTAAGTAAGTAGGTAGTTTATAATTTTAGTGTGAGTATAGGGTGACCTGATGATAGTCTAATACTAAAGTGCTTCGAATATGGAAACTGTAAAGTTTTGAAATCGTCAGCAAATAAAATACGCTAGTTTAATCCGCTATAGTTGGAATGAAACAACTTAGACGGATTTAACAGTTCCCATATTCGTAGCACGACTATAATTATAATATATAGTAGTTTCTTTCCAATAAATATTATAATTTTACAAAGCCATATCTATATGTCAGCAACTCTACAGAGTCGGACTTACGACCAATAAAATGTTTACAGACAACTTGCGAAGCGATTGTAAAGATAATAGCTGTTTATTGCTTAACTAGCGGCCCGCCCCGGCTTCACACGGGTGCTATAAAGTACTATAAACCTTAAGCATACATAGGGACCGACAGACAGGCATTTGTTTTATACTATGTAGTGATGGACGACAGCAGTCAACCCCGCGGGACAAACACAGTTTTGGCACCAGGCAGGTCTGTAGAGAACAGGTGAATTGTAATTTAAGGCCTAGAGGTGAAAATAAGGGCTAAGAAATACGCGGACGAAGTAGCGAGCAAACGCTAGTCAAATATATTGTGCCTGCCCGCCTGGGCGCAATGCACGCACCTGCTAATCGCCGTCTAAATGCCATCTATAAATCGATATATGTTAATATGAGAAATTAATTAATGGAAGAATCAACTGTCTGTTAATTTTATGAGTGAGTTTTATGAGAGCAGGTTTTATAGCTTCGATTACAACCCGACAGCGTTTATATGGCTCCTAAATTAATACGAGAGACTTTTTTATATTATGCCGGAATTGCTACAAATTATGCCCCTACTGACCTGTGCAATGCGGTGTCCCATTTCACAATTATAGCTATTAATTATACATTGGAATGAAACAAGTATAACGGATTTAACTCGCGTATTTTATTTTATTTGCTGATGTTTGGGAGACTTTAGAGTTCCCATAACACTTTAGTGTTAGATTAAATTCAGTATAGATTGAACAATTATTTTAAATAGCTTCTGCCCGTGACTTCGTCCGCGTGGAACTCCTCCTTTTTTGCGGTCGGTTAAAAAGTAGCCTATGTCGTTTCTCATACTCCAGCCTTTCTTTGTACCAAAGTTCATTTAAATCGGTCCAGTAGTTTTAGCGTGAAATACGGACAGAGTTACTTTCGCATTTATAATATTAGTAAGGATAATGTGACGGTGGGTGTAAGAGCGACATAGACAAGTTTCTCGCTTGACGTAAACCTTACGAGTTATCTCCTCTGTAACTCTCTTCATACCAAGCACGTGTAGTAGGTTACGAATGCACAGGGTAGGCACTATATTCATCCTATACAGTATGCACGCCATTGCTTCACACATTAAAACATGCGCTCAAATTAAAATTGTATGTTTAAATACACGAGATGACATCTCAAGTTAAATAAAAAGTGTATTAAAATACTTGAGTAATAATCGGCTGAACCAATAACGATGCAATGCACGATAATTGCAGTCGCTGCACAAACATGCCGGTAATAACTAGGGAGGGGCCGATTGATATATTATCGATAATCGATAGTAGAGAGTTGAATCATTAATTTTATTGCCGTGGCATTGGTAACTGACAGATACGGACAGACGTATAAATAAAGTAAGTGAATACGTTGTGAAATTATAAAATACTAGCTTCTGCCCGCGACTTCGTCCGCGTGGAACTCCTCCTTTTTTGAAGTCGGTTAAAAAGTAGCCTATGTGTTATTCTGATGTATAAGCTATATTGTGGTAAAGTTTCATTCAAATCCATTCAGTAGTTTTTACGTGAAAGAGGAACAAACATCCATACATCCATACTTACAAACTTACAAACTTTCGCCTTTATAATAGTAGTAGGATAAGGCTTGTATTGTGTAAAAGAAATGAGGTCATGTGAAAATTAGATAAACAAATTTCAATTTTTCAAAAGAAAGGCAAAAAAATCATGGGTTTCACTTGGACAAATACACCAATTAGTTTAGTCCTAAACTAAGCAAAGTTTGTACTGAACAACGGATGAATATATGTACATAAATATTATATCAAGACTCAGGTACAGATGCTCGTGCTCGTCACACTGACGAGAGAGTTAAGAATAGATTTAATTGATTTTGTTTGCAGACGTTTCAGATTCTTTACAGTTTCTATTGTCAGCTCAGTCGTGCTACGATTATGGAAACTGTGAAGAATCCGAAACGTCAGCAAATAAAATTACGCGAGTTAAATCCGTTAATAGTTGTTTCATTCCGATGTGTAATAACCGAAGGCATCAGAAATTATTACATTTAATTGGTGTGTCCAAATATATTTTTTTAACTTATCGACATGTGTCTCTTCACTACAATAATCTGCCTTTTACCATCCAATCCACTCAATTAATTCGAGATTGCAATTACTAATTTCTTAAACTAATTCCCGTCGGGGTCCGCGGTTCATACAGAACCCTTTGTACCGTTTGCTCTATGGTGTATGTGTGTCTGTCTGTGCCATTGAATCACGAAAGGATCAAGGGCGTGCATGCCATATAGGCACAATGGTATAAATGTATGGAGTGCCTACCCCGACGCGACCTTCACTGCACGCGCCTGGTAAGGATTAACCGATTTTGATGCTTTTTTGTTTGAAAGGTGAATATGTCAGTGTTCTTCAAAACATAGTATAAAACAAAGTCGGTGTCTGTCCGTCCCTATGTTTGCTTATATCTATAAAACTACGCAACGGATTTTGAAGCGGTTTTTTTAGTAGATAGAGTGATTCGAGAGGAAGGTTTATAGCACCCGTGTGAAGCCGGGGCGGGTTATTAGTATCAAAATAAATAAAAATCTCTGGAAAATTTACACCAATTGTTATAGTTCCAAACTAAGCTTGTACTTAACAACGGATAAATATATGACATCAAGACTCAGGTACAGATGCTCATGTTAACGATTGCCCCTAGCGGGATTGGTACCCGGTACTACCGGTCTGATTTTGAATATTCTCACACAGACACTTTATAATCCCTACGAAAGTAACTCTGTCTGTCTGTCTGTTACGCTTTCACGCTAAAACTACTGGACCGATTTAAATGAAATTTGATACAAAGAAAGTCTGGAGCCTGAGAAAGGACATAGGCTACTTTATAACCGACTGCAAAAAAGGAGGAGTTCCACGCGGATGAAGTCGCGGGCAGACGCTAGTGTTACATAAGATAGTTTTATCCCAGGATAACATATTTATCCCGCGGGATAATTGAACAATTTAAGCGAATAAACGCAAGCAAATAAATGATATGTTATGAGTTTAGCATTATATCTTACAAGCAAGTTATGTGACGGGTTAGCGGTGGGCGGGCGCGGATTCGACTCCCGGCGATTGGAACTTTGAATAAATATATTACAATCGAAAGACCTCTTATTTATGGTGTTAGTGTACAAAGAAAGTGTTTTTTGAAATTTCACCCCCTATGGGTTGAAAGCTTGTATGATACATAGAACTATACATAGAAAAAAAAATAGAGATAGTGAAAAAACAGGGGTTGAACGTTTATATAACACTAGCTTCTGCCCGCGACTTCGTCCGCGTGGAACTCCTCCTTTTTTGCAGCCGGTTAAAAAGTAGCCTATGTCCTTTCTGAAGCTCCAGACTTTCTTTGTACCAAATTTCATTTAAATCGGTCCAGTAGTTTTAGCGTGAAAGCGTAACAGACAGACAGACAGACAGACAGAGTTACTTTCGCATTTATAATATATAGAGCAATAGAGCAATAGAGCAATAGAGCAAAAGTCCCAACCAAAACGACTAAAAATCACTATCTCAATTTAGTTATCTGCGTACTGCCTACCCCCTAAGAACGATGGCGTGATTATTTATAGCCTATGTCCATTTCTAGGTTATCATCTATTACCATACCAAATTTCATCAAAATCCGTTCAGCCGTTTAGACGTGAAAGAGCAAAAGTCCCAACCAAAACGACTAAAAATCACTATCTCAATTTAGTTATCTGCCTACTGCCTACCCCCTAAGAACGATGGCGTGATTATTTATAGCCTATGTCCATTTCTAGGTTATCATCTATTACCATACCAAATTTCATCAAAATCCGTTCAGCCGTTTAGACGTGAAAGAGCAAAAGTCCCAACCAAAACGACTAAAAATCACTATCTCAATTTAGTTATCTGCCTACTGCCTACCCCCTAAGAACGATGGCGTGATTATTTATAGCCTATGTCCATTTCTAGGTTATCATCTATTACCATACCAAATTTCATCAAAATCCGTTCAGCCGTTTAGACGTGAAAGAGCAAAAGTCCCAACCAAAACGACTAAAAATCACTATCTCAATTTAGTTATCTGCCTACTGCCTACCCCCTAAGAACGATGGCGTGATTATTTATAGCCTATGTCCATTTCTAGGTTATCATCTATTACCATACCAAATTTCATCAAAATCCGTTCAGCCGTTTAGGCGTGAAAGAGCAACAGACAGACAGACAGACAGACAGAGTTACTAACGCATTTATAATATTATATATGTCCATTTCTAGGTTATCATCTATTACCATACCAAATTTCATCAAAATCCGTTCAGCCGTTTAGGCGTGAAAGAGCAACAGACAGACAGACAGACAGACAGAGTTACTAACGCATTTATAATATTATATATTAGTAGGGATGTAGGGATTTTTTCATCCTTCGATGGATTTACCTACTTGAAGAAGTGATTTAATAATTTTTCTAATAAGGGGGTGAGAACGGCGTGAAAAACTTCACGTGTGCAATCAATTAAATCTTAACTACGTAACTGATTTTGAAGCAGTTTTTTTTAATAGAGTGATTTAAGAGGAAGGTTTAAAACCAAGTAAAGCCGGGGCGGGTCTCAGGTCTCTAGTTAAAGTATATTTAAATGCAGACAAAACAATAGTGCATTTTAGAAGCAGTGCATATGTAAGTGATACCGCTCGATATGAAGCGAGCTGCAGTCGAGTGCATTGCCGCTGCAGTTTATTAGTGCAGTGTGTTTTTATTTATTGGTCTGAGTTTAATAATAGGATATTATACTAGCCTAAGATCCCACCGCAAAATCGTGCAGGTACTTATCTGTTTTTTTAATGAAACTTCGTGAAATGAATGATGAGTGGATATGTAAAAAAATTGCTTAGTTGCAATTCATATAAAAATATTAATTACACTAAAATTAATTACAGGTAATTGCGGCTAATTTTTTACAGGCAACACGAAATTAATGCATTACATATCTACTCATCATTAATTTAACGAAGTTTCATTAAAAAAACAGATAATTGCACGATTTTGCGGTGGGATCTCGGACTATACCGGAGAGCTAGCTCAATCGAATACTACTAGACATTATCCTACTACTGTTATAAAGGCGAAAGTTTGTAAGTATGGATGTATGGATGTATGGATGTTTGTTACTCTTTCACGTAAAAACTACTGAATGGATTTGAATGAAACTTTACCACAATATAGCTTATACATCAGAATAACACATAGGCTACAATTTTTGACACTAGACTAGACGGGACGAACCTGAAGTCCACGCGAACGAAGTCGCGGGCAAAAGCTAGTTATTTGATAAAAATAATAACTAAAAAGTTAAAAATAAATTAATTGGAATGAAACAACTATTGACGGAATTCGTATTTTAATTTATTTGACTTTTGCGCTCAGTGCTACGATTATGGAAACTGTAAGATTAAGAAAGAATCCTAAACGTCAGTCAATAACATAATAAAAAGCATCGGCAAATATAGTATTTATCTAGTACCAAACATAAAGATAATATACTTACGCGATTTAAATTTGTTATCTAAGTTGTTTTATTCCAGGTCTCAAATAGGTCGTCATATTTTTCATTTTGAATCTTCAAAAGCAAAATCGGTGAAGCAATTAAGCCTTTATATTTTAATTTAAAGCCGGCACTCGTGAACTGTCGAACGCACGCTAAAGTCGTCCATTCACTGTGATTTATGGACTTCCATTCAACTCCATACAACGTGTATGTATTATCTTCGGAATACTTGATCGCACACGTTTTGAACATTTTTAATACAATATAGCCTAATAATATGTCTGTATGTCTGTATGTCGCAGCTCAGAAGTATTATAAGAGACCCAATGAGCTATATCTATACTAATATTATAAAGCTGAAGAGTTTGTTTGTTTGTTTGTTTGTTTGTTTGAACGCGCTAATCTCAGGAACTACTGGTTCGAATTCAAAAATTCTTTTTGTTGGATAGACCATTTATCGAGGAAGGCTTTAGGCTATATAACATCACGCTGCGACCAATAGGAGCGGAGAAACAGTGGAAAATGTGTAAAAAACGAGGAAAATATGAAGTCTTATGAAGAATTACTATTCCACGCGGACGAAGTCGCGGGCACAGCTAGTTTTATATATGCAGCTAAGTATGTTTTTAATTATATATTAATAGGTACCTACACAAGTGTTTATTTTTATATAAAAAAAGGCGAGTTGGACTCTCGCGTATAGGATAAAAATATTTTTACTAATAAGTTAAAAATTAACTATTTCTCATTATAATTCATGATGCCTTCGCGGTTATTACACACTAGCGGTTCGCCCCGGCTTCGCACGGATCCCTATTTTTTTTCAAAATATTCTATAGCCTACGTTACTCAGGGTGAACGTAGCTTCCCAACAGTGAAAGAATTATTAAAATCAGTCCAGTAGTTTTTGAGCCTATTCATTACAAACGTACAAAAATACAAATCTTTCCTCTTTATAATATTAGTGAAAAGTGAAATGAAACAAGTATAATATATTAAATTTTAGAACAGGATAGTTCTTAAAATTTTGTAATTCAGATAGCTGTGTTAATCACTTTAGCATAAGACTATTGTCATCTCAGTCGTGCTACGATTACGGAATCTGTAAAGGCTCCGAAAAGTAAACCAATAGAATAAAATACTCGAGTTAAATCCGTCTAAAGTTGTTTCATTATAAAGTTAAAAATCTATACTAATATTATAAAGAGGAAAGATTTGTACCTATTTTTGTATGTTTGTATGTTTGCAATGAATAGGCTCAAAAACTACTGGACCGATTTTAATAATTCTTTCACTGTTGGGAAGCTACGTTCACCCTGAGTAACATAGGCTATAGAATATTTTGAAAAAAATAGGGATCCGTGCGAAGCCGGGGCGAACCGCTAGTAAACAATAAAAGAAACATTTTTTAAAGGCTTTTTTTCTTTTTTTTTTGTCCGTATCTCTTGTACGCGTGGTCTGTCAGCGCGGCGCGGGGCAGCTCTGCGGCTGGCGCGGCGCCAGCTGCAGCGCGCTGCGGCCCGCTGCGGCCCGCTGCGGGCCATCGCTCATGCAATGATTAACACAGCCTGCGCAGCCTTTTGGAAACCTCAACTATTTCATAGAATTGTCTTTGTGTGGTTACAATAAAACTATCTAGGTATATATCTATCTAAATCTTGTGTCTTTTTTACTTTGTGTATTTTTTCTTTTTTTCTCCTGTAATTTTATTTTATACTAGCTGTGCCCGCGACTTCGTCCCCGTGGAATAGTAATTATTCATAAGACTTCATATTTTCCCCGTTTTTTACACATTTTCCATTGTTTCTTCGCTCCTATTGGTCGCAGCGTGATGTTATATAGCCTAAAGCCTTCCTCGATAAATGGTCTATTCAACAAAAAAAGAATTTTTGAATTCGAACCAGCAGTTCCTGAGATTAGCGCGTTCAAACAAACAAACAAACTCTTCCGCTTTATAATATTAGTATAGATTTGTCTCCTGGAAACCTTTATATTTCCAGTAAATTTAATTTAGTTATTTGACACCTGGAGACCTTATACATCTCCAGTACCTATTGTTATTTTTTTTTTCTCCTATATATTTTTTTAAATGTAATTAGATTATATACATATTGTAATTTGTACATAATTTATACTTAAGTGAAATTGTAATATTATTATATTGAAAAAATTATACCTCATTGAGTTTATTCTCGATTCTTCTCAAGAGGTTTTTTTTTGCTGAATCGAAAAAGAATATTAGTTTTAACGTTGACATTCACAAGTGCCTGTAAGAGCCTAGCCTGAATAAATGTTTATTTGAGTTTGAGTTTGATCTACCTATATTTATAAGCGAAAGCTGACTGACTGACTGACTGACTGACTGACTGACTGACTGACTGACTGACTGACTGACTGACTGACTGACTGACTGACTGACTGACTGACTGACTGACTGACAGACTGACATATCAAAGCAAGGCCTGAACTATAAAGGTTAGAAACCAACTTGAACTTTGGCACAGGGGTTCTTTTTATAGCGCAGGGGAGCGCTAAGTAAGGATTTTTGTAAATTCACCTCCTAAGGGGGTAAAACGAGAGTTTTTTTATGTGACGAAATAAAAAAGAATTTTCTGAAATTCCACCCAATATGACAATATCAAATTTTCAATGAGGTATGTTTTACAAGATTGATGAAAAATGTGTTCGTACTCGTATTTTATTGAAATTAATTAATTAAGGGGGTTAAAAAGACGCAGACAAAGTCGCGGTATAAATCTAGTTTTTTTTTATAAATTAATGATTAATTAACAAGATAAGTAACACACTATGATATCTACAATCGAATTTCGTCACATAGCAAAATATGTGGTTATCTCTACAGTCCCTCCTGCTGAACAGACCGGACCACACAAACAGCACCTGTTCACAAATATGACGTGTCTCAGCTGTGTATGTGTGTATGCTGTGTAGTGTAAGTGTGTAACGATGTCAACACGTTCTTGTCTACACAATACACGACCCAATTTTGAGGACTCGAGTTGGACAAAAAAAAACTTTTTTGAAGTTAAAAATAGAAATAATTGGTTTTATTTTATACTTGGTCAAGGGTGAGAGGGCATCTCGTTACTGTCTAAAAATCATAACTAAATTGGTATTTATTTATATTTGTAGCCTATTAACAACAAATCTTTCCTCTTTGGAATGAAACAACTATTAACGGATTTAACTCGCGTATTTTATTTTATTTTATTAGCTGACGTTTGACTTTAGCGTTAGAGTATTGTCAGCTCAGTCGTGCTACGATTATGGAAACTGTAAAGAATCCGAAACGTCAACAAATAAAATAAAATAAAAATACGCGAGTTAAATCCGTTAATAGTTGTTTCATTCCAATAAGTACATACTTACTAATAATTTAAGTACTAATAGTGCGCAGACGAAGCCGCGGGCAGAAGCTAGTATAAAATAAATTAACGAAATGAAACAATCCTACTACTATTATAAAGGCGAAAGTTTGTAAGTATGGATGTATGGATGTTTGTTACTCTTTCACGTAAAAACTACTGAATGGATTTGAATGAAACTTTACCACAATATAGCTTATACATCAGAATAACACATAGGCTACAATTTTTGACACTAGACTAGACGGGACGAACCTGAAGTCCACGCGAACGAAGTCGCGGGCAAAAGCTAGTAACAATTATAAAATGAATTAATTATCTTTTCCCAACTTTGAAAGTGTATAATTAATATTGATTGGATCCGGAAAACTTCCGGAAAACTTGAATTAAGGAGCCGTCACTTGCACCCCGTAATTTATACAGATTAGCCGGTTTGTCTGTCTGTTATAGCAATAATTACAATTACTTCTGCCGCGACTTCGTCTGAGTAGAATATTAGCATTTGTTTAGGGTTCTGTAAAGAATTACGGAATCTGTAAACGTCTTTAGGGATGAAAAACGAAATAACTATAATAATTTCTAATGCCTTCGCGGTTATTACACATTGGAATGAAACAACTTTAAACGGATTTACCTCGCGTATTTTACTTTTTACCTACTCATATATCGGTTTTTACCCCCTTTTATGACACCCTTTTAGTATTAAAATTATATTAACGAATTAAAAAGTTCATTAGGTACTTATATCTATACTAATATTATAAAGCTGAAGATGTTGAAGAAGCTGATAATGAGTTTGTTTGTTTGTTTGAACGCGTTAATCTCAGGAACTACTGGTTCGAATTCAAAAATTCTTTTTTTGTTGGATAGACCATTTATCGAGGAAGGCTTTAGGCTATATTACATCACGCTGCGACCAATAGGAGCGAAGAAACAGTGGAAAATGTGTAAAAAACGGGGAAAATGGTAACTATTCCACGCGGACGAAGTCGCAGGCAGAAGCTAGTATCTATTATAATAAAATATATGTTTATCGACAACACAACTTAAACTCGCATTTATCGATATAACGTCTCGAGTACTTTACAGTTCCCATATTCACAATTACTAGCAGCTACCTTTTATAACATCAAAGTCATCACGCACTTGGCCAGTTTCTCAGAATTTCCCCGAATCTCTCCGAATCACACAAAATACTCGTAAAATTATACAAATAGAAAACGATAGCTAAGATTGAAGTCAGAATTAGAGTATAGTGTCGTCTCTTTCACTCTTCTGTTTGTAGTGGGTGTGCGAGCGAGAGGGGGGGAGGGGGGAGGCCCCCCACCCCCCTCTCATCAATTTCAATTATAAGACTTCTTGAATAATGATTTTATTTGGATATTTAGCGGTTTGAGAAGTTTAAGGGAAATTAAATAGATTTTCTCAACTCTTAACGTATTGAATGTTTTGAAGATTCTACTTATTATCTATACTAATCTATACTAATATTATAAAGCTGAAGAGTTTGTTTGCTTGTTTGCTTGAACGCGCTAATCTCAGGAACTACTGGACCGATTTCAAAAATACTTTCACTGTTGGGAAGCTAATAAGCTACATTATTCCCGAGTGATATCCCTACTAATATTATAAATGCGAAAGTAACTCTGTCTGTCTGTCTGTCTGTTACGCTTTCACACTAAAACTACTGGACCGATTTAAATGAAATTTGGTACAAAGATAGTCTGGAGCCTGAGAAAGGACATAGGCTACTTTTTAACCGACTGCAAAAAAGGAGGAGTTCCACGCGGACAAAGTCGCGGGCAGAAGCTAGTAGGCTATAAAAAAAGGGATCCGTGCGAAGCCGGGGCGGACAGCTAGTATTACATAATTTATGATGAAATTGATGTACCATCTTAGTGTCAACACATAGGAACAAATGTGTAGCAAATTACAATAAAATCAAAATCGCTTGTATAGTTCAGAATGCCAGACACATCAAACTTATAACATCTTTGTGAGTCGGGGGTTAAAAATGAAAAAAAAATCGAAAATATTAAAATTAAACAAAAAAACATATTTCCATACAAAAAGGGATCTACGTCAAAAGTGAAAGCAAAATAAATATTTCGCATTGCGTCTATTCTTACTCAGTTTTTTTAATCCATTTAAGGTTCTATCCGAAAATAAAATTTTCCGTCCTCCGGCCAGAAAGCGTCAACTTTCTGGCCGCTTCGCTAAATGAAATTTCCGCTTTCTGGCTTCGTCGAACAGAAAAATAGTATACTGACCTCGGCCAGTAAAATAAAAAAGCCTCAGATCACGTTTTTGTCAACCTCGGCCTCGCCTCGGACGACAATTACATGTGATCTGAGACATTTTTATTTTACTGGCCTTGGTGCGTAATGTACTATAGTATTTAAGAAACATTTAATATTGTTATAATTTCTGAAGCCTTCGCGGTTATTACACATTGGAATGAAACAACTATTAACGGATTTAACTCGCGTATTTTTATTTTATTTTATTAGCTGACGTTTCACACTTTAGCATTTGAATATTGTCAGCTCAGTCGTACGATTATGGAAACTGTAAAGAATCCGATTTATAGTTGTTTCATTCCAATTTCATATTGTGTCACTATTATACAAGGGCGTGCATGCCCTACAGGCACAGTGTCACTAATGTCTGGAGTGCCTACCCTGGCGCCATACCTACACTCCCCTCACTGCACGCGCCTGCTATTAAAACATTACAGAAATATTTACAAGTTTCTTAGTTGTGTTCAACAAAACCTTTTTCGGACAGAACGACAGTAAATACTACAAACGGAAAAAAATGCCCTAGAATTGTAAAAAAATGTCCGCCCGCCCACCGCTTCCGGCTGGGCGGCACTTCCGGCGCTATCTCGACACACAGACGGATCGACGGAAACCTTACTGTACAAAGTACCGCTATAAATGTTTATTACAGTGAGGTTTGAAGATAACAGAATTTGGGCGAAACTTAGAGCGTTTGAGACGCCGTCATTGATATAGAGATAATTTTGTGCTGTGGTTTCGAAAGCTTTGCAGTTCCCATATTCGTAGCTGGCTGTTAGCGATTGTTGTATCTTCATAGTTTTTGAAACGTAAGTATTTTACTGAGATAAAAGTATGATTTAAGCTCCCAATCCTAACTAATATTATAAATGCGAAAGTAGCTGTCTTTGTCTCGCTTTCACGCTAAAACTACTGGACCGATTTAAATGAAATTCGGTACACAGATAGTCCAGAGCCTGAGAAAGGACATAGGCTACCTTTACTTGAGTCGCGGGCAATACTAGTTTAGTTTCACTTTTCTATTTTACTCATTTATTATCGTATTTAATTGAATCAAAAAATAGTTAGTAAGAAATTTAGCACATAATAATATAAGTTATATTCTAAACTAGCTGTGCCCGCGACTTCGTCCTCGTGGAATAAGGCTTCATATTTTCCCCGTTTTTTACACATTTTCCACTGTTTCTTCGCTCCTATTGGTCGCAGCGTGATGTTATATAGCCTAAAGCCTTCCTCGATAAATGGTCTATCCAACAAAAATTTTTGAATTCGAACCAGTAGTTCCTGAGATTAGCGCGTTCAAACAAACAAACAAACAAACTCTTCACTTTATAATGTTAGTATAGATGAAAATTAAAATCTACAAATGAAGCTAATATTACCAAATATGGCTCAAATTGTATAATTTTTTTCCGGAAAAACCCGTAACCCTCCGAAGCCATTTAACGAGGGGGTTCTTTTGAACCGATTTTCCCGGAAATGTAAATTTTATTTTTCCGGAAAGCGGCCCCTATTAGCTTTGGGAAGCGGCCAAGCGCGGGTCGGGCCTTTGTGCTGACGGCGACTGTGAATTAGGAATTATGAGTTAAATGTAAACAAAACTGATAAAGTGCGAGTCGGACTCGCGTAGGACGGGTTCCGTACCATCCTATTTATATTATAAACTTGAAAGTTTGTAAGAATGTATGGATGTCTGGTTGTATGTTTGTTCCTCTCAAATGTAAAAACTACTAAACGAATTTTGATGAAATTTCACAGTAATATAGCTTATACATCATAACAACATATAGGCTATCTATACTAATATTATAAAGAGGAAAGATTTGTACCTATTTTTGTATGTTTGTAATGAATAGGCTCAAAAACTACTGGACCGATTTTAATAATTCTTTCACTGTTGGGAAGCTACGTTCACCCTGAGTAACATAGGTTATATACTATCACGCTAGGTCTTATAGTTGCGGAGCAGTAACCGAAGATGTTTCAAAAATGGGGGAAAAGTATCGTTTCTGAGGCCTTAAAAAATTCTTAAGTCCCCCCGTAAACGAAGTCGCGGGCAGAAGCTAGTTATCTATAAAAACGGAACAAAATCGCGCCCTACCATGGGCGTGCATTCCATTTAGGCACAAGGACAGTGCCTACCCAATTTTTATACAGTGTTTATGCATTCATATTTAACTACATAGTACAAAACGAAGTCGCTTTCGCTGTCTGTTTAGATCTTTAAAACTACGCAACTGATTTTGATGCAGTTTGTTTGAAGGTCTTTAATCCCTACTAATATTATAAATGCGAAAGTAACTCTGTCTGTCTGTCTGTCTGTAACGCTTTCACGCTAAAACTACTGGACCGATTTAAATGAAATTTGGTACAAAGAAAGTCTGGAGCCTGAGAAAGGACATAGGCTACTTTTTAACCGACTGTAAAAAAGGAGGAGTTCCTCGCGGACGAAGTCGCGGGCGGAAGCTAGTGTATAATAAATGCATACTATTAGTAGAGAAACACTGAAACCCGGTCCGGTTTCGCAATTTGTAATAATAATTATTTAACTAAAAATTCGTAAGACAATGTATTTTCAAATGGAAAATTCTATCATAATATACTGATATAAGTAAGTAAAAGGTAAGTAATATCATTTTAGTTCAATATACTGTTCGTGGAATAACAAACAACAATGGAGAACAAATATTATGAGCCCGCAGTGTATAAAGCAATATCGCGCCCTCGCCTCTATACATACAGACGGACAGACAACTGTTTCAATTCTTACTAATATACTAGCTGTCCGCCCCTGCTTCGCACGGATCCCTTTTTATAGCCTGTGTCACTCGGAATACTGTAGCTATCCAACAGTGAAATAATTTTTCAAATCGGTCTAGTCTTTTTGAAGCCTATCCAAAAAAAAAAAAAATATCGCGACTTTATATTTCTTTGCATCGTTAGTGCAACTTGCCTGTTTGTATGTCTTTTCATCAGTTATACAGACGGACAGACAGCCGTTTCAATACGTACTAATATAAAAATGAAAGTTTGTATGTATTTGTTGCTCTGTCGAAAAAACTTCTAAATGGATTTTAATGAAACTTTACTAAAATATACTTATTACCTATACCTAGTAATTTCTGATGCCTTCGCGGTTATTACATTGGAATGAAACAACTATAAACGGATTTAACTCGCGTATTTTATTTTACTTCAGCGTTAGAGTATTGTCAGCTCAGTCAGCTACGATTATGGGAACTGTAAAGAATCCGAAACGTCAGGTTTTAAGTAGTTTTAAATTTTATAAATAACATGCACATTATACTAACAAGATCTATGATTGAACTTTCTGAATATTTTTTTACGTTTTCTTATATTATTTATATATTAAGCGCTTGTGTGTGCGTCTGTCTGTACATTGATATTACACCAATAATAACGCTACCCCACCGCGTATAAGCGCGCAGAGTAACGCAGACTGCAGAGGAAATAATATTACTTCTACTACTATTCTATTAGGACTGGTAGAAGAATTGATTTTAGAGAGTTTGAGACCTCGTTATAATAAGTAAGTAATAAAGTAGGTAATAAAATACCACTAAAACAACCATCCCCACCAAAGTGACCAAGAAATTTAAAGTTTGCATATTTGACTGCAATAAAAAAATCTGTGTATTTTTTTATTCATTCATTTTTTTTGCGACTGCGTAGTTTCTTCTCTTAACGTTATTTTTTACAATTAAACAACAAAAACAAATTTTTGAAAACAACGTTCCCAGTCTAACGCTAAAGTTTAGCGTTAGACCGACGTCAGCTCAGTCGTACTACGAATATAGGAACTGTAGAGTTTTCGAAACGTCAACAAATAAAATACGCGAGTGAAATCCGTCCCAGATATTTCATTGCTGTGTAGGGACCAGAAATTAATCCGTTAATGTTTGTAAAAGTCTAATTTTATATGAAATTTCAAATCAAATATGTTTTTTTTACGCCGTTCTGGCCCACCCTACTCTATGCAATACCCATAGCAATTTTCCATAAACGCAATAGAAAAGGAGAGAGCGTAGTTATTTGTTTTTCTTCTCTCTCGCACACACCGTGCAACAGACAGAAGACTTTGGTCAAACATTTGATAGTTCCGGAAGGACGTATTTACCCGATATTACCTTTTTAAGAATGACATTTATTTATTTACTCATAACATTATAGGGTTTAAATCAATGCGCTATGAATCTAGACGAATTTAAAAGTACAATCACTACATAGTATAAAACAACCCCTCTTTTTTAGGAAATAACAGCAATCTGACGTTCTTTAGGTTCATACTATAATATTATCACATTTCAAACCGAAGAGACCTGTCGTGAGTAGATCCCATCAATGTTTATTATAAGCGGTCAGGCATACATAGGCGAAGTTAGGAAAAAATACCCATTCTTCGCCTAGCACCATTTTGTCCATTTTTAGCCATGTTAGCCATTGAAGTTCAATGCTCTAATGGTCTCTAAAGATGGACAGAAGTCCTTTAATTAGTTTTTTCATTTGAACGGTCTAGAATACTTTCAAATTAACAAGTTATGTTGCAAAATATGTCAAAATCCAGGGGTTTCGACGGTACTTAATGCGTATGCTTAAATCTTTAAAAACTATGCACAAATTTTGATGCAGTGATTCAAGAGGAACACTGATAATAAGTATCAGCAGCCCGTGCGAAGCCGGGGCGGTTCACTAGTTAAACATGAACACTAAAGGCCTTGGTATCATATCTTGGTTTCTTTTCCGGAAATCACCCCTTAAGTGAAAGTCTGTATGGGGAATCGATAATCGCAGCACCTATTTAAATGAATTTGGTAGAAACAGTTTGAATCCTGTAGAAGTATAATATATACGACTAGCGGCCCGTCCCGGCTTCGCACGGGGGGACTTAAGATTTTTTTAAGGCCTCAGAAACGATACATTTCCCCCATTTTTGAAACATTTTCGGTTACTGCTCCGCAACTATAAGACCTAGCGTGATATTATATAGCCTATGTTACTCGGGGATAATGTAGCTTTCCAAAGGTTAAAGAATTTTTGAAATCGGTCCAGTAGTTTCGGAGCCTATTCATTACAAACATACAAAACCATAAAAATACAAATCTTTCCTCTTTATAATATTAGTATAGATAGATTTTTACTCATAAATAATCCCCTAAATGGGCCTAAAAAAGGGGGTTGGAATTTACAATGTTAAAGCGATTAAAGGAGGTCGGCAACTAGCAAAAGCTAGTTGTCGTATATATTTGAGATGGTGTCAATTCTGCTACCTCGCCTCGATCGCCCGTTTCCCGCGTCATTGCTTACAAATATCTGACATTTCTGAAATGTCACATTCCACAATGTGCCATCACGCCCCTCTATCGGTATTAGGGTTGCCACATATCAAAATATAATATTATTTTTGCACTATATTCAGGTCACAAAATTTATTACTTTTTTTTAAGTAGGTACTATCTAAAAATATAATTTGTAGATGGATTGAGTTTGTTATTGGAGGCATTTTTTAAGCATTTCTTTTTCCAAAATGTGATTTATATAATTTAAAACAATTCATACGTGTTTTATAGTTGCTTTGAATTCACCCCCTAAGGGTGCTAAATAGTAAAATAGTCATACGTTTTCGACTTCAAAACGAACAATCACAAGCTATATTATGAAATTCCTAATTTAGCGTTTATTACACATTAGGACACAACTGAAATTCATCTATTTTATTTATTTAACTCCCGAAATTTTCTCTAATATCCCGGACACGTGCCAGCCCTAGGGCGGCTCCGAGCGGCGTGTAACGTGCCTCCACTATTCAATATTAGGGCTTCGGTTATTGTTTCCGTGGGTATATTTTGTGGTTATTTCCTTATGAAGAAAAGTGGCTCTGTGACGGGAGAGCGTGAAAATAAGCGTTTATCAAAGCAATAACAATAAAACAAGATGGGTTACACACAAATGTGAGCCTTCAAATCAGGCGCGTGCAGTGAGGGTCGCGCGTGTACCACGTCAGGGTAGGCACTCCATACATTTACACCATTGTACCTTTATGGAAGGCACGCCATTGCTTCAAATATAGTACCTTACGGTTCAATATTTAAACAGATGTGATGTAACTGTCGGCTGTGTTAGACAGTTAGAATTTTTAGTGGTAGTGTTTATAAGCCTCCAGAACAGAGGCTTTTAAGTTGGATTGTTTGGGTTTTTAACCCAATGGCCTACCAGAGTGGTCTTACCTCGGCTCGGGCCGTCAGGGGGTGTGTTAACACGATTATTATGTTGCATGGGGACAGAAGGTTCCTGCGGATACTTCCGACGCGTGCCGGATGTAGGTGGTCTTCGACCCCGCCGGCGGGGCCGCTGTAACACTATCGAGTATGCTAGGTGTGGGTGAGGCCGCGTGCCGCGCGGCAAAGAAGCCCTGCATTAATCAATCGATTTGACAGTTGTCTATATATATATAGTATTTTTAACAGATGACCTGATTTTTTTTTTTTACTGGAATGTGATAAAAAGTATCCTATGCCCTTCCCCTGGTTCTAAGCTACCTCCCCGCCAAATCAGTTCAGCCGTTCTGGAGTTATAAATAGTGTAACTAACACGACTTTCTTTTATATATATATATATAAGTAGATTTGTTTTGTACTCACAGCCTGTGCGCGTCGGTGGGCAGTCTCTTGGGCACGTGCAGCAGGCCGCGGTGCGCGCAGTCCGCGGCGGCGGGTCGGCACGCGCACGCCCACGGACACGCCTGCGCGCGCGCCGCCACCGCCAGCAGCACCGCCAGCACCAGCGCCGGCGCCGCCAGCGCGGGGGAGCGGCCGCGCATGATCACGACATACTATACTCTGTGGACAAAAAACAACATTAAACAGGCGCGTGCAGTGTGAGCGTAAGTATGGCGCCAGGGTAGGCACTGCACAACGGATAAACATACATAAGTATTTATAAGACATTCAGGACTCAGGTACAGATGCCAGTGCTCACACTGACTGCCCCTAGCAGGATTCAAACCCGTCATACCAAGAGGCAGTCAAATAATCACTACATAGTGTAAAACAAAGTCGCTTTTTCTGTCCCAATATCCCTATGTACGCTTAAATCTTTAAAACTACGCGACGGATTTTGATGCGGTTTTTTTAATAGATGTGATTCAAGAAGAAGGTTTATAGCACCCGTGTGAAGCCGGGGCAGGTCGCTAGTAAATTTATATGTTAATCCGTTGTCTAGATCAATTGGTGTGAATGATGGTATCAGTGCACTATACAGTGTGTGCAGTGCAGTGCAGCGTCAATTGCTGTTGTCATCATAAACTGACCAATTGCTGATGATTGGAGTCAAGCAGGTCGCGTGACGTCACTATCGACGCGGGGTCGCAGGTTCAATGCCTGACTGAGGCATACGGGACTGTGTGGATCCTACTTCTACACTATTATAAAGAGGAAAGATTTGTATTTTGGTGTGATATGTTTGTAATGAATAAACTCAAAAATGACTGTGCCGATTTCAAAAATTCTTTCCGTAAAGGGTTAAAATGGGTTGAAAGTTATTTACGCGGTGATTACCTTCGAAATTGTACCTATGTCTAAATTTACTTGAAAAATGTATACCTCATAGGAGCTTATAAAAGCTTAAACTGAAAAAATATATTTTTGATTTTTTGACTAAGCAAGTAACAATGTAAGTATATTTCTAGGCACCCAAAAGTGTGATATTAAGGCCAGGCGCGTGCAGTGAGGGTCGCGCTTGTACTACGTCAGGGTAGGCACTCCATACCTATACCATTGTGCCTACATGGAATGCACGCCCTTGATTAAGGCTCAATAACTAACAGATATAGTGTGTCTAGTGTGAAATTGTTTAACCGACTCCGCAGGTAAAGGGGCAGTCTGCCAAAACAGCAGACAGAAGTAATTTCAGCAGATTAATTAAAATTTCAATCAGAGAAGTAATTGTGGGTGAAAAGTTGGCGCGCGTTCAAACGACGCAGGGACAGACAATAAATAGTGCAGGTTATTTTTATAATAAAATAACTTTATTAAATAATTATGTTATGTATCTTAATTATTTAATACTATCGGCCCGCCCCGGCTTCGCACGGATCCATTTTTTGTAGCCTATGTCACTCGGGAATAGTGTAGCTTCACAACAGTAAAAGAGTTTTTCCCAGTGAAAGAGGCCCAGACGTTTTGGAGCCTATTCAATCTAAACAAACAAACCTTTTCTCTTAATTATATTAGTAGGTACTTATAGATCATATTTTTAATATTAAAAACGATAATTATGTATTATAATATTTATTTTATACAGTTACTAGCTTCTGCCCGCGACTTCGTCCGCGTGGAACTCCTTTTTTGCAGTCGGTTAAAAAGTAGCCTATGTTCTTTCTCAGGCTCCAGACTTTCTTTGTACCAAATTTCATTTAAATCGGTCCAGTAGTTTAAGCGTGAAAGCGTAACAGACAGACAGACAGAGTTATTTTCGCATTTATAATATTAGTAGGGATTTTGTCATTAGAATCAAGCAATGAATGTAGGATTTTTTTAAACTTGAACTCAAAACTATCTATATACGAATATGAGAACTGTAAAGATTTCAAAATGTCACCGATTGAATAATAAATAATAGTAATAGCGGCGAGAGTATCAGAAATTATAACTACATAGGTAGTATAAAACAAAGTCGCTTTTTCTGTCCCTATATCTCTATGTACGCTTAAATCTTTAAAACTATTGGAATGAAACAACTATTAACGGATTTAACTCGCGTATTTTCATTTTATTAGCTGACGTTTCGGATTCTTTACAGTTTCCATAATCGTAGCACGACTGAGCTGACAATAGTCTAACGCTAAAGAAAGAGTAAGAGTCTTTAAAACTACGCAACGGATTTTGATGCGGTTTTTTTTAATAGATAGAGTGATTCAAGAGGAAGGTTTATAGCCGTGTGAAGCCGGGGCGGGTCGCTAGTTAATTTTAATTCTTATTTATTTATCTGCCGAGTAACTGTCCGGTATCCTGCTGGTCCATACAACTCATACATACATGTTGTAAGCGAAATGTCGGTTATGATTGCGTAATGATTTAAAGTGAAGCATTATAATGTATGGATATGTATGACAGGGCTGTCAGCAGCGACACAGCCGATAAACAACCGAGTAGTCAGACACACAGACACAACTGAAAGTTCAGTAATCAGTAATCAGTAATCATTTATTGCATAATCATGTTGTTTACAATAAGGACTTAAAGATAAATAGTACTAGTACTTAAAGATCAGACATGAACCCTGCTAGGGCATAGCAATTCTCAAAGTAACTTAATAAAAAACTAAATCACAGAGTAATTGTTAGGTAAATTGTACATGTATCATTATTATTATTATATTATGCAAGGTCATATCAAAATCTAAATAAATTACTTACATTATAATTGTTCTTAGTGTCTAATATATATTCGTATCTTCCATATAATCAGCCAAGCTGTAGTAACATAGTTCCCCCCCTCTTGAAATATACAAGTGACTAGAGGGTCGCCCGTAGCACCCGCTACGCACGGATCCCAATTTTTACCAAAATAACCCATAGCCTATGTTACTCAGGGTGAATGTAAATCCAGTGGTGAAACGTTTTGAAATCGGCCCCGTGGTTTTTGTGTTTATTCATTACAAACATACACACACACAGAAATAATATTAGTATACTAGCGGTCCCGGCAGACGTCGTCCTGCCCGTCCGATTGTTTCGTCAAACATCTGTCAAAGTCTTCTGTCACTTCTTCATAAGGCTTCATATTTTCCCCGTTTTTTCCACATTTTCCACTGTTTCTTCGCTCCTATTGGTCGCAGCGTGATGTTATATAGCCTAAAGCCTTCCTCGATAAATGCTCTATCCAACAAAAAAATATTTTTCGCGTTCAAACAAACAAACAAACTCTTCAGCTTTATAATATTAGTATAGATTGCAGACAAAGCATTATATTCAATAGGTACATATAATAATCCCTACTAATATTATAAATGCGAAAGTACCTCTGTCTGTCTGTCTGTCTGTTACGCTTTCACGCTAAAACTACTGGACCGATTTAAATGAAATTTGGTGCAAAGAAAGTCTGAATCCTGAGAAAGGACATAGGCTACTTTTTAACCGACTGCAAAAAAGTAGTTCCACGCGGACGAAGTCGCGGGCAGAAGCTAGTACTTAAAAAAAATATTCGTTGTGTAGTTATTCGAATTGTATGCTAAATAAATATATAGGTAGTAATATAAAAGGATAAAAAATATATTTTCCCCGTCGAGAACGGAACCGGCAACCCTGCACAATGCATTACCGAGGCGCGATAACAGTAAGTGCAGCCGAGTGTTACAGACTGCAGATGCCTTCATTGCACTGTCGAGGTCATCGGTTCAAATCCCGTCGAATCACATTTCAACTTTATGAACTAGCGTACGGCCCTGGCTTCGCCCGGATACCTTTTTTTATAGCCGTAGCTTTCTAACAATGAAATAATTTTTCAAATAGATAGATCCTGTCGTTTTGGAACCTATTCAATTCAAACAAACAAACAAACCTTTCCTTTTTATTACCTATATTAGTATAGATGGTTCCTAACATATCATTTTTTTTTTTAAATCACTAGTTATAAGCTACATAGTTTTAAGTGCCTTTTATTTGCTATTTTTGCAAAATAAATTTCATTTCGTTCTTTCTTTCCACATACATATATAATTATATATGTACACATTTACATAATTATATCTAATAATTTCTGATGCCTTCGCGGTTATTACACATTGGAATGAAACAACTATTAACGGATTTAACTCGCGTATTTTTATTTTATTTTATTAGCTGACGTTTCGGATTCTTTACAGTTTCCATAATCGTAGCACGACTGAGCTGACAATAGTCTAACGCTAAAGAAATAAAATAAAAATACGCGAGTTAAATCCGTTAATAGTTGTTTCATTCCAATAAATAATTATATCTACTTAATATCTCTATATACATAACTAGCTTCTGCCCGCGACTTCGTCCGCGTGTAACTCCTTTTTTACAGTCGGTTAAAAAGTAGCCTATATTCTTTCTCATGCTCCAGACTTTCTCTGTAACAATTTTCATTTAAATCGGTCCAGTAGTTATAGCGTGAAAGCGTAACAGACAGACAGACAGAGTTACTTTCGCATTTATAATATTAGTAGGGATATATGGAAAGAAAGAAAGAACGAAAAGAAATTTCGTTCTCTCGTACTCGAAACCCTAATTAACATAAAGAATTCACTAACCCAAAAATAACGCATGAACGAGCAATATTAAAAAAAAAAAACAAGTTAATTTATAAAATTCCCACAGCAATTAGTTTACCTGGCTGAATACAATGGGTCGCGGCCGCTGCGAGCTTAGAAAATAATTCATCTGTCAAAATCGTTTGTTGTTTTGACACTTGACGTTAACCTATTCACTGACGGAAGTGAGTACTAATTATATCAACAATTTGACTTCGTACATAATTATTTATAATTATTAGTTATAATTTTATTAGTATTCTACATCCAAATTTAGGATAACTAATTGAGGCCGCGACTTCGCCCGCGTGGGATAGTTATTCTTCATATAATAATTTCCCCCGATTTTTTACACATTTTCCACTGTTTCGTCGCTGCTATTGGTCGCAGCGTGATGTTATATAGCCTAAAGCCTTCCTCGATAAATGGTCTATCCAACAAAAATGTTTTTTTTTTTTTTCAATTCGAACCAGTAGTTCCTGAGATTAGCGCGTTCAAACAAACAAACAAACTCTTCAGCTTTATAATATTAGTATAAATATATATAGATAGACGAACGGCAGCGGACTCTCAGTAATGTTCTCAAAGGGTAACCTTTGGTACAAAATTCTAAAAAAACATCTACATTCTTTAAAAACAATAAACAATTACACGTCTGTATTCAACAAAGACTGTGAAATCTCAACTCACAACTTTCCAATTGACCTGTCACTTGAAATAAAAACACCTGTCAACAACACAACAAAGAAATAATAAAATCCGGTAGCATTTCGCACCAGAACTAATTCTGTCACAATGACGTTTCTCGGAAGCGGCCATCTTAAATTGAAACGTCAATTTTTTGCTGTCACAATGAAGGTACTGACAATAAATGTGTTACTAGGCGTTTGCCTTCAATATAGGCCTTGGCGGCTCAACATTTGACAGCTGTCATATAACTGTCAGTTGAGTTCAGACAGTGAGCGAGGTTTGAGACACCGCGTGTTATTACACAGCTAGTGCTGTGCCCGCGACTTCGTCCGCGTGGAATAGTTATTTTCCCCGTTTATTACACTTCCACTGTTTCTTCGCTCCTATTGGTCGCAGCGTGATGTTATATAGCGTAAAGCCTTCCTCGATAAATGGTCTATCCATCAAAAAAATATTTTTCAATTCGAACCAATAGTTCCTGAGATTAGCGTGTTCAAACAAACAAACAAACAAACAAACTCTTCAGCTTTATAATATTAAGTCCTATAGATTGGAATAAAACAACTTTAAACGGATTTAACTCGCGTATTCTAATTTATTGCTGACATTTACAGTTCCCATATACGTAGCAGATCTAAATCACTACATAGTATAAAACAAAGTCGCTGTCTGCCCCTATGTATGCCTAAACTAAAACTACGCAACGGATTTTGACGCGGTTTTTTTAATAGATAGAGTAATTCAAGAGGAAGGTTAATAGCACCCGTGTGAAGCCGGGGTGGGTCGATAGTTATTGATAAATCATTTTAATTTAATTTGTACAGAACCCGATGTGTTGTAGAACGTTTTCACACATACTCAATAGAATAATATTAATAAAAGTGCCTTTTTTTTAGACCATTTACAAAGCCACACCTTTTTAATATTTAATATGAAATTTCAAGAGTTTTTTTATATTATTCTGATGGTTGCGAGTACCCTTCACTCGAGAGGTTATTGTTAAAGCTATTGTTAATAATATATTTCAAATGCGGGCTTTTTAGTTCAAATTTTAATAATTTCTGTTGCTCTCGCGGTTATTACACATTGGAATGAAACAACTATTAACGGATTTCAATAAATAGCGACAAACTTTAAATAAAATACGCGAGTTAAATCCGTTTAAAGTTGTTTCATTCCAATCTATACTAATATTATAAAGCTGAAGAGTTTGTTTGTTTGTTTGAACGCGCTAATCTCAGGAACTACTGGTTCGAATTGAAAAAAACTTTTTTTATTGGATAGACCATTTATCGAGGAAGGCTTTAGGCTAAGAAAACAGTGGAAAATGTGTAAAAAACGGGGAAAATAACTATTCCACGCGGACGAAGTCGCGGACACAGCTAGTGTATAATAACCGCGTAGGCATCAGAAATTATACTGTAGTTTATTTTATTTGCTGACGTTTCGTAAGCTTTATAGTTCCTATAGTCGTAGCCGACTGAGCTGACGATAATCTACCTACAATAAAAAAAGTAGGTAAGTTCAATCCGTTATAGTTGTTTATTTAAATTGTAAGTTCTATAATTATGTGTTTGAGTGTACTTGCTCGTTACATATGCATTACGAGGTGTAATGTTAATGTGTTTGTTTATCTGTCTGTTTGTCAACAAAACTGCCGAAGCGATTAAGGTTATTGCTATATTGAATAATAATATTTGTACCACGACAAGCGTAGAAAAAATATCGATACGAACTGGTACTACTATTTTATTTTACCTTATATATATTTTTAGAAATGGAGAACTAATTTATAAAAAAATAACTATCACCGAAAGAAAACTGATTTTATTTAATTTAAATTTTAAATGGAACTATAAGTTTGCCAATAATCGCTTAGTTAGTTTTTCGTTGCCGATCCGCACCGCGCCTCGAGCCAAAGTGAGTTCGTATTGTCCGGCTGAAAAAATGACAGCTATTCAACGTGAAGTTGTCATTGAGTCTCCGCGCTGAAGTTGGCGACATTTTTATTGACATCAGCGCCATCTTGTAACTTATCTCCAACAATATATATATATATATATTAATAGATATATATATATTAGGAGTATTATATTTGCATTGCCAGGAGATAATGTCATAACTTTTATTTACTTATTGATTCTGTATAATTTCTGATGCCTTCGCGGTTATTACCTACACATTGGAATGAAACTACTATAAAGTTTAGCATTAGACTCGTCAGCTTAGTCGTGCTACGATCATGGAGACTGTAAAGTCTTAAACATCAGCCAATAAAATAAAATACGCGAGTTAAATCCGTTTAAAGTTGTTTCATTCCAATTATTCATTCTGTTCTTAAATATAGTCTGAGACAATGACAGCGTCTCAAACGCTCGCAGATCCACTACTAATTTTACGCAGACGAAGTCGCGGGCAGAAACTAGTCTAGTATAAACATCGGGAGCGGCCACCGGGTCCTATTATTCCCATATCTACATATATGTCTGTTCGTCTGTCTGTCAACGTGATACAATTACCAACTCGCGGACACTGATCGAGTTAGTGCGGGAATGCTGGACGGTCATTCGGTAAACATATGTCCGTCATTTTAAGTTATGTTTTTCACCCCCTTTCATCCCCTTAGAATATATTATGTCAAATGACATGCACTTATATTGAGATCGTCAAAACAAAGAACAATAAGATTTAACAATAAATAACAATACGAGTGTACATATTGAATGTTCGGATCTAAAATAGAATAAAAGGTTTCATACAAATTTTTACCCCCTAAGAAAAAAAAAACAAAAACTTGTCTCACATTTCTCATAATTTTAATCCTATGATATTTCTACATATTTTAATTTTCAAATCTAACCCATTAACGTATTAAAAAGTTTCATACAAATTTCACCCCCTGATTTACTTCCTAAGTGTTATTTACGTTGGTAAATTATTTTATTAGCTGACGTTTCGGATTCTATACAGTTTCCATAATCGTAGCACGACTGAGCTGACAATAGTCTAACGCTAAAATAAAATAAAAATACGCGTGTTAAATCCGTTAATAGTTGTTTCTTTCCAATGTGTAATAACCGCGAAGGCATCAGAAATTATTAAATAACACAACTAAGCTGTTGAACGTTTTTGGTTGTGCTTTGATATCAATGTCGACATTTATAGTGTTGTTCTTAATGTTGAAATCTCTATATGTACTAATGTAGATCAGTACAGTCGGCTCGGGCGCGTGTCGCGTCAATCTCAGTTAGCTCCGCGCCGGCTGTTAACGAGGGTCGAGTGTACCTACAACCAATGGCTTGTATATCTATATCTATACTAATATAATAAAGAGGAAAGGTTTGTTTGTTTGTATTGAATATAGGCTCCAAAACTACTGGACCGATTTGAAAAATTCTTTCACTGTTGGGAAGCTACACTATTCCCGAGTGACATAGGCTATAAAAAAGGGGATCGGTGCGAAGCCGGGGCGGACAGCTAGTTATTATATGTAGGTATTGAAAATTGTAACAGTAGTAACAGAGTCAGTCAGATTAACATATATTTTATACATTTTATTTTATTTCATAAAAAATGTAAGGGGTGGATATTGTAGTAAATTCCACCCCTTAACAATATAACAAACAAAAAAGTTTATATTATATGGTCCGTGTTTAGCATTAGTGTTTCAACCCACACCAAGCTAGTTTTGAGATATCGGCGCTTAAAGTTTTTTGAGAACATTCTTCTTTTTCCGCTTATTTTAAGCAAAAAAATATTGCTATGTGGTATCATTTTTTTTGTTGAAGTGCATAGATTAAGGATATAAATGTATTTATTTCAATAAATTCATAATTAAATAGAAAATGCAGAAAAACGGTTAATGCTTATCGGCTATAAGGTTTATTACATTTAGCATTTATGTGCTAAGCCACATAACACTATGCAAAATTCTAATTTGTTCTTTTATAATGAATATATTTTACACTATTTTTTTGAAAATGTAAAATAATAAACAGCTAACGTATTAAAACTTTAATGTAAGTACTTATTTATTTAGTTTTTATTGTTATAACATGTTTTAAATAACATTACAAGTTCTGCTAAAAATGAGAAATAGGTACAACAAGTTAACACTTATACTATTTCAATTACTTAAAAGCTCAACCAAATTGATTTATTATTATTATTTTATCATATTGAATTAAACCAATAATATATACTTCCGTACCTAAAAAGTTTAAAGGATCACACAGACAACAAAGTAAATTCTGTAAGGGTTATTGTTTTTTCCTTTTAAGATACGGAACCCTAAAATATATTATTTAATATGATACAAATAATAATAAGTAATAAAAAAATAAGTTAGTGTTAACTTGTACCTATTTCTCATTTTTAGCAGAACTTATAATGTTATTTGATACATGTTATACAACAATAAAAACTTTAAATAAATAAGTAAGTACTTACATTAAAGTTTTAATGCGTTAGTTGTTTATTTTTTTACATTTTCTAAAAATTTGTGCATAATATGTATAAGTACCTATTCGTTTTATAACAACAAATTAGAATTTTGCATTAATGTGATAGGTATGTGGCTTAACACATTAATGCAGAAATACAAATCTGACATGGGAAATAAGCAATAATGTGTTATATGTGGCTTAACACATTAATGCAAAAATACAAATCTGACATAGGAATAAAGCAATAACCGATTTTGTGCTCTAGAATATTCTACGATTTTTTTTAAAAAAAATGGATTTCACTGCTGTATTCCTCATGATCTATTTAATAAAACTGCATTCATAACTCAAAACCCGATTTTTTGTGGGTTGACACACTAATGTTAAACACGGTCCATATATGTATTTACATAATAATTTCTGATGCCTTCGCGGTTATTACACATTGGAATGAAACAACAAGGAATTAATACGCGTATTTTTTTTTTGTAATTTTGTGATTTAGATATAAGGTAGTTTGCATAACTGTATAAATCACTTTAGCGTTAGACTATTGTCAGCTCAGTCGTGCTACGATTATAAAACCTGTGAAGAATCCTAAACGTCAGTCAATAAAATAAAAATACGCGAGTTAAACCCGTTAACAGTTTAATTCCAATGTGTAATAACCGCGAAGGTATCAGAAATTATTAAGTTTCCAGTATATTATTTGGAATCAAACTAAACATAAAAGAGGTCCTATATTGTACACTAGCTTCTGCCCGCGACGTCGTCCGCGTGGAAATCCTCCTTTTTTGCAGTCGGTTAAAAAGTAGCCTATGTCCTTTCTTAGGCTCCAGACTTTCTTTGTACCAAATTTCATCTAAATCGGTCCTGTAGTTTTAGCGTGAAAGCGTAACAGACAGACAGACAGACAGAGTTACTTTCGCATTTATAATATAAGTAGGGATACAAATAGCACTACAGTATAACAGCCCAGTTTAACGAGATACTGTGACGCGCGGTGATGGATCGCCGCGGCTGACTCACGGACAGACAGACCCACAAATCATATTCATAATATCTTTTAATGCCTTCGCGGTTATTACACATTGGAATGAAACAACTTTGTAAAGTATCCGAAACGTATAAAATAAAATACGCGAGTTCAATCCGTTCATAGTTGTTTCATTCCAACATATAATTATGTTTGCCTTCGCGGTTATTACACATTGGTAAAAAACAATTATGACGGATTTAACTCGCTTTTTCTTTTATTTGCAACGTTTTAAAAATTTAGTTACCAAATAAAATACAATACGAGATTTCATTCCAATGTGTAATAACCGCGAGAGCAAAATAAATAATTAAAGTAGAAATATTTACTAATAATGTTACAATAATATACCTTATAATTTGGCTATATTTTATAACGATATTTTGTAAAGTACTCATCTTGGGCTGACGAAATCGCGGGCAGAAGCTAGTACCAAAATATAGACACATTAGCGGCCCGCCCCGGCTTCGCCCGGATCCCTTTTTAAAAGCCTATGTCACTCGGACATAGTGTAGCTTTCCAACAGTGAAAAAAAAAATCAAAATATTTTATAGCCTATATATGTTACTCGTGGATAATGTAGGTAGCTTGCCAACGGTGAAAGAATTTTTCAAATCGTCCAGTCGTTTAGAAGCCTATTCAATCCAAACAAACAAACTTTTCCTCTTTATTATATTAGTATAGAAAACTTATTTTCTTATAGACAGCGTCAGGCAGACTGCCGGGACAGGTTACAAACAGACATACATATCTACATCGGAAAGCTTTCTGCAAAGCCTTGTCTAAAGAATATACAAATATATTTGATCAGTTGATGTCATCGTACAGACACGAACAAAAATATTAGTTACATGTACATACGTACACACCTTCTCACTATTTTTTTTGTATTTAGACTATTGTCAGCTCAGTCGTACTACGATTATGGAAACTGTAAAGAATCAGAAACGTCAGCAAATAAAATATAATAAAATACACGAGTTAAATTCGTTATAGTTGTTTCATTCCAATGTGTAATAACCGCGAGAGCAACATGAATTTTTATATCAATAAATAGCCAAAAAAGTTCCTTTTGTGTCAGAAAATTCTAGACATTTTCTAACGCTATTTCAGTGGGGTCAGAACCAGAGGAGAGACTGAAAATATATATTTTGAAATATTTTAAAGACATCTTTAAATTAACTCATAGAAAGATCAAAAAGTTACATACAAATAATTATACTCCATTTACCAAAAAAAAAAAAAATTTTTTTAATTTCTATAACGAATGAACGATTCCAAAGGGCAAACTATACCTTCATATGTCGAGTAATTTGCCAGTATTGGAATGAAAAGGTTACGATTAAGAACACCTCGCTTCGCTCAGCAAGGCGTTATGTGTCTGACTGTACGCGGCGTGAGCTGCGCTGAGCCTAATTCACGCTCAAATATTTGAGACATCCATTCACGACACCTCGCTCAATTGAACACACATACACACATATACACATACACACATACACACATATACACATACACATATACACACATACACACATACACACATACATACACACATACACGCATACATTTTGAATGAAACGACTAAGTACATAATTTTCGGCCTAAACTCAAAATCTAGACCTACAGCAATACCTAATTGCAATGAAACAACTATTAACGGATTTAACTCGCGTATTTTTATTTTATTTTACTTTATTTTATATGCTGAAGTCTAACTTTAGCGTTAGACTATTGTCAGCTCAGTCGTGCTACGATTATGGATTATGGAAACTTGTAAAGAATCCGAAACGTCAGCTAATAAAATAAAATAAAACAAAAATACGCGAGTTAAATCCGTTAATAGTTGTTTCATTCCAATGTGTAATAACCGCGAAGGCATCAGAAATTAGCAATACCTAATATTGTGCTTTGCCAGTTGGTTAAGTGATCAGGGACTTCGAACCCGGAGGTTACGGGTTCTAATCCAGCAGATGTCAGTGTTATGTAAACATTTTAAACATGAGTCTTATTTATATCCACATGCTTTATTGGAATTCACCCCCTAAGGGTGCAAAATCACTACATAGTATAGAGTCGCTGTCTGTCTGTCCCTATCTATACTAATATTATAAAGAGAAAAGATTTGTATTTTTGTATTTTTGTATGTTTGTAATGAATAGGCTCCGAAACTACTGGACCGATTTCAAAAATTCTTTCACCTTTGGAAAGCTACATTATCCCCGAGTAACATAGGCTATATAATATCACGCTAGGTCTTATAGTTGCGGAGCAGTAACCGAAAATGTTTCAAAAACGGGGGAAAAGTATCGTTTCTGAGGCCTTCCGTGGCGTGCGCTGAGCATATAGTTAAAGTTATACAAAAATGCTTTATGGGTGAATTGTTCATCTTAACATTATCTTTAAAAAAGTCCGCGAGAGCATAATATGTCTATCTTTTATAGTTTACCCATAACAATCGTAAAACTATGAAAAAAATCTTAAGTCCCCCCGTGCGAAGCCGGGACGGGCCGCTAGTGTATTTATATTTTTAAAAGTACGCAACGATTTTGAAGCGCTTGTGATTGTGTGATTCCTATTGTGAAGCCGGGGCGGGTCGCTACTAATAAAAAAAATAGAATCATTCATTTTCGACATCTATACAGACGAAGTCTAAGCAAAAACTATAATAATTTCTGATGCCTTCGCGGTTATTACACATTGGAATGAAAGAACTATTAACGGATTTAACTCGCGTATTTTTATTTTATTTTATTAGCTGACGTTTCGAAGCGCTAGTAACGCCCCCTATTAGGTTTTAATTGTAATGTAAAATAGTAAAATATTTTGCGTAAAGAGTAACATTAATATTTCATAATTTAGAAAAGGGTAGTTTTTCAAAATTTGTAATTTAAATATAATTAAGGTAGTTTGCATAACTGTATAAATCACTTTAGCGTTAGATTATTGTCAGCTCAGTCGTGCTGCGATTATGGAAACTGTAAAGAATCCGAAACGTCAGCTAATAAAATAAAATAAAAATACGCGAGTTAAATCCGTTAATAGTTGTTTCATTCCAATGCAAAAACTATAAGCAATCTAAGCTTGAAATGTGGGGGTCACATAACTCCGACTGTACTGTAATGGTACACTCAGCCCCGCTAACGAAGCGGCACGCCGGGGCGCGCAACCTTTCAACAGACCTCCCCCCTCCCCCCCTCCCCCGCCCGCCCAGGGTCCCTGAGGGGGGGGAGACGTTTTGACTTCAAAGAAATACTACAAAGTGAATTTGCGCTTTTGTATGTGAAAAAACGTAGGATTTCGATTTTTATGTGATTATGTTGTAATGTTATAGGCATTTTTTTTAAGTTTATATGAAAAAATAATGACAATAATAATATGGAAACTGTAAGGAATCCGAAACGTCAGCAAATATAATAAAATACGCGAGTTAAATCCGTTTATAGTTGTTTCATTCCAATGTGTAATAACCGCGAAGGCATCAGAAATTATTCCGTTAATAGTTGTTTCATATCAAAATAAAAATGAATTTAAAATTATACCAATATACAATATAATTTTTTTAAAACAACGAAAAGAAGAAGTATACATATATAAAAAAATCATTTTAAATAAAGCTAGAATAAAAAGGTTCTGTCGGTCTGTCGTAACTCGATACTATCTGCAGCGTTTCTTATTTATGATTATATATTTACGTCGAATTCTATCGACGAGAGAAATCTATACTAATATTATAAAGAGGAAAGGTTTGTTTGTTTGTTTGGATTGAATAGGCTCCAAAACGACTGGAGCGATTTGAAAAAATCCTTTACTGTTGGAAGCTACGTTCACCCTGAGTAACAGGCTACAGAATATTAAAAAAAAATAGGGATCCGTGCGAAGCCGGGGCGAACCGCTAGTGTAATATATATTAAGGACATAGTCCTATATGTTGTCGCGTAATTTCTTATATATGTTATGCGTCACAATGAAGACAAAGAAAATATATCTTTTTGTTTACATTCCTTAAGAACAGATCCGTAATAACTTGATCATAATATTTCGTGGAAACGTTGGACCTATTTCATAACCCCCGGATAAGTTAACAGTAAGCTATTTACAACTTATATAGAAAATAATTTGACGACCTGTTGGTTGGCTAGTAGTCAAAACCACTAGGTACCAAAATGGTGGTCGTATGACGACCACGAGCATTTATACCTGCGTTTTGGATGTTATTACAATTCAGTTCATAGTAATTACAATTAGTTTTGGGTTATAGTTTAGATTTTTTTTTAATATAAATGTAGTACATTACGCACCGAGGCCAGTAAAATAAAAAATGTCTCAGATCACATGTAATTGTCGTCCGAGGCGAAGACGAGGTTGACAAAAGTGTGATCTGAGGCTTTTTTATTTTACTGGCCGAGGTCAGTATACTATTTTTCTGTTCGACGAAGCCAGAAAGTGGAAATTTCATTTAGCGAAGCGGCCACAAAGTTGCCGCTTTCTGGCCGGAGGACGGAAAAAATATTTTTCCGTCCTGACGACAATTACATGTGATCTGAGACATTTTTTATTTTACTGGCCTCGGTGCGTAATGTACTATTACTTTATAATTCACTAGCTTCTGCCCGCGACTTCGTCTGCGCACGATGAGTTTACAGAATGTTGTTATAAAATATACCTAGCCTATATGTTATTCTGGTGTATAAGCTATATTGTGGTAAAGTTTCATTCAAATCCATTCAGTAGTTTTTACGTGAAAGAGTAACAAACATCCATACATCCATACTTACAAACTTTCGCCTTTATAATAGTAGTAGGATAACATTGTTACGTCAAATTACATGCAATAACGAGATTAACAAATAGAACAATAAGATTAAATAACTTTATAACATATTATTAGCATAAGACTATTGTCGTGCCACGAATATGGAAACTGTAAAGTTTTCGAAACGTCAGCCAATAAAATACGTGAGTTAAATCCGTTCATAGTTGTTCATTCCAACATATCATTAGAAATCATTACGTACATCAACTAAAATCTTTGAAAGAAGTGTCTTAACATGGCATTTTATTTATAAAACCTAACTTTTCCTCATAAAAAGGTCCCCAAAATAAACTTATTTTTACCCACATTGTTGAAGTGAATTCTTTCATCAGGTCATTACTCGTGTTGTTCAAGTCCTCGGCGGCGCGCTTACTGCCGCTAAGTGATTTACGCGGCCGCTGCGCACGCGCCGGTGACGTCACCGATCACACATACTCACGTATTTAGGGTACTTTTGTGAAATAAAAATATTGGAATTAAACAACAATAATTTATTTACTCTCGTATTTAAATTTATAAGCTGACGTAATAATTTATGCCTTCGCGGTTATTACACATTGGAATGAAACAACTTTAAACGGAACAACTATTAACGGATTTAACTCGCGTATTTTTATTTGCTGACGTTTCGGATTCTTTACAGTTTCCATAATCGTAGCACGACTGAGCTGACAATAGTCTAACGCTAAAGTCAAGTCGAAACGTCAACAAATAAAATAAAATAAAAATACGCGAGTTAAATCCGTTAAAGTTGTTTCATTCCAATGTGTAATAACCGCAAGAGCATACGAAAAAAAACAACTAAAAACCAATTTAGTGTGAACGAATAGAACTGGCGCTCAGCAGGCGCGTGCAGTGAAAGTTGTACCAGGGTAGGCACTACATACATAATTATATATTTGACGTTGTGTCTATTTGGGATGGCAGTGGCTGCACTGTCCCTTTACAATTATCACTTTAACATGTTTAAAAAAAATAGAGCACAAAATAATAAAAAACCCTAATCAGACCTTAAAAGGTACAAGTCATTTCACGCTACGTTAAAATAACTAAAAAGAGTGTCTACGCTGCTACTTGGTTTGTACGCGCGGCCATACAAACCGCGTCGGATGTTGTAATGGACAGTGCATTATAAATAATGATTATAAGATAAATGGTTGGAAAGCTCTGGACGTTAGGAATGAGCTTTTAAGCACTTTTAGGGTTGCGTAAAGAAAGGTTCTATTGCTTAGACTTCGTTGTCCGTCTGTCTGTCAACCGGTTTAATCTTATGAGCCGTGATAGTTAGCCAGAACATTTTTTTAGTTAAAGATACATACAGAACCCTTCGAGCGCGAGTCCAACTCGCACTTGGCCGATTTCTCTATAGTGTAACAGAATGTGTGTTTACCTGTAACAAGAAAATAAATTATTAGTAAAAAACAAAAATAGATAATATACAATTGAAATATTCTTTTTATTTAAAACGTCTGTTATTGTCGGGTTAATGCTACGGAACCCATCGTGCTCGAGTCAATTCTCACTTGCTCCGTTTTAGCCTCTAAGAGATTTAAAAACTTTTTTGTTATACAACATTTTTAGTACAAATACTTAAATACCAAGAAAAAGTGTCAGCCTCTAAGAGATTTAAAAACTATTTTGTTACTATACGACATTTTTAGTACAAATACTTAAATACCAAGAAAAAATCCAAATACAAAAATAATTCAAATATTCAAAAACGTGTGATTTAAGATAAAGTTTGGTATTTCATCTTGATAAAGATTCATAGATATTTTGTTGACCATCGATGTGTCGTTTTTAAGATCGAATCTTCTGAAATACCTACATACATCTATACACATAAAATCCTTTGTCCTGACTGACAGACGGATACGCGCAATGCCTAGACCTGAAACTTGGAGGATGTAGTCTTACCAAAATTCTACCCCTAGGGGGTGAAAAATGGGAGGAAAGTTTGTATGGGACAACGAATCATCCTTGGTTAAATCTATTTAACAGGCGCGTGCAGTGGCGGGAACTTATGGCGCCAGGGTAAGCACTGCAGACACTGTGCTTTTATGGAATGCACGCCCTTGTTGCATAAATATTCTTTAACAGAATCAATGGAAAATGTCTTTCATTAGTTGAAATTCATCCCCTAACGGGGTTAAATTTCGGGGTTGAAATTGATATAAATATAATAATAATTAGTGTTTTTAGGAAGGGGAGTGCCTACCTTAGGCACTCCGTTCATTTATCTCATTGTGCCTACATGGAATGCACGCCCCATAGTAGCACGTACTACCTACTCATGCAGGCGCGTGCAGTGAGGGTCGGGCATGTACAACGTCAGGGTAGGCACTCCGTTCATTTATCTCATTGTGCCTACATGGAATGCACGCCCCAGAGTACCTACTAAAGGTACGATTGAAACATAAACATTAATCCTGCATAGTACCCAATTAGTACCTCCCAGCAAAAAGGTACTAAAAGATTCAATACTCAATAATTATCATAATTGACAAACAATAGCTTCCCGAGGGACGCTTATTAAATTACATCAAAACGGGTTCAGTAACCCGGACCAATTGGGGAGGGCACGCGAAAGGTCATAAGCGGGATGGGAATGTATAGGAGATACGACCTTTCGTGTATTACGTGTTTGTATTGTAAGCGCGCCGTTGATTTTTGATTGTATGAGAATTTGAAGTTGCTTTTATCCTACTTTGAAAAAGGTTTGTTATTATTACAAAGTTAGATATTGTAATAAATATGGTTTTAAAAATTTTGTTTGTTCTCCGTCTCTTTGTTAATCTTGAGTACCTAAGCTTATCACTAGCTTTTGCCCGTGACTTTGGCCATGTAGAGTTATTACGGTTGGGTCAATTTTTGGGATAAAAACTACCTTATGACCTGCAAGAAGATTTTAAACTTCTTCAGAGTACCTATCAATTTCAATTAATTATGAAACACGTATTTCATTAAATACCTATGTTAAAGAACGTTTAAACAGTATTTGAAATAGATCGGACCAAGTAATCACATTGTCACATACAAACTTTGACTCCCTTTTTCAACCCCTTGAATAGAATTTCGGAAAACCCTACGTCGTACAAAAAACACACCGATCGCGATCAGCGGTTTAGGTTGTGCGCGTATCCGTCAGTCAGGCAGGAAAGGATTGTAATTGTAAATATATATAGATACTAGCTTTTGCCCGCGACTTCGTTCGCGTGGACTTCAGGTTCGTCCCGTCTAGTCTAGTGTCAAAAATTGTACCCTATGTGTTATTCTGATGTATAAGCTATATTGTGGTAAAGTTTCATTCAAATCCATTCAGTAGTTTTTACGTGAAAGAGTAACAAACATCCATACATCCATACTTACAAACTTTCGCCTTTATAATAGTAGTAGGATATTGTTACGGTTCTGTGCGTAAAGTATTTCTGTTGCCGATATAACAAGTAGATACTAACTAAAAACCCCCGACATAAAAACCTAAAAGCCCTTTAAAATGTATAACAATAATAAAAACTTAATACTTATTAGTTACCTAAATATTAATATTTCTACAAAGAAAACGTTATGTCGGGGGGGCCGCTTCTCATTTAGTTAAGTACTTAATACCTACAATCAACCTAAACCTACGGTCCCCCCGACATGACGTTTTCTTTGTAGAAATATTAATATTTAGGTAACTAATAAGTATTAAGTTTTTATTATTGTTATACTTTTTAAAGTGCTTTTAGGTTTTTATGTCGGGGGTTTGTTAAATTTTTAATTAATTTTTTTATTATATACTTTTTGTAAGTAGGTATTTAGTACATAAATTATTATTTTTAACTAATTTCCATTTCACATGGAATTTTGTAATTTATATGTTATCCTCTTACATTTAATACCCCACTCGGGTACATTTGTCGACATTGGGTTTACCATTTACACTTTTACTTCCCATAATTTTTGAACTACTCAACCGATTTTCATTACAATTTCAATTTTGTAATCTACATGTGATCCTCTTTCATTTGATACCCCACTTGAGTATATTTGTAGACATTTGGTTTTCCATCCCCACTTTGACACCCTATATTTTTTGAACGACTCAACCGATTTTTATTATAATTTCCATTTTGTAATGTACACGTGATCCTCTTTCATTTGATACCCCACTCGAGTATGTTTGTAGACTTTTATTTTTCCATCCCCTCTTTCACCCCCCCTAATTATTAAACTACTGAGTAGATTTTTATAAAACATAGCTAAGAACACTCCCGACATATACACCTTTCAAACAAAAAAAACAGAATCAAAATCGGTTCATGCGTTAGCGAGCTATGACGCCACAGACAGACACACACACACACAGACAGACAGACAGACAGACACGTCAAACTTATAACACCCCGTCGTTTTTTCGTCGGGGGTTAAAAACAATAAAAACATTTAAGGGTTCTCATATGACGTCTTTTAATTCTGATAGGCTTGTGTTTAGTCCCACTGCTGGGCAAAACTATGTTGGTACCTAATATAGTATTTCGTAAATTGAATCGTGGTCAAAGTTTTTTCAAAAAAGGTAAGAAACCGATAGACAATAGTCCGTAGACATGTTTTTTATCCGCGGGCGGGTGTTTGACAGATGACACACGATATCGGTGTTGTGTTACACAGATAAACGACCTTTTCAAATTCCTTTAAAAAACAAGCCATTTTAAACCTTACAACCCTCAAAATATGGTCACATTTTGACATTACCAAGATGCATAAGTTTTCAAGTAATTTTCGACTTTATAGGCTTAAGAATAAGAGTGGTATTTTGTTATTTTTGGATATGAATTGTTTTTGTGCATTTGCGGTGAATCGGTGATAGGTTTGACGTTTTTGGGGTTTTGTAAATTATAATTACGTATATTTTGTGTCTTCAGTGAATATTACAATATTTCATCTATACTAATATTGTAGAGGAAAGATTTGTATGTAACGAATAACTTCTAGTCTAAAATAGTTGCTAATTGTATACCTACTTACAACTCCAGTCTCAAAGTCTTTAGGGTTAAAAAAAACATTCAGAATAAAAAAAAACGAATTTTACGATTCGATTATTAGCGGTTACAACTGTGCATGCGTCTATATAATATACTAGCTTCTGCCCGCGGCTTCGTCCGCGTGGAACTCTTCCTTTTTTGCAGTCGGTTAAAAAGCTGCCTATGTCCTTTCTCAGGCTCCAGATTTTCTTTGTACCAAATTTCATTTAAATCGGTCCAGTAGTTTTAGCGTGAAAGAGTAACAGACAGACAGATGGATAGACAGAGTTACTTTCGCATTTATAATATTAGTTAGGATATGTAAACACAATGCCAAAAATGTATGTGCCTACCCCGTGTAACGCGTAATGCACGCCCCTGCTACGCACATAGTGAAACAGATTTTACACTCTTATCTGTGTAATACCTGTTTGCAATTTTCCGTCTGACATATAAATTTGCTATCCAATTTAGATGTTGATTGTTATCATTGTAATTAGCCATTGTGCCCCCGTCGGGAGTTGAACCCGCTGCCCTTATCACATTATCTCTTTATTCAGAGCGTGACTGATTTTAGTATGTAGCTAAATTTCCTTTTTTGCCGAATTATGTTTAATTTCTGATTAGCGATTTTTATACATTGGAATGAAACAATTTAGCATAAGACTATTGTCAGCTCAGTCATGCTACGATTATGGAATCTGTAAAGGCTCCAAAACGTCAGCAAACAAAATAAAATACGCGAGTTGAATCCGTTTAAAGTTGTTTCATTCCAACATTACAATGTATTTATATTGTATGACTATTGAGAAATAAATAAGTCTAAACTTATCTATAAATTGATAGTTAAAATTTTAAAGGAAAAATATTTTCTTTTTTTAGAGCGTTTAAATAAAATTTTCTTATAAAGTTTTTTGTATTAAGTACTCATTCTAAGCGAGCGAAGTCGCGTGTTTAAGCTAGTATATGTAGCAATCGGTGCAGTAGCCGCGGTCACTGCCCTCTCCCTCTCTCTCCCTCTCTCTCCCTCTGCCGGGCGCGTCAAACGCTAAACAGCAAGAGGGTAGGTCACACCTGTTCACATCCCTTCATTCACACCCTGGACATCCATTGAAATGTTAAAACTAGTTTTTATAACAATTACCTACTTAAATACTTTAAGTAAAAAATGTTTAAATGTATTCCTATAAAATTCAAAACAAAATGCATTTTTTTTGCGTAGTTATTATATCCTACTACTATTATAAAGGCGAAAGTTTGTATGTATGGATGTTTGTTACTCTTTCACGTAAAAACTACTGAATGGATTTGAATGAAACTTTACCACAATATAGCTTATACACCAGAATAACATATAGGCTATATTTTATAACGACATAGTGTAAAATACTAATCATACGCAGACGAAGTCGCGGGCAGAAGCTAGTTTTTTTATAATTTCTTTAAAATAATGCTTGTGTTTATAGCGGTATGACGTCACAACAGTCATGGCGCCGTTATATTGTTTGGAATTGCAAATAAAAAAATGTTAATTCGTTTTTTTTTCAAAAAAGGATTTGATGTGTTGTTTGATTTAAGGATTATAAAAAAAATTCAACCTTCAATTAATTTATTTATTTTATACTAAAATGCTTTTCTTTGAAAATATAATTCAACATACCTAATTAAAAATTTATCACCTATTAAGGGGGTGAAAAGGGGGTGAAAATAAAATTCCTATAGCCGCGGGCAGAGCTCGTCTGCAATATGTAGGTAGATCCTTTTAATAAGTGCTCTAATCAGGATTGGAACCCGTGTCCCGGGGCTCGCAATAAAGTACATGCAAATATGTTCACGCGAGGGGCGCGGCAGGGCTGACAGACACTAAATAGTTGACAAATAATATTAATCCCTACTAATATTATAAATGCGAAAGTAACTCTGTCTGTCTGTCTGTCTGTCTGTTACGCTTTCACACTAAAACTATTGGACCGATTTAAATGAAATTTGGTACCAAGAAAGTCTGGAGCCTGAGAAAGGACATAGGCTACTTTTTAACCGACTGCAAAAAAGGAGGAGTTCCACGCGGACGAAGTCGCGGGCAGAAGCTAGTACTTAATAATAGCAAATGATTGTGAGTATGTATGTTTGTTACTCGTTCAGGCGAAAACTACTGAATGGATTTTGATGAAACTTTACAATAGCAAAACTTGTACGTTAGAATATAATATAGGCTATATTTTATAACGACTGGAGATAGAAAGAGACAGACGCTAGTTATATGTTAGTTAAACAAACTTATACAATACAGCCTATATGTTATTCCGATGTGTAAGCTATATTATTGTAAAGTTTCATCAAAATCCATTCAGTAGTTTTTGCATGAAATAGTAACAAACATACATACATCTCTGTTTTAATATTTAACCGACTTCAAAAAAGGAGGAGGTTATCAATTCGTCGGGATGTTTTATTATTTATTTTTTTTTATGTATGTTCACGAATTACTCGAAGACGGCTGGACCGATTTCCAAAATTTTTTATTTTAACTATACATATTTTCCTTTTTGACCCTATGATATATTTTTTAATTTAATTTATGAAAGCGTCAGCCCTGTAGTTTTAGCACAAATGCATATTTGAAGTAATCCAATTTAGTTGAATTAAGTGAGGGCGAAACAGATCAGCGGAGCATAGAGCGACTGCAACATAGAGACGAACCGAGAGAGACACATAGAGTGAGAATATTCTACTAATAGGACATAGAGTCAAAATATAATATAGTCCAAAGCCGACCATAGCTGGTCACATTAAGAGAGTATAGTCTAACACTGTGACACCACACATGACGAGCCACAGAGTTAAAATATAATATAGTCAATCATAGCTAGTTACATAGAGTGAGAGTATAATATAGAGACATCTTCTACGAGACAAAATATCATAGACCATAACGAATCCTTACTAATATTATAAAACGAAAGTTTGTAAGATGTATGGATAAATGTAAGAATGGATGTCTGGATGTATGTTTGTTTCACTTTTTTTTGAAGATTTTGATGAAACTTTACAATAATATAGCTCAGAATAATACATCTATATGTTGTTCTGAGCCTAAAGGCTATATTTTATAACGATATTGTGTAAAGTACTCATCGTGCGCAAACGCAGTCAAAAGCAGAAGCTAGTCTCAGAATATATTTGAAACCGCTAAAGTTACATGCTCGTATATAGCGCATGTAGGCGGCACGGTAGGCACTCATCATAATGCCTACAGGGAATGCACGCCCCTGCGCTTTGTCTATTTATTCCTAAGTCTATGCTGTAAGGGTAGCTCCTGCATGTTGCGAGGGTGAGAGTTCAACAGTGAAGCTATTTGACCAACTACACTGATGGGAAGTTATGGTTTCAACAGACCATATTCTAGTTTTAGAAATCTTTATATGAACAGAGAAATTCTTAGACGTATAGAACGCACACAGACGTAACCAATATTACAAACGTAAAACTTGGACAGTTGTTTTAATACAAAATACGGACGCACACTAGGAAGGGATTTAAAAACTCTAACGGAATGAAAAAATAGGGGTTGAAAGTTTGTAAGGAAAAATCTTTAAATTAGCAACGATTTTGATAAAACTTGAGATTTATGCTCTTAAAAAATATTTCACTGAACACGTGTTAAATGGTTAATTGGAATTCACCCCCTAGGGGTACAAGGTAGTCAAATATAAGAAACATTTACTTACGACAGTAGCTACTTTTTTATATATACTTCCTTATTTATCTGATTAGTTAAGTATTCTAATAACTTCTGATGCCTTCGCGGTTATTACACATTGGAATGAAACAAATATTAACGGATTTATCTCGCGTATTTTTATTTTATTTTATTTGCTGACGTTTCGGATTCCTCACAGTTTCCATAATCGTAGCACGACTGAGCTGACAATAGTCTAACGCTAAAACGCGAAACGTCAACAAATAAAATAAAATAAAAATACGCGAGTTAAATCCGTTAATAGTTGTTTCATTCCAATAAGACTTTAGCATAAGACTATTGTCAGCTCAGTCGTGCTACGATTATGGTAACTGTAAAGTTTCGAAACGTCAGCCAATAAAATAAAATACGCGAGTTAAATCCGTTAAAGTTGTTTCATTCTAAGTTAAGTATTTTGTTCCCAAGACACAAACGAGAGGTCTTCTTTAACTTGGTGTTAATTTGATTAGTGCCAGTTAACTAGCAGATAACTAAAACGGTAAGTTTACCTCTCAAGTATACTTTATGTTTGTTTGTAAAGTATGTATTTTTAAAAAATCTATACTAATATTATAAAGCTGAAGAGTTTGTTTGTTTGTTTGTTTGAACGCGCTAATCTCAGGAACTACTGGTTCGAATTCAAAAAATCTTTTTTTGTTGGATAGACCATTTATCGAGGAAGGCTTTAGGCTATATAACATCACGCTGCGACCAATAGGAGCGAAGAAACAGTGGAAAATGTATAAAAAACGGGGAAAATATAAAGCCTTATGAAGAAGTGACAGAAGACTTTGACAGATCTTTGACGAAACAATCGGACGGGCAGGACGACGTCTGCCGGGGCCGCTAGTATACTATAAAAGACACATCTTGTGGAAAACCAAGTCTCGCAACTCAGATCTGTCGTAAAATGTGAGATCTATGTAATACCAAGTCGGTTTATTTGTTCTGTCTCTACTTATATATTTCTGTTATATGTGATAACGTAATAAGTTAACCTAAAAACCAGGCGCGTGCAGTGAGGATCGCGTACCACGTCAGGGTAGGCACTCCATGGTGCCTATATGAAATGCACGCCCTTGCTAACATCTTATGGTAACCACATCAATATAAAAAAAATACGTTTAAAATATTAATATTCTGACTTGACCATAGAAACGGCGGTGCTTATCGTGAGCAGACGAAGTCGTATACAGAAGCTAGTCCCTACTAATCCCTACTAATATTATAATTGCAATAGTACACTAAAACTACTGGGCCGATTTTAATTGAAATTTGGTACAAAGAAAGTCTGGAGCCTGAGAAAGGACATAGGCTACTTTTTAACTGACTGCAAAAAAGGAGTTCCACGCAGACGAAGTCGCGGACAGAAGCTAGTTCTTATATATTATTTCATTGACTGTAAATATTTTCTTCCGCTCGATTTCAGTTAAAACAAATATATTTAAAAATAAACCACTTGGGAGCCAAAAACAACAAGCGCCAGCGACCTTTCCGTCTGTTTACTTTTAACTATAAATATATTATTTAAATGACTTGGAATACCTACTTTGTAATACTTAATATATATATCCCTACTAATATTATAAAGAGGAAAGGTTTGTTTGTTTGTATTGAATTGGCTCCAAAACGATCGATTTGAAAAATTCTCTCACTGTTGGTAAGCTACACTATTCCCGAGTGACATAGGATATATTATTATGTATTATATTTTTAAAAAAACAGGGATCCGTGCAAAGCCGGGGCGGACAGCTAGTAATAAAAATGTTTCGACAATAGGGACGACGCGACGACTACAAATTTCTAGATATAAATCATATTTTTTTATTTTCTTAAAAATAAATAAAAAACAAACATAAAATTGTCCTGAAGTCCGGAAGTGCTATGAACCTTCCTCTTGAATCACTATATCTATTAAAAAACCGCTTCAAAATCCGTTGCGTAGTTTTAATTAAACCATACATTGGGACGGACAGACAGCGACTTTGTTTTATACTAAATACTAGCTTCTGCCCGCGACTTCGTCCGCGTGGAACTCCTCCTTTTTTGCAGTCGGTTAAAAAGTAGCCTATGTCCTTTCTCAAGTTCCAGACTTTCTTTGTACCAAATTTCATTTAAATCGGTCCAGTAGTTTTAACGTGAAAGCGTAACAGACAGACAGACAGACAGACAGACAGAGTTACTTTCGCATTTATAATATTAGTAGGGATGTAGTGATTTAAACTAGCTTATGTCCCTTAAGTAGATTATAAAAAAATTGGACACGTTTTTTTTCTTTTCTCGATCGAACGATACCTAAATGACAAATATAAGCTTATCTAATAATTAAAACTACGCAACGGATTTTGAAGCTATTTTTTTAATAGATAGAGTGATTCAAGAGGAAGGTTTATAGCACCCGTGTGAAGCCGGGGCGGGGCGCTAGCATACATATCCCTACTAATATTATAAATGCGAAAGTAACTCTGTCTGTCTGTCTGTTACGCTTTCACGTTAAAACTACTGGACCGATTTAAATGAAATGTACAAAGAAAGTCTGGAGCCTGAGAAAGAACATAGACTACTTTTTAACCGACTGCAAAAAAGGAGTTCCACGCGGACGAAGTCGCGGGCAGAAGCTAGTGTGTATATATAAATGTAAACAAACATACAAATATGGCTCGTTTAATGTAATGTATGGGTGATCATACAACGAGCGGTCCCATTCAGTTTGTATGGAGGAAGTCGATTGAGTCGTCACCGAGGCCCAAACTAAACTAAATGTTAAGGAGAAGTGTTATTTTAATACAATTTTTATATTAAGAGTAAAGTAAGTTAATAAGCAAGAATACAGTAAGTATTTTTATAATATTTAAATGTACCTAGGTAATTATTTTTATAATTCAAATTGTTACAATTTCGTTTTTCACTTGTATTTTTAAATATAACTAACATTTGAATAAAACAACTAAAACAGATTTAACTCACGTATTTTATTAAAAACAAAATGCGCAAGTGAAATCCTTTATAACAAAACATTAAAACATTCTAATTTCTGGTGCCTTCGCGGATCGCGGTTATTACCTACACATTGGAATGAAACAACTATTAACGGATTTAACTCGCGTATTTTTACTAACAATAGTCTAGAGCTAAAGCTTTAGCGTTAGACTATTGTCAGCTCAGTCGTGCGATTATGGAAACTGTAAATAATCCGAAACGTCAGCAAATAAAAAAAAATACGCAAGTTAAATCCGTTAATAGTTGTTTCATTCCAAAATTGTTACATTTTTTTTTCGTTACTCCACTTAAGGGCCCGCCGGTGAGAAACCCACGCAGCTGTATGTCTGTAAGTCTGTAAGGCAGTAAACTTTTACGACGGTCCCTTGTTGACCAATTGATCGTCACGTAATCTTATCATTGCTTAAATATTATTTTGATACATGATTTTTTTATAGTTATGATGTGGAACATTTTGTCGGTCTGTTGGTCAGAGCTAACTGAAAGTGGAGGTAGGGGATTCTAATCTGGCTAGGGGCAGTGTGAGCGCGAGTATTTTTACCCGAGTCTTGGAAGTTTATCCCTACTCCCTACTAATATTATAAATGGAATGGCGGAAGTAACTCTGTCTGTCTGTCGGTTACGCTTTCACGCTAAAACTACTAAACCGATTTAAGTGAAATTTGGTACAAAGAAAGTCTGGAGCTGAGAAAGGACATAGGCTACTTTTTAACCGACTGCAAAAAAGGAGGAGTTCCACGCGGACGAAGTCGCGGGCAGAAGCTAGTAATTTATAATTTCAGATGTCTTCGCGGTTATTACACATTGGAATGAAACAACTATTAACGGATTTAATTCGCGTATTTTATTTTTATTGGCTAACGTTTTGGAGCCTTTCCAGATTCCATAATCGTAGCACGACTGAGCTGACAATAGTCTTATGCTAAAGTGAACTTTTGCCTGTGACTCCGCGTGAAATTAGCAATTTAAGTAGCTTACGTCCTTTTCCACGCACTAGACTATCTGTGTACTGAACTTCATTTCAATCGGTTCAGTAATTAGCGTGAAAGCGAGACAGACAGACTTCACATTAAAATATTAATTAGGATACGGAACCATAGTGCGCCAGACACGAACTTGGCCGGTTTTTAAAGCTAAGTACAAGTTATTTTGAAAGCGCTTCCGCGGCGCGCCGCTAGTCAAAGAAGTTATTTTAAGCGAAAAGGAAATCAATACAAATGACGTTTGTCATTAAAAACGTATTAGTGTGACACCGAGTCCGCATACTAGTTGCAGCCTGCGACTGCGGCTGCTTTGTGCTTCGTAAATTACTTGACATTCGCCCCTCCCCTTGCCTTTTTTTTTCAAAATATTCTAAGCCTATGTTACTCCTGGAGATTTCGAATGGTGAAAGATTTTTTTAAGACGGTCCAGTAGTTTTTGAGCCTATTCATTACAACCAAACAAAGTTTTCCTCTTTATAATCTATAGTCTATACTGATATTATAAAGAGGAAAGGTTTATTTGTTTGTTTGGATTGAATCTATACTAATATTATAAAGCTGAAGAGTTTGTTTGTTTGTTTGTTTGAACGCGCTAATCTCGGGAACTGCTGGTTCGAATTCAAAAAACCTTTTTTTTGTTGGATAGAGCATTTATCGAGGAAGGCTTTAGGCTATATAGGTAACATCACGCTGCGACCAATAGGAGCGAAGAAACAGTGGAAAATGTATAAAAAACGGGGAAAATATGAAGCCTTATGAAGAATTACTATTCCACGGGGACGAAGTCGCGGGCACAGCTAGTGTCGTTATAAATCCTCCTATTATAATTACAAATATATTATTTACGAGCGGTTCGATTTCATCTTATATTTAACATGTTTTATAATTGGTCGTTATTAAAGAGTTATTAATTTATCCAGAAATTAAAAGATAAGAGGCAATTACAATAAATCAACAGTTTATGAGCTTCGGGTTAGGAAGGCGGAATTCTTTGGGTTTTTTCTAGTCGTCGTTTGTCCGTCTGTCAGTTTGTTTTTTGTAGTTTACAATGAAAGGAATCGTAGTTTTACAACCTCGGGTTTGCTCATAGTAAAACAAAAAACTAATCTACCTTTTTTGAAAAAAAAAGATTTTTAAACGATACCCAGTAGGTTTTCAAGCTCTATAAAATTAGACGGTCATTCACTCTGTATTTTTAAACAAATATTTTGGAAATAAACAGCTAAAAGGATAGTCTAAAACTAGCAATATCGTCAGTGCAGTCAGCTACGCTACGATTATGGGAACTATAAAGTTATTTTAATCGCTATTTAAATTGTTGTTGATTAAACACATATTTTACTTTAGCATAAGACTATTATCAGCTCAGTCGTGTTACGATTATGGAATCTGTAAAGGCTTCAAAATGTTATAGTTGTTTCATTCCAATGTGTAACCGCGAGAGCATCAGAAATTATACAAATACTAGCTTCTGCCCGCGACTTCGTCCACGTGGAACTCCTCCTTTTTTGCAGTCGGTTAAAAAGTAGCCTATGTCCTTTCTCAGGCTCCAGACTTTCTTTGTACCAAATTTCATTTAAATCGGTCCAGTAGTTTTAGCGTGAAAGCGTAACAGACAGACAGACAGAGTTACTTTCGCATTTATAATATTAGTTCTCTGCGTTAGTAAATATCTAATTCAATTTAGTTATCTGCCTACTGCCTACCCCCTAAGAACGATGGCGTAATTATTTATAGCCTATGTCCATTTCTAGGTTATCATCTATTACCATACCAAATTTCATCAAAATCCGTTAAGCCGTTTAGACGTGAAAGAGCAAAAGTCCCAACCAAAACGACTAAAAATCACTATCTCAATTTAGTTATCTGCCTACTGCCTACCCCCTAAGAACGATGGCGTGATTATTTATAGCCTATGTCCATTTCTAGGTTATCATCTATTACCATACCAAATTTCATCAAAATCCGTTCAGCCGTTTAGGCGTGAAAGAGCAACAGACAGACAGACAGACAGACAGACAGACAGACAGACAGAGTTACTAACGCATTTATAATATTAGTAGGGATATGTTTTCTAAATTCATAAAGTCAATAAAAGTTATTAAAAACCGTGTGACATAACATGTCTTGTGTCGTTTTTATGTCGGTCGTTATATTTAATTACTAGCTGAGCCCGCGACTTCGTCCGCGTGGAATAGTAATTCTTCATAAGGCTTCATATTTTCCCCGTTTTTTACACATTTTCCACTGTTTCTTCGCTCCTATTGGTCGCAGCGTGATGTTATATAGCCTAAAGCCTTCCTCGATAAATGGTCTATCCAACAAAAAAAAATTTTCAATTGGAACCAGTAGTTCCTGAGATTAGCGCGTTCAAACAAACAAACAAACAAACAAACTCTTCAGCTTTATAATATTACTAGCTGTCCGCCCCAGCTTCGCACGGATCATCTTTTTTTTATAGCCTATGTCACTCGGTAATAGTGTAGCTTTCCAACAGTGATAGATTTTTTGAAATCGGTCCAGCCGTTCTGGAGGCTATTCAATCCAAACAAACAAACAAACTCTTCATCTTTATAATATTATAGCTTCTGCCCGCGACTTCGTCCGCGTGGAACTCCTTTTTGCAGTCGGTTAAAAAGTAGCCTATGTTCTTTCTCAGGCTCCAGACTTTCTTTGTACAAAATTTCATTTAAATCGGTCCAGTAGTTTTAGCGTGAAAGCGTAACAGACAGACAGACAGAGTTACTTTCGCATTTATAATATTAGTAGGGATTATAGTATGTCTGTGTATGTATGTATATGTGTTAGGTTGAAGTGACATATCTCCTTATTTTACTATCACTTGCCGCGACTTGTAAGATTGTGAGGTGAGCGCAGCTGTCACTTTTGACAGCTCGGACAAGATGGCCGCGGAGCCGCTTCCGGCGCAGGTGGTCACAATATTTGATCTTCACAAACGATCGATATTTTGATAACATTTGGAAATAAAATTATAAATTATTTTAAATTATGATTTTTTAGTAAGTAGGTACCCAAAGAAAGTTGTTTTACAAGTCAAATGAGTAAACTAAGAAACTCGAGAACACTTAACATTTTTTTTAAGTCAATCTATACTAATATTATAAAGAGGAAAGATTTGTACCTATTTTTGTATGTTTGTAATGAATAGGCTCAAAAACTACTGGACCGATTTTAATAATTCTTTCACTGTTGGGAAGCTACGTTCACCCTGAGTAACATAGGCTATAGAATATTTTGAAAAAAATTAGGGATCCGTGCGAAGCCAGGGCGAACCGCTAGTATTATATAAACTAGCTTCCCGTCCCGGCTTTGCACGATTCCATTTATACAAACATGGTTAAATAATCAAACACATAAAAATTGAAAGAATAAAATTATTTCAGTTGCTCTCGCGGATATTACACATTGGAATGAAAAAACTATAACGGATTTAACTCGCGTATTCTAATTTATTTGATGACTTTTCGAAAACAGTTCCCATATTCGTAACTGACTGATCTTTTAGACTATCGTCACAGTCGGCTACGAATATGAATTGAGAAAGGAACTGTAAAGTATTCGAAATGTCAGCAAATTAATAGCTTATTAAATCCTTTTTTTTCGGATTTTGAATCTTTTCATACGTAAGTAATCACTACATAGTATAAAACAAAATCGCTGTCTGTCCGTCCCTATGTATGCTTAAATTAAAACTACGCAACGGATTTTGAAGCGGTTTTTTTAATAGACACGAGTGATTCAAGAGGAAGGATAGCACCCATGTAAAGCCGGGGCGGGTCGCTAGTTATATTTAAGATCCTAAAGCCTAGAGTCCACGACGCGCAGGTTTTTTTTTTGTTTTTTGTCACCTTTACTTGTGTACCGGGAGACTTTCTCCCGGCGCGGGTTAGTGCGGGACGAGATCGATACGTCAATATTTGAAGAGGCTAGAGATGTTAAAGCTATCGATTATCGATAAACCACTGACAGTATATTAATAATTTAGGTTATACAAAAAATCTTACTAATTTTAATACCTATTGAAAACTATTTCGAACTATTGACTTAGACTATCGTCAGCTCAGTCGTGCTACGATTATGGTAACTGTAATCTCCGAAACGTCAACATATTAAAAATATTGAATATATAAAAAAAATATAATTATTTATAAGCTTCAAGCAAGTAGGAAAAAAGTTCTATCTGGCAGAGATTCTGGCGTGCGCTGCAAAAACCTTAGGAATATACGTATTTAATGTAAAATACTAATTCTACGCAAACGAAGTCTCGGGTAGAAGCTAGTATATCTATACTAATATTATAAAGCTGAAGAGTTTGTTTGTTTGTTTGTTTGAACGCGCTAATCTCAGGAACTACTGGTTCGATTTAAAAATTTATTTTTTTGTTGGATAGACCATTTATCGAGGAAGGCTTTAGGCTATATAACATCACGCTGCGACCAATAGGAGCGAAGAAACAGTGGAAAACGTGTAAAAAACTGGGGAAAATAACTATTCCACGCGGACGGAGTCGCGGGCACAGCTAGTCCAAAATATAATTGTAAGTTTCAAGCAAGTAGGAAAAAAGTTCTATAAAATACTAATTCTACGCAAACGAAGTCTCGGGCAGAAGCTAGTTATATATAAAGGTCACTGCTCAGGCTGAACTATCCAACCGACTGTAAAATTAAATTTCCCATGTCATCGATATCGCTATGTGTCGCCCCTCGTCTCCGCTCGCGCGAGCAATAACTCGACGTGACAGCGGTGTTAGCGCCGCGACGCCATCTTGCTTTCATTACTAACTAGTGGTATTGGTATAAATATTATAATAATATAATTTCAACTTTTAAGATATAAAAAAGATATACGTATATATCTCACTAGATTTTGCCCACGACTCCGTACTAGCTGTTCACCCCGGCGCGGGCGTCAGACGGATCCCTGTTTTTTTTAATATAATCCCTACTAATATTATAAATGCGAAAGTAACTCTGTCTGTCTGTTAAGCTTTCACGCGAAAACTACTGGACCAATTTAAATGAAATTTGGTACAAAGAAAGTTTGGAGCCTGAGAAAGAACATAGGCTACTTTTTAACCGCCTGCAAAAAAAGAGGAGTTCCACGCGGACGAAGTCGCGGCAGAAGCTAGAATATAATATACTCAGTGATAATGTAGCTTTCTAATGTAAAAAGAATTATTAAAATCGGTCCAGTACTTTTTGAGCTTATTCGTTACATATAAAAATACAAATCTTTCCTCTTTATAATATAAGTATGGATTTTGGTCGACCATTCTATACATTATCAAGAAAAAACATCGTTTGAAGTGTATTCGTAACTAGTAAATAGTTTGTTTGTTTGTTTTAAATACATTGGTATAGAGAATGGCGAAGCCTACATTGTATCCCGGGATAACATAAGGATCCCAAAGAATATCGATAATATTAAATTAGGTACCTATTTCATTTTACAGGTGGAACCGCGAGCCAAAACTAAACAGATACAACTTATAAAAACAAATATAAGTTTTTATTATATTTAAATAATAAATACATTTGATACCCTAATAATGACCCCATAACATTATGTTTACTGTTATGAAGCGCCCCGTGGAGTCAATCAGCGGTAACTGCTTGTGAATAGAGCCCCTTTTACAAGTAAGGTCCAAATAATATACCTACATGCTATATTACCGTTTAAAGAAAGAAAATTATGTATTTGGCTTAAAAATAATTAAAAAAATTAAAACATTTTTATAACAATAACGTAAAAAAAAAATCAAAACTTTACTACTTACTTAGGTAGTATAAAACAAAGTCGCTGTCGCTGTCTTTAATGTATAAAACTACGCAACGGATTTTGAAGCGGTTTTTTATTAGATAGAGTGATTTAAGATGCATGGTTTACAGCATGTGAAGCCGGGGCGGGACGCTAGTAGTTTATAACAAAGACCGTTTTTTTAAATTACGAGAAAATATTGTAAGTATGAATTGTACAGCGTGACGTCCTGAACATTAGAAGCGTTTTTCTTTGTTATTTATTGTTTGATTGAGAAAATAAACGTGTCACCATTTTGAAATTGTCTACTTAATATTCCTCATGCCTTTTCTACATAAACGAAGTCGCGGGAAGATGCTAGTATTATTATATCTTCATGCAATGGACCGCGGGTCAAGCGAGAGTGTCCTAAACACGTTTTGACGTTTATCCGTAAATATGGCCGACTTAACATGGCCGCCGTGACGTCACACGCGGCCTGTACCTACAGAATACAGACATACAGGATGCATACAGGCTTCTCAATTATACCATGTTGAAATTAAGTGCTTAAGTATGAGTTATTTATTAATAATTGTACCTATACTAATATTATAAAGAGGAAAGGTTTGTTTGGATTGAATAGGCTCCAGAACGGCTGGACCGATTTAAAAAAATCTTTCACTGTTGGGAAGCTACACTATTCCCAAGTGACATAGGCTATAAAAAAAAGATGATCCGTGCGAAGCCGGGGCTAGTGTTTAATAATTTCTTATGCCTTCGCGGTTATTGTACATTGGTATGAAACAATTATTACCGGATTTAACTCGCGTATTTTACTTTATTGGCTGTCGTTTCGGAGCCGTTACAGATTCCATAATCGTAGCACGACTGAGCTGACACTAGTCTTATGCTTATATAGGATCTGTAAAGGCTCCGAAACGTGAGCCAATAAAATAAAATACGCGAGTTAAATCCGTTTAAAGTGGTTTCATTCCAATTGTGTGTTTGTTTATTTTTGGGTCGATTGTTACTCTAATAAATAAATAGGCATGACGACTGGATTTGTCTTACGGATTTAACTCTCGTATTGTATTTTATTTGGTGACGTTTCGAACTTTATAGTTCCCATATTGCACGACTGAGCGAAAATAGGTATCGACAGCTTTTCAATTTTAAAAAGTCAATAAATAAAATAAAATTCGCGATATTGTTAAAGTCGTTATACTTAATGTTATTTTTATATACAACTAGCGGCCCGTCCCGGCTTCGCACGGGGGGACTTAACATTTTTTTCCCCCGTTTTTGAAACATTTTCGGTTACTGCTCCGCAACTATAAGACCTAGCGTGATATTATATAGGTAGCCTATGTTACTCGGGGATAATGTAGCTTTCCAAAGGTGAAAGAATTTTTGAAATCGGTCCAGTAGTTTCGGAGCCTTTTCATTACAAACATACAAAAATACAAATCTTTCCTCTTTATAATATTAGTATAGATGTATACCTATTATCGTAAAGTTAAATCAAAATCGATTGAGTAGATTTCGCGTGAAAGTAACAAACATACATTATTACAAACTTTCGCGTTAACAATATATTATTAGTAAAATACTAAAACTCCGTTTAGTAAAACAAACAGTTTCACATATTATTTGTATATCTTATGTTAATTTACAGTTACCATATACATTTACATTTGAATCTTATATTTATGTGGTTTTAATAGATTTCCTATACGAAAGTAATTTACATTTATTTATATATGTTAAACTTCGCGCTTAACTGCTGAATCGATTTTAATGAGAATTTTAATAGAGTTAGACTGTCTCAGGTAGGTATTATAAGTATAGTTTTTAACCAAAAAATCATCCTTAAAGGTGTAGGTATAAATAACTAGCTTCTGCCCGCGACTTCGTCCGCGTGGAACTCCTCCTTTTTTGCAGTCGGTTAAAAAGTAGCCTATGTCCTTTCTCAGGCTCCAGACTTTCTTTGTACCAAATTTCATTTAAATCGGTCCAGTAGTTTTAGCGTGAAAGCGTAACAGACAGACAGACAGACAGACAGAGTTACTTTCGCATTTATAATATTAGTAGGGACTAGTAGGGATTAGTAAGGATGTCACTCAAGAATAGTGTAGCTTCCCCATAGTGAAAGATTTTTTAAATCGGTCCAGTAGTTTTGAAGCATATTCAATCCAAACAAACAAAAAACATTTCCTCTTTATTATATTAGTAAGTATAGATATATGTACCTTTCTAACCACCCCTTAGATAAAACTTCTGTCTCGCCAAACGGTTGACTGGTAGAGATTCCTCCAAGGCATAAGTCCGTCGTGAACGATTTGGAGATCCCACGGTGCAGTCGCGTTACGTCAGTGCTAACTAGCTGTGTACAGACAGACTGACAAACAAACTCTGTCTACATAACGCCTAATTATGCGCTAGTGAAGTGGTAATTGTCATTTTTATATCGATATATCGTTTGTTAATTTTGAGAATAAATAGCAAATTTAAAAAAGTCACCTTAATTAAGACTAAGAAATCATGAGAACAATGGACAACATTATGTTTATATTATTACTAGCCTTTTGCCTGCGACTCCGTCCGCGTGTAGTAAGTAAAATGACGATACTTTCTTACAACATTTCATCCCCCACTTTTGACCCCTTACTATTCTTTTTTCGCAAACAAAAGTAGCCTATATCCTTTCTCAGGCTTTAGACTATCTGTGTACCAAAATTCATTAAAATCGGTTTGTAGTTTTAGCGTGAAAGCGAGACAATTTGCCTCTATGGAAAATAGGAGTAAATATTTTAGTAACTACATATCAAACCTACTCTACAAACAAAAATAACGACCAAATTTAATATTCAAATGTCCCAGGGCAGAACTAGTCTTTAATTAAAGCGTTTTATTGTCTGTCTGTCTGTGTGTACATTATGTTCGTCGTTGAATGCTCGAAGTACATCTTTATTAAAGCAATGATAGTAAACAAACCATAGCGCGATACCCGCTCCGTGCGAGCTAGGGATGGGACGAGACTGTGTAAACATCGATAAATTATTATTTTTTGTTATACCTATTACTATCGTCAGTTCAGTGCTGAATATGGAGACTAGTTTATAAAATTGGAAGGATACGGATTTAAGTCGTGTATTTCATTTCATTAGCTTACGTTTTGAAAACTTTGCAGTTCCCATACTTGTAGAAGACTGAGCTGACGATAATATAATACTGTCAGCGTCAGGATATAAAATAAAATACCGGAGTCGAGTTTGTTACAGTTTAATATTTTTAACTCGTAATCGTAGAGCTCTGTTTTACAAACGCGACAATTTTCGATAAGAAATGACAATTAGATCACCAATACAAACTTGACAAGAATCTACGCCAATTCGTCATGCTGCTGTATAATTAAAATGGGCAGGTAATTACTTAAACAAATTCTTACTTATTGGCGTTTATTAAACAGAACCTGTTATAAAATTAGAATGTATAATTATTTAACTCACATATTATGTAATCTTTTTCCATGTTAGTTGTTAGACTATCGTCAGCTCAGACGAATATGGAAATTATAACGTTTACGAAACATCACTAAATTAAGCACTCGAATAAATCCGTTATAATTGTTTAATTCCAACGTATAATAAACCCAGAGACATCAAAAACGATATCCTTTTAAAAATAGTCGATACCTATATCTATCGATATGAGTTCCCATCCCTAGCGCGTCGCTGCAGAAGCGCGATAACCTGTTCAAATAGTGATGTGCATGCGATCTGCATACATTATCGATGCAGACGGTGTCGGGACCGCACTAGACTGGCGGCGTGTTTGTACAGAGAATATTAAATGACGTGGAAATGTTTGTACTAATCTACTTATATTAAAATAGGGATCTTATTGTAAAATCCCTACTAATAATATAAATACGAAAGTAACTCTGTCTGTCTGTCTGTTACGCTTTCACGCTAAAACTACTGGACCGATTTAAATGAAATTTGGTACAAAGAAAGTCTGGAGCCTGAGAAAGGACATAGGCTACTTTTTAACCGACTGCAAAAAGGAGGAGTTCCACGCGGACGAAGTCGCGGGCAGAAGCAGGAAATAATTTTCTTGCCCGGATTGCTTCGTCAAATATCTGTCATATACTGTCAGCTTTTGTATGAGATTGTAGAACTTAATTCTGATAAAATATATTATAATATTTTCTTATATTATTATATACATTGGAATGAAATAACTTTAAACTACTTTAGCATAAGACTATTGTCAGCTCAGTCGTGCTACGATTATGGAATCTGTAAACGCTCCGAAAAGTCAGCCAATACAATAAAATACGCGAGTTAAATCCGATTAAAGTTGTTTCATTCCAATGTTTAATTCAATTTATCGGCAACGTGGTTGATATATGATTTAAACCATTTTTATCAACTCTGATCGGAAATTGCCTAAAATATTTCTCTGACAAATCGTTGTACCTAGGTCTAGGTCTCTCTTCCGGTCTAGACGCGCCAGGTGGCGCTGCGCTGTTATAAAACACCGCCCAAGTTTATTAAAAGGGAAAAAAACACGTTTTCTCATACAAATCTATACTAATATAATAAAGAGGAAAGGTTTGTTTGGATTGAATAAGCTCCAAAACGACCGATTTAAAAAATTCTTTCACTGTTGGGAAGCTACACTGTTCCCGAGTGACATAGGCTATAAAAAAGGGATCCGAGCGAAGCCGGGGTGGGCCGCTAGTCTATACTAATATCATAAAGAGGAAAGATTTGTTAGTTTGGATTGAACAGGCTCCAAAACGACCGATTTGAAAAATTCTTTCACTGTTGGGAAGCTACACTATTCCCGAGTGACATAGGATATCCCGAGATCCGTGCGAAGCCGGGGCGGACAGCTAGTATCATATTATTATATGCCGTAAATTTTACACACCTTTTATAACATAGGGGTGCTAAAGAATTTCAAAAATGTACAAAAATAGTAAGTAGTAAGTAGGATCTGTAACGATTCCATGCGAAGTCGCGGGCGGAAGCTAGCTAAAAAGGTTAGTAGTAAAAGTCAAAGGTATTCCAGCCTCAGTCGGCAGTGGCGCCGCTTGTGCAGCGTGCAGCCTTGAACTGTGACTAGTAAGCGTGCTATGCAGTACTACAAGCCGATGAGAAATATTTGACAATAATACGTACATACAGTAAAAGCTCTTTATTATGATACTAGCGACCCGCCCCGGCTTAGCTTAGTGATGTAGGTAGTACATGCCTACAAAAAGAATGAAATAAAAAAATATAATATTACCTAATAATTTCTGATGCCTTCGCGGTTATTACACATTGGAATGAAACAACTATTAACGGATTTAACTCGCGTATTTTATTTTATTGGCCGACGTTTCTTTAGTACAAGACTATTGTCAGCTCAGTCGTGCTACGATTATGGTATCTGTAAAGGCTCCGAAACGTCAGTGAATAAAATAAAATACGCGAGTTAAAACCAGTTGTTTCGTTCCAATGTGTAACCGCAAGAGCATCAGAAATTATACAAATATTTGTTTTCTAAATTCATGATGTCAATAAAAGTTATTAAATTCCGTGTGAAATAACATGTGTTGTGCGTGTTATTTTGTCTGTCGTTATATTTAATTAATAATGTGATGTAGGCGATAATGGAATTACTTTTGGAACTGTTTTGAGAATTTTTCAATTAAAAATCCTTAAAAATTAAATAATATAATTATTAGGTACCTGAAAACGCACGAATATGAAGTCGCAGGCAGAAGTCTATAAATAATAATAAATGATAAATGAAAAAGATAACATATAAGTATGTTGTACTAAGTATATTTGTTTAGTGACATTAAAAGTTTGGTTTCCCACGGTGTCCGGTTTTATCAATAACTTTATTTACATAGATATTTGACTATCAAACTGTCCTTAGTAACTGTATCACAATATACAAGTAAAAACTAAGTAGGTAATATCTTTATATATACGTGGGTGGATCAAAAAGTACCCGCGTTAAGACAGAAAAAAACTTTTTTTTTAAAGATTTTTTTTTATTTTTTAACATAATTTCCTTCAAGGTCTTTACACATGATCCCACTTTTTGGCCACTTTTTTAACCCCTCGAAAAATATGTTTTTTCAAACCCTTTAAAATACGCTTCTGATTCGGCAATCACCTCTTCGTTTGAGCTGATTTTTTTAACCCCCGAGCCAAGTTTGCATGTTGAGGCACCAAAAGACGTCGTAGGACGTCAGATCAATTGAATATGGTGGGTGCAGCAACAATTCGTAGTGAAATTCCACTAATTTGACAACGTCAAACCTGGATAAATGTGCTGGTGCGTTATCGGGGCCATACAGCATTTTTTCCTAGCCAAATGGGGCCGTGTATTCTTAATTTTTTTATCGAATCGGTCCCATAATTCACTATAATATTTCCCTGTGATTGTTCTTCCTTTCTGTAAGATGTTAATAAGGAGTATTCCCATCGAATCCCAAAAAAATCGTGGCCATGACTTTTCCGGCAGATGGGACCGTTTTTGCCTTCTTTGGAGGAGATTCATATGGGAAAATCTATTGTTTGGACTCGCTTGGTCTCTAGCGTATAATAATATACTCAGGTTTCGTTAACAGTCATAACTCGAGACAAAAACTCCATCGGATTTCTCTTAAATAGATCCAAACATTGCTTTGAAATTGACATCCGAATCCGATTATTTTCATCATTGAGTAAACGCGGCAGCCAAATGGCGGACATCATTTTCTTGTGCAATTTATTACATAATATACTGAAAAATGTTCTGTACGACAAGCCTACAATGTCAGCTAATTTGCAAACTTTAGTTCGTCGATCTGCGATAATCATGTCATGAACTTTTTTAATGACCTCTTCGGAAACCACGTCTGGAGGGCGACCTGGCCGGTCTTCATCAAAAACAGTTGTGTGCCACGTTTAAATTCATGGAACCAATATCTGACGGTTGTCACAGAAGGCGAAAGGCCCCCATAGACAGCATCCAACTTTACTTTTATTTCATCGCATGTTTTTCCATCTAAAAATAAAAACCGAATTACGAAACGATATTGATCTTTTTCTAAGTCACCGCGAAATACAACACTCTTGTGATAAAACTGGCCACTAAATAAAAGGTAATGTATTGTTTTTAAAAAAATATATATATTTTAATTTCTAAATACCTTAAGTACACGATGATAATAACAACATATCTCAACGACATCGTCTCTTTCCGAACGCGGGTACTTTTTGATCCACCCGTGTATAAATCTTCTGTACGTGTGTTAGTCATTGAACTCCTCATAAACGGCTGGACCGATTTTGATGATATTTTGTGTGTATTCCAGGGGGTTTGAGGTTTACATTCACAATGCTGGACCGATTTTGATGTTTTTTTTTGGGACAGGACAACGTCTGTCGGGTCCGCTTGTGAATTATAACTTCTGATGCCTTCGCGGTTATTACACGTTGAAATGAAACAACGAATTCAACTAGCGTATTTTATTTTATTTACTTACTGGATTCCAAAAAAATATTACCTAATGTTAGACTATCGTCAGCTCGGTCACTAGGAATTTTAACGTAGTTTTCGAAACGTCAGCAAATAAAATACGCGAGTTAAGTCCGTTATAATTGTTTAATTCTAATGTCATTTTTTTAAACCCTAAAATGCATAATTTTTGTATAATAATGTTTAAAAATTTCGTAGAAAAAAAAAGATCCCCGGATAATTTAAATTATCAAAGTAGGTATTTAAAATATGGGTAGTTTATTAGAGTTCCATACCCAATCTGTATCTCATGAACCGTGATAGTTAGTTGATTTCACAGATTATGTATTTCTGTTAACGCTATAACAACAAATACTAAACAGAATAATAAGCTCCCATAAAACAAATATTAATGTGATTTTCGAGAAGGTATAGACCAGCACTTGGCCGATTCAACAAAATATTTTATTTTGTATTTTTCTGCTACTCAAAATATTAAAAATAAATACCAAATAATGTAATTACTTACTGCTTTTATATCTACATGGCTTCAAAAAGGACGCACCCAGCTTTGTAGTAAGATTATAGTCGAATTCTATTGAAAACATATTACTTAATTTGATTAAAAGCAATAATAATTTCTGATACCTTCGCAGTTATTACACATTGGAATGAAACAACTATTAACGGATTTAACTCGCGTATTTTTCTTTTATTTCATTTGCAGACGTTTCAGATACTTTACAGTTTCCATAATCGCACGACTGAGCTGACAATAGTCTAATGCTAATAATAGTTGTTTCATTGGAAGTGTAATAACCGCGAAGGCATCAGAAATTTAAATATCTACTGCTACCCTAGGGTCCAGAGGAGGGGGAGGGGGGGGTCATAGGGATAATAACCCCCCCCCCCTGGATCCGTGGATTCAAAAGACGGATATACGTCAGCCGAAGACTAATGTGTTTTTTGCCCAAATTTATAATAATCCTTTGTCATTCGGAAACCTGAGAAAGTAAGCGGATTATTTTTTTACATTATCTTGTTAGGGGAGCGTTACTTGTCTGTAGCTTCGTTTAACTAGAGACGCGCCCCGGCTTCGGGTGCATTGGTGATCCTTACTCTATGTATGTTTGGATACCTATATGTTTGTTCCACTTTCATGCAAAAAGTTCTGAATCGAGTTAACAATATTATAGGTTACTAGCGACCCGCCCCGGCTTCACACGGGTGCTATAAACCGTCCTCTTGAATCACTCTATCTATTAAAAAAACCGCATCAAAATCGTAGTGATATATCAGAATAACATATAGGCTATTATATATTATAGGCTATATTTTATAATGATAATGTGTAATCAGAATCTACTCATAGTGCGCAGACGAAGTCGTGGGCATAAGCTAAGTAAGTCTAACTTTTTCTGCACCTTACTATATCCTAACCTTCTTCTTGAATCACTCTATCTATTATAAAAACCGTTGCGTAGTTTTAAATATCTAAAAGATAGCATACAGACAAACGGCGGAAATTTTATACCCACTATGAAGTGATATTATTAATATTTCTACAAAAAAAAACCTAATTTAGGTGTACCTACCTATAAATATTTACAATCTACCTAGACCTACGTTTCTTTATAGAAATATCAATAAATATTCGCCCTGAAACTAAATTAGTCTTACGCTTTTTTGGGGCGTAAATTATTTCGACACACCCGTAAAGTGGATCTTATTAACTCGACTTAAAACTTATAATGCAATATTTTACGGCACAAAAGCTTTTTATTAACCATTACGTAACAAGTGCTGTAATCTGTAGCTCCAATAAGTAACTTATATTATAATACTAGCTGTCCGCCCCGGCTTCGCCCGGATCCCTTTTTTTATAGCCTATAGCGGTCAACGTTTGTATGGGAAAAGAAAAGGGCTGTTTTTAGGGTTTTCCCGGCAATTATTCGATTTTTTCTCGCCGTAAGGACCATCCTTGGACTTCAACGAACATTTAAAAAAAAATTGGCCAAATTGGTCCAGGCGTTGTCGAGTTATGCGCTTACCAACACATTTTGCTATTCATTTTTATATATAAGAGAAGAAGAAGAAGATTAGTACCTCTCTTCAAACTAATACTTAAAAGGTAGGTAGCTATTATGTCTAAGAAGCGTTTTCATTTTAATTGGGTAATTTACCTAATACAGTTGTTTTTGGGGTTGCTAATAGTGATAGAATTTTAAGTAACATTTTTTTTAAGTACTTACTTACTTAATTAAATGTAAGTAAGTATAGATTGGAATGAAACAACTATGAACGGATTTAATTAACGTAGGTATTTTATTTAATTAATTAATTGTTAAATATTTTTACATTGTACACTGTACTTAATCATTTCTGATGCCTTCGCGGTTTTTACACATTGGAATGAAACTATAACCGATTTACCTCGAGTTTTTAATTTTATTTGCTGACGTTTCGAAAACTACAGTTATCTAACTAAAGTTAAATGCGTTACAGGTAATACTATAATTCCAAAACACTTAATTATTATATAATCAACAAAAGCTTCACTTTAAAATTAAGGACCATTTAATCGTAAATTAAATTAAAAATGGCAAAAACAACTCCACGACGAAACAACAGCAATAACAATAAAACAAATAAAATCGGACAAATAACGATACGGGTCGATTTCAAAATACGGTTCGAGCTTTCCAAGTTTCCAAAACCGGTTTCCGATTATAATCTCTAGTACACAAACGATGCCTAGGACACAGCCTAGCACTTTTACAACAGGAGTACGTTAAAACTATTATAACATCACAATTCCTGCGGTTATTACACATTGGAATGAAAACTATAGACTGCCAGTCGTGCTACGATTATGGAAACAAAGGTTCCAAATCAGCCAATAAAATAAAATACGTTAAATAGTTTCATTCCAAAACACAAACATTTAACAGTCTAACCAAAATGTCAAATAAAAATGTTTAAAATCAATTTAGCGTTTAAATTTATACAAATACACACTTACCGATAGCAAGAAGAAATCACAGGCACTGTTATGTTTTGTTCAACACAAGACACTAGACACGGCACTTATAACACGGCGAGATATTACACGATATAGCAGAACAACACGAGCGCACGGCGCGGGGGCAAGACGCGGACTGAAGAGGACTAGAGGAGTCGCCGTGTCGAGCCACTGCAGGGCTGGGTTGTCAGGAGGGAATACGTTCTCCCTGCTTTAGAATAGGGAGAGATATTACATGTTGAAATGAAACAGTAACGGAATGATTTCTAATGGCTTCGCGGTTATTACACATTGGAATGAAACAACTATGTATTATAACGGAATGATTTCTAATGGCTTTGCGGTTACATGTTGGAATAAAACAACTATAATGGAATGATTTCTGATGCCTTTACGATTATTACAGATTGAAATGAAACAAGTACAACGAAATGATTTGAGATGCGTTCGCGGTTATTACACATTGGAATGATACCACTACGTAATGATTATAGATGGTTTTGCGGTTATTACATTGTCATGTTGGAATGAAACCACTATAACGAAATGATCATAGATGGCTTTGCGGTTATTACATGTTGGAATGAAACAACTTAACGGAATGATTTCTAATGACTTCGCGATTATTACATGTTGGAATGAAACAAGTATAACGAAATGATTTTACATGGGTTCGTGGTTATTACACATTGGAATGAAACAACTATGGATTTAACTCGCGTATTTTTCATTGGAATGAAACAACTATAACGGATTTAACTCGCGTGTTTTATTTTCTGAGTTTTCGATAACTTTAGCGTTACACTAATCAGCTCGGTTGTGCAACGACTATACCTACCTACTGTAAAGTGTTCAAAACGTCAGCAAATTGAATAAAATACGCGAGTTAAATCCGTAATAGTAGTTTCATTTCAATCTGTAATAACCGCGAAGGCATCAGAAATTATAATAGTAACTTAATTTTCCCCACACAGTGGGGTAAACTCCCACCCTGGCAACACAGCACTTGGTACCTGCGACGCACACACGCGCACGCTCGTGCTACACAGAAGGGCCCACTCACACATCCACAGCGGCTAATTGAAATGACACCATAACAATAACGTGAAATTTCGTATGAATTATTAATCAGTTTTGTTTTTACAAAGAGCCTGATATTTCTATTTTCACCCCCCGTTCATCCCTTAAATGAGGGATGCATTTTCAAATAAGTACTTACTTACCTAAAGTTTCCGATGCCTTCGCGGTTATTACACATTGGAATGAAACAACTATAGACGGATTTAACTCGCGTATTTGATTTATTGGCTGACGTTTCGGAGCCTTTACAGATTCCATAATCGTAGCACGACTGAGCTGACAATAGTCTTATGCTAAAGAAACGTCGGCCAATAAAATAAAATACGCGAGTTAAATCCGTGTATAGTTGTTTCATTCCAATTTCCATGCTTTATGTTAAATCTTCTGTCTTTTACTACTACCTCCCTTAGAGCATAAGACTATTGTCAGCTCAGTCGTGCAACGATTATGGAATCTGTAAAGGCTCCGAAACGTCAGCCAAATTTCCTTGCTCTATGTTAAATCTTCTGTCTTTTACTACTACTACCCCCACACGAAACTTAATAGAAATTTCAGAGGTTTAAGAGTGAAGACAAAACAGACAGACTTTCGCATTTATAAGATTAGTAGATATAACAGAACTAGCTCTAGACGAAAGGCAGTCGAACCAACAGCAATACAACAGAACTGCTAGAGTTGATATATTCATAGAAGGTTCCGTACAAGAGCTAATCCCCCGAGACCCTTGGATAGTTGGCGATATTTTTCTACTTACTTAATGCTTGCTTTGTACCAAACTAGCTGTCTGCCCCGGCTTCGCACGGATCCCTTTTTTTATAGCCTATGTCACTCGGGAATAGTGTACCTTCCCAACAGTGAAAGAATCTTTCAAATCGGTCCAGTCGTTTAGGAGCCTATTCAATCCAAACAAACAAACTTTACCTCATTATAATATTAGTAGATATAGATTATATTAAAAAATAGTATTTAATATAATTTAACTAAGAAGGTATGTGTGTTGTAAAAGTACCTACCGTATATCATATATTATTACATCTACTGACAGTACTGGTAATTTGGAATGAAACAACTATGAACTGATTTAACTCGATAATTTTATTTTATTTGCTGACCTTTTTGATTCTTTACAGTGTCTATAATCGTAGCACGACAGCTTCGATTCATTCACATAATTTCATCAGCAAATGATATAAAATAAAATACGCGAGTTAAATCCGTTAATAGTTGTTTCATTTCAATATGTAATAACCGCGAAGGCATCAGAAATTAGTACTAAATAATTCTTGTTAGAAAAACCTACTTACATTTAATTACAACGTTTATAAATGGGAATTCTAAACCAATTTATTCTGAAACATCTACTAATAAACGGAATTGGGAATAGCACATTCTTTACTAAATAAATAAGTAAATTGTGTTGTGAGATCCGCGAGCTGCTAACAGTAGTCAGCTTGTTTATAAATCCGTCTGTCTGTCTGTACACTGACCGCACTGATTCATATCACATGCCGTGTTTCACAAGGTAACTCCAAAAAGTTTATATTTTGCACGCGACTTCGTCCGCGTAATTTTTAACCCCGTTATTCTCAATTTTGATAAATTGCTTGTACCTATAGGTATAACACGCCTTCCAAGTAAGTATTCTGTTAAATAACGTTTTTACGAAATTTGAAGTATTATATTGGACCAAATTTTATATAGGTACTTATAATAATATATATTATATTATTATACTTACTTAGGTACTTACCTAAGTACTAACTTTCTTAAATTACCTACGTTTGACCAATAAATCATTTTAATTTCATTTGAATAGGTGCCTACCCTACTTTCAGAACAAGTTAGACAAACTAGCTATTTTTCACTCAGTACGGAACCCTACTAGTAATAAATAGTGTTCTGCATCGGACAGCGTGATCCGCCATTTTGCGATCGCCGTAAATTACACAAAATGGCGGCCATCTGTCACCTGACACGCGCAGGAACGTTTAATAGTCTCACCAAATAAAAACAGTGCTTTTTATTTATAGTTCAACAGAAAAAAGTATATTATCTATACTAATATTATAAAGAGGAAAGGTTTGTTTGATTGAATAGGCTCCTAAATGACTGGGCCGATTTGAAAAATTCTTTCACTGTTGGGAAGCTACACTATTCCGAAGTAACATAGGCTATAAAAAAGGGATCCGGGCAAAGCCTGGGCGGAGAGCTAGTTTTATATACAAATATAACCATGCTATGATGCTAATTTCTGATACCTTCGCAGTTATTACACATTGGAGCGTTAGACTATCGTCATCTCAGTCGTGTACGATTATGGAAACTGTAAAGTTGCCGAAACGTCAACCAATGAAATAAAATACGGAAGTTAAATTGGTTTTTACAGTTGTTTCATTCTAATATGCAACATTAATTCTCAAAAGATAAATAAATAGGTAGCTTTGGATAACCCACTAATTAATCTAATTCTAAACTAAGCAGCTTACTTAGCAAACTATAATACGAATATGTGCAAGACATCCAAGACCCAGGTACAGATGCTCATGTTCATCACACTGACTGCCCCTAGCGGGATTCGAACCCGCAACCTACGGTTTCTTAGTCAACGGTTCTGACCACTAGACCAACAGGCTGACAGTTTATTTCAGTACTTTTTGCGGCAATACTTTTAATCTATACTAATATTATAAAGCTGAACTACTGGTTCGAATTGAAAAATTCTTTTTTTGTTGGATAGACCATTTATCGAGGAACTGTATCTTCTGACTAGGAATGTGAAAAAATAATCGATTAAAAATCGATTGTTTTAAAGTAAAAATCGATTTTAAAACGTGATTTTTTTTAAATTAATAATCGATTAATAATCGATTTTTTATAATCATGAAATAAATACACCCCGAACAGTTTAGTTAATTCATTTTTAATAAAACATTTACTAGATGGAGTTAGACGATGAACTGTACTACTTTACCGACATTCGTTTGATATGTTATTCATTATTCTATTTATGTTATGTTGCTGAAACTTCATATCTTCTGACCTTCATAAGAACTTGTAATAGTACATTACGCACCGAGGCCAGTAAAATAAAAAATGTCTCAGATCACATGTAATTGTCGTCCGAGGCGAGGCCGAGGTTGACAATAAATCTGGCAGTGCTAAATGTAAATATTGCCCTAATTGTAGATAAAAATCGATTTTTAATTAATCGATTTTTTTCTGAAGAAAAGTCGATTATTTATGAATCGATTTTTCATACGTAGAAAAAAAACAATTAATTAATAATCGATTTTTATCTACAATATCACATCCCTACTTCTGACCTTCATAAGAGCTTGTACAATACCTACTAAATTTTCGATTTTGTTAATTATTTCTGAAAATCATAAAAGGCATTTAATAAAATAAAACACATCTAAAATAAATGTATTTATTCTTCAATAAATTTGTACGCTTCGCGCTTATTTAGCATTTTATATATAAATATATACATTTAATATACAGTTTATGTACAACAATACCCACGCATCATAGTCTAGGAGCCAACGACAATATAACAACAGAGCGCTTGACTCCTACTGCCGTTTTGTAGACATAATATTGACAACGTTGTCGACAACGTTTATAGTAATATTTTTTCATGCCTTTGCGATTATTATACATTGGAATGAAACAACTTTAGACGAATTTAAGTCAAATCCGTCTAAAGTTGTTTCGTTCCAACTTTTGTCGTGTCGTTAGGTTATTCGTTGTCAAAATGAAAAACTAACTACTTCGACATGACAAGCGCGCAAATTTCCTCGCGCTTGACTCCTACTGTCGACATAATATTGACAACGTTGTCGACAAGGAGGTTTGTCGTGTCGATATTGTTCGTTGTCGACATGACAAGATTTCTCGTTGTCGACTTTTGACTGATTACCGCGAGAATACGACAACGACGTGACAAGATTTCTCGCGTTTGACTCCTACTGTCGACATAATATTGACAAAGTTGTCGACAAGGAGTTTTGTAGTGTCGATATTATTTCGTTGTCGACATGAAGAAATAACTACATCGACAACGTTGTCGAGTTTTGACAGATCACCGCGACAATAGGACATTGACACGACAAGATTTCTCGTTGTCGAGTTTTGACAGATCACCGCGACAATAAGACACCGACACGACAAGATGTCCACTCGACAATTCATCACAGGCTCGCAGCTTACCTCACTGTCACATAGCTGACAGTTATTTGACACCTGTCAAATGCATTGGCCTATATTTGCTGGTACTTACTACCTTTTCTCTTATCAGTGTGAAGTAATTACTTAAGAAATACATTTTTAATAAAAAAGAACTTAAATAAAGTACATAGGTACATATATAATATTAAATAAATAATTGTGATAAGTAGTTTAATTTTTCGCGGTTATTACACATTGGAATGAAACAAGTATAAACGGATTTAACTCGCGTATTTCATTTTATAAATCACTTTAGCGTTACACTGTCGTCAGTTCAGTCGCGCTACGAATATGCGAAATGTAAAGTTTTCCAAATGTCAGCAAAAAGATAAAATACGCGAGTTGAATCCGTTTATAGTTGTTTCATTTCCAATAGATAGAATTTAAGTAAAAACACTATGGAAATATTTTTTTATCGGCTCCGGATATTAAAAAAAAAGTGTCAATTCGTCCTCTTTGAGAATAGACAAGACTGTTTTTTTTCTTTGTCCATCAAGCAGATCATCAAAACATATTGTACACATTGTTTTTAGAGTGGGGGCCGGTGACGTCACGGCATGGTATAAATTGTACAATATCGTGACGTCACAAGCACCCACTCCGAACTTTAACAATTATCTTGATAGATAGAGAAAAATACGTGTCTAATAATTTTTATTAATTTAACTGACGAAATAAATATAATTTCGTTTTATTATTGCTTTGACAATATTATTATTTATGCAAAAAGATACTTAGAAAATTACAAAATTTGTAGTAAAAAAAAAATATTCTAAGAACATAATAATATGAGCTGCTCTAAAAAACAGAGTTTTTTCTTACATTTTGGCGACATACTGTATTAATTATTATATTGGAAGACGTTTGAAATATAAAAAAAAAGAATTAAACGCATCCGTTTTCAAATTTGTTTTTTTTTGTTATTATTATAAAAAGAGAACAATTAAAAAAATAATGCTTAATGCTCTCGCGGTTATTACACGAAACAAAACTACAACGGATTTGACACGCGTTTCGAGAGCTCTACAGTTCCCACAGATACACCGACGATGAACAAACACAAAGTGTAAAATAAACGCGAATTGAATCCGTTATAGTTACTCGATTCAAATAAATAAAAACTTAATTTTATTTTAAACAAATAAACGAAAATATTGTATATTTACAAAGGATAATATTTCATTATTGTATCTTACAAAAAAAAAGGTATTCAAATGGTTTTTCAAGCGTTCAAGACGCTGTCATTGTCTCAAGCTATATATAAATAGCAAATCACTATATAGTATACTAGCTGTCCGCCCCGGCTTCGCACGAATTCTTTTTTTATATCCTATGTCACTCGGGAATAGTGTAGCTTTCCAACAGTGAAAGAATTTTTCAAATCGGTCCAGTTTTATTAACCATTAAAGCTACACATAATATTATCACTACATAGTATAAAACAAAGTCGCTGTCGCTGTCTGTCCGTCCCTATGTATGCTTAAATCTTTAAAACCACGCAACGGATTTAGAAGCGGTTTTTTTAGTAGATTGATTCAAGAGGAAGGTTTATAGTAATAATTGACAAATATAAGAAATATAACCGTCTGTCTGTAATTTTTTACTTGACTTTAACTTATATTTTCTACCTTTTAACCTACACATATTTTTTGTCTTACCTAAGCTATAACCTTCATACGTTAAATGGAAGAGATCCGTCAAAGAGACAAGTTGGCCGTTGACATAGGCTATAAAAAAAGGGATCCGTGCGAAGCCGGGATGGACGGCTATACTTAATACATAGTATTATTTGCAACCATTATAGATATAGATGTAAACAATGAGGGCGTCTCAAACGCCCAAAAACCCAATATAATTAAAAGTAAATCAATTAACTTTCTTTTTAATATGTATGTATGTAGTTCATTACCACGTTATCACTGTTATAGTCTGTAGTGGGGGGGGGGACAGCCGTCCAGGAGCGACAGGCGGGCGGGGGTAGTGTGATACCATCCAAGGGCGTGCATTCCATATAGGCACAATTGTATAAATGTATGGAGTGCCTACCCTGGCGCGCTCTCACTGCACGCGCTTGACTCCTTCGCCGTCGCCCTGCAGCCAGCTGGTGGTGGGTGGTGGCTGGCACTGGTCTACGGGTAGTGGACCTCCTGCAGCCGGCTGGTGGCTGGTGGCTGGTGGCTGGTGGCGGCTGGTGGCTGGTGGGTGGTGGCTGGTGGTGGTGGTCTAGGGGTAGTGGTCGCGCTCGAGGCGGCGCACGCGCACGCGCTGGCGGTAGTGGTACTCCTTGAGGTAGGCGCGCAGCCGCGCCGGCAGCGGGAGCGACTCCACGCCTGCGCAACACACAGACATACATACAGTTAAAAATAAATAGCTTTGGACAATTCACACCAATTGATCTAGTCCCAAACTAAGCAAAGCTTGTACTATGTACTAGACAACGGATAAACATACATAAATACATATAACACATCCAAGACTCAGGTACAGATGCCAGTGCTCACACTGACTGCCCATAGCGGGAGTCGAACCCGCAACCTCCGATTTCGTAGTCAGAGGCTCCTCGACAAAACAGTTAAACTCTAGAACGTGTGAGTGTGGCGGTGTGTGCGTGTGCGTGTGCGTGTGTTAATGTATTGTGAAATGTATCTGTGTTTATTTGTGGTGATTGATATACTGTGCTGTTTGTCAATGAATTGTACGTATGTGAATATAGTGAGTCTGTCTGTCTGCTCTCTCTCTCTCTCCGCGTGTGTTGTATGTGTCTGCGTGTCTGTCTGCGTGTCCCGTAGCTGACCGTCGTAGGTGGTGTGGCTGACGATGACGGCGCGGGCGAGCTGCTGCAGCGCGAAGGGCTCGCAGCGCGGCAGCGGCGCCGTCAGCATCGGCTCGAAGAACATCACGCACGCGGGGTCCTGACACACAAACAAACAAACAAACAAACATTCATATACATACATAATTATATATCTCGGAGATTCCTTCATATAAATACAGCCGTATGTTCAGTGTTACCGACTCCTAGAAATTCGAGTCGCTAAACTCAAAGTCAAAAGTCGCCAGAAAGTCGCTAAAACTAAAACATAACCATAAATAGTTCGAGGACACCCCCCCTCCCCCCTCCCCATAATAATATACAAATGGAACTTCAATTAAATAAAGTTTGAATTTGGTGCGCTATCGCGTTTGTCGTTTTCCATATTATGTATCTCTTGGCATTGAATAATATTGTGTCGATTTAACAAAAAATTTATCTATTATTGGCTCTAGAACTGTTCTAATTTGTACTCCAAAAGTCGCCAGATAAGTCGCTAAACTATTTTTGTCGTCAAAACTTTTTTAAAATCGCTAAATTGGCAACACTGGGTATGTTAAAGAATTCAAATTCAGCACGGGGCTACAATCACGTCCGCACGCCACGGTCTCTTGATTGAGAATGTCAGTATAACAACGGTTGGCTAACCTGACAGTCAGGCCTACCAACCTGTCCACAGAGTTGCCAGCATCGTGCCGACTTTGTCCAAGCTATACGCTTGACGGGTCTATAAACTAAAACTTAATTTAGTCTAATGTCGCATGGTGACACTAGTATCGCAGCGACAGGACAATTAGTTTGTCAAACTGCCGCCAGCGGCGCCAGCTCTGTAGAACACAGTAGAGCCGTGTGGGGTTGTGGGTAGCGGCCAGCGGGCGGGTAGGGGCGGGTAGCGGGCGGGTAGCGGGCGGGTAGGGGCGGGTAGCGGCGGGTAGCGGGTACCTTGTAGTGCTCGATGAGGCGCGTGACGGTGTGCGCGGCGTACACGGCGGGGTCGTGCGAGTCGAAGCTGAACCGGTGCCGGTAGTGCTCGATGCGCGCGTGCAGACTGCGGCCGTACTTGCGGAACGACACCGAGAACAGGTGCTCCTCCTGCGCCGAGTCGCGGAGCAGGAACGTGCCTGACAGACACACGGACATACATATACATATGGTTGACTAGCTTCTGCCCGCGACTTCGGCCGCGTGGAACTCCTCCTTTTTTGCAGTCGGTTAAAATGTAGCCTATGTCCTTTCTGAAGCTCCAGACTTTCTTTGTACCAAATTTCATTTAAATCGGTCCAGTAGTTTTAGCGTGAAAGCGTAACAGACAGACAGACAGACAGACAGAGTTACTTTCGCATTTATAATATTAGTAGGGATTTATACGGGCTTCGGTCCCCTGAATATTGAAGCTGCAATAAGATTTCTACGAGTTCACACGGGTGCTATAAATCTTCATATTGAATCATTCTATCTTAAAATACGGAACCCTAAAAACCGCTTCAAAATCCCCTGAGTAGTTAGCGTACATAGGGACGGACAGACAGCGACTTTGTTTCATATTATGTATAGGTGTTTCGACAGAAGCTGCAATAAGATATTTGAAGTGCCAGTAAAATAATCTTTATTATAATTATATTGATCGAAATCTTTATTATATCCTAACTAATATTATAAATGCGAAAGTAACTCTGTCTGTCTGTTACGCTTTCACGCTAAAACTACTGAACCGATTTAAATGAAATTTGGTACGAAAAAAAGTCTGGGAGCCCGAGAAAGAACATAGGCTACTTTTTAACCGACTTCAAAAAAGGAGGAGTTTCACGCGGACGAAGTCGCGGGCAGAAGCTATATTATATATTCTGGGATGAACGGCTAAGAATGACAACTTTATTAAAGTGGGGGAAAAATTATTGCCAGTATAAAATATTAGAAAGATTATTTTATTTACTTATATACTATCGATTTTAAATATCTACGCTTATCTAACAATACCGCTAAAGTCATTAATTGGCGAAAATTAATAATCCACCTACGCCAAGTGACTTAAGCGGTATCTTAACAATAGCAAAAATGGTTTAAGCGGTATTGTTAGCTAAGGGACGAAATGTCATCTTTCCTAAAACCACGTAAGTCTGGGACGACTGGTATCTAGGACTCCTCTCTCTATCTGTCTGTCTGTCTGTCTGTCTGTCTGTCTGTCTGTCGTGTGTGTATGGTGGTAATATTGTTCATCCCCTCCAGGCTTCACTGAAAATCAGCGTCACAAACTGCGGTCTCCCTGTGGTTAGTGGCATTATGCTGAGTGGAGACCTTTTTGGGCGCACATAACTTGTTTTTTTTTTATATAATTGTAAATTTTAGTTTCTATTGTTGTTGTTTTGGTTTTTTATTTTCTTTGTACCCACACTAAGTTTTAGAGATAAGTTTTGTTTGTTTTAATTTTGTATGTGCACCAAATAAATAATTATCTATCTATCTATATGTATTAGTTACCCTCGGGCTTGTTGTCCAGCAGCCGCTCGGCCTCGTAGCGGTCCATCTTGCCCCAGTAGAAGGAGCACGCGGTGATCTGCTGCAGGTCCGGCACCAGGCAGTGGATGTAGTCCACCTGACACACACACATACAAACAGATACATAAACGTCACATACAACTCGATACAATACAAACAGGACAATGTTCATCTATAATCTATACAATATACTAGCAGTGCGCCCCGGCTTTGCACAATTTGCTAACTTTTAAATAAAGCACTGTACAGCGGCAGCGATCATGTTGCAAATACTTAAGTGTGTGTGTGTGTACATATTAATCTAGTTAATCTGTGACAAATTATGAGATTTTGTAAAATTTTGTGTGACAATTATGACCACACTTCTTCATGGTGTCTCAGTAGTGTCACAGCTGTGACTCTCTCTCTCTCTCTCTCTCTCTCTATGTTTGTGTGTCTGTCTGTGTTTGTGTGTCAGCAGTCGGTACATACCTGCGTGTGAACTTTAGCGGGCGCCAGCGCCGGCGGCAGCGGCTCCACGGGCGAGGGGCAGGGGGAGGGAGAGGGGGCTGCCCCGGAGACTGCGCTGACTGCCCCGGGGGCTGCGGGGGCTCCGGGAGCAGGGGCGGCGTGCAGCGGGCCGCGCAGCAGCAGCGCCCGCAGCTCCCCGCCGCACACCACCTGCACGGACATACCGGCACACATTAATAACAATACTATTTAACAGAGCACAGCATTATCATTTTTTAAAACATTATTTCTCTTTGGAATGAAACAACTATTAACGGATTTAGTATAACGCTAAAGCTATCGTCGGCTCAATCGTGCTACGATCATGGAAACTGTAAAGAATCCGAAACGTATAAATTTGTTAATAGTTGTTTCATAGCAATGTGTAATAACCGCGAAGGCATCAGAAATTATGATTATTTCTCTTTTCAGCTTTTTAGTTCATTCTTTAATATATTTTTCTGTTCTCCGGCCAAAAAGCGCCAACTTCGTGGCCGCTGCGCCGCTTTCTGGCTTCGTCGAACAGAAAAATAGTATACCGACCTCGGCCAGTAAAATAAAAAAGCCTCAGATCACATTTTTGTCAACCTCGGCCTCGCCTCGGACGACAATTACATGTGATCTGAGACATTTTTTATTTTACTGGCCTCGGTGCGTAATGTACTATTGTAATACATATTTAGTTTTTCTTAAGTAGCTAAATATTTTGTAGGTTTCACTGTAACTGTACTGTAACTGACGGTGTGCATAGCTCAAGCCTTCGCGGAGTTAACTCCCTTTAGATCTACGGTGTCGGATATTTATTTCAACAACAAGAACAGCGTACCTGGAAGTGCGGGCGCAGCCTGATGGAGCCATCCGCCGGCGCCGACTCGCCGCCCTCCGCGCCCGCTGACGACTCGCTGCACAGACAGACAGACAATTAGTTATAATATTCCTTATGAACCACTGACTGCCCCTAGTGCCTGGGTTCTTAACCTGGGAGTAATTGTCTTATATGTATTTATGTATGTTTATCCGTTGTCTAGTTCATAGTACAAGCTTTGCTTAGTTTGGGACTAGATCAATTGATGTGAATTGTCCAAAGATATTTTTCCGTCCTCCGGCCAGAAAGCGCCAACTTTGTGGCCGCTGCGCTAAATGAAATTTCCGCTTTCTAGCTTCGTCGAACAAAAAAATAGTATACTGACCTCGGCCAGTAAAATAAAAAGCCTCAGATCACATTGTTGTCGCCTCGGACGACAATTACATGTGATCTGAGACATTTTTTATTTTACTGGCCTCGGTGCGTAATGTACTAATAATCACCCCCGCGGGAGTAAAACTTGTATTTCGCGACAATCAGCCGGCAGTTGTCTCTCACGCCGCATTGCAAAGTGTCTAGTCTGAGCGGCGACTAGCGCGCGAGCTCGGCGGCGGGAGGAGGCGCGGGCAGGGACCCTAGCTAGGACATAAGGGGGACGGACCGAGGTTAAGAACCACTAGTCCAGCGGGATTCGAACTCGCAACCAGGGTCCTGACTAATAGACGGCCAGACAATACCAAAATAGTAAATAGACATTTTTATATAAATACAATAGGTATTGTAAAGTCACCCAGTCGTGTGTGCTAAATGTTGCAAAGCATTTCACACAGATGGCGCTGAAGCGAAAATTCGCATGTAAACAATAAAGTACAAAGACCGAAATGAAAGGAGTAGAGAAATTCGATGACCTGTCAGTGGTCCCTATGGTGTAATGGTTCAGCACGCTGCCGCTAGTAAAGGCATAGGCGTGGGTTCGAATCCCACTGGGGGTCTAAAATTTTTCTACACTTGTCTTTGTACAAAAATATCATAATACAATAGGTATTGTTATATTTAATAGTGTATACTCACGGTCGGGCCGCCACGGATAACAAATAAACCTCAGCAGTAGAGTTGTCTCTCACTGAGTCGTCTGTAACAAACAAACAAACATAATATTAAATCTAATCTTACATATATATATATATCGCACACCTAGATCTAAAGGGATCTAACTCAAAAACCGGAAGATTTGAGTTATGCACACCATCGGATTCCAGCAAAACCCACCTACACTAAAACAGATTGCAGCTAATATAACTCTGCTAGCTTTATTATAAAAAGTATAAATTTTTACAGAAAACTCATGCGTGCATATGGACATATTAATCAGTTTCTCGCCTCTCCTGAAAAAGTACCATTTTTTTTGTACTCTCTTTAGATCTAGGTGTGCGATATATATAATAACTAGTGGTCCCGGCCGGCAATGTCGATTTGACAGTTGTCATTGTTGCGTTTTGTTATACTATTTTTAACAAATCAGCTTAATTTTTTTTTATTTTTTTTCACTGGAACGTGATAAAAAGTATCCTATGTCCTTTTCCTGGCTCTGAGCTACATCCCCAGCAATTTTCAGCCAAATCGGTTCAGCCGTTCTCGAGTCATAAACGGTGTAACTAACACGACGGTAACTAACGGTGTAACTATATCTTCTATATATATAAAATCCTAAGAATTTTCCAAAATTCTACCCCTAGAGGGGTGAAAAAGGGTTGCAAAGTTTTTAGGAACATGATATTATGCATCCGTCAGTCAGTCAGTAATTTAGGACAAAGTATATAGTTATATGTTTTTTTTTTAATGCTATATATTTACCTAATACTATGGAGTCCAGCTCTCGGCGCAGGTCCCTAGCGCCCAGCGTGATCACAGCGGCGAGACTGGAAGGAGAAACAAATATAATCATAATCATATAGTATATTAACATTATTAAAACACTAGCTGTGCCCGCGACTTCGTCCGCGTGGAATAGTTATAGTTATTATTCATATAGGCTTCATATATTCCCCGTTTTTTACACATTTTCCACTGTTTCTTCGCTCCTATTGGTCGCAGCGTGATGTTATATAGCCTAAAGCCTTCTTCGATAAATGGACTATCCAACAAAAAAAGAATGTTTGAATTCGAACCAGTAGTTCCTGAGATTAGTGCGTTCAAACAAACAAACAAACAAACTCTTCAGCTTTATAATATTAGTATAGATATACATGGTACAAGACACGATAAAATAGTTAGAAATAATATTTATTAAATACTAGATTTTACCCGCGACTTCGTCGCTTATTTTATAAGGGTTAAATAAGCCATGAATAAATAATACATGAACATTACGAAACAAATCGTAATTGTTTATGAATGATGTTGTTATTGTTGCAGGCATTGTGTTGTTGTTGTTATGTTTGTGTTATTGTCGTTACCGGTCGTCGTGGCAGTCGTCGACGCGTCGGTAGGCGGTGCACACGCAGGCGCCGCGACGAGCCCTCCGGCGACGACACGCACACGACGCGGCGCCGTCACGACCGCCACCGGACCATCTGTTGGGGAAATAATACAATACTATTATAGATATCTTTGGATAATTCACGACAGAGGATCTAGTCCCAAACTAAGCAAAGCTTGTACTATGTACTAGACAACGGATAAACATACATAAATACATATAAGACATCCGAGACTCAGGTACAGATGCCAGTGCTCACACTGACTGCCCCTAGCGGGAGTCGAACCCGCAACCTCCGGTTTCGTAGTCAGGGGCTCTGACCACTAGACCGACAAAAAATATTTATCTTTACAATAGACATTGTATACTAGCATACTGGGTATGGTATCAGTGAGACGTGTAGTGGGTAGTGGCTATGTTACGAGTGAATCAGAGGTCAGTGGCCAGCGGTCAATGATCAATGGTCAGTGGGTAGCAGGTAGCGGGTAGTGGGTATGTTACGAGTGAGTCAGTGGACAGTGGGTAGTGGGTATGTTACGAGTAAATCAGAGGTCAGTGGCCAGCGGTCAATGATCAATGGTCAATGGTCAGTGGTCAGTGGGTAGCGGGTAGTGTGTAGTGGGTATGTTACGAGTGAGTCAGTGGGTATGTTACAAGTGATTCAGTTGTCAGTGTGTAATGGGTAGTGGGTAGTGTGTAGTGGGTAGTGGATAGTGGGTAGTGGGTAGTGAGTAGTGTGTAGTGGGTATGTTATGAGTGATTCAGTGTGTAGTGGCTATGTTACGAGTGAGACAGCGGTCAGTAGTCAGTGGTTAGTGGTCAGTGGTCAGTGATCAGTAGTAAGCGGTCAGCGGGTAGCGAGTACTCGCCTGTCGGTGACGGCGCTGACGTAGCGCTGCACGCTGCCCGGCGGCTCCGCGCGGCGCCGGTCCAGGCCGCCGCAGCCGCACGAGCACGTCGCGCCTGCGTGACACGTTATATTACTACAATGTCTTAAACAATAGGGTTCACGACTGGGTAAAGAACACGAAATTCTATTTTTCAGTTCTCCGGCCGGTTGCCGCTTTCTGGCTTCGTCGAACAGAAAAATAGTATACTGACCTCGGCCAGTAAATAAAAAAGCCTCAGATCACATTTTTGTCAACCTCGGCCTCGCCTCGGACGACAATTACATGTGATCTGAGACATTTTTTATTTTACTGGCCTCGGTGCGTATACTACATATAGTCCATCAGTTAGATTATAAAAAATTATTGATCACATATTTTTTCTTTTCTCAAACAAACTAAAAATAACAAAGATAAAGGTATCAATTGGTCCAGACGTTACCAGGAGTTTGGCAACAAATACCACAACATGAGAATTTTTACATATATAATAATATATATTATCATAACTCACTCTTTCTGGATGTCTGTTGTCCCATTGTGATGTGTTACGTGAACAGTGACTGGTGGTTCGACCAGCGAACTATCATCTGAAATGACACAATACCAAATCAATAGCCGATATGGATCAAATGTGGAAAACAAGCCCATCACCAATAATCCTTCATCTAGGAATACTCTAGAACATGATGTCAAAATAACTCTTCACTTTTTTATTTCTAGTAGGTGATGACCATGTAGTGACTGTCAAATGATCAGCCCACTGGTGTGAGACCATTTGAGCCCATTGCCTTTGGCTTGCATTTAGCACATTCTAGTTTAACCTATTAGAAAAGCTGCTACTAAACTGGTTCGTATAGTAAATATTGAAGGGCATTTGCTTTGAGATTTTTTTATCATGAAATTAAATACCAAGACAAGTGTAGAAAAAATCGAGACTTATAGTGGGATTTGAACTTATGCTTGTCTTTACATGAGGCACCTATTACACCATAGGGACTACACATCATTTATCAAAATTAATAATAATCTACTTCAATTCGGTCTTGGTACCTTCTTGTTTACAAGCGAACTTTTCACATTTTTAGTTAAGCATTCCAGATTTTACAGGTATTTCTATCTACGTCAGTACCTTGTTCTGAACATAAACATTGAAGGAAGGAAGAAGCTATAATGTTTAAACTCAATCAATGAAAACATTTATGAGTATATCATAGCAAAACTTAATTCTAGGTAAGTATAGTACATCTATTTAATATTTAGAACTAGGGTCAGGCACGCAGAATCACTCTTAAATAAAATAGTTTGGAAATTAGTGTTCATGTCATACATTCCTAGGAACTGTAAAACTTTAGTTCAATGTGACATTTGAGTCATCCACTTAGTCATCCTTACTATTCCTTACTAATATTATAAATGCGAAAGTAACTCTGTCTGTCTGTTACGCTTTCATGCTAAAACTAGTGAACCGATTTAAAGTAAATTTGGTACAAAGAAAGTCTGGAGCCTGAGAAAAGACATAGGCTACTTTTTAACCGACTGCAAAAAAGGAGGAGTTCCACGCAGATAAAGTCGCGGGCAGAAGCTAGTAGTTTATAAATTTTCATGTGAATCCTTGTCATTAGCTCATTAGAGAAGAATTTGGACAAAATTTATCGTAAATAACTAATATAGAGAGATTGTATTTTGTAATATTTATTACAGAATACAATCTAAACCCATAACAAACAATAATAAATGTGGATCAAATAACAAATTACAGGGTTATATTAACGATTTAGGTACATATGTAAATTCATTATAATTATATTAGTAGTGATTTGAGTTTAACTAAAAAAACCCAAAATTGCATCACAGTAAGAAACCCGAACAAGTCATGACAGGCTCACTTGCCTGATGACGCATCATCTTTGTGTACAGGATTTGTGTGATTCCAAGTATATAATATACGGCAATCACAAACGTGCTAAAATTAGACCAAAAGTAAATAAACACAAAAATGTGTCGACGCCATTTTGAATAACGATACCACAAAAGAAATGACACAAAACAACACTTACTTCTGTCCAATTGTGATGGATATTGTGATGTGGGTATCGAAAAACAATATTAACACTTATTAATTAATGTAATTCGGTTGATGTACGGTCGTTCGCTGTATTATAAGTAGTCCATTTTGAGAGATCACCTTCACCGTATTCTTAATGATTCTAACAATATATCCATGATTCTTTCATATTTACACTAATAATACGTTTAGCACTGTGTGTAACATTATTTACAGGGCAGTTAATACATTTTAAAGCACTCGCTCGAAAAATACGCAGTTCCGTAGCCTGAGGACTGACATTTTGTTTGAAAGCGTTTCGTTCTACGTTACTAGCGCGAACTTTTTATAAATGTACATTATTACTAATAAACTCAGAACAAGTTTGTATTTTGATGATTTTTTAATACCAAAATTATCTTTAATTTTTACCAAACTTAATTTACTTGTAAGTATACTTTTATTATAATCCTTTCCCTTTTTGGTATAATTTATGCATTTAATTAATATTGCCTATATTGGAACTACGGTCGGCCATTACTGTATTGCCATATGTAGCAGTTTCATAATATAAGATGTCAAACATAGAGATATTTCTTCATAGAGTTAGTATCTTAAGTTGTAAACTTACTACTCTTAACCTTCTCTTAACACTATAAATTCGTATATCTAGAGTAGATTTATTTTATTAATAATAGGTAATTATCAAAACTATGTGTTTTAGTTATTATCTTAGAGCTCGTCCTCTAGTTTTATCAATGTAGTTTAAAAATTATGAAGGTGAAAATTTTAAACGGCATACGTATGGTAAAAAACACGTAAGTAATATTTATACTTACCCATTATTTTTTAAATCAATTAAATTGTTGAACCAGGTACTGACGTCATTAGAATAACGGTGCACAGTACCATATAATAATTATTATAATTAAAAAAATATTTGTCTTTTAATAGTAGGTAGTAATGTTATTTACTCTATATCAGAAAGAAATTACTGTTTTATCTCTTAGGGGTAAAAGCAATTTCACCTAGTAAAAGTGGATAAAAATTAATATAAAAAAATATTCCAAAAATGTCTTTGAACATAATACATTACGTATATTATTATAATAATCCATATTTATTATCTACTAGCTTCTGCCCGCGACTTCGTCCGCGTGGAACTCCTCTTTTTTTGCAGTCGGTTAAAAAGTAGCCTATGTCCTTTCTCAGACTCCAGACTTTCTTTGTACCAAATTTCATTTAAATCGGTTCAGTAGTTTTAGCGTGAAAGCGTAACAGACAGACAGACAGACAGACAGACAGACAGACAGACAGACAGACAGACAGAGTTACTTTCGCATTTATAATATTAGTAGGGATGAATCTATCGCAATAAACTTTTTTTTCGATCTGAATACTGAAGCGCAGTTGGCCAGCTAATGGGCCTTCACTGCAAAACCGGACGGGTGGCGAGACTCCTGGGAGGAGGCTTTCAAGATTTGAGGTTGAATATCGCAGTAAACTCGTATAAAATAAAACCAAATAATAACATGTTAAAGTTTTTTATTGCCACATACAACATGCACTAGAGGTTTTTACAACATTATAATCGGCCCGCTTTCAGGTCCAAGTAAGCTATTTACACTTCCCGCAGATTAAGCCTATATTACCATTTTTCTACATAGAACTTGTTCCGGTATATCATTAAAATTAAATTTCTCTAGATGGCGCTTATGTAAAAAAATTAGGTGTTGCTGACGTGTGAAAATGAGAGACAAGCACCGTAGCTTGGCCTGTGATAAAAGATAATTTCGGGCCTGTGAAGTGAGGCTAACTACTGGCCTGTGATGAGAGACAAGCTACTGGCCTGAGCTGAGAGACAACCTACTGGTCTGTGATAAGAGACAAGCTACTGGCCTGTGATGAGAGACAAGCTATTGGCCTCTGATAAGAGACAAGCTACTGGCCTGTGGTAAGAGACAAGCTCTGATTGGTGAAACAAGACAGCTGGACCTCATTTCATGGTACATTGACTTCAATTCAGTTTAAGCGGCATTTCATGGTAAATGGTACCTATATAGTATTATTTATTACATAAATATTATATATTTTTTATTTTTATATTATATCTTTACAAGTGTCCAATAACTTACTTGGATCCTGTGAAGCTGGCCCTTACATAAATTGTACGTAGGGCCGTATTAATAAACAAATCTTTTGGTACGGACAAAGGGGGGGGGGCAGCAGAGTACCTCCTCCCCCTCCCTAGAAGTACCCTGTAGGTTTTGATTCCCTTGCGAGTGTCGAAAATGACCTTAGATATATGTTTAGTTAGACTACGCCTGCCCTCCCCCCCTCCCCCTCCCACCAAAATGTCTCCAAAGCACTCCCTATAACGTGAGGGTGTGTTTGTGGAGCGGGGTTTAAGCAGGCGCGTGCAGTGAGGGTCGCGCATGTACCACGTCAGGGTAGGCACTCCATACTAATATACTATTGTGCCTATATGGAATGCACGCCCTTGGGTTTAAGAGAAACAACGTGTGGAGGAACTCTTTCTCGCTCTAGTGACAGTTACAAAGGACTGTCACTTTGACAGAAAAAAAGTTAGGTTAATATCTGTGTATTAATACGGGCCTTTCTTAATAATACCATAAGAGAGTTGAATTTCTATACAAGAGTTACGAATCAATTTTCAAATTATACAGTAATATAAAAAACAAATTTTAATTGGGTACTTGACACATTTAATTAACAATGACAGATGTCACTTATGTTTATGGCGGTGTGACGTCACAACCACTAGTCGAAAATCAAATAAAATAAATTTTCAGTCCTCCGGCCGGAAAGCGTCAACTTTCTGGCCGCTGCGCTAAATGAAATTGCCGCTTTCTGGCTTCGTCGAACAGAAAAATAGTATACTGACCTCGGCCAGTAAATAAAAAAGCCTCAGATCACATTTTTGTCAACCTCGGCCTCGCCTCGGACGACAATTACATGTGATCTGAGACATTTTTTATTTTACTGGCCTCGGTGCGTAATGTACTATTAAAAACCCATTTTTCGAATTTGTCAAGTAGATAATTATTAAGTTTTAAAAAGCAGCAAATCGTTATTGGGAATTATACCCCGTAAGGGTTGAAACGGGAGGAAGTTTTCATGTTATTTCTTCACTATAACATTTGGTGTTGTCTTTGGAAATTCATCTTTTAAAGGGGGGGGGGGGGGGGGGGGGAAGGGGAGCAAAAATAGTAATTCAAGAGTACAATTTGAAAATTAATTCGTATATTTTCATTTTACGACACCTCCGAGGGAAAACTTAAATACGAAGTATAATTTTATGTACAATTATAAAAATATAGTGTTACATAGAATTTGTACAACATAATATATAAATAGGGTTGGCACAGTATGAACACGTCCTAAACCTTCCTATATTGAAAGCATGTCTGTCTGTCTGTTACCTCTTCACGCTGAAACTGCTGCGCCGATTTGGATAAAATTTAATATCCATTATATAAAAGGAGAAGCTGACTGACTGACTGACTACAACGCAGACAAACTATAAGGGTAAGAAACTAGACATATTGCATTTATAACGTAGAGGAGCACTAAGAAAAGATTTATGAAAATGGGGTGAATTTTCATAAATCTTTACTTAAGGGGGTGAAAACTTATTGTGTGCAGACGAAGTCGCGGGCGGCAGCTAATAAAATTCATCAAAACTGGTTGAGCAGTTTAGGCGTGAAAAAGTAACAAACATAAGTTTTTACTATTAGTAGGTATTTTTGAAATCTAATTTACAACATCAAGTAAAACTTTTAATTATCTACCGAATAACTAGCTGTCATACAAAATATAACCGACAGATTAGCTTAATCGGGACTTATTCGGAACAAATACAGATAAAAGACTAAGTTCCAAGTATATAAGGTTACTTTCAGCAAACATTTTAAATTTAATTTACTATATGCAAAAATATTTTTTATTCAAAATCTGACGGAGCAAAGAAACTTACAATATCAACTTTCCCGGACGTTGCTTAAATACCTCGCTACGCTCACAATTCAAAAAAGAATCTAAATATTCCAACAGATCTTTATTTACATTTCCACTTTCAAAGGCTCTTTTTGAGGTCTAAAATCCCTCTCTACGCTCGAGGTCATCTAAGGTCAGTCAAGGACGGGGGGGGGGGATTGCAGCGACCCCCCCGACTCACCCCCTAAAAATCTACTCATCTAGCTCTTTCACACTATCCTGACCAATAAACATGAATACACGCTGTCACTAACTTCAGTTCTCGTTGCCATAAGTATTAATTTTTTTTTAAGCGTTTTCATACTTCTCTAATTAAACTTGCCTTACTCCGGGGGGATCATATTAAACACTCCCCCCGTCTTGAGCGATTCTTCACATGTTCAAACAACACTTAATCAGTCCACGATTGAACCCACTCGGTCGGGGGGCTCGAGCGAACTGACCCCCCCGACCCCCCCAAATGACCCATCACATTATTCACACAAGCACAGCCAAGGCTCGTCGCCCCCGACCGACCCGTCACACTTATATCCATAGAGATATTAGACTAGAGAAGGTGAGCCAGCCAGAAACGCGTTATAATGGTAGAAAGAGAAAGAGCATTGGAATAGTGGTCGCTCTCCTTGTCTGATGACGCATGCGCAGTAAACGATTCGCCTCCAGTATTGTACCGACCCTTCCGCATTCGACTGTCAAAATTTTGTGGTTATGTATATTGTGTAGTCGATTCCTTTTTGCACAAAATGCACGCAATTACCATCTTTGTTTTTCATATTTTATTTTTAATAATATCGATAATAAACATAAGTGAGAAATTTGCACGCGCGTAAACGGACTGAAGCGAAATAATAGGTTAGAACATTTCGTATTGCGTCGTCAACGGTACCATAGCAACGGACGGCGCGCAGCGTGTTGCCATTGCGCATGCGGCAAGACAAGGACAGTGCCACTATTTAGAGTTTCTGTCTCTCTTTACGCTTCCACTTATAGACAGTCCTATGGCTCACCTTCTCTAGTCTAATATCTCTATGCTTATATCACACCAGCTCAAGCACCGCGTCGCCCCCGAGCCCCCCGGCCGACCCCACACACTATTCTGCCCCATTACACTAACTCCAACACTTTGATAGTCCCCTGGCTGTTGGCTGCCAGCAGCACCTGCCGCTCGGAGGACGGCGCGCGGCGCCAGCACACCGCCGACACGAACTCCGAGGGCTCCTCGTCGCGGCGCTCCCCGCCCGCCCCGGCGCCGCCCGCCCCGGCGCCGCCCGCCCCCGCCCCGGCCGGCTCGCGGTCCAGGAACCCGCGCACGGCGTCGAACCGGTAGGAGAGGAGAGGCCGCGAGAGGCCGGCGTAGTACACGTATAGAGAGTTGTTCTCGGAGCCGCACGCCACGTACCGGCCGCCGGCCTCCGTGGCGAGGCCGACGAAGTTCTTCTCGTTGGCGTGCCCCGTGAACGAGCGCACGCAGCGGGGGGAGTCCACCTGGGGGGCGAGGGGGGGGGGATTCGTTAATATTGCGGCTGTGAGTTGGTCGTTACATTAGTGTCAGTTAGTCATTATTTCAGTGTCAGTTAGTCATCACTCTAGTGTTAGTCGTCAAAACAGTCTCATTTGGTCATTTCAGTGTCAGTTAAGCGTCACATTAGTGCACAATATTTATCATTATAGTACGAGTTAGTCATCAAAACAGTGTCACTTATTTTCAATTTCCAAAACAAGAGTCAAATAGTTACTATTTCAGTGTCAGTTAGTCATCAAAAGATTGTCATTTAATCATCATCATTTCAGTGTCAGTTCAATATTACATTACTGCCAAATAATTATTATACATAGTGTCAGCTAGTCATCACATCAGTGTCAGTTAGTCATCACATTAGCGTCAGCTACTCATCACATTAGCGTCAGTTAGTCGTCAAAACAGTGTCAATTAGTCATTATTTGAGTGTCAGCTAGTCATCACATTAGTTTCATTCTTCAAAATAACAATTATCATCATTTCAATGACAGATAGTCATCACAACAGTGTCAAATATGTATCACATAAATGTTAGTTATTACGTCAGTGCCAGTTAGTCACTACATCAGCGTCAGTTAGTCATCAAATCAGTGTCAATTAATCATCACCTAATTCCACTAACCTTCCACAACTTCAACTGCGAATCCGTAGACGCAGACACCAGCGTCTTGGCATCGAGAAACTTAACATACGAGACAGCCTTGCGGTGATCCCTGAAGACCGCCAGCGGAGCCCTAGGGGCTCGGAGGTCGTAGTAGTGCACGCAGTGGTCCGCCGAGCCGAAGGCCAGGTGGCACGAGGAGTTGGGGTTGAAGCGGACGCAGCAGACGTTGAAGCGAGCCTCCAGGGTCGCCACGGAGCGCTCCGCGTTCAGCGCCCAGAGTTTCACGCGGGCGTCGTCCGAGCCGCTCGCTAGGAGTCTGCGTAAATGAGGAGGGTGGTAGAGAGACAGACAGACAGATAGATGGACCATACACAGATAGGCAGACAGAGAGACGGAAGGACAGACGGACCCGCCCGCTGGCTGGGAGTCTGCGTGTATAGAGAGAGAGGGGAGTTCGACAGACAGACAGACGGACAAATGGACCAGACAGAGAGACGGATGGACAGACAGTCTCGCCCGCTGGCTAGGAGTCTGCGTAGAAAATGAGGAGTTTGACAGACAGGGGCCATCCATTAATCACGTGAGGCTTGAAATGGGGGGAGGGGTTTGACAAAAATCACGAAATGTCACGAGGGGGGAGGGGGGGTGTAGTAAGATATCACGTGTATTTAGTTTTTTGTTTATTATTATTTTTATGCCAATCAAAAACAACCTGCAACCTTTCTGTCTATACATTTTTATCATGGTACTTAATTTCAGAATAAATTAAGATTATACTTTATACATGTAGGTATTTAAGATATTATTCTAAAAAAATTAAGATTTTTTATAGATACTAACAATACACGTGATGTTGAGTGGGGGATGGGGGGGGTAGTCTTAAACCTCACCATGTATCACCAAGGGGGGGGGGAGGGGTTAAAAATGCTAAAAAAATAGATCACGTGATTAATGGACGGCCCCACAGACAGACAGATAGGCGGACCTGACAGACAGACATACGGACGGATAGCGAAGTGATCCTATAACTACTTTATCGGATCACTTTGTTTTTTTAATGAGAATTTGAAAAAAGGAGTTTGATAGACAGATAGACAGACAGACGGAAATCCTATAAGGGTTCACGTTTCTCCTTTTGATGTACGGAACCCTAAAAATGTCTCGTTGTATCAAAAAAGAAATGAGAATTTGACAAAAGGAGTGTGATAGACAGACAGACGGACAACGAAGTGATCCAATAAGGGTTCAGTTTCTCCTTTTGAGGTCTTTTCACTGAGGTTGAGGTCCTAACTACTGAGGTCAGGGTTAAAACTACATACCTACTGAGATCAAAATTATAACTACACTAGCTTCTGCCCGCGACTTCGTCCGCGTGGAACTCCTCCTTTTTTGAAGTCGGTTAAAAAGTAGCCTATGTCCTTTCTCAGGCTCCAGACTTTCTTTGTACCAAATTTCATTTAAATCGGTCCAGTAGTTTAAGCGTGAAAGCGTAACAGACAGACAGACAGACAGAGTTACTTTCGCATTTATAATATTAGTAAGGGAGTAAGGAATAGTAAGGAATAAGGAATAGTAAGGAACTAGTAAGGAAGTAAGGAAGTAAGGAAGTAAGGATAGTAAGGATAGTAAGGATACTGAGGTCGTTTGTGGAGAGGTGGAGGGCGGTGATGTTGGCGAGGGGTGGAAGAGGGTGGTGTAAGGGGGTGAAGGGGTGAAGGGGTGAAGGGGGTGGGGGGCGGTACCTACCTGACGTCCGCGCGGTTGAAGTGCACGGACCAGCAGCGCTTGTCGTGCTCGAGTAGAGCGCGGGTGCGCTGCCCCGTCGCCGCGTCCCACACCGCCACCGTGCCTGCCGTGCATACATAATAGGGTATTTGACATGTTTTTAAAATCCATTTTATATTATGTAGTAGAGTCTAAGGAACCCAGCAAAAGTTGTTTTTTTTAAATCTGTTATGTATTAGCTGAAAAACATCGAATTAAAAATTCAATATTTAAATAGTGTGCCAAAACGCTACTTTGACAATATGGCGCCGCAATGAGGTCGGTGACGTCACATGCCTGTTTGACAACTAGGCGCAACACAACTAGGTAAACAAAGTTTACGGGCATGTGACGTCACGAAAAACTCGGCCTATCAGGAGCGTTTTGTGTCACGTGACAAACGTTTAAAAAATGTAATTTTTATTTAAGGATTTTTAAATAAATCAATCATTATTTTCAACTTACGTTAATGAATAATCATTTTTTAACTCTTAATTTATACTGTTAACAGTAATTTACACTTTATTTTTCGCATTGTCAAAAAGCCTATTATATACAGACATACAGACATACAGACATTATTATACAGGCAACACTAATTTACATTGAAATTTTAAGATGTGTAGAGGGGATTCGACTTGATATTAATAGATTTCATTGTTTCTTTAATATCTGTATTGGACAATGTAAGTAATTCATTTAATAATACATACTAGAATAGAATATAACTATATTATTGATTTACCTAATACTTCAAATGTATTGGGAAGTGATAGACGTTGCTTGATAATAACTACATACGTATTATTTTTAAGTGTAATTGATTCTCCAAATTAAAGACACACAAATATATCGAAAAATTTTAATAAAAATAGGCAAAAATAAATAAATAATAAAATCCAATATGAACATCTTTTTTCTGTGTGTGTGTGTGTATAGGTGTCGGTCTCTCTCTCTCTCTCTCTCTCTCTCTCTTTCTGTTCGTGTATGTGTGAGTGCATGGTGTGCGCGTTTTTGTGTCCCTTGTCTGTCGGTGCGTCAGTCTCGCTCTGTATGTCGGTATCTCTTTCTGTTTTCTGGCTGTGTGTGTGTATGTGTGTGTGCAAGGCGCAAGGGCGTGCATTCCATATAGGCACAATGGTATAAATGTATGTAGTGCCTACCTTGACGCGCGATCCTCACTGCACGCGCTTGTTTGTGTCTGTGTCTCTGTCTTTGGGTGTGTCTCTCTCTCTGCGCCTACCTATGTGTGTGTGCCTGTGTCTCTGGCTGCGTGTGTCTCTCTCTCACTCTTCCCCGTGTGTGTGTGTGTCTCTCTCTCTCCTGTCTCTGTCCGTCAGTCAGTCTCCCTCTCTCTCTCTGTCAGTCCGTACTCTCACTCTCTGTCTGTCCGCACGCGTCTGTGTGTGTCTTTCTGTCTCTGTTCATGTGTGTCTGTGTGTGTGTATCTATGCGTGTGAGTGTGTTTGTGTCTCTGTCCGTCAGTCAGTCTCCCTCTCTCACCCTCGTAGTCGGCGCTGGCGAGCACGTTCTTGTGGTACGCGTTCCAGCACACGCAGGAGACTTTGTGCGCGCACTGCATCTCGGCGCAGGGGTAGTGCACGTCGACTGCATCACGGACGCACGCCGCGTACTCGAACACCTTGATGCGTTTCGTCACGCCCGCTATCGCGAAGAACTCCTCGTCCTTGTCGAATTCTATAATATATATAATATATGATATATTATGTTATTTTGGATTATTAATGTTCATGTTGTGTTAGTATAATGTCGTTTTAACTACGGTTAACTTTAACTATCTTATTATATAATATATTATCTTATATTAATAACCATCAAAATCAAATTTAATTACATATTTCTTAATATTCTATATTTATATCATAATTACATGGTCATATTATATGTAGGTACTAATAGTGAAATCGTCAATCCCTACTAATATTATAAATGCGAAAGTAACTCTGTCTGTCTGTCTGTTACGCTTTCACGCTAAAACTACTGAACCGATTTAAATGAAATTTGGTACAAAGATAGTCTGGAGCCTGAGAAAGGACATAGGCTACTTTTTAACCGACTGCAAAACAGGAGGAGTTCCACGCGGACGAAGTCGCGGGCAGAAGCTAGTAATATATAAACAAAGAAATACACAAAATTCAAACAAGTCATTATTTTAAAAAATAATAATTTTGTCTTTTATAACGAGTATTATTTTGGTTGTAATGTCTGTTATTTTTGAAGTTGGTGCCAGCTGGTGCAGCAACTCTTCACTCTCAACTCTTCACTAAGGTGCTCAAGTTTGTTTGAGGCTGGCACCGACTCCAAAAATATCAGACATAACAACCAAAATAATACTCGTTATAAAAGACAAAATTATTATTTTTCTCTTTTCAGTGCGCTATTGTTTTTTTGTTGCCTTTTAGTTTTTTTTTCGGCGGTTAAATTTTTTTATTAAAAAGTTATTATTTTATAATTTTCTGTGGCCATAATTTATACAAATTATTACATGCTTAATTTTTAATTATTTTTAAAATAGCTACCTTCCTTGTTTTTGCTATTAACCCCCTTTTTCCCACTCTTAGGGTAGGTTTCTTTTTTCCAAATTTTTATGGGATTAACTTTGAGGTATGCCCTATCCAATAAAAAAAGAATTATCAAAATCGGACTACTCTGTAAAAAGTTACCCATGGTCAAACGATACAATCGGTGTGTAAAAATTTAATCATCCCCTATTTTTCTACCCTTAGGGTCGGAATTATTTTTCTGAATTAAAATGGGACCAATTTCGAAGTATACCCTTTCCAATAAAAAAAGAATTATCAAAATCGAACCATCCTGTAAAAAGTTATGCGTGGTCATACATAAAAAAAAAAAAAAAAAAATACGCGTCGAATTGAGAACCTCCTCCGTTTTTTTCGTCGGTTGAATAACAAAATAAAGTTATGATAATTTTTCTTTGACTACACGACTGAGCTGATTTATATTATAATATGTCTTATTCTACAATTTTATTAAGGAAACTTAAAAAGTTCCGAAACGTCAGCCAATAAAATAAAATACGCGAGTTAAATCCGTCTATAGTTGTTTTTTTGCAGTGTTAGACTATCATCAGCAGTCGGCTACGAATATGGGAAATAAATAAATCCGTTATAGTTTTTTCATTTCAATAATTAATTTCCTCATATAATATTATTGTTTTAATTGTTTGTATTATACGGTTTTTACACATTGGAATGAAACAACTATAAACTTAGATTTAACTGTACTTAATATAAACCAAACTACTAGTATTATAAATGCGAAAGTAATTCTGTCTATCCGTCTGTCGCGCTCAACGCTAAAACTACTAAACCGATTTAAATGAATTCGGAACATTATTAACATTTTCTAACATAAAAAAAAAGCCAATTAAACAACAAAACTCACCTATAGTAGACACAATGGTAGAATAATTAATAGCGTCACTCGAATAAGAGAGCGTGGCGAGCGGCCGCAGCGCGCGGAACCGGGTGAAGGCGACCAGGTCCTCGCGGAAGGCGTCCAGCCCGCTGAAGCCGCCAGAGCCCCCGGGGGCGGCGGCGGAGCCCCCGGCCGGGGGAGCGGAGGCCGACGCCGCAGAGGGAGCTCGGACTTCTTCTAGCATCGAGGCTGTCTCTGCAATTTATATATTTATGTTTTTTTTTTAAATTTAACATTTTGCGTAAAATGTAACATTAATATTTCATAATTTAGAAAAGGGTAGTTTTTCAAAATTTGTAATCTATACTAATCTATACTAATATTATAAAGAGGAAACATTTGTATTTTTGTATGTTTGTAATGAATAGGCTCCGAAACTACTGGACCGATTTCAAAAATTCTTTCACCTTTGGAAAGCTACATTATCCCCGAGTAACATAGGCTATATAATATCACGCTAGGTCTTATAGTTGCGGAGCAGTAACCGAAAACGTTTCAAAAACGGGGGAAAAGTATCGTTTCTGAGGCCTTCCGTGGCGTGCGCTGAGCATATAGTTAAAGTTGTACAAAAATGCTTTATGGGTGAATTGTTCATCTTAACATTATCTTTAAAAAAGTCCGCGAGAGCATATGTCTATCTTTTATAGTTTTCCCATAACAATCGTAAAACTATGAAAAAAATCTTAAGTCCCCCCGTGCGAAGCCGGGACGGGCCGCTAGTTTAAATATAAGGTAGTTTGCATAACTGTATAAATCACTTTAGCGTTAGACTATTGTCAGCTCAGTCGTGCTACGATTATGGAAACTGTAAAGAATCCGAAACGTCAGCTAATAAAATAAAATAAACGCGAGTTAAATCCGTTAATAGTTGTTTCATTCCAATCTATACTAATATTATAAAGAGGAAAGATTTGTATTTTTGTATTTTTGTATGTTTGTAATGAATAGGCTCCGAAACTACTGGACCGATTTCAAAAATTCTTTCACCTTTGGAAAGCTACATTATCCCCGAGTAACATAGGCTATATAATATCACGCTAGGTCTTATAGTTGCGGAGCAGTAACCGAAAATGTTTCAAAAACGGGGGAAAAGTATCGTTTCTGAGGCCTTCCGTGGCGTGCGCTGAGCATATAGTTAAAGTTATACAAAAATGCTTTATGGGTGAATTGTTCATCTTAACATTATCTTTAAAAAAGTCCGCGAGAGCATATGTCTATCTTTTATAGTTTACCCATAACAATCGTAAAACTATGAAAAAAATCTTAAGTCCCCCCGTGCGAAGCCGGGATGGGCCGCTAGTGTGTAATAACCGCGAAGGCATTAGAAATTATTGGAATAATAATTACCTAATAATACTAATTTCTGATTTAACTTACAATTTAAGTGTATAAGTAAACTAGCGGTTCGCCCCGGCTTCGCACGGATCCCTATTTTTTTACATGTAGCTACACTATTACAGAGTAACATAGGCTATAAGAAAAGGGATCCGTGCGAAGCCGGGGCGAACAGCTAGTGGTTTGTAAAGTTAATACGGTAGCCACGTAAGTTCCATTTGGTTTTAACCCTCTAAATAGTTATCGTAACTGCCGAACGTATGAACCGATTTTGATTTTGGCTTTTTGGTTTAAAAGATGTATATTGTTCTTACCTCAGTTTGATGAAAATCGGTACAGCCGTTTAAGTGTTATTGAAAAACCAAATTTCTACAAATATACCCGAGTGGGATATCAAATGAAAGAGGGTCACATGTACATTGAATGTTTATAATATAATACTACCCAACCAGCAAAATAGTCGTATAAGCAAGGCTTTTTACAGCTAACGATCGAGAAATAGTAGTAAAAAGGAGTTAAAGAAGCCAAATCATTGTATAAAAGATCTAGACTCAACTATTTAGCATTTTCTCATTTTGGCTGGTTAACTCTGTCGACTAAACGTTCACTCCACATGTTTATACAGCGTTTATTCCATTATTGTATAATGGTACCAAGCTTCGCTTTTATACAACGGTAAGTTCTAAATTGACTGTATAAATGCTTCGTATTTTCTAAATAGCTACAAGAGGCGTCTTTACAGCACTGTCCTTCGACATAATTCCTGAGCTAGCATTATAATGTTAAAAAAGCTGCTTATATGACAAAATAGCTTCTCAGTAACTCTTAAAGTACTAAGTGTAGTATAAAATATATCGATTCTCTATTACAGCACTTGTCGCGAGAAAGATTTTAAAGTGATTGTTATAACACCTAAAGCAATTCAAATGCACTTTTAGGGCCACCATGCAGCAAAAAGTAACATAAATGATCTTTGAAATCTTTTACAACACCAAATTCTAATTACATCTGTTTAATACGTATCGTGCTGAGGCTCACATATTCTAGAAAATGGATTATGAACAGTGGAAGAAACTATATCATATCACGAAATTTATCATATGCAATAAGGAATCCAATATTGATAGTAATGGCGTCGGTATAGTAATGTAAATGTGATATATTTTCTATTTTTCAACTAAAGGATGAGTAAAGGTCGTAAGATGGCAAACGTTTTTCTATAATGGCGAAATAACTCCTTTTAATATTTTATTTTTTTAAATGATTTTACAATAACACAAAAATAAGGAGACCCATTAAAATTTTAACTAGAAATATAAGGTAGTTAATGGACAAATAAAATTTCGCATTGAAATTTGGTATCTTACATGAATGATAGCTAACACCGAAAACCAATTATTTTAAAGAACATATTATAATATGGCTACCATTCAATAGTTGTTAAGAAAAAAAAAAAATCACCCGTGCATCACGCCGCAAAGAGCTGGAATACTTAGTGCTATAAAGCTCGCTTTTTTGCGATTAGTCCACTAAATAGCTGAGTAAATGCGATGCAGTAGCTGTCACAGCACTATTAAGTCGAGTAAAAGCAACTTTATTGCATTCAACCGACATATAAGTCGATTAAAGGTGAAATTATCGCTATTATAGTATTAATAGTGCCGTATGTCGCTTTTTCTCGACTTTTAAGGCATTATTTGGGTCCTAACTCAACTATTTTACGACAGTTATAGCATTTTAAGCTGAGTAAAATGTGCCCTTTTCGGGTCGAGTAAACGTTTCCAGATCTATTTCTCGACAGTTTAAAGTACCTTTTCTCAGCTTTAAGTGGAAATAAAAACGTGCTCTCAACTGTCATACGACTTAGTTTTGCTACTTGGGTAGCTTCTGCCTGCGACTCCGTCCGCGTGGAACTCCTCCTTTTTTCAATCGGTTAAAAAGTGGCCTATGTCCTTTCTCAGGCTCCAGACTATCTTTGTTCCAAATTTCATTTAAATCGGTCCAGTAGTTTTAGCGTGAAAGCGTAACAGACAGACAGACAGACAGACAGAGTTACTTTCGCATTTATAATATTAGTAGAGATAGAGGGCTTTTTAAAGATTCTTGTAGGAGTTCTTATATTAATAGAGATGTGTCTGTCTGTGTGTCCGTGTGTGTGTGTGGCTGTGTGTGTGTGTGTGTGTGTGAGCTACGTGTACGCGCGTGTGTGCGTCTCCCTCTCTCTCTGAGTGTGTGTCCGTGTGTGTGTGTGTCTGTGTGGTGTGTGTGTGTGTGTGTGTGTGTGTGTGTGTGTGTGTGTGTGTGTGTGTGTGTGTGTGTGTGTGTGTGTGTACTGACTGTCGGCGGCGTCGGCGGCGTCGGCGGCGTCGGCGGCGTCGGGCGGGAAGTACAGTTCGTCGGCGCGGTGCGCGAAGTAGCACGACACGAAGTCGTCGAAGTGCGCCATCAGCCGGCGCCACCTGCACACGCGACACACATACGATTAATATATACTAATATAGCTTCTGCCCGCGACTTCGTCTGCGCACGATGAGTACTTCACACAATATCGTTATAAAATATAGCCTATATGTTATTCTGATGTATAAGCTATATTGTGGTAAAGTTTCATTCAAATCCATTCAGTAGTTTTTACGTGAAAGAGTAACAAACATCCATACATACAAACTTTCGCCTTTATAATAGTAGTAGGATTATAAAGCTGAAGAGTTTGTTTGTTTGTTTGAACGCGCTAATCTCAGGAACTACTGGTTCGAATTCAAAAATTATTTTTTTGTTAGATAGACCATTTATCGAGGAAGGCTTTAGGCTATGTAACATCACGCTGCGACCAATAGGAGCGAAGAAACAGTGGAAAATGTGTAAGAATCGGGGAAAATATGAAGCCTTATGAAGAAGTGACAGAAGACTTTGACAGATCTTTGATGAAACAATCGGACGGACAGGACGACGTCTGCCGGGGCCGCTAGTTATATTATATAGCGGCCCGTCCCGGCTTCGCACGGGGGAGATTTTTTTCATAGTTTTACGATTGTTATGGGTAAACTATAAAAGATAGACATATGCTCTCCCGGACTTTTTTAAAGATAATGTTAAGATGAACAATTCACCCATAAAGCATTTTTGTATAACTTTAACTATATGCTCAGCGCACGCCACGGAAGGCCTCAGAAACGATACTTTTCCCCCGTTTTAGAAACATTTTCGGTTACTGCTCCGCAACTATAAGACCTAGCGTGATATTATATAGCCTATGTTACTCGGGGATAATGTAGCTTTCCAAAGGTGAAAGAATTTTTGAAATCGGTCCAGTAGTTTCGGAGCCTATTCATTACAAACATACAAAAATACAAATAATTCCTCTTTATAATATTAGTATTAGTATAGATAGTATAGATTATATGACGGTGTAAACGGCCAGCATTAGGATTAATTAACTATCGAATCCTCAGCGCTGATGTTGGAGGGTAGACGATCCAGGGCGTAAGTACTCGAGTAAGAAATAACAGTTACGTTTTCACAATTTAGTGTATAATAATCAATACACAAACTAGGTAAATAATCAAATTATCGTTATCCACGACATAATATACGAGTATATCTTTCAGAATTTTCAGAATATCTTTCAGAATTTGTCGGCCTGTTGGTCTAGTGGTCAGAGGTCCTGACTACGAAACCGGAGGTCGCGGGTTCGAATCCCGCTAGGGGCAGATGTCGATGTGATGAGCACTGACATCTGTATCTGAGTCTTGGATGTCTTATATGTATTTATGTATATTTATCCGTTGTCTAGTACCCATAACACAAGCTTTGCTTAAAATGGGACTAGATAATTGGTGTGAATTGTCCAAAGATATTAAAAAAAAAAAAGAATAGCAAGTGTTAACCTGACCACAGTTTCGAAATGTCAACCGGACCAAACTGTCCATTATGTCAAACGGCAACTGTCAAACTGTCCACTGTGTCAAGAGTAACTGAGTATACCTGGCCGCGGTGAGGTCTCCCCCCCTCCCGCCGCTCATGAAGCTCTCCTCCGCGTCGTCCTCGAGCCCCGGAGCCCCCGGCGCTCCCCCCGCCCCCGGCGCTCCCCCCGGCGCCCCGGACGCCCCGGGGGCCCCGCCGGCGGGGGCCTCGGGCACGGTGGGCACGCAGGCGCCCCCCGCCGCCTCCACGGCGCCGCTCGGGGAACACGCCTGAGAGACAGCGGTCGTAATTAGGCGATAAATAATTTAATATAAAATTCTCGTGTCGCAGTGTTTGTTGCCTAAATCCTCCGAAACGGCTGTACCGATTTTTATAAAATTTTGTATAGAGTAGAACAATCGAACATCTATTTTTGATACAACTAAATGTTAATGTTGCCACCCCACACTTCACCACCCCGATTTTTTTATTTTTGGATATTTTTTTTTTTTGGATAGGTCATAAAAAAATAGGTAATACCTACATGTAACCCAAAATATAAAATTTTCACCAGTTGAAAAAAAACGTCAAAAAACGCGGCAGAAAGTTGGCTAGATCAGCGAAGAAAACAGAAAAAGCAAAAAAAAAAAAACTAAAACTTACACATTGAAATTAAACAAAACATGACATTTAGCGTTAGCAAACGTCAGCAAATGAAATAAAACACTTATCACTCTTGTTTACACAAATAAAAAAATAATTAACGGTCTCTTGGTCTAGTGGTCGGAGACCCTGACTACGAAACCGGAGGTTGCGGGTTCGAATCCCGCTAGGGGCAATCAGTGCGAGCACTGGCATCTGTACCTGAGTCTCGGATGTCTTGTATTTATGTATGTTTATCCGTTGTCTAGTACATAGTACAAGCTCTGCTTAGTTTGGGGCTAGATCAATGGGTGATTGTCAAATGATATTATTATAATTATTATTAACTAGCTTCTGCCCGCGACTTCGTCTGCGCACGATGAGTACTTCACACAATATCGTTATAAAATATAGCCTATATGTTATTATGATGTATAAGCTATATTGTGGTAAAGTTTCATTCAAATCCATTCAGTAGTTTTTACGTGAAAGAGTAACAAACATCCATACATCCATACAAACTTTCGCCTTTATAATAGTAGTAGGATTAGATTTGTTTTGCAGTTGTTCGACACTCACCTTGGTCTCGGCGAGCGGCGAGGCGACGCTGTCCAGCATGCCCCCCTCCTCCGCGAGGGGGGAGCCGCTGGACTCGTTCAGCTCCTACAGAACAACTCACAATTACTAACAGGACATTATTATTTTAATAAAAAAATCAAGTGAAAGTTAGAGAAACACTGGAAAAAATGTATTTTTCCGTCCTCCGGCCAGAAAGCGCCAACTTTCTGGCCGCTGCGCTAAATGAAATTGCCGCTTTCTGGCTTCGTCGAACAGAAAAATAGTATACTGACCTCGGCCAGTAAATAAAAAAGCCTCAGATCACATTTTTGTCAACCTCGGCCTCGCCTCGGACGACAATTACATGTGATCTGAGACATTTTTTATTTTACTGGCCTCGGTGCGTAATGTACTATTTATTCTGTGTACGAATATTTCAAATATTTTAATGTGTTTTAGCATATTGTGGTGTGTTCTTGTTAGTTTGTGGGAGAGCGTTTGTGTGTGTATATGTCGCAGTGATATGATGAAAACAGGGATTTGATCAACTCCCTCAGTGATATGATCAACTCCCGGTAGATGATAAAAATACCACGCGTTGTGTCATTTCCCTAGCGAAATTTAGTGATTTGATGAAATCTCCAAGTCATTTTAGGGAAATGAAAGAATCATAGAAATGGCTGCTAGATTTCTTCATTTCACTTAGTTATTTGATCAAATGCTTGAGCTGGTTTAGGGACATGATAAAACGAGTAATTAAGTCAACTCAGTTTTAACATTTCACTAAACACGTCTAGTGATTTGATCAACTCCCTAAACAGTTTTAGGGAAATAAAAGAATCACAGCAATAACTGGTGGAATTCTTCATTACCCTTAGTGATTTCATCAAATCTCTAAGCTAGTTTAGTGAAATGATAAAACAAGTCTAAGAAACATGATAATATCCTTTAGGAAATAGGTATTTCTTTCTCGGCTAACAAAATAATAAATTAGAGCCCAATTTTTTGTGTCATTGTCTTATTAGCCAAGCACGTGACATACCTTCGATATTCTGGTTAGATCGTTCAATTGACACTTGACTGGCTGGATGTCTAGGTCTGCCATTAACTATCTTGCACGGTGATTCCAATTTTTTTAGTTCTTTCCACACTATTTATTTTCTATAATATTCATAACCCCTATTATTTTATGTCATAACTATTATTTGCCGTAATTACGAAAAAAGCAAATCCAGACTGTTTCTTTGTGCACAGTGGGTATAATGTAGGGGACATCTTATTTATTGGCAATTGAAGGTCTCCTTTAGGTACGACGACGAGCGAAGCGAGTAGGAGTGTTAGGTAGAACTGTGCCCTTGCAGCGCGCGAGCCGAGCGAGCGAAGCGAGCGTGCCGCGGCAGCGGCCGGCGAAGCGTCAGAACTGATACTTTTAATAATAGTATACTTACGACATAACATAAACTAACCAGGTTTTGTCAACTAATAATAATAATCACTAAACTTTGACCGTATTATGGCAAATAATTATTAAGGTGATTGAATTCTATGGCATAGGTATAATTTAAGCACACTTAATAATAGGGAAAATGAGATGTATGGCACACGTATAGCTATGACACTTAAAAGTTATGGCAAATGAAAATATTGCAAATGACCATTATGGCATAGAATATAAAATTATGGCAACTGAAGTTCGAGCATGTGAAATTATTGCACTGCGATAACGGCCGAGAGTTAGAGCAAAAAATATTGGGCTGTAGGTAGCTTGTTGTTTATTTTTTAGCCGAGAAATACCTACTTCCTAAAAGGTATTATCTTGTTTCTGAGACTAGTTTTATCATTTCCCTAAATTTGCTAAGAGATTTCATGAAATTACTAAGGGTAATGAAGAATTCCACCAGTTATTGCTGTGATTCTTTCATTTCCCTAAAACTGTTTAGGGAGTTGATCAAATCACTAGACGTGTTTAGTAAAATGTTAAAACAGAGTTGAATTAATTACTCGTTTTATCATGTCCCTAAAACAGCTCAGGCATTTGATCAAATAACTACGTGAAATGATGAAATCTAGCAGCCATTTTTATGATTCTTTCATTTCCCTAAAATGACTTGGAGACTTGATCAAATCACTAAATTTCGCTAGGAAAATGACACAACGCGTGGCATTTTTATCATCTACCGGGAGTTGATCATATCACTGAGGGAGTTGATCAAATCCCTGTTTTCATCATATCACTGCGACATATACACGTGTGTCTCTTTCTATCTCTCTCTCTGTGTGTGTGTGTGTGTGTGTGCGCGCCCCCCCTATGAGTGGGTGTGTGTCTCCTGCGTGTATGTGTGTGTGTGTGTGTGTGTGTGTCTCTCCTGCGTGTGTGTGTGTGTGTGTGTCTCCTGCGTGTTTGTGTGTGTATGTAAGTGTGTGTGTGTGTGTCTCCTGCGTGTATGTGTGTGTGTGTGTGTGTGTGTGTCTCTCCTGCGTGCGTGTGTGTGTGTGTGTGTGTGTGTCTCCTGCGTGTTTGTGTGTGTATGTAAGTGTGTGTGTGTGTGTCTCCTGCGTGTATGTGTGTGTGTGTCAGCCTGTGTGCGTGTGGCGGTGTGGTGGTGCGGTACCGCGAGCGCGCGCTGCACTCTCGCCACGTCGCGTCGCACGAGGCGCGCCTCGCGGGCGAGCTGCTGCAGCTGCTGCTGGCGGTGCTGCTGCAGCGCGAGGAGGAACTCCAGCACGAGCCGCTGCTGCGCCGCCGCCGACTCCGCCTGCAGGAGACGCTTGCGCCGCGTCAGCACCTGCCAACACGTGTGTATACTATTAAATACTTCACCTATAAGGAGTCTGCCCACTACACCGTATCATACCATGACCGTGCTATGAACGTGTCAGGCAAAAAAATATTCTTTGTATAGAAAAGCATGATACTATGTCCACTAGACCGCTCCGTCACCGACTCGTACCGCCTTACGTATTACCTTCCGTGCTTGATACGTTCATAGCACGGTCATGGTATGATACGGTGTAGTGGGCAGACTCCTATAAGCTGATTTACACCTTAGCCTCGATAGACTAGGGTGCAAATTAGAAGAACAATAGTTGTGTCAACTATTTTTTTTTCTTTTCTTAATCGAACGATAAAGAAGTTCGGGAATGGGGGCTTGTGACGTCACGTTATACAATTTCTCGTAACGAAGCTCCACTTATCTTTATGATATTTTACTGAGCAAAGTATAACTATGTATCCAATATTTCTAAATGCATTTAGCTTTTGCCCGCGACTTCATCCGCGTGGAATAGTTACCGCTCCGCTCCTATCGGTCTTAGCGCGATATATGTTTTCCAGTAATTCAAACAAACAAACAAACTCTTCAGCTCCACTACATAGTATGAAACAAAGTCGCTTTTTCTGTCCCTATATCCCTGTGTACGCTTTAATCTTTAAAACTACGCAACGGATTTTGATGCGGTTTTTTTTTAATAGATAATAATTCAAGAGGAAGGTTTATAGTACCCGTGTAAAGCCGGGGCGGGTTCCTAGTAATATATAAGTAAATACAGATCTGGAATAAGTCATTTCACTTATAAAAAGTAAATATTTTTTTGTTTTATAATACAAAACCATATCCACCAACCAAGGGCGTGCATTCCATATAGGCACATTGGTATAAACGTATGGAGTGCCTACCCTGACGTAGTACATGCGCGACCCTCACTGCACGCGCCTGCCACCAACCTCAAGCATCTGATCGACATCATTCATAGCCAAGTTCTTGCTCTCGGCCTGCAGCAGCGCCCGCAGGCGCGCCGCGTCGGCCGCGTCGGAGGCGCCCTCGCCGCCCGGCGCCCCCGCCGCGCCCGCGCCCCCGGAGCCCCCCGAGCCCCCCGCGGCGCCCGGCGGGGCTCCGCGCAGGCGGCGCCGCGTCGCCAGCTCGTTCAGCATGAAGTTGGGGAACATGTGCTCGCGGGAGGCGAGGGCTGCGCCGCATTTAGGACATCGTCTGAATTAAGCATCACAAGATTCAAGTTAACAGTATAAAAAAAAATTATAATATAGAAAATAAAAAAAAGAGTATAATGCGAAGCCAAAAGGGATTTGAATCAGCATTAATACTATATTATAGTACCTATATTACAACACTACAGCACTGATTATTAATAGTACATTACGCACCGAGGCCAGTAAAATAAAAAATGTCTCAGATCACATGTAATTGTCGTCCGAGGCGAGACCGAGGTTGACAAAAATGTGATCTGAGGCTTTTTTATTTACTGGCCGAGGTCAGTATACTATTTTTCTGTTTGACGAAGCCAGAAAGCGGAAATTTCATCTAGCGAAGCGGCCACTAAGTAGGCGCTTTCTGGCCGGAGGACGGAAAAATATTTTGTTGTGTGATTTACTATGGGCCTGCATGAGCTATACTGAGAATTATGCAACAAATTACTTGAGTTTTAATACTGGTTGGAATTAATTCAGTTCAAATATTATTGTAGCTTACTCCTTCAAATGGTCTAAGACCCAAAATGACATTGGAGTCACCTCTAATTGGTATTTTTTTTTTCAGTTAATATCATAATTTCATACTATTTTCCAAAGTATATATATTTGACATATACTTAGTAGAAAAAAATATATACAATAAGAAATAACTTGAAACCCACCGTTGCTGCTCCACTGTCTTCACAATGCACGCATAGCAGAAGGAGTGCCCGCAGCGGGTGACGTAGGCCTCCTCTATCAGCTCGAAGCACACCGGACAGAGCAGCTCGCAGTCCTTGTCCTCCAGGGAGCCCCCGATGCCGCCGAGGGCCACGGGCCGCGCACTGTTACCCGACATTGTTCTTCTGTAAAAATAAGATTCAATTAATATGGAATAATAATTTCTAATGCCTTTGCCGTTATTATACGTAAATTACTAATATTATAAAGAGGAAAGGTTTGTTTGTTTGGATTGAATAGGCTTCAGAATAGCTGGACGGTTACAAAAATTCTTTTACTGGTGGTAAGCTACACTATTCCTGAGTGACATAGGCTATTAAAAAAAGATGATCCATGCGAAGCCGGGGCGGACAGCTAGTAAATTATACTTGATTGTTCACATTGTATGAATTATAATGGATTTAAATGTTTCGAAAACTTTACAGTTCCCAATTTCGTAATACGACTCATTTGACAATAGTTTAACGATAAACACTTTAGTATTAAGACTATCATATTAATATTCAATATGAGATTGCAAGGTAATCACTAGAGAAACTTCAGAAATATATCCTGCACTTCTTATGCCCTTTCATATCTCTCATTCCTAATTTTTTATTGTTGTTAATAACATTTTCTACTAGCAATAAACATATTATTGTATTATATTTTATTTACTATATTATAACTTAAGGCAAAGTTGTCTAAAGTACTATGGATTTATGCTGTAATACCCCATAAGATATGACCGACAACCGGCCCATTGGAGCGTTGCTAATAAAGGTCACATATAAATAGAAAATGAACAATATTGATCAGTAAAACTAAATGTAAGTATACAAACAAAATAGAAACACACACAGTATAACTACACACAGTATCATGATTGCTATATACTGCATAAATATCTTATTGTCCTATAATATTGCTTACATGGTGATAAGTTGCAAAAGAAGTCTCCAAATCAAACAGTTTTCTTGATGACTTCGACCACAGTTCTGCCACTTCTTAGAGCGTTAAATTTAGCGCCAGATTTCAGCAGACTGTAACCATAAACACTTGCCACTTGGTTGTAATCTTCTGAACTGTTTTTGGCACATTTAAACAACAAGTTTATATTAAAACCCGTCATATTTTACGAAATAATGAGCACCATTCCCTGCCATCACTGCATCCTCGAATTGCTCGATTGACTTTTAGAGGCAGTGTTGCTATATTAAGACATAATAAATTAGGTCATTCCGGTCACAGATTGTTTGATAAAATAATGCAAATACATAAATAAACAAATTTTTATTATATATTATAACAGTAAATACACATTTTCAATGCTATTTTCAATCATATAATATTTTAAGTAATATATTGCTAAATTTATATTATTTTAAAATGTCAATGTCATAGAAGCGCCATCTAGTATATAAAGTGTTAACCAACTCGAGCGTCAGTTTGCTGCCAAACTAAAAACTGTTTGACTGCTTTACCTTGTGAGCAAACGCCATTTTGCTAATATTACAAAAGGTTGAACTATCGTCCATCAACAATGTAAAGCTGAAAGTGCGATGTTTGTTCGGTTTTTACAGTGTTTGTGATGTGCAAGTGCTACTTCGGGACTTGAAATAAATACTAGAATAATGGAGGAGCCCACCGAGGCCCCCAGGGTCGTTCCAGGTAGGTCTCGGGCTTCAAAAACAGAGCTCGAAGTTACGACAGTCCGATATGCAAGATGTATAATGGTAGCTTTCCCGGTTTCAGAGCTCTACTTTCTGATAGCGAAATTTCTCGCGGGCGGTCCCCTGAAGGAAACTGCAAAGGTAAATGGATTTAAAATGTGTGTAGGGGATATTCGTCTGTCGATTAAGTAACTAATTGAGGCTTGTTTCTTTTCAGACATTGTTAAAAGAGCTCGACAACGTAGAGGTGAGTAGTAGCTTTTCCGAGTGCCGGGTTTAGAAGCTTATTATTGTTTTGAAAGCAAACGCACGTGGGACGGGCTGTCAAAGTTGCTGAAAGTTTGCTGAAAAGTTTTTTGTAAGGTCCCTCTGCCCTCAGGTCCTGCCGAGGCGCCTAGACTGGGAGGGCAACGAGCACACACAATCATACGATGAATTGGTGAGTTTTCACGCATTTCCTCGACATTTTCAGTGTTTATTTACGTTTTCAAACGAGATGAGCGATCTGAAATAGCTAAAATGCCAAAAAACGACAAAATATCTTATATCGAGATATATATCAATCTGAGCGTGAAAATACGGTGGGAATTAGTGAAAAATATTTTTATGGGGTTTTTGTTATGAAAATGATGTTTTTATGTAATTTGTGAAAATCTAATATAATCATGCATCGCAAGGTCGGGTGTTGGCGTAACGAGGAGTGTTGTTGTCTCGCTCTGTCGCGTGTGGGTCGTGTAGGGCGGGGTGCGCGGTCTCGCTCGCGCGGCCGAGTGCGCCCGACGCGGCCCGAAGCGCTCCGATCGCGGCGAACATGGCCGACTTCAATGGCGGGATTTTATAAATTTTGCTATTTTTAATTCAAGATCGTATTTTGCAAGAATAGTTTTTCTTGGGTCAAGGGCGCTTACAAATAATTATTAACGTAACAATAATTTATTGGAGTTTGACAAATTAAATGTAGTTTGAGTTATGTTCACGTGATTATATTTATAATAATTTAATTGAACAAGTTATCATTCAAATATAAGAGAGATATGCATGAAAATATAAAGTTTGAACAGAATTTGCTGTAATTCAGTACATTAATATCAATGAATTGTACTAATAGATTAGATTAGATTAGATTTATTTATTTCCCAAAATTCATACAATATAATGAGGGCCACCGCGTGTCAGAAATCCGCTAGATGCGCTAGTGTAGAATGAGGTCCAGCTGTCATGTACCACCAATGAGAGGCAAGCTACTGGCCTGTGATGAGAGGCAAGCTACTGGCCTGTGATGAGAGGCAAGCTACTGGCCTGTGATGAGAGGCAAGCTACTGGCCTGTGATTGGTGGTACATGACAGCTGGACCTCATTCTACACTAGCGCATCTAGCGGATTTCTGACACGCGGTGGCCCTCATTAGGTCATAATAATAATTAACATCAAAATTACAATAAGATTTTGTCATACATATAATGTCAATATATACCTATACTAGCGGCCCTGGCTTCGCCCGGATCCCTTTTTTTATAACCTACTAGTTTCTGCCCGCGACTTCGTCCGCGTAGAACTCCTCCTTTTTTGCAGTCGGTTAAAAAGTAGCCTATTTTCTTTCTCAGGCTCTAGACTTTCTTTGTACCAAATTTCATTTAAATCGGTCCAGTAGTTTTATATAATAACACAGACAGACAGACTATTAGTAAGAATAACTACTTGTAAGAATAAACGTGGTAACACGTTTATTCTTACAAGTAGAAAATTTAAGGTTCAAATCTTTTTTGTGTATTTATATTTGTTTATCCCATCAGTAGGTACTTGACAACATAATTATGACAGACTAGCGGTTCGCCCCGGCTTCGCACTTATCCCTATTTTTTTTCAAAATATTCTATAGCCTATGTTGAGTGAACATAGCTTCCCAACAGTGAAAGAATTATTAAAATCGGTCCACTCGTTTTTGAGCCTATTCATTACAAACATACAAAAATCTTTCCTCTTTATAATATTAGTATAGATGCTATATAACTGACAAAATTAATTGTTATACTTAATAACTAATTTCAGGCTAGTCAACATGAAGACGTGCCGTGGTCGCGGCTGGCGGCGATCTGCGAGCGAGCGTTACAACTCGCCCCCTCCCTGCCCCCCGCAGCGTCCTCCCCGACCACGGGGCCCTCCACGTCCACGGGGGCCGTCACTAACCCGACCCCCCCGGCCGCGGGGCCCCCCTCACCGCCCACGGGGGCCCAGTCGGCGCTGGCGCAGTCCCTGCGGGTTCGTCTGTCGCTTTTGAGCGATTCGTTAGTCCGGGCTAAACCTAAATACTCTATATTCAAACAGGACCACACTGTGGGTGAGTGATATTTATTAATTCTATCATCTTTAGTAAAATAATTTTGTATTTTTCGCAGTTCACGCAATGCGTGTAATAACTTGACTTTAATATAGATATAACTAGCTTTTGCCCGCGACTCCGTCCGCGTGGAATTAGTAATTACGGCAGCATGACGATACTTTTATACAACATTTCAAATGGGGATCTTTTTAACACCTTTAATTAAAAATAGCCTATGATGTCCTTTATCAGATTCTAGACTATTTGTGTACCAAATTTCATTTAAATTTGATTTAGTAGTTTTAAAGTGAAAGCTAGATCAGACAGATAGACAGACTTACTTTCGCATTTATAATATTAGTTTATGACTATAATATTATGTAGTTAATTATATTGCAATTCCCTCAAACAGGTACATGTGAAACCACTGTATAAACACTGTCAACTACTATGTATGCAATACATAAATAATTGATGAAGTATAATATGGTCTATTATAATAGTCGATCAATAATTTTTGTAATAATAATATAATACAAAGCAAAATGACTTTTTCCGTCCTCCGGCCAGAAAGCGCCAACTTTGTGGCCGCTTCGCCAAATGAAATTTCCGCTTTCTGGCTTCGTCGAACAGAAAAATAGTACCTATACTGACCTCGGCCAGTAAATAAAAAAGCCTCAGATCACATTTTTGTTAACCTCGGATTAGGCTATTTGACAATGCGAAAAATAAAGTGTAAATTACTGTTAACAGTATAAATTAAGAGTTAAAAAATGATTATTCATTAACTCCGTTAAAAATTCTGAGACATATTTCAATTTAAATGACGACATATTTCAAGTTAATAATTTCTGATGCCTTCGCAGTTATTACACATTGGAATGAAACAACTATTAACGGATTTAACCCGCGTATTTTATTTTATTGGCTGACGTTTCGGAGCTTTTACAGATTCCATAATCGTAGCACGACTGAGCTGACTCTATAAAGTTAAATGCGTTAATGTTGTTTCATTCCAAAATACTCCATCAAGGATTCTCAGACATATTAAAATTTTAAAACGTGACATATTTGAAGTTGTGTGTACTATGACATTACACGTATCCAGTCCGCCGGCTGCGGTCGCGCGAGCTGGGCGGGATCCTGGACGGCCGCCCCACGCCGCCCAACGCCACGGCGCCGCTGTTCCCGGCGCGGCTGCTGCGGGGGCTGGCGTTGCAACGCCGCACGCTCGGACACCTCTCCGCCGTCTACTGCCTCGCCTTCGATTGCACTGGGAGATATGTTGTCACTGTGAGTGCACACACACACACACACACACATACACACACACACACACACACACACACATGTCGGTCACGCCGCGTGGATGCCTTTTACACATTACTAACTTACTTAACCTTACCTAACCTTAAATAATGTTCTCTAAACTTACCTAACCTTAAATAAACTACCGTAAAGTTTCCTAACCTTACCTAAATTTCCCTAAGGTTACCTAATCTTACTTAAACTCCCCAGGAAAGCTTACTTTACCTTAATTAAACTCTTTTAAAATTACCTAACCATACCTAAATTTTCTTAAACTTATCTTACCTTACCTAATCTTATTTAAACTCCCCAGGGAAACTTACCTAACCCTACCTAAACTCTCTTAAACTTACTTGGCATTACCTGAACTTACTTAACCTTACCTAAACATCCTTAAACTTACCTAATCTTATTTAAACTGTCCAGGGAAACTTGCCCAACCTCACCTAAACTCTCTTAAACTTACTTAACATTACCTGAACTTACTTAACCTTACCTAAACATCCTTAAACTTACCTAATCTTATTTAAACTGCCCAGGGAAACTTGCCCAACCTCACCTAAACTCTCTTAAACTTACCCGAACTTCCTTGAACTTACCTAAACTTACTTAACCTTACCTAACCGTATAAACTCGCCTACCAGGGCGCGGACGACCTCCTAGTGAAGGTGTGGAGCGCTATCGACGGGCGGCTGCTGGCGACGCTCCGGGGCGCCGGCGCCGAGATCACGGACGTGTGCCTCTCCCGGGACGGCACCCTGCTGGCGGCCGGCAGCGTGGACCGCCTCGTGCGCGTGTGGTGCCTCGCCAGCGCCGCGCCGCGCGCCGTGCTGCACGCCCACGCCGGCACCATCACCTCGGTGAGTGCAGCCCCACCCGCCCCACCGGCCCCACCAGCCCCACCCGCCTCGTGCGCGTGTGGTGCCTCGCCAGCGCCGCGCCGCGCGCCGTGCTGCACGCCCACGCCGGCACCATCACCTCGGTGAGTGCAGCCCCACCCGCCCCACCGGCCCCACCAGCCCCACCCGCCTCGTGCGCGTGTGGTGCCTCGCCAGCGCCGCGCCGCGCGCCGTGCTGCACGCCCACGCCGGCACCATCACCTCGGTGAGTGCAGCCCCACCCGCCCCACCGGCCCCACCAGCCCCACCAGCCCCACCCGCCTCGTGCGCGTGTGGTGCCTCGCCAGCGCCGCGCCGCGCGCCGTGCTGCACGCCCACGCCGGCACCATCACCTCGGTGAGTGCAGCCCCACCCGCCCCACCGGCCCCACCAGCCCCACCAGCCCCACCCGCCTCGTGCGCGTGTGGTGCCTCGCCAGCGCCGCGCCGCGCGCCGTGCTGCACGCCCACGCCGGCACCATCACCTCGGTGAGTGCAGCCCCACCCGCCCCACCGGCCCCACCAGCCCCACCGGCCCCACCCGCCTCGTGCGCGTGTGGTGCCTCGCCAGCGCCGCGCCGCGCGCCGTGCTGCACGCCCACGCCGGCACCATCACCTCGGTGAGTGCAGCCCCACCCGCCCCACCGGCCCCACCGGCCCCACCCGCCCCACCCGCCTCGTGCGCGTGTGGTGCCTCGCCAGCGCCGCGCCGCGCGCCGTGCTGCACGCCCACGCCGGCACCATCACCTCGGTGAGTGCAGCCCCACCCGCCCCACCGGCCCCACCAGCCCCACCAGCCCACACTCTATTAGACCCACCGGCAGCTCCATCTTCCCCACTAGACTCACCGGTCCTCACTTCTACTAGACCCATCGGCAGCCCAACTAGACTCACTGGCAGCTCCATCTTCCCCACTAGACTCACCGGTCCTCGCTTCTACTAGACCCACCGGCAGCCCCAGCATTTATAAAAGCAATAGGTTCAGATTTACTTCGCCCGAAGTTTCGCGACACTAGTTCGTGTTCGTTGTACAAAGTTTTTGTTGTGACAATCCGCCGCGAATCTTTTCCCGATAATAATGTTCAACATATTATTGGCATTGTTATTAAGACACTTGTAATCTGACCTTATTATAGTGAAGGACGGTGACATTCATATTAATTGTATTTCGGTATATGTGGGTGTCTAAAATTATGCATTTTAATACTGATAATGTTTTTAACTGTAATTTTTTGTTGCTTTGCTTATATTTTTAACAACTTTTTTACTCGATTGTAAGTTAACTAAATTTGTACCATAGGCGAATTGTTAATGGCTTATTTTGTGCTATTTCTTTGCATTCGTACAGTTTGTAAACATTTAACTGTAAGTCTTCCTAATAAAATAAAAATATAGCCATAGCATAACACCCCCTCTCATTGCAGGTGCACTGGTCCCCCAGCGCTCGCGACGTGCGCTGGCTAGCCTCCACGTCCACAGACGGCTCGGTAGCATTCTGGACGTGCTCCCGGGACGGGCAGTTCCTCTCCCAACCGGTGCAGTACATGGAGCGCATGCGGCCCGGGGTGTGCCACATGATCTGCGCGGCCTGGTCCGCCGGGGGCGCGTTCCTGGCGGCCGGCTCGGCGGATCACCACGTGCGCGTGTACATGGTGGCTGGTGGGGATGAGGATGGTGGGGACGGTGGGGCTGGGCCGAGGAGGGTGCTGGAGGCGGCGGCGCACTCGGATGCAGTGGATTCTGTGTCGTGGGCGCACCGCGGGCTGCGCTTCGTGTCGGGCAGTAAGGACGGCGCGGCGGCGCTGTGGTCGCTGCGGGCGGCGCAGTGGCACACGCAGATGCTGCACTGCAAGCCGTTGAAACAGGTGAGTGCGTCATAATATTATTATCCAGGACTGAATATTTATCAATGACTAGCTGTCCGCCCCGGCTTCGCTTGGATCGTCTTTTTTTATAGCCTATGTCACTCGGGAATAGTGTAGCTTTCCGACAGTGAAAGAATTTTTGAAATTGTTTAGGAGCTTATTCAATCCAAACAAAGAAACTTTTCCTCTTTATAATATTAGTATAGATAAAGAATACAATCCCTACTAATCCCTACTAATATCCCTACTTCCCTACTAATATTATAAATGCGAAAGTAACTCTGTCTGTCTGTCTGTCTGTTACGCTTTCACGCTAAAACTACTGGACCGATTTAAATGAAATTTGGTACAAAGATAGTCTGGAGCCAGAGAAAGGACATAGGCTACCTTTTAACACGACTGCAAAAAAGGAGGAGTTCCACGCGGACGAAGTCGCGGGCAGAAGCTAGTTTAGAATAAAATAAGATTACCCAATAACATAATATAACTATAGAGTTGCTAAGAATCAAAAAGAAAACAGAATCAAAATAGGTTTATCCTCCGTTCGGGTGCTACGATGCTACAGACAGACACACACACACAGAGACACCTATTAAAAAAATTACATTGGATTATATAAAGAAAGATTTTTTTATGTAATTTGTACATAAACCAAGAGATATAAATAAAAGAAATTAGTTTGTATTAATGATGAAATTAATATAGGTAATATATTTTTCCGTCCTCCGGCCAGAAAGCGCCAACTTTGTGGCCGCTGCGCTAAATGAAATTGCCGCTTTCTGGCTTCGTCGAACAGAAAAATAGTATACTGACCTCGGCCAGTAAATAAAAAAGCCTCATATTTTCCCCGTTTTTTACACATTTTCCACCGTTTCTTCGCTCCTATTGGTCGCAGCGTGATGTTATATAGCCTAAGACATTTTTTATTTTACTGGCCTCGGTGCGTAATGTACTATTTTTTTATGTAATTTGTACATAGTTCCTGAGATTAGCGCGTTCGAACAAACAAACAAACAAACTCTTCAGCTTTATAATATTAGTATAGATGAAATTAATATATTTTTTATACATCTCATAGGACGAGGAAGGAAACAAAGACGATGGTAAACGGCTAAAGGTATGTAGTATTTCATTATATATTTTTTCAAGTATTTTTCATATAAATGAATATTATTTTTGTATGAAATATTAATTTCAGGTGACGATGGTCTGCTGGGACCTGAGCGATGCGTACGTCTATACCGCTGTGTCCGACTGTACAATACGAGTGAGATTAATAAACATTTATTTATTTACTAGCGACCCGCCCCGGCTTCACACGGCTATAAACCTTCCTCTTGAATCACTCTATCTATTAAAAAAACCGCATCAAAATCCGTTGCGTAGTTTTAAAGATTTAAGCGTACATAGGGATATAGGGACAGAAAAAGCGACTTTGTTTTATACTATGTAGTGATATGGCAATGATACAATTCTTGAAGGTTACTGTGCGAGGTTGAAGACACTATTACTGCGCGCGTGCGCCAGAGACAAATAGAAAAAGGATAACGGCCGTTTTTCGCTGTGCTCCGCGACCGTCATTTAGCTCAAAAAATTTAACACTTTTAGTGTAGGCGTAGGAATGTTTAGAATTGGGTCGTTGTATAGTATAATGCCTAAAATAGAGATAAAAAAATTACAACACTTTTACGAAATTGTAAATATTGTACGTTTTTATCACAAAAAACAAAACGGTGTGTGGCTGTGTTATGGACACGGCCGGTTGTTGTACGTGAATACGACTCGTAACGGGTAATAGTTTTCAAATAAAATATTATTATTTATACAGTCCTTATTTACCGTAATAAATTCTTTGATTCTTTAGCTATCCAGTGGTGTAACTGAATTTGGATGGAGATGATAGATATGCAGCTACAACACTAAACTGTATCCCCCGATTTTGTTATCATTCGTTTCTTTGGTTTGCCACGTAATTTTAAAGACGTATTCACGACAAAAAGTGTCATTTGTCATTCTAAATTACTACTGCGTTAGTGGTTCCCATGAGCTTTATAAATAATATCCACTGCGTTACCAAAGAGCGTTGCGTTACTCGCCGGCGGCGGCCGACAGACCGGCGTGCCTTTGTCGTGTACACGTGTCTATATGTGTCGGTGTGTACACGTGTCTATATGTGTCTGTATGTGTCTGTATGTGTGGTCGTGTGTCAGGTGTGGTGCTCGGCGCGCGGCGTGCAGCTGCGCGCGCTGTCCGGACACGGCGACGAGGCGTACGTGCTGGAGGCGCACCCCGCGCTGTCCGGCGTGCTGCTGTCCGCCGGACACGACGGCCAGCTGTTCGTGTGGGACGCGCCGCGCGGCGAGGTGAGTGCAGAGTGTGTGACCGTGTGTCCGGTGTGGTGTGGCTCGTGCAGCTCGTGTGACGGTGTGTGTCTTGTGTCTCGGTGGCAGGTGCTGGCGCGGTTCCACAACAGGATCGAGGGTCAGGGCGACGGCGCCATCTTCGACGCCAAGTGGGGCGGGCCGGAGGGCGCCACGCTGGCGGCGACGGACTCGCACGGGCACCTGCTGCTGCTGGGGCTGGCGCGCGGGCACGAGCTGCTGGCGCGGCTGCCGCAGGAGCTGTTCTTCCACACGGACTACCGGCCGCTGGCGCGCGACGCGCTGGGCGGCGCCCTGGACGAGCAGACGGAGACGCCGCCGCACGCGATGCCGCCGCCCTTCCTGGTGGACGTGGAGGGCGCCCCGCACGCGCCGCAGTTCCAGCGGCTGGTGCCGGGGCGGGAGAACCTCGCCCTCGACCAGCTCGTGCCCTGCACCGGCGGGGACGCGCAGCGCAGCCGCATCGACGTGCTCATAGAGGTGAATGCACACTATACACACATACACAACCGTCTTATCATCTCATCGCACAGAGCTTTTCTGATGAAAGATATTTACTAACTCAAATGTAATATTAAATTTCACTTAATGAGTAACTAAGTTTTAAAAAAAGTATTTAACTATTTGCAAGAAAATAAAATAACTTAAAAATTACCTAAACAGACAATAAATTCTATATCTATACTAATATTATAAAAAGGAAAGATTTGTACCTATTTTTGTATGTTTGTAATGAATAGGCTCTGAAAAACTACTGGACCGATTTTAATAATTCTTTCACTGTTGGAAAGCTAAGTTCATCCTGACTAACATAGGCTATAGAATATTTTTTTAAAAACAGGGATCCGTGCGAAGCCGGGGCGAACCGGCTAGTACATTATATATTATTATATATGTCGCAGTGATATGATGAAAACAGGGATTTGATCAAATTTCTCAGTGATATGATCAACTCCCGGTAGATGATAAAAATGCCACGCGTTGTGTCATTTTCCTAGCGAAATTTAGTGATTTGGTCAAGTCTCCAAGTCATTTTAGGGAAATGAAAGAATCATAAAAATGGCTGCTAGATTTCATCATTTCACGTAGTTATTTGATCAAATGCCTGAGCTGTTTTAGGGACATGATAAAACGAGTAATTAATTCAACTCGGTTTTAACATTTTACCAAACACGTCTAGTGATTTGATCAACTCCCTAAATAGTTTTAGGGAAATAGACGTGTTTAGTGAAATGTTAAAACTGAGTTGACTTAATTACTCGTTTTATCATGTCCCTAAAACAGCTCAGGCATTTGACAAATAACTAAGTGAAATGAAGAAATCTAGCAGCCATTTCTATGATTCTTTCATTTCCCTAAAATGACTTGGAGATTTGATCAAATCACTAAATTTCGCTAGGGAAATGACACAACGCGTGGTATTTTTATCATCTACCGGGAGTTGATCATATCACTGAGGGAGTTGATCAAATCCCTGTTTTCATCATATCACTGCGACATATACATTTGATCCCACATAATTTAGTTATTGATAAGTAGATTAACGCAAGATCATGTAGAATAGTGCGTTTTAAGCGTCCATTATGGCGTATCAATATGCATATTAAGCCAGAATAAAGAATATTATCTATAATCAATAAATTATGATGTAATATTTAAAGCATCATTTAATAAACTAATAATAATTCATTCTAAGAAGACTACTTAATAACGTTTGAAAATACGCATTTCAATTTAGAAATATTACAAGGTATATAACTAGTTACGACCGCAAGCTGTGCCTGTCTCTCTATTCCCTCAATCTGTATGTCTGTCTGTACGTCTCCCTGTGTGCCTGTGCGGGCAGGCGCTGGCGGCGGAGCGCACGGGCGGCGTGCCGGGCGCGGGGGCGGCCTTCGGCGTGTGGCGCGGCGAGGGCGTCAGGCACACCGCCGGTATGCACACGGACACACACACACACACACACACACACACACACATATTATTATAAAACAAATTTGCATCGCAAACGGGAAATTAAGTATTTGATAAATGTACAAAAAAAGACAGTAAACTTACTTTTCTCATACATTTAGTATGGAAAAGTTTTTTTTCATTATGCCAGTGAATATACATACCATACATACATACAAATTTTCGCGTCTATAATATTTTGTATTAGTTTTTTTTTTCACACTCAATAATTATATTATACGATGTTAATTTAATGAACTTTTCAATAATATGTAACATAGTATTATATGTTATATCTGTATGTTCATCCGTGTATAATTATGTCTGTCTGTCTGTGTGCGCAGGGTCGTGGCAGATGGACGCGGTGCCGCTGAGCTCGCGGCCGCTCGTCACACCCGCCGCGCAGCCCGCGCGCGAGGAGCAGGGGTCAGTATAACACACGACGCACACGACACACGACGCACACGATACACGACGCACACACGATACACGACGCACGACGTAACATCACACTCAACGCATTCCACGACTCATACGATACACGACGCACGATATGACCTCACACACGGCGCATGGCACGACTCACACGATACACGACACCACTATGCAAACGATACAGGACACACACATAACCAGATCGTTAAATATGTAGCACGGTACACACAATACTATATATTACACATCACACACGATACAACACGACACAATACACATAACGCACGACGCAACTCACTCCATACACGATATCACACAGCACACACGATGCAAGATACTAGACACACGATATACAACACTACAACGCAAGATTCCCGTGATAACACGATACACGTGACTGTATTTAACGTGTCAAATTCTTTAAACAAGTCACTTTGATGGATACAAGTCAGTCAGTCAATTTTGACTTCAATTTTGACATTTTGAACTCACAGAGTGGAGCTAAACGCCCTGGAGATGAGCTGGTACCGGCGGGAGATGAGGCGGCGGCCCGTCATGATCAACACCGCCCCCGACGCGCCGCGCCGCCGGGCCCGCCCGCGAGCGCCGCCCCCGGTGAGTCAGTCAGTCAATCAGTCAGTCAGTCAGCTAGCTACCCAGTCGGTTAGTCAGTTATAGGACTCTTAGACTGGCATTCTAAGTGATTTCCTCAGACAAGTCAGACTCCGGACTATAAAGCTAGAAGGACGGGAGGACTGCCAGGGTCTCCCCGCCCAGGGGCTCCGCCCTTGGTAAGTCAGTCAGTCAGTCAGTCACTCTTAAACTGGCATTCTAGGTGAATCCCACAAACAAGAGACTTAAACGTCGACGTGGACGATTTTCACGACACGTGCACTTTTGTAAAAAATATGACACGTGCCTATCTGGAACGATTATGACACGTGCCCTCATATAACATTATCTTCACGTGTCCCCGTGTAACTATCCCGACACGTGCCTATGTGTAACTATACCGGCACGTGCCGTGTGCAGGTGCGGCGGCGGGTGCCGCAGGCGCCGGTGGAGGCGGAGGAGGCGGCGGAGGCGGCGGACAGCTCCAACGACAGCTCGGACGAGTCGGTGCGCATCTCCAGCAGGAGCTCGAGGACCAGTGTGGATTACAGCGACTCCAGGTGGGATAGGTGCTGTATAGGCTGTATAAGAGACTCTTACACAGCTTGGGATAGGTGCTATATAGGCTGTATAAGAGGCTCTTACACAGAACTTACAAAGCTTACGAATATAACTGTATATAGTATATTCAGTGATAGTTGTCGGTCCGCCAAGTGCTATATAGGTTGTGTAAGATAAGATATGTTGCTTGTATACAGCTGTTGGATAGGTTATATATGTAATCATAAAGCTTTTGTACAGCTAACGTAATATGAATAGTTGAATTTGTGTTATTTGTATAAGAGATACCTAATACCTATATACAGCCTTTGTACAACGTAAGTTCAACTCGATGTAATAATTATTTTTATTTTTTTTTATTTTACAGTTCACATTCGGGAAGCAAAACCGAGTAAGTTTTTAATACATAAATAATTGATTATTGGAAACTTGTAAAATTTATTTTTTTTTTATATTATTGATAGTGATAATAATGTTTATATGTAGTCAATGTTATTGTGGCAGCTCGTCGTCGCAGTACTCGGACTGGGAGGGCGGCGCCGCCCTGCAGCCGCCCGCCCGCGCGCGCCGCCGCCCCGTCGCCGCGCGCCGGTATGCATACAGGGGGCTGGCAGACGGACACGGCACACACACACACACACACACACACACACACACACACACACACGGACACACACGGACACACACAGAGAGACAGAGAGAGAGATACACACATTGAAATTTAAAACACAGATATTATAATCTTAATAACCTTTTCCCTTATTAGTACTTACCGCAGCTTAAATTTTAAGCTTCTAGCTTTAAAAATGACGATAATTTCATACATTTCATCCCCCCTTTTGACCGCCTTACAACACTTTTTTCGTAATCAAAAGTGCCCTATGTCCTTTCTCGGGCTCTAGAGTATCTGTGTGCCGAATTTCATTTGAATCGGTTCAGTAGTTTTAGCGTGAAAGCGAGACAAACGGACAGAGTTAGTTTCGCATTTATAATATTATAGTTGGTATTGTAATTTCTGATGCCCTCGCGGTTATTATTATACATTGGAATGAAACAACTTTAAACGGATTTAACTCGCGTATTTTATTTTATTGGCTGACGTTTCTTAACCTTTACAGATTCCATAATCGATGCACGACTGAGCTGACAATAGTCTTACGCTAAAGACTGTTACTATACATATTGTTTCATTCCAATATTAGTTATTACTAGCTGTGCCCGCGACTTCGTCCCCGTGGAATAGTAATTCTTCATAAGGCTTCATATTTTCCTCGTTTTTTACACATTTTCCACTGTTTCTTCGCTCCTATTGGTCGCAGCGTGATGTTATATAGCCTAAAGCCTTCCTCGATAAATGGTCTATCCAACAAAAAAAGAATTTTTGAATTCGAACCAGTAGTTCCTGAGATTAGCGCGTTCAAACAAACAAACAAACTCTTCAGCTTTATAATATTATTAGTATAGATTTAACGTTAAATACATATTTAAGTATTACAACCAGGTACAGTCCGAGCACGACGCCTGCCAAGCGCGCCCCGGCGCCGCCCTCGCCGCTGGCCTCGCCCCCGCCGGCCCCCGGGGGCGCAGGGGGGAGCGGGGGGGTCGCGGTAGCCCCCGGGGTCGCGGGGGTCGCCGGGGGCGCGGAGCTCCCGGAGCCGTACCGCGTGGGCGAGTGGCTGACGGCGGTGTCGCCGCGCAAGGCGCCCTACCACCCGCAGATGGGGGACGACTGCCTCTACTTCAGAGTGGTGAGTTTGTATATGTGGTCAGACGCCCTGACTACGAAACCGGAGGTTGCGGGTTCGACTCCTGCTAGGGGCACACGGTGTGAGCACTGGCATCTGTACCTGAGTCTTGGATGTCTTGTATTTATGTTTGTTTATCCGTTGTCTAGTTCACAGTACAAGCTTTGATTAGTTTGGGACTAGATCGATTGGTGTGAATTGTCCAAAGATATTTATTTATTATTATTTAAAACGAGATAATTGTAAAATAGTACATTACGCACCGAGGCCAGTAAAATAAAAAATGTCTCAGGTCACATGTAATTGTCGTCCGAGGCGAGGCCGAGGTTGACAAAAATGTGATCTGAGGATTTTTTGTTTTACTGGCCGAGGTCAGTATACTATTTTTCTGTTCGACGAAGCCAGAAAGCGGAAATTTCATTTAGCGAAGCGGCCACAAAGTTGGCGCTTTCTGGCCGGAGGACGGAAAAATATATTTTTTGACCTTGGCAAATCTGAAGACATGGACCCTACTATAAGTATAACAACAAATACTAAAGTCCTGTTTTAACCTTTAGTAACCGAACATTAATAAATGAAATTTGTCTTATAGCATTTTTTTTAATATGCTTTATTTTCAGGGTCATCAAAAATATTTGGAGGCTGTGTCTGAAAAAGATCTGTACCCGGTGACACAGAGAGACAGGCCGTGGGAGAGGGCGCAGGTTTACGTGAGTACATTTGACGGCCTGTTGGTCTAGTGGTCAGAGGCCCTGACTACGAAACCGGAGGTTGCGGGTTCGAATCCCGCTAGGGGCAGATGTCAATATGATGAGCACTGGCATCTGTACCTGAGTCTTGGATGTCTTATATGTATTTATGTATATTTATCCGTTGTCTAGTACCCATAACACAAGCTTTGCTTAAAATGGGACTAGATAATTGGTGTGAATTGTCCAAAGATATTTATTTACATTAGGAGGGTTGAAAGGGGGTCAAATTTGAATTCCACCCGTCAAATTATATTCAAAAGATACTTAATTTGCAATTTAAAAACAATAAGTTAAATTAAATTAAATTCTATTAAAAATCAATAATAAGTTTAATAAAATTAAATTGAAAAATTGTGTCGGAGCGAGAAATTATCGTAATTATAGTATATTGCATCTTTAGTATTTACAATTCTTGTATTATTAGAATTATAAATTACTAGCTTCTGCCCGCGACTTCGTCCGCGTGGAACTCCTCCTTTTTTGCAGTCGGTTAAAAAGTAGCCTATGTCCTTTCTCAGGCTCCAGACTTTCTTTGTACCAAATTTCATTTAAATCAGTAGTTTTAGCGTGAAAGCGTAACAGACAGACAGACAGAGTTACTTTCGCATTTATAATATTAGTAGGGAAGTAGGGATTGCATCTTTAGTATTTACAATTCTTATATTATTAGGATTATAAATTATGGTGTTGAAATTGTTCATTATATTGACAATTTCTATGTGAAAATACAATACCCACTAGTTCCACAGTTTCTGGCATAAATATAATAATATTTCTAGAATAGTCCAGGGCACCCCCATAACCGCTTCCAGGATCCGCCCTTGATCTCGAAAAGTCTCATTACTTTACAATGATGTTATTCTTTCCAGGACTGTGAAATAGTGAAAGTGGTAGGCATAAAGTATGTAATAAAACCACCCCGCGTGGCGTGCGTGCGGCTCGCGTGCTCGCTGCCGCGGCGCGGGGCGGGGGCGGGCGGCACGGGGCGGGGGGCGGGCGGCGCGGGGCGGGCGGCGGGGGCGGGCGGCGCGGGGGCGAGCATGGTGGTGGTGTACCACGACATGCCGGACGTGATCGACTTCCTGGTGCTGCGGCAGCAGTACGTCACCGGCCTGCAGCGCGGCTGGACCAGCGGGGACCGGTGAGTGCAGAGAGAGACAGAGAGAGAGAGAGAGAATAATTGTGTCCGAGTGAGAAATGATTGTGTCGGAGTGAGATGTGGTTGTGTCGGTGTGAGATATGGTTGTGTCCGATTGAGATGTGGTTTTGTCGAAGAGAGAAATTGTTGTGTCGGAGTGAGAAATTATAGTGTACAAGTGAAATTATCGTTTTGAAGTGAGAAATTGTCATGTAGGGTTAAGATATGATTGTGTCAGAATTAGAAATGTTTGTGTCACAGTGAGAAATGGTTGTGTCCGAGCGACATTTTGATATATAGGTGCGAGATAGATGATTGTGTCATAATTAGAAATGTTTGTGTTCGAGTGAGAAGTTATTGTGTCGAAGCGAGAAATTAGTATTAAGTTTTTATATTTGAATTATCTGAGTGAGAAATTATTATATTTACTGAGAACTAGCTTCTGCCCGCGACATCGTCCGCGTGGAACTCCTCCTTTTTTGCCTTTGCCTATGTCCTTTCTCAGGTTCCCAACTTTCTTTGTACTAAATTTCATTTAAATCGGTCCAGTAGTTTTAGCGTGAAAGCGTAACAGACAGACAAAGCTACTTATAATATTAGTATAAATGCGAAAATTTATAATATTAGTGGGGATTTCTTAAGTGGAAATACAATGTCCACTCGTTCCACAGCTTCCGTTGTATGATCGACGACTCGTGGTGGACCGGCGTGATCATATCGACCACGGCTCCCGACCCAGCGGGCGCTCTGCCGCCGGCCTGGGCGGGCGGCGAGGCGGGGGCGGGCGGCGCGGGCGGGGAGGAGGAGGCGGCGCGGTGGGCGGCGGCGGCGGCGGCGCAGTTCCTCTCGCTGCAGGTGCGCTGGGACAACGGCGAGGTGGAGAGACTGTCGCCCTGGGACCTGGAGCCTTGTGACCCGGACAGGTGAGTGCTGTGTGTGCTGGGGAGTTTATTCATAATAGAAATTTCTTTGTAAATATGTGTGTTTTTTCTTAAGGTTTCCCATTGTTATTTATGAACTAAAGCTGTGAAAATTCTCTGTTACTTACTAAGCTCTCGGTTATATTATGCTAAGACTGTCACAATGTTCGGTTAGATGCTAAGAATGTCACAATATTCAGTTTGATGCTAATACTGTCACAATTTTAGTTACACGCTAAGATTGTCACAATTCTCAGTTACATGCTAAGATTGTCACAATCTTCGGTTTCATGCTAAGACTGTCACAATACTCGGTTACTTACTAATACTGTCACAATCTTGGGACATACGCTTCGCAATGAAACTCACAATTCTTGGGTAGGTACATACCAAGACTGTTACAATCCTGGGGTATACACTAAGATTGTCACAATCCTCGGCTACACTCTAAAATTGTCACAATTAAGCTTAAGTTGTCTAAATTTGACACAAACCCCATGCTCTAGGGTTGTCACAAATGTTATTTGTATGTCAGAGTAGTTACGCCGTACTGACGTGTCTGTCTGTCTGTCTGTCTGTCCGTGTGCAGACTGCCCTCAGCGCCGGGCGGCGCGGTGCCGGTGCTGCCGACGGAGCTGGCGGCGGCGCTGCCGGAGCCCGAGTGGCCGCCGCGAGCGTGCCGAGCGATCGCCGCGCACCTCAACCAGGTGAGCGTGCCGAGCGGGGCGAGCCGAGTGTTGGAGTATAGATATAGAGTATTGTTTGTTAGCGGCGGCGCTGCCGGAGCCCGAGTGGCCGCCGCGAGCGTGCCGAGCGATCGCCGCGCACCTCAACCAGGTGAGCGTGCCGAGCGGGGCGAGCCGAGTGTTGGAGTATAGATATAGAGTATTGTTTGTTAGCGGCGGCGCTGCCGGAGCCCGAGTGGCCGCCGCGAGCGTGCCGAGCGATCGCCGCGCACCTCAACCAGGTGAGCGTGCCGAGCGGGGCGAGCCGAGTGTTGGAGTATAGATATAGAGTATTGTTTGTTAGCGGCGGCGCTGCCGGAGCCCGAGTGGCCGCCGCGAGCGTGCCGAGCGATCGCCGCGCACCTCAACCAGGTGAGCGTGCCGAGCGGGGCGAGCCGAGTGTTGGAGTATAGATATAGAGTATTGTTTGTTAGCGGCGGCGCTGCCGGAGCCCGAGTGGCCGCCGCGAGCGTGCCGAGCGATCGCCGCGCACCTCAACCAGGTGAGCGTGCCGAGCGGGGCGAGCCGAGTGTTGGAGTATAGATATAGAGTGTTGTTTGTTAGCGGCGGCGCTGCCGGAGCCCGAGTGGCCGCCGCGAGCGTGCCGAGCGATCGCCGCGCACCTCAACCAGGTGAGCGTGCCGAGCGGAGCGAGCCGAGTGTTGGAGTATAGATATAGTGTTGTTTGTTAGCGGCGGCGCTGCCGGAGCCCGAGTGGCCGCCGCGAGCGTGCCGAGCGATCGCCGCGCACCTCAACCAGGTGAGCGTGCCGAGCGGAGCGAGCCGAGTGTTGGAGTATAGATATAGAGTGTTGTTTGTTAGCGGCGGCGCTGCCGGAGCCCGAGTGGCCGCCGCGAGCGTGCCGAGCGATCGCCGCGCACCTCAACCAGGTGAGAGTGAAGTGAGCGGAGCGAGGAGTTAGTTACTGGTTAATGTTGGAATAACAATATTGAGTATTGTTTGTTAGGTTTTTTGAAAATTTTGTTTATTCAGTAAATAGATTCTAAATTTTGATATACACAGATTTTGGGTATTAAGCAAGTTAACTACGATCTATCAATCGATAATTCGATTGATATTTTTTGGTTCAATACCATTAGTTTTTATGGTGTTTTAATGGTGTAATGGTTCAGCACGCTGCCGCTAGTAAAGGCATAGGCGTGGGTTCGAATCCCACTGGGGGTCTAAAATTTTTCTACTCTTGTCTTTGTACAAAAATATCATTATTATTAAGCAAGTTGTTTTTATTTATGTTCAAGTAATTCAAATTGTGGTAGTAATAAGTGCCTAAATAATACAAACTCGAAATAAAATCAAAAATCTAGATGTATAATTAATTTAAAGGCTTACTTTGTATTAGTAACGTAATAATGGAGCCTATATAATTGTTAGCCTGTGCCCGTCCCCACTATATCAACATGAGTGTCTGTATGTCTGTCTGTCTGTGTGTACGAGCAGGTGATGTCCCTGTCGGCCGCGGAGCCGTTCGTGGCGCCCGTGGACCTGCAGCTGTACCCGTCGTACGCGCGCGTGGTGCCCTACCCCGTCGACCTCGCCACCATGCGGGCGCGCTTCGAGAACATGGTGAGTGGGGAGCACACACACAGACACACACATAGAGAGAGAGACACAGATCCACACACACACACACGGAGTGAGGGTCGCGCATGTTCTGCGTCAGGGTAGGCACTTCATATAATTATGCCATTGTGCCTGTATGGAATGCACACCCTTGCACACACACGCACGCACACACACACACACGGACAGACAAGTACACGAACCCACAGACACAGAGAGAGACGCACACCCTGCCCATCATACATTGTGATGCACAATGAAGTAATGTCACAAAATTTGCCGTTGGTATCACCTATGAATCACTAGTTACTACTAGTTTTAAGCACGCTAACTGGCGAGCAACGCGAAGATCGATGCAAAGACTGTAAATCCCATTATTTCTTACAAATGTCACACGATTTCTTACTCTACTGTCACACTATATGTCACATGACGCGCGACACATGTCTGTAATAAGTCTGTATCACTCGGTTCTACCTGCAGTGGCGCAGTTTTACGCACGCTACCGCCAGGTAGAACTGAAAGCAACATGAAGTTTGAGATTCAATGAACCGCAGTCCCATCATTTCTGACTCAACTGACACACTATTAGTCACTCAAAATGTTAGACAATTAGTCACTCAAATGTCACACTATTTGCCACTCAATTGTCACACTATTTCTCACTCAAGAATCACACTATTTGTCACTCAAATATTACACTGTTTCTCACTCGCGTGTCACACTATTTGCCACTCAATTGTCACACTATTTCACACTCAATTGACACACTATTTATCACTCAACTGTCACACTATTAGTCACTCAACTGTCACACTATTAGTCACTCAACTTTCACACTATTAGTCACTCAAGTTTTTTACTATTTGTCACTCAAATATCACACTATAAGTCACTCAATTGCCACATTTTCTCACTCAAGAGTCACACTATATGTCAAATGTCAGTATAACCGCGTGTATGTGTCGCTGTGTGGTGTCAGTTCTACCGGCGCGCGGCGGCGGCGCAGTTTGACGCACGCTACCTGGCGAGCAACGCGGAGCGGTTCAACGAGCCGCACTCGCCGATAGTGCGCCAGGCGCGGCTCTGCACCGACCTGCTGCTGTACATCATCAGGTAACACGCACACTAACACACAAACACACATACATATATACATACAGACATTAGTACATTACGCACCGAGGCCAGTAAAATAAAAAATGTGATCTGAGGCTTTTTTATTTACTGGCCGAGGTCAGTATACTATTTTTTTGTTCGACGAAGCCAGAAAGCGGCAATTTCATTTAGCGCAGCGGCCAGAAAGTTGGCGCTTTCTGGCCGGAGGACAGAAAAGATAATTATATAGAGTACCTATATATGTTGTTGTTCACATATTATAGTAATCAAATTTAAAACATAGTATTACACTATCGTTAGTTTAGTCGGCTACGAATATGATAATTGTAAAATTCTTCGAAACGTCAGCAAATAAAATAAATTAATAAATACATATAACTAAATACTTCTTTCATGTCCATCTGTCGTATTATTTTTAATGATTAAAAAAAGTGTTTTTCAACTTAGAGAAAACATCCTCTGAATATGTAAAAAGAACTATATAATTATCAATAGAATGAAACAACTATGAACGGATTTAACTCGAGTATTTAAATTTTTCGGCTGACGTTTCGGTGCCTTTACAGATTCCATAATCGTAACACGACTGAGCTGACAATAGTCTTATAAAATAAAAATACGCGAGTTAAATCCGTTCATAGTTGTTTCATTCCAATGTGTAATAACTACGAATGCATCATAAATTATTATGTTAAATTATACTATGTATTGGTTGACTACAATGTTGTTTATGTCTCTCCCTCCCCCCTGCCCCCCTCTAGTCACTGGCGCGAGGTAGACGTGGTGGGGCGCTACCACGAGCTGGCGGCCGCGTACCGCAGCGAGGAGGAAAACGCCGCGCCAGCGCAGGACAAGGTGACAATATACACTGTACTATACTAGCTTCTGCCCGAGACTTCGTCCCAGTATTTGATGTAAATTTCAGCATACCTCCACGCATTTCTGAGAAAATGTGTCTTGACAGACAGACAGACAAACAACAAAGTACGGAACCCTAAAAATTACTTTCTTTTAAGTGTACTCGCGGCGTTTTTCAACCGAAAACGAAAAAAACGGAGGTTCTCAATTCGACGCGTATATATATATTTTTTTTTAATGTATGACCACGCATAACTTTTTACAGAGTGGTTCGATTTTGATAATTCTTTTTTTATTGGAAAGAGTATACTCCAAAGTTGGCTCCCATTATAATTTGGAAAAAAACTTCCAACCTTAAATTTAGGAAGTTAAGGGATGATTAATTTTTCACGCACCGATTGTATCGTATGACCACGCGTAACTTTTTACAGAGTAGTTCGATTTTGATAATTCTTTTTTTATTGGATAGGGCATACCTCAAAGTTGATCCCATATAATTTTGGAAAAAAAAATCCTACCCTAAGGATGGTATAATAGGGGTAATTTATTGTTTACTAAAAGTTAATAGCAAAAACAAGGTAGGTAACTATTTCAAAAGTATATAAAAATTAAGCATGTAATAATTTGTATAAATTATGGTCACAGAAAATTATAAAATAATAACTTTTTAATAAAAAAAATTAACCGCCACAACAAAAATAATAGTCGTTATAAAAGACAAAATTATTATTTTTTACTTTTCAGTGCGCTATTGTTTTCCGTTGCGTTTTAATTTTTTTTCGGCGGTTATTTTTTTTTATTAAAAAGTTATCAGCAATGATGGTCTTTCTGAAGCGTGTAATAGTACTTTATGAAGATGTGTTTAGTAATGTGTATGTGTGTATGTGTGTGTGTACAGTCGTCTATGCGCCGCGGCGGTGCCGGTTGGCGGAGCGCGTGCAGCGCGGTGCTGGAGCAGCTGTGCCGCTCGCCGGACGCGGGGCCCTTCCTGCAGCCCGTGCGGCCCGACCAGGCGCCAGGTAACACGCGCGGACAGGGAGGGAGACAAGCGGACAGACAGGCAGGGAGACAGATACACACAGACAGACAGGGAGGGAGACAGACACAGATAAACACACACGCGCACAGATGGACAGAGATACACAGAGATTCACACACACAGACAGAGAGGAGAGGGAGGAGAGAGAGAGGGTGACGGGGGAGAGAGACGGAGGGAGAGGGAGGGAGAGAGGGATAGGGCGATGGGGGGTGAGGGAGGGAGAGACGGGCGGACGAAGGGGGGATAGGGTGGGAGAAGAGAGACGGAGGGGAGGGAGAGAGACGGGTTTGGGGGGGTTAGAGACGGGGTAGAGGGATAGGGTGATGGGGGGGAAGGAGAGTGACGGGAGGGGAGGATAGGGTAACGGGGGAGAAGTAGAGTGACGGGGGGGAGAGTAACGGGGGGAGGGATAGACTGACGGGGAGGGAAGGAGAGTGACGGGGTAAGAGGGACAGGGAGAGTGAGGGAGGAGAAGGAAAGAAGCGGGGGGAGAAGGAGAGTAGGGGGGGAGGGACAGTGAGATGATGGAGTGGGGGGGCTAAGATAAGCTGACAGCTGTGTGATTGGGGAGAAGGAGAGTAGGGGGGGAGGGACAGTGAGATGATGGAGTGGGGGGGCTAAGACAAGCTGACAGCTGTGTGATTGGGGAGAAGGAGAGTAGGGGGGGAGGGACAGTGAGATGATGGAGTGGGGGGGGCTAAGACAAGCTGACAGCTGTGTGATCGTGTGTGTATGTGCAGGGGTTGTGTGGTTGTGTTGCAGACTACCTGTCGGTGATAAGGGAGCCGATGGACCTGGGCACCGTGCGCGCGCGGCTGCAGCGCGGCTACTACACGCGCGCCGCGCAGCTGCAGCAGGACGTGCGGCTCGTGTTCCACAACAGCCGCCTGTACAACACCAACAAGCGCAGCCGGGTGAGTGAGACAGTGCAGCGGGGCGGGGGGGTGGAGAGGGGGGCGGCTACTACACGCGCGCCGCGCAGCTGCAGCAGGACGTGCGGCTCGTGTTCCACAACAGCCGCCTGTACAACACCAACAAGCGCAGCCGGGTGAGTGAGACAGTGCAGCGGGGGGGAGGAGGGGGGCGGCTACTACACGCGCGCCGCGCAGCTGCAGCAGGACGTGCGGCTCGTGTTCCACAACAGCCGCCTGTACAACACCAACAAGCGCAGCCGGGTGAGTGAGACAGTGCAGCGGGGCGGGGGAGGAGGGGGGCGGCTACTACACGCGCGCCGCGCAGCTGCAGCAGGACGTGCGGCTCGTGTTCCACAACAGCCGCCTGTACAACACCAACAAGCGCAGCCGGGTGAGTGAGACAGTGCAGCGGGGGGGAGGAGGGGGGCGGCTACTACACGCGCGCCGCGCAGCTGCAGCAGGACGTGCGGCTCGTGTTCCACAACAGCCGCCTGTACAACACCAACAAGCGCAGCCGGGTGAGTGAGACAGTGCAGCGGGGCGGGGGAGGAGGGGGGCGGCTACTACACGCGCGCCGCGCAGCTGCAGCAGGACGTGCGGCTCGTGTTCCACAACAGCCGCCTGTACAACACCAACAAGCGCAGCCGGGTGAGTGAGACAGTGCAGCGGGGCGGGGGGGAGGAGGGGGGCGGCTACTACACGCGCGCCGCGCAGCTGCAGCAGGACGTGCGGCTCGTGTTCCACAACAGCCGCCTGTACAACACCAACAAGCGCAGCCGGGTGAGTGAGACAGTGCAGCGGGGCGGGGGGGAGGAGGGGGGCGGCTACTACACGCGCGCCGCGCAGCTGCAGCAGGACGTGCGGCTCGTGTTCCACAACAGCCGCCTGTACAACACCAACAAGCGCAGCCGGGTGAGTGAGACAGTGCAGCGGGGGGGCGGCGGGGGGAGGAGGGGGGCGGCTACTACACGCGCGCCGCGCAGCTGCAGCAGGACGTGCGGCTCGTGTTCCACAACAGCCGCCTGTACAACACCAACAAGCGCAGCCGGGTGAGTGAGACAGTGCAGCGGGGCGGGGGGCGGGGGGGAGGAGGGGGGCGGCTACTACACGCGCGCCGCGCAGCTGCAGCAGGACGTGCGGCTCGTGTTCCACAACAGCCGCCTGTACAACACCAACAAGCGCAGCCGGGTGAGTGAGACAGTGCAGCGGGGCGCGGGGGGGAGGAGGGGGGGAGGAGGAGCGTCTCGTATCGGAGGCTGTTGCGTGACATCGGGCGACTCGTGTCTGGAGCTGTTGCGTGACATCGGGTGACACGTGTCTGGGGCTGTTGCGTGACATTGGGTGGCATTGGGTGGCAGCGACTTCGTCCGCGTGGTATAGTTATTTTCCCCGTTTTTTCCACATTTTCCACTGTTTCTTCGCTCCTATTGGTCGCAGCGTGATGTTATATAGCCTAAAGCCTTCCTCGATAAATGGTCTATCCAACAAAAAAAAGAATTTTTCAATTAGAACCAGTAGTTCCTGAGATTAGCGCGTTCAAACAAACAAACAAACTCTTCAGCTTTATAATACTAGTATAAAAGTATAAATATTGTATTGTCTGTGCAGATATACTCTATGACGGTGCGGCTCGCGGCTAAGTTCAGCGAGCTGTGGAGCGCGACTAGCTTCACGGCGTCGCGCCGCCGGACGAGGCCTGGTAAGGACATTATATTAACACATAAATATAATCTTATATATAAAAATGAATCGCAAAATGTGTTGGTAAGCGCATAACTCGACAACGCCTGGACCAATTTGGCCATTTTTTTTTTTAAATGTTCGTTGAAGTCCAAGGGTGGTTCTTACGGCGAGAAAAAATCGAATAATTGCCGGGAAACCCTTGAAAACAGCCCTTTTCTTTTCCCATACAAACGTTGTCTAACTAAAGTTACCTAATTAGAATTTCGAACGGGCAGGATGACGTCTGCCGGGACCGCTAGTATAGTATAATAGCGACCCGCCCCGGCTTCACACGGGTGCTATAAACCTTCCTCTTGAATCACTCTATCTATTAAACAAAACTGCATCAAAATCCGTCGCGTAGTTTTAAAGATTTAAGCGTACATGGGGACGGACAGACAGCGACTTTGTTTTATACTATGTAGTGAAGTGATGTAACCGCTAATAGTAGAAACTACAAATAGTGACAGTTCTTCAATTTGGGCAGTTGTTCCAATTCAAATTGCGGAAGTATACTTAGCACAGATAAAAAAAAAGACAACTGTAAAGGGATGTAATAAGAATTGCAAGTTTTGTATGTAAATCTTTAAATTAACAACGATTTGTCTTAGACTTGAGGTAAATAACAGATTCAGTCCTCCGGCCGGAAAGCGCCAACTTTGTGGCCGCTGCGCTAAATGAAATTGCCGCTTTCTGGCTTCGTCCAACAGAAAAATAGTATACTGACCTCGGCCAGTAAAATAAAAAAGCCTCAGATCACATTTTTGTCAACCTCGGCCTCGCCTCGGACGACAATTACATGTGATCTGAGACATTTTTTATTTTACTGGCCTCGGTGCGTAATGTACTATTGCGTGAAAGACTTATACAAAACTAGCTGTGCCCGCGACGTCGTCCGCGTAATATTTAACCCCGTTATGGGGCGAACTTCATTTTCGTTTTCCCAACATCGTATGGACGTTTTTTTTTCCACATAATGTTTTATTTCCCTAACGTATTTCCCACTTGCCGTATTGATTATTCATCCTAATCCTAATTGGTTATGGCGCTTCGCCGGCCGCTGCCGAGGCAAGCTCGCTTCGCTCGCTCGGCTTTCGCCCTGTGGGGTCACAGTTCAATATACTGACAAAACCGGGTTTGTTAACGTTATGTCTTGCTTGGCTCGCGTGCTGGAAGGTCACAGTTCTACCTAACACTCATCCTCGCTTCGCTCGTCGTCGCATCTAAAGAAGACCTTCATTTGCTGCTGCCGCGGCACGCTCGCTTCGCTCGCTCGGCTTGCACGTTGTTGGGTCGCAGTTCAATTAATTAGTATATTATTAGTATACTACAAAACCTGGTTTGTTAATGTTATGTCGTAAATATATTTTTATTAAAAGTATCGGTTCTGACGCTTCGCCGGCCGCTGCCGCGGCATGCTCGCTTCGCTCGCTTAGCTCGCGTGCTGGAAGGTCACAGTTCTACCTAACACTCCTCCTCGCTTCGCTCGTCGTCGCACTTAAGGGAGACCTTCATTTGCCGCTGCCGCAGCACGCTCGCTTCGCTCGCTCGCCTTGCGCATTGTTGGGTGGTAGTTCAATTAATTAGTATATTATTAAAAGTATCGGTTCTGACGCTTCGCCGGCCGCTGCCGCGGCATGCTCGCTTCGCTCGCTTGGCTCTCGTGCTGGAAGGTCACAGTTCTACCTAACACTCCTCCTCGCTTCGCTCGTCGTCGCATCTAAAGAAGACCTTCATTTGCTGCTGCCGCGGCACGCTCGCTTCGCTCGCTCGGCTTGCACGTTGTTGGGTCGCAGTTCAATTAATTAGTATATTATTAGTATGTAACTACAAAACCTGGTTTGTTAATGTTATGTCGTAAATATATTTTTATTAAAAGTATCGGTTCTGACGCTTCGCCGGCCGCTGCCGCGGCATGCTCGCTTCGCTCGCTTGGCTCGCGTGCTGGATGGTCACAGTTCTACCTAACACTCCTCCTCGCTTCGCTCGTCGTCGCACCTAAGGGAGACCTTCATTTGCCGCTGCCGCAGCACGCTCGCTTCGCTCGCTCGCCTTGCGAATTGTTGGGTGGTAGTTCAATTAATTAGTATATTATTAAAAGTACCGGTTCCGACGCTTCGCCGGCCGCTGCCTAAAACTTCCCTTATGGAGGAGTGTTAGGTAATAAATGAAGCTAACAAAAGTACCTTACTTTCGAAATTGCATAATTTATACAGCTACCACTGAGTTTAACATTTTTTTATTTAAATCGGACAAAGTTTTGAAGAAATCATACTCGTACACGTGAGGTTTAGGTGGCTATTTATTTAAAGGAATGATTACCACACTTATTATCAAGATCTTACAAAACAACAAAACAATTTTACAATTCAATCCAAAATAAAACCTTATACCGATTAAATTCAATAATAGTGGTTTTACGTAATAAAATATTTCCCAGTTTGCCTCATTTCCTATAATGAGCTACCTGTGTCCAGTATATCCAGTTCCGCATCCACGAACTCTCGCAAAGTATACTTCTTATAAGCTCACTCGGTCTTGAGGATATGTTCAGGGTCGTTTTCACAGGAGCTCGCGCGAGCTTGCTTCACCTCCGTCTCGTCCCGGTCCACCACTTCTATTATCACTGCTTTTTTATATATTGTACAATTTTATTATGTCAGCTCTTGGTCGCGAAGAACACTTCTATTTCTCTACGTAATGACACCAGTTTCCCCTCGCAAGTTAAACGGGGTCTGCTTACCCAGGAACAGTATTAAATGGTCCTGATTACACCATCCACGGGGTATTACGTAATAATCCCACTTTCGTTACCACTGAAGAAATCATACACGTAACAGTTTGGGTATTTATTTAATGTCAGGAATGACATTAGCAACCGTTGCTATGCATAACTACATACTTTGTAAATGTCATAAGGCTTCATATTTTCCCCGTTTTATACACATTTTTCACTGTTTCTTCGCTCCTATTGGTCGCAGCGTGATGTTATATAGCCTATAGCCTTCCTCGATAAATGGTCTATCCAACAAAAAAAGAATTTTTGAATTCGAACCAGTAGTTCCTGAGATTAGCGCGTTCAAACAAACAAACAAACAAACAAACAAACAAACTCTTCAGCTTTATAATATTAGTATAGATACCTACTTTCTTTTGCATTTATGATATAAGTAACTATAGGAAATCCAAGTAGGTATACTAAAGGCAAAAATAACTTAGTAAGTGTAATATTGAATACCTCTTGTCTCCAGGGCGGCGGGCGGCGGCTCGAGTGAGGGCGGCGGCCTCCCCCGGGGCGGAGGCCGAGGAGGGCGCGGAGGCGGAGGCGGAGGACGAGGCGGCGAGGGCGGAGGAGGACGCGGGGGCGGCGTGGGCGGGGGCGGGCGGCGCGCCCTCGGGCTCCAACTCGGACTCGGAGCCGCTGGCGGCGCTGCGCTCCCACCACCACGACCACCGCGACCACCGGGACCAGCGGGACCAGCGGGACCCGCTCTCCTCTGATAGCGATGCGCCGCTCACCAGGGCGAGACGTGAGTACACACACACACACACACACACACACACACACACACATACACACACACACACACACACACTTAGACAGAGATATACAAACACATATAGCACACCACACTATACGCAGTATACACTGTAAACCGATTACTTACTATACACTAAGTAGTACCTAGTGTCCAGTGCCTCACTACTAGTCACTACGCACCAGACACTACACAATACATGATAGTTATGTTTATTTATATTTATAACCGACTTAAAAAAAATAACGTTTTTTTTTCCTTTTTTCAATGTGAGTTTGTTTGTTTGTGTCGGCGCAGGGAAAGGTACAAGTGCACGGGGGCGGCACAACGGGCACGTGTCGGACGAGTCGCCCGAACCCGGGCCTGCCTACCCCAGGGGTGAGTAGCTGCATGTACATATAACGCCTGGCGCCTGGCTCCTAGAGTCAGGCAGCTGGCACCTGGCATCTAACGCCTGTCGTCTGGCACCTGGCATCTATAGTCTGGCATCTGGCATTTAGAGTCTGGCACATGGCACCTAGAGTCTGGCACATGGCACCTAGAGTCTGGCACATGGCACCTAGAGTCTGGCACATGGCATCATCGTCTGGTGCCTAGAGTCTGTCACCGGCCCCCAGATGCCGTGACTCTATCTATCATAATTTCATAAATTATATAAACACTAGCGGTCCCGGTAAACAGTTGACAGTTTTTATCATTAAATACCTACTACGTAAATATTTTTATGTAGTTTTCTTAAATTTAAACTTTAATTTTATACATAGGAACCTTCTCTTCATCGTAACAAAATATATCGCTGCTTTTCTGGAATAGTGTCACAACTCGAAATGTGTCACCATTCTGAATTGAAATTTATATGTGACGGTTTACAATCTTAAATGGAGTAACAAATTATTTCGAGTTGTGACACTATTCTAGAAAAGCAGCGAATTATGTATATTTATATTAGTGAAATCGATGCCGCCGTTCTATAGAATATAGAAATACTTTTATATAGAAACCGACGGTTACGCGCACAATCTGATCCGCTGATCGTAGAGACCTGAAACGGGGATATGTGTTCTTTGTATAAGAAAAGGATTTTTCAAAATTTTTACTTCTGAGGGGATGAAATTGTTTGGGACAACGTGATTCAGCATTAAGAGCGGAACAGTAACTATTTCGTGCGGACGAAATCGCAAGCGGAACTAGTATTAACATATGCATAAAGTGTTATTAGTTATATAATAATATATTATAATAATATGTTGTGTGTGCAGAGTCGTACTCCCCGGGCGGGTCGTCGTCCGGCGCCTCGCGGCTGCAGCCGCACCACGACGAGCACGACGAGCACGACGACGAGCACGACGACGACGACGACGAGTACACGCACACACAGGTACTATCGCATGCTTTCGGGGTATGCCATTTTAGAAAAAAATTGCTTGCACTTGTTGCCTCACACACAGCCGCCAGGTACCAGGGTCGTTCAAGCGATTATTGCCTTAAAGGTGTAACATCGCCAGCACAGTTGATAGTACATTATACACACACCATACACACTTGCCGAGTCACGTTTGGTCAGTATTGATGGGAATGATGGGATTTAACTCGCGTATTTTTATTTTATTTTATTTGCTGACGTTTCAGACAAAATAAATTTATGTTTATAAATCCCTACTAATATTATAAATGCGAAAGTAACTCTGTCTGTCTGTTACGCTTTCACGCTTAAACTACTGGACCGATTCAAATGAAATTTGGTACATTTTAAAGAAAGTCTGGAGCCTGAGAAAGGGCATAGGCTACTTTTTAACCGACTGCAAAAAAGGAGGAGTTAACATATTTTAATGTATTATTTATCTTATTGTATCTATATCGTACTTTAGAAGCAGCATCTTTGTCTTTTATTTTAGAAAAATTAACAAAGTGTCTAAAAAAAAGTTCCGTCTTACGTATTGTTTGTATTAATGGCTATAAGCAACATATCGCACACCTAGATCTAAAGGGAGCTAACTAAAAAACCTGAAGATTTGAGTTATGCACACCATCGGATTCCTTACATCAAAACCCAACGACCGCGACCCCTAAACAGCTAACTCTGCTAGATTCATTATAAAAAGCATATTAAAATCTATACAAAAAAACTCATGCGTGCATATGGTCATATTAATCAGTTTTTCGCCTCTCCTGAAAAAGTTACTTTTTTGAGTTAGCTCCCTTTAGATCTAGGTGTGCGGTAATAAATTGTATTGTTGAAATGAAATTATTGAAATTGTATTGTTCGTCGCGTAGAGATGGAGCCGGTCTCGCAGGAAACGCCGCCGCAGCTCCGCCGACAGCGCGCCGCCGCGGAGGAGGCACAAGCAGAAGAGGTACCACACACAGAGACACAGACACAGCATACACACACACACACAGACACACACACACATAGACAGACACACACACACAGAGACACACACACACACACACAGAGACATAGCACACACAGAGAGACACAGCACACACACAGACACACAGCACACACACAGACACACGCTCACACTCAAAGACACAATATAATTATTCAGTGTAGGCTTTTACAAGCTCTTATGAGAGAAACAAACTCGTATATATTTAGTATATTATATTATTAGTGATAAGTAAATAACTTGCTGCCTTACAAGCTAATTACAGCGCTCGAGCGTTGAATGTAATATAGATAATAATTAGTATCCGACCGAAATTTCGGTTTCGGCCAGTTTCGGCCAAAAAATCTAGTTTCGGCCCGACTTTCGGTTTTTAAGGACTTTATCTTTATCTTATTATCAGGACCCGGGAGCGCTTCACGGACGGCTCGTCGCAGTCGTCGTCGTCGAACGACAACGAACACGACGAGCCGCACGACGACGCGCGCCGCTACGAGTCCGACCGCTCCTACAAGCCGCGCTACAGCACCGACGACGACGCGCCGCTCTACCAGTACAGGTACACGACGCACGACACACGACACACGACACACGACTAGCGCCGCTACGAGTCCGACCGCTCCTACAAGCCGCGCTACAGCACCGACGACGACGCGCCGCTCTACCAGTACAGGTACACGACGCACGACACACGACACACGACACACGACTAGCGCCGCTACGAGTCCGACCGCTCCTACAAGCCGCGCTACAGCACCGACGACGACGCGCCGCTCTACCAGTACAGGTACACGACGCACGACACACGACACACGACACACGACTAGCGCCGCTACGAGTCCGACCGCTCCTACAAGCCGCGCTACAGCACCGACGACGACGCGCCGCTCTACCAGTACAGGTACACGACGCACGACACACGACACACGACACACGACTAGCGCCGCTACGAGTCCGACCGCTCCTACAAGCCGCGCTACAGCACCGACGACGACGCGCCGCTCTACCAGTACAGGTACACGACGCACGACACACGACACACGACACACGACTAGCGCCGCTACGAGTCCGACCGCTCCTACAAGCCGCGCTACAGCACCGACGACGACGCGCCGCTCTACCAGTACAGGTACACGACGCACGACACACGACACACGACACACGACTAGCGCCGCTACGAGTCCGACCGCTCCTACAAGCCGCGCTACAGCACCGACGACGACGCGCCGCTCTACCAGTACAGGTACACGACGCACGACACACGACACACGACACACGACTAGCGCCGCTACGAGTCCGACCGCTCCTACAAGCCGCGCTACAGCACCGACGACGACGCGCCGCTCTACCAGTACAGGTACACGACGCACGACACACGACACACGACACACGACTAGCGCCGCTACGAGTCCGACCGCTCCTACAAGCCGCGCTACAGCACCGACGACGACGCGCCGCTCTACCAGTACAGGTACACGACGCACGACACACGACACACGACACACGACTAGCGCCGCTACGAGTCCGACCGCTCCTACAAGCCGCGCTACAGCACCGACGACGACGCGCCGCTCTACCAGTACAGGTACACGACGCACGACACACGACACACGACACACGACTAGCGCCGCTACGAGTCCGACCGCTCCTACAAGCCGCGCTACAGCACCGACGACGACGCGCCGCTCTACCAGTACAGGTACACGACGCACGACACACGACACACGACACACGACTAGCGCCGCTACGAGTCCGACCGCTCCTACAAGCCGCGCTACAGCACCGACGACGACGCGCCGCTCTACCAGTACAGGTACACGACGCACGACACACGACACACGACACACGACTAGCGCCGCTACGAGTCCGACCGCTCCTACAAGCCGCGCTACAGCACCGACGACGACGCGCCGCTCTACCAGTACAGGTACACGACGCACGACACACGACACACGACACACGACTAGCGCCGCTACGAGTCCGACCGCTCCTACAAGCCGCGCTACAGCACCGACGACGACGCGCCGCTCTACCAGTACAGGTACACGACGCACGACACACGACGTTCTGTCAAAACACGAACAGGATACAAGACATGTACCATTCGACACGACATAATGGGTACATGACACACGACGCTCTACCAGTATAGGTGCACGACGCACGACACACCACACTACACGCACAAGATACACGACACGACGCTATTAGTACCTATATGTACACTTCACACGACATTCTACCAGAACAAGCACGATATACACGACGCTACGCTACTAATTTAATTAGGACATAAAAAGTTCTATAAGAATAGTAACACGACACAAGACGTTTTGTCAGACACACAAGTTACACGACACATATTATAACACGATGCAATATGTTATGAGTGGATTGTTGGATATCGATCACACCTATAACAGATAGAGTTTTTATTTGTGACTAGCGGCCCGTCCCGGCTTCGCACGGGGGGACTTAAGATTTTTTTAAGGCCTCAAACGATACTTTTCCCCCGTTTTTGAAACATTTTCGGTTACTGCTCCGCAACTATAAGACCTAGCGTGATATTATATAGCCTATGTTACTCGGGGATAATGTAGCTTTCCAAAGGTGAAAGAATCTTTGAAATCGGTCCAGTAGTTTCGGAGCCTATTCATTACAAACATACAAAAATACAAATCTTTCCTCTTTATAATATTAGTATAGAAGTATAGATTTATTGTAATTGTATATTGACTTGTTGTCTGTCTGTCCGGCAGTCAGCGGCGGCTCGCGGCGCAGCCCGACGGCGCCGCGCACTCCAGACACGCGCACAGGAAGGTACGTAACATTCTAGCACTTCTCTCAATTCGGTCTTCTATCCCTTTTTTATATCCTATGTCACTCGGGAATAGTGTAGCTCTCCAACAGTGAAAGAATTTTTCAAATCGGTCCAGCCGTTTTGGAGCCTATTCAATGCAAACAAACCTTTCCTCTTTATTATATTAATATATTATTACTAGCGGTCCCGGCAGACGTCATCCTGCCCGTTCGAAATTCAAATTAGGTAACTTTAGTTAGACAACGTTTGTATGGGAAAAGAAAAGGGCTGTTTTTAGAGTGTTCCCGGCAATTATTAGATTTTTTCTCGCCGTAAGAACCATCCTTGGACTTCAACGAACATTTTTTTTAAAAAATCGGCCAAATTGGTCTAGGCGTTGTCGAGTTATGCGCTTACCAACACATTTTGAGATTCATTTTTATATATAAGAAGATATTAGTATTATTATAGATGACACTACTAGGTCCTGATAATCTTACAGTGTAACCTAATGACTCATTTCGTGTTGTGACACTATGCTACATGCTTGTGTGCGTGATGCAGGGCGGCGTGCGTCTCCGGGCGCGTCGTCCGCGGCGCTACAACGAGCAGGAGTCGCACAGCTCGTCGGACTCCGCCGCCGCCATCGCGCAGCGCCGCCGCCCCGCCCACCGCGCCGCCGCCCTCGCCGCGCGCCCCGCCCACCCCGCGCACCCCGCCCACGCCGCGCGCAGCCGCGCCGCCCACGCCGTGCAGGTACACCGCTACGCACAATACACACACAGACACCACCACGACGCACGGTTCGACACACTGCTCTTCACCATTTTCTGTTATAGCCATTACAGAAATTGCTCATTATGTACTCACTTTTGCCCATTATACAATCCCTTTGTCCGTTATGTACTCACTTTTGCCCGTTATGTACTCAGTTTTGCCCGTTATGCACTCACCATTGACCATTATACACTCCCTTTGCACGTTATGTACTCACTTTTGCCCGTTATGTACTCAGTTCTGCCCGTTATGCACTCACCATTGACCATTATACACTCCCTTTGCACGTTATGTACTCACTTTTGCCCGTTATGTACTCAGTTTTGCCCGTTATGCACTCACCATTGCCCATTATACACTCCCTTTGCCCGTTATGTACTCATTTTTGCCCATTATAGACTAACCATTACCACTAAACCTTTATCTACAAGATATTTTACGAATAACACATTCGTTTTAACACGACGCAATTAAATATATAATTATATATGTTATAATATATATTATATCAGAGCGCTGCGATGGAAGCAGCGATTGCGGCGAGAGCGCAGCTCCCCCTCGACCACGACTATGTGAACGGCCACGGCGGCCACGGCAGCCACGGCAGCCACGGCAGCTACGGCGGCCACAGCAGCCATGCAAACCACTCCGGCCACGGCCACGACAACCACGATGGCCACGACGGCCATTCCAATCATAATGGTAAGCATTATGATATGACGATGAGCATTATATATGTGTATGTGTGTGTGTGTGTTTGTGCTGTATGTGTGTGTGTGTGTGTGTTTGTGTTTGTGATGTATGTGTGTGTGTGTGTGTGTGTTTGTGCTGTATGTGTGTGTGTGCGTGTGTGTTTGTGCTGTATATGTGTGTGTGTGTGTGTTTGTGTTGTATGTGTGTGTGTGTGTTTGTGTTGTATGTGTGTGTGTGTGTGTTTGTGCTGTATGTGTGTGTGTGTGTTTGTGTTGTGTGTGTGTGTGTATATAAGAACGAATGTATGTTGGATGGATGTATGTTTTTTACTCTTTTATAACAGGCTATATTTTATAACGATATTGTGTATATTAAGCTAGTAATGATTTAATATTAAATTATACAAATGTATATCTCGTTTTGTGAGTCTCTGTGTGTGTGTAGTGTGTGACAATTATTGAGTTAATTATCTATGCATAATGATATTTTTGTACAAAGACAAAAGTAGAAAAATTTTAAACCCCCAGTGGGATTCGAACTCACCATACCTTTACTAGCGGCTGCGTGCTAAACCCTTACACCATAGGGACCACTGACAAGTCATCGAATATCATTATAATTAAAAAGTAATGGTATTGAACCAAGAATATCAGTCGAATTTCGATTGATAGATCGTAGATACGACGAATCTGACTAAAGACATCATAGTGTCTTTTTTACTTTGCGTATTTTTTCTTTTTTTCTCCTGTAATTTTATTTTCTCAAACATGCAATGAAATATCGTCCTTACGTGCGTCAAAACACGCCAGGAAATATATCATTCCTGGCCTAGGCCGGGAAGTAATTTCTTTTTAATTTGAATATCAACATGGCGTTGATCTTCATAAACAGTTTAAGCAACCGTTTTTTTTTTAATAAGTTAGAACTTTATTGTACCAAAAATATTCGCGATAATGCCTATATTATACACGAACTGAGAATAAAAAAAGAATCTGTATTATTAGATTAATTTCAATTTTATACTTGTCATGATTTTTAAAAAGTATTGTTATTTGTTTAGTTTTACTGGTATATATAAGTTACGAATGGCAACATTCGCGCTGATCTATGATTGGCTATTGTATATTTTGACCAATGGCGGACGAGCGAGCGAGGCCAATCAGCGGCGAGCAGCAATCAGAGCTGTCATGGTAGAAGTCGCGGGAACGAAAAAGGAGATGGCTGTCTTTGGACAAATATTGTAAAATGAATTCGCAATGTTTAGAGGTTGGAGGTTAACGGCCTGTTCAAGACTTATACGCTAATACGATTGATAACTAGAAGTTGTTAAGTAAAGGGATTTACTGGTACATGTTAGAAGTTGTGATTCTCAAGAACGGAATAAAGTAATCAAGTTGTATTTGGTGTAAAAAAATAAAAAATTCTGTTATTCAAGTGTAATTTATTTTATTTGAATGTTGTATTTATTTATTTCATTGCATTACTTTGAGAAAAGCACTATACATGCCTAGCCGGGAAGGGGCTTGCAAGCCTCGTAACAATATCCGTCTATACTGTATACTCGGCTCGCAAGCCGTCACTTCCCTGCGCCGTCTGTAATGTACTATTTATATTTGACTCCTGGAAACCTTTACATTTCCAGTAAATTTAATTTAGTCTTTTGACATCTGGAGACCTTATACATCTCCAGTACCTATTGTTATTTTTCTCCTATATTTTTTTTAAATGTACCTGTAATTAGATTGCATACATATTGTAATTTGTACATAATTTATACTTAAGTGAAATTGTAATATATTGAAAAAATTATACCTCATTGAGTTTCTTCTCGATTCTTCTCAAGAGGTTTTTTTTTTTTTGCTGGATCGAAAAAGAATATTAATTTTAACGTTGACATACACAAGTGCCTGTAAGAGCCTAGACTGAATAAATGATTATTTGAGCTTGAGTTTGGGTAGTTATTATCTATGTATGTATTTACAGGCGAGGGAAGCAGCGGGGCGCCAGTGTCGATCTCATCCCGCGGGCGAGTTCGCAAACTGACCGCCAAGGCGAGAGGGCTGCTCAGGGAGTAATGGACAGACAGACAGACACACACGTCACCCGCCCACGGGGTCACCGGGCACTTGGCTATTGACAAAAATATTCTATTATATAAAAACTAGCTTCTGCCCGCGACTTCGTCCGCGTGGAACTCCTCCATTTTTGCAGTCGGTTAAAAAGTAGCCTATGTCCTTTCTCAGGCTCCAGACTTTCTTTGTACCAAATTTCAGTTAAATCGGTCCAGTAGTTTTAGCGTGAAAGCGTAACAGACAGACAGACAGAGTTACTTTCGCATTTATAATATTAGTAGGGATAAGTCGGGTTTTCCTTCCTGACGCTATAACTCCAGAACGCACGAACCGATTCGGCTAATTTTGATCTTGAAATATTCGTGTCCAGGGAAAGTTTGTAAGTAAAAAAAAAGGTGTAAAATCAACATCTTTCTATACTCCCATATATAGAGTGATTGACGGTAAGTGACAGAAGACTTTGATAGATCTTTGACGAAACAATCGGACGGACAGGACGACGTCTGCCGGGGCCGCTAGTTAATAATAAATGCAATAACATCTATAATGATTGGAATGCAACTGTGAACGGATTAAATTCGCGTATTTTATTTTATTGATTCGGAGCCTTTACAGGTTCCATGATCGTAGCACGACTGAGCTGATAGTCTTATGCTAAAGTGATTACAAAATTTAACCCTTTTCTAAAATATGAAGTAAAATACGTGAGTTAAATCCGTGTATATTGTTTAATACCAATATATTACAATTACTTTCAATTTAAAAACGTCCATGTTTAAATGTGATAATGTATATTTTGTAAAAAAAATTGTCCCACTGCTGGGCACGCCGCTCCGCTGCGGGTTGGCGGATTATACGCCGAACAAATGTAGCTAAAACTGTATAAATTCGAAATGCATATAATAAGATAGCTGCAGCGCGACTGTGGGAACTGTAAAGGGGTCATTCATTTGTGATTTTTAGATTCAAACCCCCCCCAATTTAATGCGCTTTTTTGTCATAATTTTAATACTAGTTGTTACGTTTCTTTCTTCTATGAGTTTCGTAATTTGTTACAAAATTTTAAACCCTTCCCCCCCCAGTTTTACCCCGTCACATTATATTAGACCCCCTCCCTTCTCCACACGAGTGTGACGTAATTTATGGATGACCCCTTCGTTCTCGAAACCTCAGTATAAAATTAATTTAAGCAATTTGAATCCATTATAATAATTGTTTTATTCAAATGTGTAATAGCCAAAGTCAAGAATTACAAAAAAAAAACTTTTTTTTATTTAAAAAATGTTAAGTAGATATTTTTTTAAATTTTCGATGATTTTTTGGCAATGAAAAATTGAATGGATAATGTACCCACGAAATATCTGTTATTATGTTACCAGTCTTTTTTATATTATTATTACGATGAACAGACCAACTCTCGAAATAACATATCGCACACCTAGATCTAAAGGGATCTAACTCAAAAACCGGAAGATTTGAGTTATGCACACCATCGGATTCCAGCAAAACCCACCTACACTAAAACAGATTTCAGCTAATATAACTCTGCTAGCTTTATTATAAAAAGTATAAATTTATACAGAAAACTCATGCGTGCATATGGACATATTAATCAGTTTCTCGCCTCTCCTGAAAAAGTACCTTTTTTGAGTTAGCTCTCTTTAGATCTAGGTGTGCGATATTTCATTCAAAGTTTGACTAAATTTTCATACAAATATTTGATATGTCTATACACTTTTGTTTTCTCTGTGAAGATTTCTGTGACAGTTGACATTTTACAATTTAAAAAAAAATAGGAAATTTTGGATATTCCAAAAGTTATACATTTAATTTATTTCAATAGATGTTAAAGGAATACCCTTCATTACTCCTCTTTTTACCCACTTAAGGGGTGAACTTTTGAAAACCTTGAATCGCTTCATAATTTCAATTGCAGAACCAAAAAGTTTCATACAAACTTTCACCCCGTTTCACCCCTTTAGGGGGGTGAAATGTCAAATCCTCATGTCACAGATGTTTTCATACAAATAAATTAAATATAGAAGACTGAAGTCGTGTATGTATTTAAAACTAGATTAAATAATAATAATTACGACCTGTTTCGAGTAAGTCTCGGATAAGTTACTCGTAACATATCTATAAGATAAAATATATCGCTTAAACACCAATTGAGCGGTTTGTTAAACACTAGCTATCCGCCCCGGCTTCGCCCGGATCCCCTTTTTTTTATAGCCTACGTCACTCGGCAATAGTGTAGCTTTCCAACAGTGAAAGAATTTTTCAAATCGTCCGGTCGTTTAGGAGCCTATTCAATCCAAACAAAAACCTTTCCTCTTTATTATATTAGTATAGAAAAGTAGCTGATACCTTATCCGAAACTTACTCGTCAGATAGTCTAATAATAAATTATTTTTTCTGTCCTCCGGCCAGTAAGCGCCAACTTTCTGGCCGCTGCGCTAAATGAAATTGCCGCTTTCTGGCTTCGTCGAACAGAAAAATAGTATACTGACCTCGGCCAGTAAAATAAAAAAGCCTCAGATCACATTTTTGTCAACCTCGGCCTCGCCTCGGACGACAATTACATGTGATCTGAGACATTTTTTATTTTACTGGCCTAGGTGCGTAATGTACTAGGTATATCGATAAGCGAAAATGTCGACACTGCCGATGGAGAATTGATTAATTAAATTGTAAAATATATTTTTGTAAAAACGATATTTTTCTTTTAAACAGAATGAATGAATAATTGAATGATTCACCTGGAATTTTGATGTCGCTATTCTTTTTGATATTAAAATGACCTAATTTGAAATGTGTCAATAGTAATAATAATATGTTAATTTAAAGCATCTAAAGTGCGGGAGTGGGTGCTCGTGACGTCACTATATGGTTTAACAATTTTGTGTGCTTATCGGGTAGGTCTGAGACTCACCACTTTTTTTTTTTAATTTTTGGACATATTTTTTTGTTTTTACTTCATTGAAAAATACATACCTGAATTTAACCCTTTTACAGCCAACTCTTATTTTTTAAAACTGAAAAAAGAGAGTCATCTAATTTAATATTTTTGTTAATTTAATTTAATTTATTTATTTTCTAGCTCGGTTCTCAGCTGGTCTGTAAATAAATCTCGACATCGAATTATAATCTTCTAAGGAATATTTTTATGATATATTTTTAAAGCCACAATTTAAAACTGCACAAAAATATACGCCTATACGGCTCAATGTTTGACAGCTGTCAGCTGTGTTCAGACAGGGTGTGTTTATACAGCGGGTTTTAAGAAAATGTCTTGTTCATATAAGTTTTTTTTAATAAGTTCAGCTTTAGAAATAATTTAATTTACTTTGGGCCTGTTTTAAACGTCTGAATAAGTGCATAGTAAGTTATCTTCAACTAATCATACTAGGGACAAGCTGTCCGCCCCGACTTCGCACGGATCATCTTTTTTTTATAGCTTATGTCACTCGGGAATAGTGTAGCTTCCCAACAGTGAAAGAATTTTTGAAATCGGTCCAGTTCTGGAGCCTATTCAATCCAAACAAACAAACAAACCTTTCCTCTTTATAATATTAGTATACGACGACTGGGTAAAGAAAACGAAACTATTCAGTCCGTCATTTAGATTATTAAAAAATATTCGACACGTATTTTTTCTTTACTCAAACAAATAAACAAAACCCAAGAAAAGTGCTTTTAAACTTCGGGAGTGAGTTTGTGACGTCACGATATAGTAAAATTTATACCAGTGACGTCACAAGCCCCCACTCCCGGACTTTGGAAGCGCTTATCTTTGGCGTTTATTATTCTATTGGGAAAAGAAAAAATAGGTGTCGAATATTTTTTGGAAATCTACTTGATGGACAAGAAATATATTTTTGTGTCCTCCGGCCGGAAAGCGCCAACTTGCTGGCCGCTGCGCTAAATGAAATTGCCGCTTTCTGGCTTCGTCGAACAGAAAAATAGTATACTGACCTCGGCCAGTAAAATAAAAAGCCTCAGATCACATTTCTGTCAACCTCGGCTTCGCCTCGGACGACAATTACACGTGATCTGAGACATTTTTTATTTTACTGGCCTTGGTGCGTAATGTACTATGTCATGTCTATTTTTATTTTGCTAGTAAAACATACTTGCCACTTTTGACTTGAAACGGGCCCTTAATGTACTTACGTTTATAATGATTTATTTTGATTAATTATTTTTTCTAGATAAGTGTATTGCAATTTGTATAATAAGTGTGTACTGGGTACGCATTGTATAGATGTGTGTATTGAATGTATGTATGTATATATGTCGGACGCGATGTTCAAACCAAACTGAATAAAAAGATATTTTGTACAATTTCTTGTTTTAATAATTGCGAATTTTGTCTTAATATCGTACGTAGATTGAGATCGCTAATTTAATAATTATATCAAAGAAGAGTAATCGACGGCTCAGTCGTGCTACGATTATGGGAACTGTAAAGTTTTCGAAACGTCAGCCAATAAATTAAAAAAAAAAGTTTTCATACAAAAAGATCCACAGAATATTAACCAATAGTGTTTAGATGTTTGTTAGCTGTTTATAGACGTAACGCTTTCTGATTCGTTGTTATTATAAAAGGGTACGGTCCGAATTGAACAACGATATATTTTATTTCACGTAGATATTATAGAAAGTGCAAAAGCAAGATAAATGAAATAGTACATTACGCACTAAGGCCAGTAAAATAAAAAATGTCTTAGATCACATGTAATTGTCGTCCGAGGCGAAGCCGAGGTTGACAAAAATGTGATCTGAGGCTTTTTTATTTTACTGGCCGAGGTGAGTATACTATTTTTCTTTACGACGAAGCCAGAAAGCTTTTTTATTTAGCGCAGTGGCCAGAAAGTTGGCGCTTTTTCGCCGGAGGACAGAAAAGATATATTTAGGGTCCCCAGAATATTGTTATACATAGGTCTTTTTATTATTTTTTTACTAAAATTCTGACTGCTTTAAACCAGATAATAAACATATATTCGATTCGGACTTCAAGTACACCTAAATAATGATGGCCGCCACTTGTCATGTCATGTGTTGTCAAAATAACTCAAAATAATTCCAGCGTATTTCAATCAGTTTGCGTCATCTGTAAATAAAATACTCGTAAACAAAGTTCTAGAAAAAAGTAAGTAACCTAATTAATATTATAATTTATCCTGCAGCTTACATTTTAATTTCGTCACTTATTCACTGTTAAGTATTTTAAGCCAGTAATTTTCCTGTTTTGTTAATTACAATTAACTAAAAATAAGATTTTATACGTTAGTTAAAGTAACTTGTAGTTAAGTATAACTGTAAATCATCGCTGAGAGTTAAATCAATAGAGTACGGAGTTATATTTCACAATACGCTAGTAAGTAGGTACTTAAATAGGCCGGATATGATATTTGCAACATTTAGGCAGATAAAACATTGTTTTGTCTATGTATATACGTTATATAGGACCTCAATCATATTTTATGCTCATATTTATTTAGCTTCATATTTAAATACATTTTGTATGGCATTAAGCTAGCGGCTAGCCTTGTAAATATATGTTTACATTTGCTTAGTTTAGTCTAATTAAGTATATATAAATTACGTATTCTCTACTCAGTTTTTAAATGTAGCTTATACAGTTAATGTTGACCTATTTAACATTACTTACAGTATTATAAAGTCTGTAATTTTGTAAATAAACAGTACTTATAGTGTTTATAAATAATAATATTTCATCCTAGGTGCATCATGGTAGCAGAGAATGCTAAGTCGGTGATGGACCAGGCGGGGGCGGTGTTCTGGTGGTTCATCACGGATCCTGGACAGTTCTGTAAGTATTGTCTCATAATAATTATGAGCGGTCCTGGCAGACGTTGTCCCGCACCGGAAAGTAGTGCTACATCTATACTAATATAATAAAGAGGAAAGGTTTGGAATGAAACAACTATTGATGGATTTAACTCGCCTATTTTTATTTTATTTTATTTAGCGTTAGACTATTGTCAGCTCAGTCATGCTACGATTATGGAAACTGTAAAGAATCCGAAACGTCAGCTAAGAGTTAAATCCGTTAATAGTTGTTTCATTCCAATGTGTAATAACCGCAAAGGCATCAGAAATTATGAGGAAATGTTTGTTTATTTGTTTGCATTGAATAGACCAATTTGAAAAATTCTTTCACTGTTGGTAAGCTACACTATTCCCGAGTGAATAAAGAAAGGGATCCATGCGAAGCCGGGGCGGACAGCTTGTTAATCAATAAACTTGATAGGTGTTGCCATTCTTGTGTCACACACAAATGGCTTTTTTAATATGGAAATGGGATAAAAAGTATACTATGTGTGTCTCCTGGTTCTAAGCTACCTTCCCACCAATTTTTGGTTAAATCGGTTCAGCCTTTCTTTAGTTATAAATATTGTATCTAAAACAACTTTCTTTTGTAAGTATTACATAGATAGATAATTGGCTACATTTTAGTTAGTATCAGACTAAAATCCTCCAGCCAAAACATCATTAATAAGCTGAAACCGAAACTTTGGTCTGACACTAATTTTAGTGAATAATTGCTGATTCCTTCACTAAAATAGTTTTATAATTGATTCAATACAATATTAACATTGTCTTAGTAATATTAAATACAATCTATCAATCATTAGTCTTTAATTATAAGGATATTTTGTACTAAGACAAGAGTAGAAAAATTAAGACTCAGTGGGACTCGAGTCCACGCTCTTGCCTTTCAGTGCTGCTGATTCTCATGGTGTAATGGTCAGCACGCTGCCGCTAGTGAAGGCAAGGGCGTGGGTTCGAGGCCAACTGAGTCTCAATTTTTCTACTCTTGTCTTAGTGCACTGTGCAAAATATTGTCTTATTAACTCACGTCTATACTAATATTATAAAGCTGAAGAGTTTGTTTGTTTGTTTGTTTGAACGAGCTAATCTCAGGAACTACTGGTTCGAATTGAAAAAATCTTTTTTTGTTGGATAGACCATTTACCGAGGAAGGCTTTAGGTTATATAACATCACGCTGCGACCGATAGAAGTGAAGAAGCAGTGGAAAATGTGTAAAAAACGGGGAAAATATGAAGCCTGTATGAAGAATAAGTATTCCACGCGGACGAAGTCGCGGGCACAGCTAGTCAACAATAACAATAGTACAAAATATTGTCTTATTAACTCATATCTATATCTATACTAATACTAATATACTAATAATATTTAATATAATCTATACTAGTCTATACTAATATTATAAAGAGGAAAGATTTGTATTTTTGTATTTTTGTATGTTTGTAATGAATAGGCTCCGAAACTACTGGACCGATTTCAAAAATTCTTTCACCTTTGGAAAGCTACATTATCCCCGAGTAACATAGGCTATATAATATCACACTAGGTCTTATAGTTGCGGAGCAGTAACCGAAAATGTTTCTAAAACGGGGGAAAAGTATCGTTTCTGAGGCCTTAAAAAAATCTTAAGTCCCCCCGTGCGAAGCCGGGACGGGCCGCTAGTCATCAATATTATGTGTTCCAGTCCTGTACTTCCTGGCGTATTACGGGTGGCTGGTCATCTTCAGCGTGGCGGGGTTCCTGGTGCTGCGCGCGCGGCTGCGGCCGGCGCTGGAGCGCTGGCGCCAGGCGCGCGAGGACGCCGAGGACCACAAGAGTGAGTGTAGTGTGGCCAGTGGAAGCGTGCTGGGCCCATAACCTATTCACTATATAACTGGCACTAACTTCAAAATTATCAGACGTTACAACCAAAATAATAGTCGTTATAAAAGACAACATTATTTTTTTTTTCTTTTCAGTGCACTATTTTGTTGCCTTTTAAGTTTTTTTCGGCGGTTTAATTTTTTTATTAAATAGTTATTTTGCAGTTTGTTAAAAAGTAGCCTGTGTCCTTTCTCAGGCTCCAGACTACCTTTGTACCAAATTTCATTTAAATCGGTCCAGTAGTTTTAGCGTGAAAGCGTAACAGACAGACAGACAGAGTTACTTTCGCATTTATAATATTAGTAGGGATGGTCTCTGAGCACAGCGAAAAACGGACGTTGCCCTTTTAGCGCCCTCACGCTCGCACAGTAACCTTGAAGGTTACTGTGCGAGCGTGAGGGCGCTATTACTACGTGCGTGCGACAGAGACAAACAGAAAAAGGTCAATGTACGTTTTATCTATACTAATATAATAAAGAGGAAAAATTTGTACCTATTTTTGTATGTTTGTAATGAATAGGCTCAAAAACTACTGGACCGATTTTAATAATTCTTTCACTGTTGGGAAGCTACTTTCACCCTGAGTGACATAGGCTATAGAATATTTTGAAAAAAATTAAGGATCCGTCCGAAGCCGGGGCGAACGAATATTTGTAAACTGAATATTCTCTCACGATATACCTGTGTTATTACAGACCCTGACCGGAAGCTGGCTCGCGAGGAGCGCGTGATGAAGGCCCGCGAGGAGATGCAGCGGAGACTGGCCGCAGCCTCCGTCAGGGCGGAGGAGGAGAAGAAAGAGGTACACAGACAGACACAGACAGACAGACAGAAATTGTTTTGAAGAAATGATACCTCATTGATAATTTCTGATACCTTTGCGATTATTTAATATTGTAATGAACAACTATTAACGGAGTAGAGAAATTCGATGACCTGTCAGTGGTCCCTATGGTGTAATGGCTGCCGCTAGTAAAGGCATAGGCGTGGGTTCGAATCCCACTGGGGGTCTACAATTTTTTTACTCTTGTCTTTGTACAAAAATATCATTATTATTAACCGATTTTTTACAATTTCCATAATCATAGCACGACTGAGCTGACAACGGTCTAACGCTAAAGTGTAAAGATATCGAAATGTCAGCAAATAAAATAAAATGTAAATATGCGAGTTAAATACGATAATAGTTGTTTCATTCCGACAGATAAAGACAGACAGGCAAAAATACAAAATATTTTTTTGAATAAGCTTAGTCCTTTGCCTCTTATAAGACATATAGGCTATTAATTAAAATGGTGGATTTAAAATATGTAGGGTGCGTCGGGGTAAGGTTGAACGAGATTTTGATGAGATAAACCATGTTTTTTTTAAAGCCTCATAATTTTAATCGTATGAAGCTGACGTATATGAAGTGATGTTTTTAGTAAAGTTAATGAATGGTTCTTCCTATCTACCTGAAAATGGACCTGATTGGAGGTGTTTTTCATATATGAAAACGACGGCAAAGTTAAATTTTTTGCAAAAAAATCGTGGGGTAAGATGGAATGATGAGGGGGGAAGATCGATATAGTTCTTAAAATCTTTAATATCCATTGTAGGTCCATTTAGATTATATTCACCGAAAGCATATTTTTTTCTCTATTCAAATATATAAATACATTTTAAAAATACCTAGTTTTAACTACCAAAATGAAATTTTGTTAAATATAATATTTCAGTCTTACCCCACTTTGTATTCAGATGATATGCGGTTCTCAACCTTTTCTTTTTATATCCTAATATCTAAATTTTACTACCATGTACACAAAAAATGTAATCATTTCTTTATTTAAATAGACAGGTAGTTAAACTAGCTAAATATATTACAACTTTTATTTAAAATCTTTTTTTTTACACATGTTTTCATGAGTTGTGAATATTACACTACTCATGAACAAATCATACAGTTTGACAACCCCTGACTTTTACTATGGGTTTCATAATCGGGGTAAGTTGGAAAAGAAAATATTGCCGTCTTGCCCCTGGGTTTTACAAGCGGTGTAAGATTGAAAAATATAAAAACTCCAAAAATATAAAAGATATGCAAAATCGGATTTTATGTATCAACTAAAAAAAATTTATCAATAACACGTATCAAAAAAACATATTTTTAACTTGCGTGTAGAAGAAACTACGGAACGTGGGGGAAGATTAAAAAACGCATTTATCGCTCAAAAACATACCTTGTCGAAAAATTGCAAAAAAAACATATGCACTCACAACTGACGATTATCGCTGACTGAGATAAGGAACGCAATGAAATTACCTACAAAACTCTGTAGTCAGTGTTAAAAAATATGCACGGAATAGGCAGCTATGAGGGGTTTTTCATCTTGCTCTTTTTTTCATGTTACCCCGACGCACCCTAAATATAAATTTTGTCGACCTGTTGGTCTAGTGGTCAGAGGCTACTAAGCCGGAGGTTGCGGGTTCGACTCCCGCTAGGGGCAGTCAGTGTGAGCACTGGCATCTGTACCTGAGTCTCGGATGTCTTGTATTTATGTATGTTTATCCGTTGTCTAGTTCATAGTACAAGCTTTGCTGAATTTGTGACTAGATCAATTGGTGTGTATTGTCTAAAGATTTTAATTAATTTATAAATAGCTAACTCGTGTTTGTTTCCAGCGTGAAGAGAAAAAGCGGCGCGAGAACGAGGAGCGCCTGCAGAAGTACGGCACGCTCGCCACCAAGGCGGGCCTGCAGGACGACAGTATGTATTTAGCATAATCCCTGCTAATATAATAAATGCGAACTGTCTGTCTGTTACGCTTTCACGCTAAAACTAGTAGACCAATTTAAATGAAATTTGGTACAAAGATAGTCTGGAGCCTGAGAAAGGACATAGGCTACTTTATAACCGACTGCAAAAAAGGAGTTCCACGCAGACGAAGTCATTTCGTTGAACATTCATTATACTTTAGTGGGTACTTACTAGTAATTGGACTCTAGTGTCTCACTTTATGTCAACGGCCAAGTCACACAACATTAACTATAATAATAAAGGAATCGTAGTAAGGAACCTTGGACTTGGCACGACTTTGTCTAGATTTCATTACTTTTTAGAGATAAACAAGCAGCTTCGTCGAGGTTTGGCTAGTTTTCTACAGAATGTTTTTGATGGGATTAATATTGTAAAATTGTCCTGTTTATCGTTACTTTTTTATATGAAAACTTACTCAAGTCGAAATATATTATATATAAACAATGTGATTGTTCGCAGACTTCCTCCCGCTGAGCGGCGGCGCCAGCACGTCCTCCTACCGGCCCCCGCGGCGCTCCGCCTGCGCCGGCGGCGGCTGCGGACGATAGGGACGGACACACACACAGCACACAGACACACAGACACACAGCATACAGACATTGACACAAATACTGACACACTATCACACACAACACTCAAATACACACAGGCAGTGACACACATACACACTGACACAGCACACAGACACACACACTAACACAGAACACAAACACACACACACTAACACTTATCACACTGACACACAGAACACAGGCACACACACACTAACACATAACACAGACACACACACACTAACACTTTTCACACTGACACACAGAACACAGGCACTTACACACTAACACAGAACACAGACACACACACACTAACACTTATCACACTGACACACAGAACACAGGCACACACACACTAACACATAACACAGACACACACACACTAACACTTTTCACACTGACACACAGAACACAGGCACTTACACACTAACACAGAACACAGACACACACACACTAACACTTATCACACTGACACACAGAACACAGTCATACACACTCATACTCCCATACTGACACAAATACACACTGACAGCTGACACAATAATGTGTGTGCGAGTTAGCGTGTGTGTGTTGTGTGTGTGTTGTCTGTGTGTGTGTCGGTGTGTGTATGTGTGTGTTGTGTGTGTTTATACACACTCACTCACTGTCAAAATAGCAGACAGCCTGTATAAAATGTTCACCACAACATCGAACACAAATCCTACTTTTATTTTCGTTTCAAGATGTCTCGAAGTTATTCGAGTTTGTTACTTTATTAAAATGTTAATAAACTAACTGTAAATAACTTATTAGTTTATTTATAAATTACTAGCGACCCGCCCCGGCTTCACACGGGTGCTATAAACCTTCCTCTTGAATCACTCTATCTATTAAAAAAACCGCATCAAAATCCGTTGCTTGTTTTAAAGATTTAAGCGTACATAGGGATATAGGGACAGAAAAAGCGACTTTGTTTTATACTATGTAGTGATATTGGCTATATCATATACCTTATTATGTAAATAATAGTAAATATTCTAAGTTTATGTTTGTTTAAATTAATTAAATAAAAAAACTTAACAAACACTCTTGTTTTATTAAAATTTATAATGAAACCTTAAAAATATATTATTTAGCATAAGACTATTGTCAGCTCAGTCGTGGTACGATTATGGAATCTGTAAAGGCTCCGAACCAGGCTTCTCTCTGTCTTTCGCTGTGTCTAGCCAAGGTTTTCATTGGAGGAGGCTTTTACCCGAAAGGGGTCCACACAGACTACTGAAAATAATAATATACATAACTATATAGTTAATAATAATAAATGGAATTAATTTTTATAGTTGCATGTTTTCAAATTCTAATGATAAATGTAAATATTCTATATAATTTTATTATGATTTATTTTAATGCATTATTTATTTTTACTCTTAATCTAATATAAATCAATGTAAAACTATATTTATCAGAAATTAATTGTACAATGATTCTGTTTGGAATTAAATAAAGCTAATTCATTCATTCATTCATTCAAAGGCTCCGAAACGTCAGCCAATAAAATGCGCGAGTTAAATCCGTTAAAGTTGTTTCATTCCAAATATATTATTACTAGCTTCTGCCCGCGACTTGGTCTGCGCACGATGAGTACTTCACACAATATCGTTATAAAATATAGCCTATATGTTATTCTGATGTATAAGCTATATTGTGGTAAAGTTTCATTCAAATCCATTCAGTAGTTTTTACGTGAAAGAGTAACAAACATCCATACATCCATACATCCATACTTACAAACTTTCGCCTTTATAAATTTTATAATAGTAGTAGGATTATCGAAACGTCAGCCAATAATATAAAATACGAGGGTGAAATCCTTTCTTATATAATTGTTTTAAAAATATCGCAAATAAGGTTAACACCTTTAAAACTACCACCCCTTTCACCCCCCTTCCCACTCTTTTTCTATCTACAAAGCTACCGCCATTATCGTTAATTGTACAAAAATATTTATTAATATTGGAATGAAACAATCATCAACGGATTTAATTTTAACTCCCGTATTTTTATTTTATTCTATTGGCTGACGTTTCGGAGCCTTTACAGGTTCCATAATCGTAGCACGACTGAGCTGACAATAGTCTAACGCTAAAGTGTTTCATAAATCAATTTATGTATAAAATAAAAATACGCGAGTTAAATCCGTTAATAGTTGTTTCATTCCAATGTGTAATAACCGCGAAGGCATCAGAAATTATTATTTATTAATATTGTGTTTGTTTGTAGGTAATAGTCGCTTATTTCTAAAATTACAGCGAAAGTATCGATTTATTTTTTAACTAGCGGCCCCGGCAGACGTCCTGCCCGTCCGATTGTTTCGTCAAAGATCTGTCAAAGTCTTCTGTCACTTCTTCATAAGGCTTCATATTTTCCTCGTTTTTTACACATTTTCCACTGTTTCTTCGCTCCTATTGGTCGCAGCGTGATGTTATATAGCCTAATATCTATCTATCTATCTATCTAAAGCCTTCCTCGATAAATGGTCTATCCAACAAAATAATTTTTGAATTCGAACCAGTAGTTCCTGAGATTAGCGCGTTCAAACAAACAAACAAACTCTTCAGCTTTATAATATTAGTAGGTATAGACAAAGAATACATTTATTGTCAAAACACAATGTCTCCACTCGGTCTGCGTGTTCAGAACTGCCGCCAGACAGAAATATTACATACAAAACAAAATAAATATGTTTTAAATGAAAACTGAGTTTTATTGCTAACTAGCTTCTGCCCGCGACTTCGTCCACGTGAAATAAGTAGTTACTGGCAGTAACCACCACTTCAAATAAAATTAATAGTAAATTTGCACCCCTGTTTTATTCCCTTAGGGGATGAAAATAAAAAATCCTTTCTAAGTGTGAAACAACTGTAGGAATTTCACGACTGAGCTAACGCTAAAGTCAACTCAGCCGGGCTACGAATATGGCAACTGTAAAGTTTTCTAAACGGCAATACGTAAAATAAAATACGCGAGTTAAATCCGTTGTATACCTACTTGTAGTTGTTTCATTCCAATCCAATATACTTTACGCCTTAGGGAGAAGGGCTGTGACCCTCGTTCCGGATCGTATCTGGTCCAACAGATTTCTATTGCGATCCAGCGCGGCAACGCGGCTGCTGTGATGGGAACCTTTGGGTCGGGTACGGGTCGGAATGGGGGTATACAATGAATGTTTTAGGTACTAATCATTTATATTGACGAAGCTTGTTGCCGATTTTATGATATTTGTTAATTGACGAAGCCTGCGTTGTGAATTTGACATTTATGTATGAATTATAATTAGAATTGACTTTTTTATTGTAAACTAGTTTTTATGTTTCTTTGTGTATATATATTCGTTTTGAAATTTTATATACTTAAACATTATTGTTCAAAGGTAACTTCATTCACAGTTATTTTTTCTTTTAAATATAACAATACTCATTATGGTAATTATAATAGCTTTGTTTATTTCAATCAGCGCGAAACCAAAGTTTTTGACACTTAAAATCCTTCCTAATTAATAATTTCTGATGCCTTCGCGTATTTTATTTTATTGGCTTACGTAGCAGAGACTATTGTCAGCTCAATCGTGCTACGATTATGGAATCTGTAACGGCTGCAAAACGTCAGTCAATAAAATAAAATACGCGAGTTAAATCCGTCTATACCTAGGTATAGACGGATTTTGTTGTTGATTGATTGTTTCATTACAATGTGTAATAACTGCGAAAGTATCAGAATTTTTTTTTTGGGATTTCTTACATAATTCACAGAAACCTTGTCTTTAAATAGAAGTGCTAAAAAACTGACCAATACACACACAATTCGGACTTTAGTGATGAAAACTGATGTTTGTGGTAAAATAATGACGTTTATAACTAAATTTTATTACAGATGTTTTTAACCGGTTTTTTTTACAAAAAATATTGTATTTGTAACAACTGTTCATTTGTCGACCTTGTTTTGATAAATGGTGGCGACCACGGACCGGGAGACGCATCGCCGTTAATCCTAAGGTTCCAGGACGTCACTATAAAAAAACATCTTTTCTAAAATCGCGTAAGTTTGATGTGACTGAGATTATACTCTACTCTAGCGGTTCGCCCCGGCTTCGCACGGATCCCTATTTTTTTTTTAAATATTCTATAGCCAATGTTACTCAGGGTGAACGTAGCTTCCCAACAGTGAAAGAATTATTAAAATCGGTCCAGTAGTTTTTGAGCCTATACATACAAACATACAAAAATAGGTACAAATCTTTCCTCTTTATAATATTAGTATGATTTGCACCTAAGTATACAGGTATAATATAAAATTAATTGGGTAGATACAGTAAGCGTTTTTAAACCAGTTGAAAGGTTAATTGGATTGTTAGAAAACTGACCTTACTAGCAAGAATTTCTTAATTGACGCAAATTGTCAATTTCTCAAATAAGTTTTCTATTTGAAGTTGAAAACTATCGTTATCAATATCAAGAATTCATTAAACAGTTCGCAGGTAGCTGAAGTTATTCATAATTAAGATAAGTATTTTAATTAAGTTCAATTGCTTTTTTTCTTTTATCAAATTAAAAATATTTTTCTTGTTTAATTTTGTAATTATAACTGTTTTCATGAAATATATATTGTTATGTTTCGAGGAGTCAAAATCAGCAACTTTTGGTCCAATTATCAATCTTCATTAGGCGATATAAAATTATACATGACTCCAGGAGAACCTACCACGAATTTTTCGCGCGACAAAGCATCTGTCAATAATAAATTCCCAAGACAAAACCATGCTACCCTGCGAGGCTATGATAAATTGTCGAGTCGACATCTTGTCCTGTCGATACCGTCTTATTCCCGCGGTGATCTGTCAAAAATCGGTATCGTTGTCGACAACGACAAATCTTGCCATGTCGATGTCGTCTCTTATGTTGACAACGGAACAATATCGACTCGACAAACCTTCTCCTTGTCTACAACATTCTCAATATTATGTCGACAAGATGTCGACTCGACAGTTCATCATAGGCTCGCTGCAGGTATTAGCTCATTATCTAGGACGTTACTTTATTAAACCGTTAATTTATCACAAATGTCAGTAATTCATCACTCAAGTCAGAAACATCTCATTGGTCAGTTTACTAACACTTTCATTCCCATGGGACACTTAAAAGTTACTAAACTTCGAAACCTGACTGTATCCCATTGAATCCAAAACTACCCGCCAACTCGACATGAAACTTAATCCAAAAAAACCGATTTCTAGTTCAATTACCCGTAATTAAGCGGAGGCCATACAGGAAGGACTGGACTCGAGAAGCCCTACTGCCACACAGGGGTCTCGCCACCCTATTACCCAGCTGCTCCCTCTCTCTCCCACCCACCCAAAACCCCCTTCACCAGAGAGGGATGAAAAGACGAAAACGACGCGAGCACCGGCGTTCCGGGTGCGTCAACGGCGGGGGGCCCGCGCGCAACGCTCAGTGTTCGGCCGGCCGCCACCACGCACGCACGCCCATGATGCCCGCGTGAACAAAACAACGCGATGCTGTTCGAAAGCCCCAACGCTAAGCTCTTCCCGGCTTTTAACATCCCGCCGCCCGTCAGGCTAAGGTAAACCAGCCCCGGCCATTTTGTTACAGTGAGAGTGTTGTGCGCGACGTCCACTCGACATGGCCGTGTGACGCCAAACGTCGATACTAAATCACGTCTACATGTGCTCCATCGCCTCCGTCCAGGCCCCGAGATCACTGGCAGCCAATGTCAAAGTCGTCGATGGTCGAACAGTAAACACGGGCTTCCTGTCGATTGTTCGCGTAACATAACAACGGTGGAAAGTGGTATCGCCGCAGCGATTGTAAAACTGCAATAAATTTCGCTCCGCGTACGGTAGATTCGGTGTAATTGGTTTTGTAATTTCGTTTATGAATTCAATTGGAATGTAATCGGGAGATAAATAAGTAGGAAGGTTCGGTTACAGTGACGAGGAATGGATTAATTATGGCTTCGATTATATCAATAGACATAATTGTGATAGGCGATGAAATCTTCAGCCAAAGATAATCTATTTTAGTCTATAAATAGCAAAAAACATGATTTAGCTGCAGACAATGTCAGGTCGGCGCAATGCAACGTGAAGTTATGCACGGGACAGAAAATTTTACTCCCCTACATTTTCAACAGCAAATCTCATGTCGGAACAAAAAAATCCGAGTGGACTACGTAAAAACCGTTTTTTTGTTACAACGAACAAGTTTTTTCTTATACCAACAATAGTCATCGGTAAATGTGTACAAATTTGCGATGCTAATTTAGTCAGTTCAAGTGCTCAAACACTGACGTTAGGATTTAATACTGACATTACTAGACAGTTTAAACATAAAGTTTTCTATCAAGGCTAAATGCATTACATGGTTCGAGCGGAACGCTATATAATATGAAATATCAAACAAAAATAGAATCAACAAATTGATTTTACGAGAAATCGGCTGCCCAAAGCAATCTATAAAATTAAAATGACCGTTATTACATAAACATGGAGTGAACAAATCTATATATATAGGTTCTTATCTATTACCAAAGTAATTATTTTTAAAATATTTGAAATAAAACGAGTATCTACTTAAAGTGAGGCTAAGTAATGGTAAGCAATCAAACTTTACTATTAATTGAAATCTAAAATAGTTGTACTCGTCAACGCAGTTTGCTGTCAATATATTGTCAAATTCACAGAACATATAAAATCAATACACGCAAGTTATATACGTAATAGTTATCTCATATCAATTAATTAAGTATACTGTGATTCTAATTGAAGCCACTAAATATCACTACATAGTATAAAACAAAGTAGCTGTCGCTCTGTCTCTATGTACGCAATTTTTAAAAGTACGCAACTGATTTTGATGGTGTTTTTCATAGTTCAAGAGGAAGGTTTATTTGTATAATTCATGCATAATATCGTAGAGAAACTAATAGTTAGTATCAGCATTGCACCCGGGCGAAGCCGGGGCAAGTCGCTGTTGTTTAATAAAATGTGATGTACTTACCTTGTCTATTTTAACCTTTTCACCGCCCCAGTCGGTAGTTACCGACAACAGAAAGCAGTACCACTAGCGCCTCGTCGGCCCGTGCCGACTGAAAGTCAGAGGCGAAAATTATAAGTAAATTAAAAGTTTAGTATACAAATTATGAACTTTTATTATTGTTTAAAGCCTCAATTACCGTAAACTTTATACATAAACGTGATACTATATAATATCATTGAATAAATAAACATTTTTGCGCGCCTTGATAAAATGCAGCAAGTACGCCAGTACCTGAAGCCCTAGTCGGCGATAGCCGCGGCGTAGTGCTGTTACCAACTGTGTTTTGTTTGTTGCAATACACGTTACGAAAATTTTAATGTAGGTGAATTTATAAATGTGTAGTTCTATAATTGTAAGTTCACTAATTAATTTACTTGAATGCGATTAATTAATCAAAATGGGAATAGTAAAATATATTTTACAGCATATTTTGAACACTTATTTAAATTAGTCCCGCGGCTATACACGACCAGTCATGTCTGAGATCAGCTCGTTCAAGTAAATAACAAACGTAAAAATTGTATATTACTCTAATTTTTATCCTGTATACCTCTGTCAATTATTATAATGAAGTAGTTCGACTAGCAACCAAGGACAAGTATTCTAGTTTAGGTAATTATGTATATTAAATATTTACAAACCTATCGTTACTTTATCTAAAGCACAGGCAACCAAATAGGGTCTTTGTTAAATAGAAAACTACTACATCCAGGTAAAGAAATGACCCTTTTATTAATGTTTTTTTCTACCTGAAACACTCATTAGCAATAACAATAGGCTTAATTTTTGTGAGGAATTCTTAGTAAATATGTAAAGCACACCGCACGTGCAGGCGGTATTTCAAACAAATTCCTAGAAAATGCCGAATATATGCTATTTGTACTTCCTAAATAATTATCGGAATTTATTTAAAAACTTTGTTTGTAAGAAATCTAGGTACTGCATTTTATTATTGGTTTGTTGCTAAAGAATGTGTAGGATTTTTTCTTTCGATTCCCTGCCAAAATGTCGATAAATGCAGTTAACACATACCTACAACAGTTTCACATCTCTAGAATCAAAGCAATTTGCAGTACCTAAAAGCCCGGGTCGGCCGGTGCCGACAACGCATGACGTCATCGCGTGAGTAGTGTGGTGACTTTCGTCACTAAAGTGTACTGTAAATAAAGCAAATATTTTGATCTTTTCATTATTTAATGTTGTTTTATAAGGTTAATAATCAATGATCATGTAGTAACAACATTATTGTATTATTCTTTTGACATTTCTTCGACTTTTTGGATATAATTATCGAGGAATTATTTAAATATCGATACACCATTTCCAAGTCACTATGGTTTCTCGATCTCGAATGCTTGTTTTTGTACTGGCGTCACAGGCTCAGCGTTTTGTATTGTTGCGTGGCGGCGAAAAGGTTAAGCAATATGTTTTAAATATGATATTTTTATAAGCGCAGCTGCCATTTCAAGTGGTGTAAGAACTCTTAAATAGAGTCCTGTTTTTGATCACTGTCTGACCAAAAGCTTTAATAGACAATCGTCTGCTCAGTCGTGCTACGAATATGGCAACTGTAAAGCTTTGCAAACATTAGCTAATAAAATAAAATACCTACTTAAATTAGAGTCAAATCCGTTATAGTCTCATTCCAAAAGCTTTAAGTTCTAAGTCAGTATTGGTCAGTAAATTTTAGGTCAGATTTTTGACACTAAAGTTTTTAATATTCACTATTACCCAAGAAAAAGAAGATAGTTTTGACTAGCTGTTAAGCAAAACGTGAAAACATTATGACTGTTTTTTACAATTATACTTAGGTAAGTTTGAAATCAATGAATCGTAGCTACTTAAATTAATTATACTCTGACATTTCAAGATCACATTTTTAACACTGGGTTAAATCTTATTTGTTATTTTCCAATGTGTAACTACGAAAGCATCAGAAATTTGGTACTTATATTGGCAAAACGGCCTGTAATAACACGTGACATTTTATTATAATAATATCATAATATGACTTAACAACGATTTTAAACATTTGGTTTCAACCACTATTTGGATGCTTAAATAAAATAGTTGATTCTCGTTGAAAGTATATTTATAAGACTTACTTAATAATAAAACAAAATGATATCATAAAAAATCATAAACAATTATAAAATATAAATTGTACGTACCTATATAAAAAGGCCTCTACATTAGGAGCGTTGGCCCTGCGGCCATTACTACCTGTGGAGTGTTTTTAACGACTATTTATACTATAGGTTCAACCTTATTTTGTAAACAGACAAACCTTTGCAAGGTCGATGAGATAATAATACTCTGTGTTATAATATGACAAAGGGATTTTTAAAAATTTGCCCCTTAAAGGGGTTAAAACGAGATGAAAAAGAATATAATTATATATAATGTAACTTAATAATTCATTTAACATTTCAGGATTAAAATGATTTTAAAAACATAAAGAAATGAAAAAAATAATATACCTACAAAAGGCGAACTTAATGCTATGGAATTCTCTACCAGGAAACCTTTGAACTGAACAGAGAGTTGTGTAAACAAATATAACACAAATAATAATCAAAATTATGCATTAACTAATAAAATAACCAGATTAAGTATTCAAATAGGAAATTTGTCATACTGCGGCGTCCCTGCGGTATTGTTCGCTTTCATAAATAACTAAGTATTCTCCTGCTTACGACTTAAATACATAATACTACGGAAAATCTTTACCTAATAATATTTCAAAAACATCGAGAGCGGTCTCTAGCTGCCCCTGTGGGACTGTGGTGTGAGTATAATATGTATGTATTGAGGAAGGAAGCAAGAGAGGTGTGTCAGAATCGTGGCGAGTGGAGAGCGGTCTCTGGCTGCCCCTGTGGGACTGTGGCGTGAGTATATGTATGTATTGAGGAAGGAAGCAAGAGAGGTGTGTCGGGATCGTGGCGAGTGGAGAGCGGTCTCTGGCTGCCCCTGTGGGACTGTGGCGTGAGTATAATATGTATGTATTGAGGAAGGAAGCAAGAGAGGTGTGTCGGGATCGTGGCGAGTGGAGAGCGGTCTCCGGCTGCCCCTGTGGGACTGTGGCGTGAGTATATGTATGTATTGAGGAAGGAAGCAAGAGAGGTGTGTCGGGATCGTGGCAAGTGGAGAGCGGTCTCTGGCTGCCCCTGTGGGACTGTGGCGTGAGTATATGTATGTATTGAGGAAGGAAGCAAGAGAGGTGTCTCGGGATCGTGGCGAGTGGAGAGCGGTCTCTGGCTGCCCCTGTGGGACTGTGGCGTGAGTATATGTATGTATTGAGGAAGGAAGCAAGAGAGGTGTCTCGGGATCGTGGCGAGTGGAGAGCGGTCTCTGGCTGCCCCTGTGGGACTGTGTGAGTATATGTATGTATTGAGGAAGGAAGCAAGAGAGGTGTGTCTGGATCGTGGCGAGTGGAGAGCGGTCTCCGGCTGCCCCTGTGGGACTGTGGCGTGAGTATATGTATGTATTGAGGAAGGAAGCAAGAGAGTTGTGTCAGGATCGTGGCAAGTGGAGAGCGGTCTCTGACTGTCCCTGCGGGACATAATCGCGGTAGTTATCGTGCAAAAAGGGTTGCATGATTAATAAGTATATTTTCTTTTCGTTCCCTTCTTGACTTCCTAACGAGAATATAGCATGTTTCTGTTAAATCGATAGTCGGTCATAGCAACGCTATATGCGGAAGGAGCTAAGTTTATTATCTCTTACAGTTTATTAGGTTCAAATATTAACTAGCTACGTATCTTCCGACCTTTATAAGAACTTGTAAAAGTTGAATCAATATAATCATTTCTGAGGGGTGGATTTTTAAAAATCCTTTCTTTTCCCTTGCGTTACTATATCTCTAACATATAACATATTATATATGTTTTCTATTAGGCCAAGGGACAACCGATTCGCCCACATATATAAACTAATGACTCCAATTTGCTTCCAGACCGATCTATAAATACTTATCATTCGTGCAAGAAATTGTAACGATTTTGCTTCGCCAATTTTAAATAAATACCTAATGATTATAGTATTATGGTTTTCTATTAGATATCGTATACCTGCGCTTTGTAAATAAACGTTTTGTATGGATTTAGTATTAAAAAATATCTATATAAATAACTAGCGGTTCGCCCCGGCTTTGCACGAATCCTTAATTTTTTCAAAATATATAGGTATAGCCTATGTTACTCAGGGTGAACGTAGCTTCCCAACAGTGAAAGAATTATTAAAATCGGGCCAGTACTTTTTGAGTTTATTCGTTCCAAAAAAATACAAATCTTTCCTCTTTATAATATTAGTATCTAGAATAGATAGAAAATGAATTGCTGTTCATTAGTCTGGGTAAAACTCGAGAACGGCTGAACCGATTTGGCTGATTTTTATCTTGAAATGTTCGTCCGTTATAATTGATTCATTCCAATGCCTAATTATAATTAATATATGTAATTTGAAAAAAATATACCTTATTGAGTTTCTTGTCGTTTCATCTCAAGTGAGATTTTTCGGAAACGGCATCTTCTGACCTTCATAAGAGCTTGTAAAAGCCTAAATTGAACAAATATAATCACTTTAGCGTTAGACTATTGTCAGCTCAATCGAGCTACGATCATGGAAACTGTAAAGAATCCGAAACATCACCAAATAAAATAAAAATACGCGAGTTAAATCCGGTATTAGTTGTTTCATTCCAATGTGTAATAACAGCGAAGGCATCAGAAATTATTAAATATAATAATTTCTGATGCCAACGTGGTTATTACACATTGGAATGAAACTACTATTAACGGATATATTTTTGACTAGCTGTGCCCGCGACTTCGTCCCCGTGGAATAGTAATTCTTCATAAGGCTTCATATTTTCCCCGTTTTTTACACATTTTCCACTGTTTCTTCGCTCCTATTGGTCGCAGCGTGATGTTATATAGCCTAAAGCCTTCCTTGATTAGTGCGTTCAAACAAACAAATAAACAAACTCTTCAGCTTTATAATATTAGTATAGAATTTGATTTTTGATTTCTTGCCGTTTCGAAGGCAAGTGTGTTAAACGGGGCAGATCTGTAACCAGCCAATTATGCGTTTTGTTCTTAGTCACGCGAGTTGTTCGCTGCTTAGTAATAATTATGTAAACTAATTATTCTTTTAATTAGATGCCATTGTTTATTGTTAACTAGTGTAAGTTATGCCTTATTTAACTGAAATCTTGGGACTAACTATAAACTTAGGGGGTAAAACATGAAGTGCATTTTTGCATAAAACTATTTTATTAATAACTAGCTTCTGCCCGCGACTTCGTCGGCGTGGAACTCCTCCTTTTTTGCAGTCGGTTAAAAAGTAGCCTATGTCCTTTCTCAGGCTCCAGACTTTCTTTGTACCAAATTTCATTTAAATTGGTCCAGTAGTTTTAGCGTGAAAGTGTAACAGACAGACAGAGTTACTTTCGCATTTATAATATTAATAAGGATTTCTGATGTCTTCGCGGTTATTACACATTGGAATGAAACAACTATTAAAGGATATAAACGCTAAAGTAATTATATTTGTTTATTATATTTGTTCAATTTAGGCTTTTACAAGCTCTTATTTTCGTTTCCGAAAAATCTCACTTGAGATGAAACGGCAAACTCAATGAGGTATCATTTTTGAAAATATGTAATTAGGCATTGGAATGAAACGATTATGACGGATTTAAGTCGCGTATTTTATTTTATTGGCTGACGTTTCGGAGCCTTTACAGATACCATAATCGGACCACTAGACCAACAGGCCGTCAAATAGACTCTATACGGTATTATTATTTAAAAACACCCCTTTGTAAGCGTTATATCCAGAGGGTAGCGATCAGCTGTTGAATAATCAATCATAAACATAACAGATGCTAGTTTATTTCTAATTATTATTAAATAATAATTATATTTATTACTAGCTGTGCCCGCGACTTCGTCCGCGTGGAATAGTAATTCTTCATAAGGCTTCATATTTTCCCCATTTTTTACACATTTTCCACTGTTTCTTCGCTCCTATTGGTCGCAGCGTGATGTTATATAGCCTAAAGCCTTCCTCGATAAATAGTCTATCCAACAAAAAAATATTTTTTCAATTCGAACCAGTAGTTCCTGAGATTAGCGCGTTCAAACAAACAAACTGTTGAGCTTTATAATATTAGTATAGATGTTTGTTTATTTCTAATTATTATTAAATATTAATTATATTTAATATATCGTCAGCACGGCGAATATGGGAAACGTGAAGTTTCCGAAACGTCAAAATTAAATTAAATACGCGAGTTAAGTCTATAGTTTTTTCATTCCAATGTATAATAACCGCGAGAGCATCACGAATTTAATAAAAAGTGGCCCTAAAGTTAACTGGAAGTTATTTTAAAAAATAAGTTTTCCACTTTTGCTTTTTCTATGGATTATTTACAAACATACATACAGTTCCTAAGGCGCGTACATTCATTATACTAGCGACGCGTCCTAGTTTCGCTCGGATATGTTTTGATACTAATCATCCGCACGAATCCCTTTTTTAAAGCCTATGTCACTCGGGAATAGTGTAGCTTCCCAACAGTGAAAGAATTTTTCAAATCGGTCCAGCTGTTCTGGAGCCTATTCAATCCAAACAAACAAACCTTTCCTCTTTATAATATTAGTATAGATATGTGGAAGTTCGCCACTTTTACAGCTTTTTGTAATACAAACAAACAAACAAACATACATAAATACAGGTCCTTCGTACAAATTGTATCAGTATAAGAAAGCACAAACAGGCTGGGTTGCAAGATGGCCGCGCGACGTTGCCGCTCTTCACAGAGCGGCGCGCGCGCAGCGGCGGTACCACGGCCGCGGCCGCTAGGGGTGAGAACAGAGCGAGTTGGGGTGAGAACATAATGAGTTTTGGGGTGAAAAGAATGTAGTCAAAACAGGTGTAGGGTCATTGATGCTTAACTTACAATAACAGATTATTTTTGGCCATATAATTATTTTACTTGTTCGTACTGAAATCGTTAATACTAATATTATAAAGCTGAAGAGTTTGTTTGTTTGTTTATTTGTTTGTTTGAACGCGCTAATCTCAGGAACTACTGGTTTGAATTCAAAAATTCTTTTTTTGTTGGATAGACCATTTATCGAGGAAGGCTTTAGGCTATATAACATCACGCTGCGACCAATAGGAGCGAAGAAACAGTGGAAAATGTGTAAAAAACGGGGAAAATATGAAGCCTTATGAAGAAGTGACAGAAGACTTTGACAGATCTTTGACGAAACAATCGGACGGGCAGGACGACGTCTGCCGGGGCCGCTAGTCGTTAATATAAGGAACAATAAAATTATAATATTTTTTTAATAATAATAATTAATATATTTAAGTTAATATTTATTTTTGCGTCCAAATACTTAATTATGTTCTCTGTCTACAAAAAGAAAATGGCGTGCATACTTTGGAATGAAACAAAACGGATTCAACTCGCTTATTTTTTATTTGCTGATGTCTCGAAACTTAACTTCCATACATTAATAGTAGCCGACTGAGATGACGATAGTCTACACTATCACGCAAGGGCGTGCATTTCATATAGGCACAATGTCACTAATGCATGAAGTGCCTACCCTGGCGATATACTTACGTTCTCCCCACTGCACGCGCCTGCAGTATCACGAATAACCAAAGGTAGAATAAAATTAAACTTAGGCACAAAACAGGCCGTCAAATTATTGAATATTCTTTTTAGGATTGTTTTCTCACTGGATTCTCACTCTATGAGTTGTAGATGAGAGTCAGTAGTGCCGCAGCGGCGCTTGCGGTCCTTGCTTGCTGCGACCCGAGTCGCATCTATTCAAGGACAATATATACAGACATACATACATATATATCTAGTTCAAAAGCCATGGGCGAAACGAAACCTTCAGCAAAATCACATAACTAGATTCTCCGTAGGTAAACTTAATTGGTGGTTGGGGTAACTGATAAATTTTACCCCTTTTTTATATATTAGATCATTGTGGCGCCCATGGGTAACATAATATATATTTTTTACGTACTAGCTAGCCCCCCTTAGAAGTTCCTGGTAGGTTTTGATTCCCTTGCGAGTGTCGAGAGTTACCTTAGATATAGGTACTTATTCTTAGTTTGTCTATGTCTGCTCCCCCCCCCCTTAACAAAATCCAAGCTTCACCCTTGTTTGCAAGGGCGTGCATTCCATATAGGCATAATGGTATAAATGTATCGAGTGCCTACCCTGACAATGCACGCGCCTACTTGTTTCAAAGCACACACTCAGTTTTATTAAGTGAATAAAAAACAATACGAAGTTTATAAAAGAGTTAATAAAAATAAAATTTGTTTATCGTACTGAGAATTGTTTACACTGACTATTGTATACAGTTATCTGTTTACGTTACAAACGCGAATGTACCTACTCACAGATTTATAAACATTTATGATGATTTCGCGTTGAAAAGAGGCATCTAATAGTTACTGATGCTTTTGCGGTTATTACACACTAGCGGCCCCGGCAGACGTCGTCCTGCCCGTCCGATTGTTTCGTCAAACATCTGTCAATATCTTCTGTCACTTCTTCATAAGGCTTCATATTTTCCCCGTTTTTCACACATTTTCCACGGTTTCTTCGCTCCTATTGGTCGCAGCGTGATGTTATATAGCCTAAAGCCTTCCTCGATAAATGGTCTATCCAACAAAAAAATATTTTTTGAATTCGAACCAGTAGTTCCTGAGATTAGCGCGTTCAAACAAACAAACAAACAAACTCTTCAGCTTTATAATATTAGTATAGATTGGAATGAATCAACTATAACGGATTTAACTCGCGTATTTTATTTTATTTGCTGACGTTTCGAAGCCTTTACAGATTCTATAATCGCACGACTGAGCTGACAATAGTCTTATGCTAAAGCCGTTTAAAGTTGTTTCATTCTAATATAATAACCGCGAAGGCATCCGAAATTATTAAATCCTACTACTATTATAAAGGCGAAAGTTTGTAAGTATGGATGTATGGATGTTTGTTACTCTTTCACGTAAAAACTACTGAATGGATTTAAATGAAACTTTACCACAATATAGCTTATACATCAGAATAACATATAGGCTATATTTTATAACGATATAGTGTAAAATACTAATCATACGCAGACGAAGTCGCGGGCAGAAGCTAGTAAACAATAGTTTAAAAGTTTCATACAAATTTCACCCCCTATTTCAATTACCTCCCCCATTTTGCACCTTTAGAGGAATTTCCAAAAACCTAATCTTAGCGTTGATTATTAATATTGAAGCGATACAATGCAAATGTACATACAAAGGCGAACTTATGCCAAGGGATCTGTTCTAGGTAACATTTGGGAGATTAAGAGTACTTTATAAGAGGCGAATTTCAATATTAAATGAAATTCGTCTTCCAACAGTCAAAGAATGTTTATGATAGATAAAAAAATGGACCAAAGAATAACCTAGTAGTACCTACCTACGCGAAAATCGAAAATCTATACTACTAATATTATAAAACTAAAGAGTATGTTTGTTTGAACGCGCTAATCTCAGGAACTACTGGTTCGAATTGAAAAAAACTTTTTTTGTTGGTTAGACCATTTATCGAGGAAGGCTTTAGGCTATATAACATCACGCTGCGACCAATACGAGCGAAGAAACAGTGGAAAATGTGCAAAAAAATAGGGAAAATTATTATATGAAGAATAATTAATCCACGCGGACGAAGTCGCTGGCAGTCTGTCTGTCTGTTACGCTTTCACGCTAAAACTAGTGGCTCGATTTAAATGAAATTTGGTACAAAGAAAGTCTGGAGCCTGAGAAAGGACATAGGCTACTTTTTAACCGACTGCAAAAAAGGAGGAGTTCCACGCGGACGAAATCGCGGGCAGAAGCCAGGGCGGGTTGCTAGTTTAAAATGCTAGTTGCCTTGACCTATATATTTTTTGTCATTTTATATGTTGCTGTAATGAGTTGAGTTACTTTGATGTTTTAATAGTATATTAATAAAATACGTCCAGAGTGGCGTGCACAGATGTCACTCACTAATAACAAATTGCACAGAATTAAATCTTAACTCTTTGATTTAGGGTTTAAATTTAATTAGCAACGATATCTTAGTTTTTGTGACGCATATAAATTAACGAATTGATATAATGGACTAGTTTTGCCCGCGACTTTGTCTGGAAATTAGGTTTTTGGGAAGCTTAGATGTATTTCATTGTTATTTCATGGGTGAAAGGGGGTGAAGTTTATATGATTTTTTTTTATGCTTGAATGGATTTTCTTCAAAAGTTTTACGAATATTTTACTCAAGATTGCGATCATAAATTATTGGAAATAATAATTATTAATCATAATTAAAGAACAAAACGTAATATTTTTTTTATTTCGTTAAAAGAGACGTGAACTAAAATCTAATTATTTATTAGGAAATATGACGTAAGTAATCTCTAAAAATGATTTTTTTTATTAATTTTTTTTAACGTACGCATACGAAGTCGCGGGCAGAAGTTAATACATATAAGATTCAGATATAGACCATGTTTATCACACATGCCCCTAGCCGGATTCGAACCTACTGACCACTAGACCAACAGGCCAAGTTTATGTATTTATCACTTAACATCCCTACTCCCTACTAATATTATAAATGCGAAAGTAACTCTGTCTGTCTGTCTGTTAGGCTTTCACGCTAAAACTACTGGACCGATTTAAATGAAATTTGGTACAAAGAAAGCCTAGAGCCTGAGAAAGGACATAGGCTACTTTATAACCGACTGCAAAAAAGGAGTTCCACGCGGACGAAGTCGCGGGCAGAAGCTATTCTTAATATAATATTTCCTGCGAGGAACCGCCTCAAGCGACTACGGTTAAAATAACTTCGTTTAGCCAATTACACGGCTCACCTCACTGTGATTACGGTGACGCCACAAGGCAATCTATACTAATATTATAAAGCTGAAGAGTTTGTTTGTTTGTTACGCGCTAATCTCAGGAAGTACTGGTTCGAATTGGAAAATTCTTTTTTGTTAGATAGACTATTTATCGAGGAAGGCTTTAGGCTATATAACATCACGCTGCGACCAATAGGAGCGAAGAAACAGTGGAAAATGTGTAAAAAAACGGGGAATATATGAAGCCTATATGAAGAATAACTATTCCACGCGGACGAAGTCGCGGGCTCAGCTAGTTTCTTATATAGTAATACAAGCTTCTGTCAGCGACTTCGTCCGCGTGGAATAGTTATTCCTCATTATAATAATTTTCCCCGTTTTTTTAAACATTTTCCACTGTTTCTTCGCTCCTATTGGTCGCAGCGTGATGTTATATAGCCTAAAGCCTTCCGCGATAAATGTCTATCAAACAAAAAAATATTTTTCAATTCGAACCAGTAATTTCTGAGATTAGCGCGTTCAAACAAACAAACAAACAAACAAACTCTTCAGCTTTATAATATTAGTATAGACAAGCTTCTGTCAGCGACTTCGTCTGTGTACGATAACCACCCCCGTTTTACCCTTTTAGGGGGCGAATTTTCTGAAATATTTCACACTAACGGCCCGCCCGCGACTTCGTCCGCGTGGAACTCCTTTTTTGCAGTCGGTTAAAAAGTAGCCTATGTCCTTTCTCAGGCTCCAGACTTTCTTTGCACCAAATTTTGTTTAAATCGAGTAGTTTTAGCGTGAAAGCGTAACAGACAGACAGACAGAGTTACTTTCGCATTTATAATATTAGTAGGGATGTTTCATCACTTTCGATGAGGAACTTTCATACTGAATTTTATTCCAATAACTTCAAAAACGGCAAAGTTTCATATATATACTAATTTTGAAAATTAATTGCGTATATCTGATTTGAATGACTAATTATTTATCTAAAATATTTGTATACTAACTATTGTATTTTTGTTTCAGGTATTTATTAGAAAACCACAAGATTCGGAGTTGGTAAAATATATAAATTTAAATTTATCATATTGACTGCCTCTAGCAGGATTCGAACCCGCAACCTCCGGATTCGTAGTCAGCTCTGACCACTAGACCAACAGGCCGACAAGCCGGCCAAATGTGAGTCGGGCTAGCGCACATGCCACTATCTTTAAAAATCTATACTACATAATAATATTATAAAGCTAAAGAATTTGTTTGTTTGTTTGTTTGAACGCGCTAATCTCAGGAACTACTGGTTCGAATTGAAAAATTATTTTTGTTGGATAGACCATTTATCGAGGAAGGCTTTAGGCTATATAACATCACGCTGCGACCAATAGGAGCGAAGAAACAGTGGAAAATGTGTAAAAAACTGGGAAAATGATTATATGAAGAATAACTATTCCACGCGGATGAAGTCGCGGTCACAGCAAGTGTGTAATAAGCGCAAAGGTATTAGGCAAGAAAGGAAGGCTTTAAAACAAAACAGACAAACATACATCCGTAATATTATAGTATATTGAAGTCTATTTGACCTCACGATTTTTCGTTTAAAAAAAGTAACAATCAGACCGTTATGATTTCGTATTGTGACGAAATGTTATTGCTTTAATATTCCTTATTGCAATGTGTTTAAAGTTCATTTTGCAATGAAAGTGGTAAGAATTTCAAAAGTAATTTTGAATTCGTCTATTTTCAATAGCGGTGTTTAGTGGGTTCTAATCCTGTTAGAGACAATGTTTTGTTTTATTTATTATTAATTTAAAAACAGTAATTAACTTACAGTCGTAACCAACACGTTAATTATGTTATACACTTACCATATTCGCATTAAACATTTACATACTTACCTAATTAGCATATCAAAACATATATATTATCACTACGGTAGTCTATTCTAATATAATAAAGAGGAAGGGTTTGTTTGTTTGTATTGAATAGGCTCCAAAACTACTGGACCTATTTCAAAAATTCTTTCACTGGTGGGAAGCTACACTATTACCGAGTATAGATTTAATAGTTGCCGTTTCGGAGCCTTTACAGATTCCATAATCGTAGCACGACTTTAGCATACATTTATTTATACAGAGGCTCGTGCCCAGTAGTGGGATGTTTATAGGCTTTTTTTATAGCTGTGAGTACGTCTGTGTCTGTCGGATGTAACGACGAGAGGAAATCTGATTCAACCTCAAGTTCTCATGTTTTTTGCACCTTTGTTGTACGACGAGTCAAGGTTACGGGTCTTTTGTTATGGCAACTGGAGTCAAATTGTTTATGCAATAATGTACAAGAAAATATATATAGCCTTAGACTATCGTCAGCTCCGTCGTGCTACTAATATGGGTACTGTAAAGTTTTGGAAATGTTAGCTAATAAAATTAAATACGCGAGTTATACCTATTAATAGTAAAGTGCTAATATGGGAATTTTAAACTTTTAGAAAAGTTAACAAATAAAAAGATACTCGAGTTAAATCCGTTACAGTTTTATTCCATTGTGTAATAACCGCGAAGTGAACAGATTTTCTTTATAGATGTTTGAATGTGACATATATTTTTGAGCTTGTGTCGTTGTTAATATTGAAAAATAGAAATTCAATACCTACTTGTGCAAAATTTGAAAATGACCTAAGTTCATAAAAGGCGATTTAATGCTTTGAGAGTATCGTAAATTTGCTGCAATTTTTGACATACATAGGTATATACATATTTTATATATGTATCTTTCAATTACGTTGGCAAAGACGTTTCATATTTTCACAACTCTAAGGAACAGTAGTTCTAAATATTTGATATGAATTTTAGCTTGATACTTTCACGCGTTCCTAAGAAAAAGGGTATTGACAGACAGACAGACGGACAAAAAAGTGATATAAGGGTTCCGTTTGTTCCTTTTGAGGTACGGAACCCTAATAAGCAAACCTTTTACGTCAATTTCAGTTTAAAATTGTTAAAATTTAAAGTGACATAACGTCAAAACATACTATTCCAGTTATGTTAGATTTTTGTTAACTATAAAACAGTAGTGACAGACGGACAAACCAAACATCCGGCAAAGCATTAATAGGAAATAACTTTTGGCAAGCTGACAGACAGACAGACGCGTCTGTTATTGTTTTATTTATTGTCACTATAAATTTTACTTGGATTTGTTGTCGCATATATTTTGCGAGTTTATTATATACTAGCTTCTGCCCGCGACTTCGTCCGCGTGGAACTCATTTTTTGCAGTCGGTTAAAAAGTAGCCTATGTCCTTTCTCAGGCTCCAGACTATCTTTGTACCAAATTTCATTTAAATCGGTCCAGTAGTTTTAGCGTGAAAGCGTAACAGACAGACAGACAGAGTTACTATCGCATTTATAATATTAGTAAGGATAAGGATTTGCAAATATTTTATTAGTAAATTTGATAAAAATCAAGTAATTATATTTATAGAGGGATCAAAAAGTTTCATACAAACTTTCACCCCTTGTTTCACCCCCTTTAAGGACGTACCAAAAATCCCCTCTCAGTTCAGTACTAATTAGATATACGGCAGCTATATAAAAAACTAGCTTCTCCCCGCGACTTCGTCTGCGCATGATAATTGATAAGCACCCCGTTTTACCCCATTAAGAGGTAAATTTTCAAAAATTTACATTATAAAATGAACCCTACGTTTCAAGGTTCTAACCCTTATAGTTAGGCCCTGCGTTGATATGTCAGTCATCAAGCTTCTCCTTTTATATCAATACATAGTATAAAACAAAGTCGCTTTCGCTGTGTGTCCGTATATATGCTTAGATCTTTAAAACTACGCAACGGATTTTGATGCGGTTTTTTTTAATAGATAGAGTGATTCTTAAGGAAGGTTTATAGCCCCCGTGTGAAGCCGGGGCGGGTCGCTAGTATTATATAAAAGGAGAAAACGTGATAAAGAACGAGCCGTCTGACGAAGCATTTCGGCACCAACTGAGGAACTTTTTATTGGAAAATCCATTCTATTCTGTTGACGAATTCGTTCAGAAATATAAATAAACTAGCGGCCCGTCCCGGCTTCGCACGGGGGGACTTAAGATTGTTTTAAGGCCTCAGAAACGATACTTTTCCCCCGTTTTTGAAACATTTTCGGTTACTGCTCCGCAACTATAAGACCTAGCGTGATATTATATAGCCTATGTTACTCGGGGATAATGTAGCTTTCCAAAGGTGAAAGAATTTTTGAAATTGGTCCAGTAGTTTCGGAGCCTATTCATTACAAACATACAAAAATACAAATGTTTCCTCTTTATAATATTAGTATAGATTATTGATTTGTCTATTTAAAAGTATTAAATTGTATGTATTAAATATAAATTATTCCGTATGACAAATTGTATTGACGACTAATGAGAAAAATCTATGATAGTTAATATACCTATTTGACATTATATGTATGACTAAATCTTATTGTAATTTTGATGTTAATTATTATTTAATTTATTGTTCTTTGTTTTTGTTTTTGACGATCTCAATATGAGTACATAATAATAAATGTAATTATATTGTATGAATTTTGGGAAATAAATAAATCTAATCTAATCTAATCTATAAAGATATACATATATATATATTTTTCTAAAGCATAATTATAATCTACTAAGGATATCGGTTAGTTTAGCCGTTTATATATTACTTCCTTGTAATATTATAAACACATTTTGTGTGCGTGTTTGTTACTCTTTCAGACTAAAACTACTGAATGGATTGTGATGAAACTTTGCAATAATTAGCTTATGCAAAACAACATATAGATCTATACTAATATAATAAAGAGGAAATGTTTGTTTTTGACAAATTTGAAAAATTCTTTCACTGTTGGAAAGCTACACTATTCCCGAGTGACATCCCTACTATCCCTACTTCCCTACTAATATTATAAATGCGAAAGTAACTCTGTCTGTCTGTCTGTCTGTCTGTTACGCTTTCACGCTAAAACAAGTAGACCGATTTAAATGAAATTTGGTACAAAGAAAGTCTGGAGCCTGAGAAAGGACATAGGCCACTTTTTAACCGACTGCAAAAAAGGAGGACTTCCACGCGGACGAAGTCGCCGGCAGAAGCTAGTAGGCTATAAAAAAAGGGATCCGTGCGAAGCCGGGGCGGGCCGCTAGTAGGCTGTGTTTATAAGGTATTGTGTGAAGCTAGTACGATATAAAGTCGTAGTATGTCCGAGGCCGGAGGCTGGGTCGACGACCCCCGCGGTTCGAACTTGACGACCTTGGCTCTCAGTGCAATATCTGCACAAACATAATAATATATACATTAAGTATGCGAGATATATTACCACTAGCTTCTGCCCGCGACGTCGTCCGCGTGGAAATCCTCCTTTTTTGCAGTCGGTTAAAAAGTAGCCTATGTTCTTTCTCAGGCTCCAGACTATCTTTGTACCAAATTTCATTTAAATCGGTCCAGTAGTTTTAGCGTGAAAGCGTAACAGACAGATAGACAGAGTTACTTTCGCATTTATAATATTAATATTATAGGGATATAGGCTTTACTATGTCTTTTTAAAACTGTCAAAATTTTGAGCACTAGGTATCTAGAACACGCTGTGATTTTTAATTAGATAGGCTCAAAAACTACAGGACCGATTTCAAAAATACTTTCACTGTTTTGAAGCTACGTTGACCCTGAGTAACATGCCTATGTTACTCAGGGTGTTTTGCAAAAAAAATAGGGATCCGTACGAAGCCGAGTCGAACCGCTAGTAACTATATCTATAAACCAAGGCATCAAAAATGTATAGCTAATTTTCTAGCCTAGTCTAGAATCAGCGCAAACCGCAGAGCACAGCTAGTGGTCGGCCGCGGCTGTATTGTGCGCGGCCGTTGCCCCGCGAGCTGCGCGCGCGCAATGTCACGGTTGACAGCGACGCCATCTTTGTTCTGCTCGCGCCTGCGCCTAGTTTGGGGTGAATACACATATACTAGCTGACCCGATGAAGTTTATAGTGTTATAATTTCTGATGCCTTCGCGGTTATTATACATTGGAATGAAACAACTATTAACGGATTTAACTCGCGTATTTTATTTTTATTGGCTGACGTTTCGGAGCCTTTACAGTTTCCATAATCGTAGCACGACTGAGCTGACAATAGTCTAACGCTTAAACTGTAAAACTGTAAAGAAATTGAAACGTCATCAAATAAAATAGAAGCTGACTGAATGTCTGACTGACATATCAACTCAGGGCCTAAACTATAAGGGTTAGAAACTTTTTTTTATTTTATTTTTATTTATTTGATAACAACTTAAACCTATCATTATTCATTACAGCTCGCAGACCTAATGCGATAGACTTAGTAAAAATAATAAACAATAAACGTACAAACGCGATACAAAATATAAATAATACCTAGATAACAACAATACAACACTAATTAAACATAACAACTAAAACAAAACCTGTGTAGGTATACAAAAACAAATAGTACTAGGTATATAAAAACTTTGATGACCTAAAATTGGCCTAAAAATGACTCGAAATTTTCTCCTGGCTCCTTTTAACGTATTATTTTATTATTTTTGAAAATTCACCCCCTAAGTAGTTAAATTCAAAAGGAGATATATATACATATACCTTCTGCCCGCGACTTTGTCCGCGTATAACTCCTCCTTTTTTGCAGTCGGTTAAAAAGTAGCCTATGTTCTTTCTCAGGCTCTAGACTATCTGTGTACCAAATTTCATTTAAATCGGTCCAGTAGTTTTAGCGTGAAAGCGTAACAGACAGACAGACAGACAGAGTTACTTTCGCATTTATAATATTAGTAGGATATAGTAGGATATATGTATGTTTCATACAATCCTTTTATGAATAAGTATATATTTCTATGCGCGACCTTCAGGGAAAAAACTACGCAAATTGAGTAAGTTGAAATGAGTTTACTTCAAAAGTAACTAAAGTACAAATAGGTTATTTTTTTGCACATACTTCACTACATAATATAAAACAAAGTTGCTTTTTCTGTCCCTATATCCCTATGTACGCTTAAATCAAAAATACGCAACGGATTTTGATGCGGTGTTTTTTAATAGTGAGTGATTCAAGAGGAAGGTTTATAGCCGTGTGATGCCGGGTCGGATCGCTAGTTATTTACATATATCGTTACTTATTGTATGACACTATAACTTCTGCCCGCGACTTCGTCTGAGCATGATAAGCACCCCTGTTTTATCTAAACTGTTAAGTGAATCTATTAAAGGATTTTAAAAGTTTCATACAAATTTATACCCCTGTATAACTCCCTGAAAGACATGCCTAAAATGCCCTCTTAGCGCTAACTAGATATTTTTATAAGAGAGTTATACGAATAATTAACTTCTAACCGCTACTTTGTCATTTTAACCCCCTAGGGGGTGAGTTTAAAATAACTATAATGAAGTACAATATTAAACAATCTTTGTAAAATTTACATTACTTAGTAAATAAACATTTGATTATTGATCCAGTCCCAAAGTAATCAAAGTTTATATTGATAATACATTGTTGTGCGTCACGGAGGCGTGACGATTCCGTGACGCTTCCGTGACGCCCCGTGACGCATCAGCGGACTTCGACGAAGTAACTGAAGAAAACTTACATGTAATATCCTTGTATCAATGTGAGCATTACCTTGTTTATATTATTATGTTGATAGATTCAATCTCAAGAACGACATAACAAATGTGAACCGATTAACAGGGTTAAAAGTTTCATACAAATTTTTACCCCTCGCTTCTGAATTACTGTTACTGTCCTTGTATCATATATGAACATTATCATGTTTGTTTGATTAAAGATTCAATCTCAAGAACGACATAAATGGTATGACTTTACATTACAGGATAAAAAGTTTCATATAAACTTTCACCCCCGTTTCACCCCCTTGTGTTTAATTACAGTTACATGTAATGCTCTTGTTTTAATACGGACATTGTCATTTATTTATTTATTGCATATCATGTTTGTATGTTGATCGATTTAATCTTAAGAACGACATAAAAAGGTCCATACAAACTTTCACGCCCGCTTCACCCCGTTATGTGACGGCGCGCTTATAACTTATATTATTATTGTTATTATTGCAAAATTTTAAAGTATTTTTTATTATGTAACCCCTACTAATATTATAAATGCGAAAGTACACGGTTTTCTTTTTTTTTCCTTTTTTTTCTAAGTTTTCTCACCTTCCCTGGAGTTCTACAAACATTTTAAAACTAAAATCATCCAAATCGGTTCAGCCGTTCTCGAGTTTCAGCGAGACTAGACAGCAATTGAATTTTATATATATAGATTATGTAATGTAACTATAAATGATTTTTCCGCAGCAGGAACTGAGCATTTTGTATACCTCGACTCGTTTCTCAAAGTCTTGACAGACAGACAGAAGGACAAGAAAGCGATCCTATAAGGGTTCCGTTTTCGTGTCGATAATTATGGGTTTTACTTTAATAATTTCTGCCTTCGCGGTTACACATTAGAATGAAACAACTTTAAACGGCTTTAACTCGCGTATTTTATTTTATTGGCTGACGTTTCGGTGCCTTTACAGATTCCATAATCGTAGCGCGACTGATTTACGGTTTTACTTTATTTAGAATTAAATTAATATTATTTATTTGGCGTGTTTTATAACAGTGAATAGGCAAGGAGTCTCGTAACACTTTCGATCAAGTGTTAACTTTCTATTTCGTCGTAAGCGGGAAATGTATTGAAATGAAGTGAAGCCAGGCGGGTTAGATTATAAGGAAGGGTTCCGTATGTAATTAGTTTATTTATATTGTTATACACATATTGGTAACCGAGATATATACTCTAAAATAAGTATTTAAGAAGAAAAAAATAATAAAATTTGGACAATGTCAAACATATGCAATTTTAGGAATAGTTCTTTGATACTAAATTAAATTGAAAGTTTCATACAAGCTTCCACCCCTACTTCACCTCCTAAGTGGATGGATTTTTATTTTTGATACTTAAATCGATATATTTGTAAATGCAATCAACTCAAAAGTTTCTTATAAACTAATACAAAAATAGGGATGAACTATTTCGCGTACATATTTAAAATTGCAAAAAAAAACATTTTTAGTGCTCCCTTACGTTATATATTAGTCAGTCAGTTTAGTTACAATCAGATATATTTTTGTTTCTATCAGATATCATAGTAAACTTGTAATCCCGGAGTATCCCCGGATTCGGGATAATCCGGGATTTCTGCCCCGGGACAGCAGAAAATGCGGAATCGTATTTTCAAAATATTTTAGTACCTATACATTAAATTATAATTTTAATTGGAATAGATTCCTTTATGGATAAGTTCGCCTTTATGTAAAACAGTATGTGTGTACTTGTAACTTATCAATCAGGTAAACATATAGTTTAAATTTAACAATCGTTAAAAATAACTGCCATTTATTTGACGTATACTTAATTTGTGAATTAACTATTTGGACACATAAAAAAAAAGCTAAAATAACTTTCCTTTTCTCCCTATAACTCCTAAACTACGCAACGGATTTTCACAATTTTTTCACCAATGTATAGACAATTTCGTCCTGAAGGTTTTCATATATAACATATAGTCATAAATATATATATAGTAAAGATATTAGTAAAACATTGTGCCGAGCCGCGAGTCTCGTGCGCGGCGGAGCGCGGCGGTCGACGCACTTCACTGGCTTCTGTCGATTAGTCTTGCACCTTTTAGAAATCCTTAACATATAATAAAAACATAGTACCTAATACCTAAATATATGTAATATATAGGCTTCATATTTTCCCCGTTTTTTACACATTTCCCACAGTTTCTTCGCTCCTACTGGTCGCAGCGTGATGTTATATAGCCTAAAGCCTTCCTCGATACATGGTCTATCCAACAAAAAAAGATTTTTTTCAATTCGAACCAGTAGTTCCTGAGATTAGCGCGTTCAAACAAACAAACAAACAAACTCTTCAGCTTTATAATATTAGTATAGATGACATACGCAGTTTTTCCCCGACTAAGCCGTTTTGGAGCCTATTCAATCCAAAGAAACAAACAAACCTTTCGTCTTTATTATATTAGTATAAATAATACGGAACCCTTAGTGTGCGGGTCCGACTCGCACTTGACCGGTTTTTTTGTTGACAGTCAATTTCGTCAAGCCACAATAGTACAGAAAGTTTCTGGGGTTAAGTAATTGCGTTATGAAAGTACTTGGATGGCCGAGAAACGTGCTGTTAAAATATCTATCAAATACTAACTGGCCCCCTGAACGTTTTTTTTAATATCTTTTTACGCTTGTATTTTTTCCAAATTTTCTTAACGGGTAAACCTTGGACTTTCAAGAATATTTAAAATAAATATGTTGACGTGTGAAAAACTTTACAGTTCCCATATTCGTAGCAAACCGAGCTGGTACATACGCGAGTTAAATCCGTTATAATTGATTTATTACAATGAGTAATAATCGAGAGAGTATCAGCAATTATTAAATTAGTTCAGGCTAGGTTAGGTTAAAGTTTTTATTTCTATAAAACGTACAATTGTCAAATTTATATTTATCAACCGACGAAAAAAACGGAGGAGGTTCTCAATTCGACGCGTATATTTCTTTTTTTTTTTTTTTTTTTTTTTTAATGTATGACCACGCATAACTTTTTACAGAGTGGTTCGATTTTGATAATTCTTTTTTTATTGGAAAGAGTATACTCCAACGTTGGCTTCCATTATAATTTGGAAAAAAACTGCCATCCTTAAGGGTAGGAAAATAAGGGATGATTATTTTTTCACGCACCGATTGTATCGTATGACCACGCGTAACTTTTTACAGAGTAGTCCGATTTTGATAATTCTTTTTTTATTGGATAGGGCATACCTCAAAGTTGATCCCATATAATTTTGGAAAAAAAAATCCTACCCTAAGGGTGGTATAATAGGGGTAATTTATTGTTTAATGAAAGTTAATAGCAAAAACAAGGTAGGTAACTATTTCAAAAGTATTTAAAAATTAAACATGTAATAATTTGTATAAATTATGGTCACAGAAAATTATAAAATAATAACTTTTTAATAAAAAAATTTAACCGCCGAAAAAAACTAAAACGCAACATAAAACAATAGCGCACTGAAAAGTAAAAAATAATAATTTTGTCTTTTATAACGACTATTATTTTTGTTGTAACGTCTGATATTTTTGGAGTCGGTGCCAGCCTCAAACAAACTTGAGCACCTTAGTGAGTTGAGAGTGAAGAGTTGCTGCACCAGCTGGCACCGACTCCAAAAATATCAGACGTTACAACAAAAATAATAGTCGTTATAAAAGACAAAATTATTATTTTTTACTTTTCAGTGCGCTATTGTTTTATGTTGCGTTTTTTTGACAAATTGCGTCGACAGACAATTTTTTCATATCAACAATAGACATAACAATGTTTTCTATAATATTAAATAGGCTATAAGAAAAGTACATATATCTCCGAAACCAACTGTACCATGTCAAAGTTCGCACCGAACTATTAGTTACATCCAGTACAGTCAGCAACACTTGTCACTGCCTTGATTAAATCTGTAACCTTTAACCCTGCTCAGCTCTTTTTTTATTATAGTCGTGAAGATACTGTAATGTAGGGGCGTGATTAAGTACATTTCCAATTGGTAGGGTACTAGTAATATATGGAGATTGGAAAAGAGAAATTAGGCACATTTTATTAATAGTTTGCTACTGTCTGTCTGCCCCTGTGGGACTGTGGCGTGAGTATATCGCACACCTAGATCTAAAGGGATCTAACTCAAAAACCGGAAGATTTGAGTTATGCACACCATCGGATTCCAGCAAAACCCACCTACACTAAAACAGATTTCAGCTAATATAACTCTGCTAGCTTTATTATAAAAAGTATAAATTTATACTGAAAACTCATGCGTGCATATTAATCAGTTTCTCGCCTCTCCTGAAAAAGTACCTTTTTTTAGTTAGCTCTCTTTAGATCCAGGTGTACGATATGTATGTATTGAGGAAGGAAGCAAGAGAGGTGTGTCGGGATCGTGGCGAGTGGAGAGCGGTCTCCGGCTGCCCCTGTGGGACTGTAGCGTGAGTATATGTATGCATTGAGGAAGGAAGCAAGAGAGGTGTGTCGGGATCGTGGCGAGTGGAGAGCGGTCTCCGGCTGCCCCTGTGGGACTGTAGCGTGAGTATATGTATGCATTGAGGAAGGAAGCAAGAGAGGTGTGTCGGGATCTTGGCGAGTGGAGAGCGGTCTCTGGCTGCCCCCGTGGGGCTGTGGCGTGTGTATATATTGAGGAAGGAAGCAAGAGAGGTGTATCGGGATCGTGGCGAGTGGAGAGCGGTCTCCGGCTGCCCCTGTGGGACTGTGGCGTGAGTATATGTATGCATTGAGGAAGGAAGCATGAGAGGTGTGTCGGGATCGTGGCGAGTGGAGAGCGGTCTCTGGCTGCCCCTGTGGGACTGTGGCGTGAGTATATGTATGTATTGAGGAAGGAAGCAAGAGAGGTGTTTCGGGATCGTGGCGAGTGAAGAGCGGTCTCCGGCTGCCCCTGTGGGACTGTGGCGTGAGTATATGTATGCATTGAGGAAGGAAGCAAGAGAGGTGTCTCGGGATCGTGGCGAGTGGAGAGCGGTCTCCGGCTGCCCCTGTGGGACTGTGGCGTGAGTATATGTAATGCATTGAGGAAGGAAGCAAGAGAGGTGTGTCGGGATCGTGGCGAGTGGAGAGCGGTCTCTGGCTGCCCCTGTGGGACTGTGGCGTGAGTATATGTATGTATTGAGGAAGGAAGCAAGAGAGGTGTGTCGGGATCGTGGCGAGTGGAGAGCGGTCTCTGGCTGCCCCTGTGGGACTGTGTGAGTATATGTATGTATTGAGGAAGGAAGCAAGAGAGGTGTGTCGGGATCGTGGCGAGTGGAGAGCGGTCTCAGGTTACACTGCTCTGTCTGCCCCTGTGGGACTGTGGCGTGAGTATACAAGCAAAACTAGAGCGAAGTTCCGCTGTACAGTTAGTGTTTAAGATATGTAGGTACGTTTGTTTGTAGTCTAGTTTCTAGGCTAGATCTAGGCGTTCTGGAAAGTTGCTAGACCGGCCGCGGCGATAGTACCTCAGTTGATAACTACATATAGTTTATATCTGTTTGTGTTATATATAAATGGAGAAGGTTCCACTGACATACAGACGCACGTACAGACTTAAACGTTAATAGTAGAAACGTGAAATTTGGACATTTGATTTAATCTATACTAATATTATAAAGCTGAAGAGTTTGTTTGTTTGTTTGTTTGAACGCGCTAATCTCAGGAACTACTGTTTCGAATTCAAAAAATCTTTTTTTGTTGGATAGACCATTTATCGAGGAAGGCTTTAGGCTATATAACATCACGCTGCGACCAATAGGAGCGAAGAAACAGTGGAAAATGTGTAAAAAACGGGGAAAATATGAAGCCTTATGAAGAATTACTATTCCACGGAGACGAAGTCGCGTGCACAGCTAGTTCAAAATATGCGGACGTACACTAAGAAGAGATTTAAAAAAAAAATCCTATTGGGTTAAAATAGGGGATGAAAATTTTATAAAGTAACCATTTTATTGAAATTTAAAATTGCTGCTCTCCTGCTCTTTATAATTTTGAATCGAATACGTATTTCATGGTTAGTTGGAAATCACCCCCTGAGGGTGCAAAATAGGGGTTGAAATACTTTTAGCCAACTGGCCGTCAAAATATTGCAAAATGTTTAGAGTAAACTCAGCGAGACTGCAAACTATTTTGAATAAAATTTCAACTATAAATTTTCTAAGTATTTAATAATTTGACACCCGACAACTTCCGGCGGAAGCGGAAGTCCTCGGCCGCCATCTTCCGGAAGTTCAAAAATGAAGTGTTTTAGTTATGGACTATTTCATAAATTACTTGTAAAGTATACTTGAGTTACGATCGTTGAAAAAGAATGACATATATATATTTCAGTTACTTATATGTTAGATAATGTATATTACTTACTTTATTTGCCAAGAAATTTATATGTTTAATATACAGTGAAACTTGTTTAAGAGGGACCTGGATAAGTGAAAAACCTCCATGTCTGGAACACATGCTGAGGTCCCGGCACCTTGGCTATGAATTACCTCTGTTAGTAAGACAAAAACAACCTCTTTATCTGGGATAAGTTATTTCTATTTTCTTGTCATAATTACCTCTATAATTGAGAAGTCGCGTGTATTTATCTCTGTAACTGGGATAAAGTCAGTAGGTACACATAGGCTACCTCGGACCTCGGATGTCTCCTCTCTCTTTTACCTACTCGAACTTCTCTAAATCGGCCCTTATATAACTTAGTTTTAATGCGGTTTCTCTATTAATCGGGTATTTATTTAAAAAAGACCAAAACGAGGACAAAGTCTTTATTATTACGAAAAAAAACTAAAATTAACGTCAGTGCCCGAATCAGTAAAATAATCTGCCTCCAACTTTTAATAATTTTGTAAACGTCAACAACGAATTATTAGTTTCAGGAGAACTGTCTTTAAACAACATTTTTGATATTTTTTATGGAAAATAGTGAATTGTTTACAAAATAAATACGTTGCTTTATTGAATACACCTCTATAACAGAGATTACCTCTTTTCTTACCTCTGTTAATGAAACCCTCTGTAAATGAGACAGGTATTTTTTTATACCTAGATATCTGGGACACTGCGTAAGTGGAATACCTCTTTAAGTGAGACTAATTTACAGGTCCCTTGGAAGACCCAGTTAACCAGGTTTCACTGTATTACACTAGCTTCTGCCAGCGACTTCGTCCGCGTGGAATAGTTATTTTTACCCGTTTTTTACACATTTTCCACTGTTTCTTCGCTCCTATTGGTCGCAGCGTGATGTTATATAGCCTAAAGCCTTCCTCGATAAATGATCTATCCAACAATAAAATGATTTTTTCAATTAGAACCAGTAGTTCCTGAGATTAGCGCGTTCAAACAAACAAACAAACAAACTCTTCAGCTTTATATTATTAGTATAGATAATTTATATTTAGGTATATTACTTACTTAATTTGCCAAGAAATATATAAATAAATAAATAAATATCTTTGGACAATTCACACCAATTATCTAGTCCCATTTTAAGCAAAGCTTTTGCTTGTGTTATGGGTACTAGACAACGGATAAATATACATAAATACATATAAGACATCCAAGACTCAGGTCAGATGCCAGTGCTCATCACATTGACATCTGCCCCTAGCGGGATTCGAACCCGCAACCTCCGGTTTCGTAGTCAGGGCCTCTAACCACTAGACCAACAGGCCGTCAATATATATATATATATATATGTTTAATATATTACATAATTATATAATGAACGGTGTAATAACAAACAAGATAATTTCAAATATTTTTATAAATTATACCTAACTAGCTTCTGCCCGCGACTTCGTCTGCGCACGATGAGTACTTCACACAATATCGTTATAAAATATAGCCTATATGTTATTCTGGTGTATAAGCTATATTGTGGTAAAGTTTCATTCAAATCCATTCAGTAGTTTTTACGTGAAAGAGTAACAAACATCCATACATCCATACATCCATACATCCATACATCCATACTTACAAACTTACGCCTTTATAATAGTAGTAGGATACTTACTAATCTACAAAACCGGAGGTTGCGGGTTCGACTCCCGCTAGGGGCAGTCAGTGTGAGCACTGGCATCTGTACCTGAGTCTTGTCTTATATGTATTTATGTATGTTTATCCGTTGTCTAGTGCATAGTACAAGCTTTGCTTAGTTTAGGACTAAGTCAATTAGTTAATTGTTCACGGATATTATCATTACATAATTCTAAATAAAAAAACATAATTAAAACATCAACACACACACAGTCCCATATAAATTACGTCAATTCATCCATCAAAAGTTTAACGCAACACGAGACATATACCCGTCTCTCTCTAACACAAGCTCCGCTGTAGTTGTAGAGAGAGACAGCAAACACGTGCGCAAGATCAATGATCTACGGTCTACGGCGTGGATCAATAGATCCAAGATGGCCGCCGCTATTTTTGGAAAAGCCTTGCATAATATAAATACAGTTTTTATGAAGGATGCTGGAATTATTTTTCTTTATATAAAATTTTTAATGGATTTCACCTGTTGGGAGTTATTTTTGTTTTTATTAAAATATTGACTGTCATTGAGTGAATTTCGTTTTATCTATATCTATACTAATATAATAAAGAGGAAAGGTTTGTTTGTTTGTATTGAATAGGCTCCAAAACGAAGACGATTTGAAAAATTATTTCACTGTTGGGAAGCTACACTATTCGTGAGTGACATAGGCTATGAAATATTTTGAAAAAAACTATCATTAAATGAAATCGGTTTTTTGTTTTGATTTGGAAAGATAAAAAACACGTGCCCAATATTTTTTAAGTCTTAAATTTGTAGCTAAATGAGTTTTTTTTTGTTGTTAAACATTTCGTTGATTATGGATTCTGTAAAGGCTCCGTAACGTCAGCAAATATAACAATACTAGCTTCTGCCCGCAACTTCGTCCGCGTGGAACTCCTCCTTATTTGCAATCGGTTAAAAAGTAGCCTATGTCCTTTCTCAGGCTCCAGACTTTCTTTGTACTAAATTTCATTTAAATCGGTCCAGTAGTTTTAGCGTGAAAGCGTAACAGACAGACAGACAGAGTTACTTTCGCATTTATAATATTAGTAGGGATTAGTAGGGATTCGTAGGGATGAAAATACGCGAGTTAAATCCGTTAATAGTTGATTCCAATGTGTAATAACCGCGGAGGCATCAGAAATTTTTCATTTTTTTTTTGACAAACAAAAACAGTAGCCCTATTGTAGGGTAAGAGTCGTTTTAAGCGACCACTAAACAAACGAAAGCCCATCGAGGCAAGCTGCGACTCATCGGGTAAGTGCGACTTACCCTCTGGCCTTTGTCTGCAGTCTAGGTCTAAAGTGCAGTATTGAGACCTGAAAAGTACTCTTAAACATACCACAAATAGCTATTCGAAACAGTTCTTTATATCAGTCGAAAGAAAAAAAATGAATTTTAAAATAATTTCTAATGCCTTCGCGGTTATTACACATTGGAATGAAATAACTATTAACTTATTGACTTTAGCGTTAGTCTATTATATAACTCTTCAGCTTTATAATATTAGTATAGATAAATGCGAAAGTAACTCTGTTTGTCTCGCTTTCACGCTGAACTACTGACCCGATTTCAATGAAATTTGGTACACGGATAGTCTAGAGAGAGATTAGTACGTAATTTAAATTGCGAAAAAAGGTTACAGATTACACTTACAGTTAGTTACAAATCACATTAGTGATAAATAGTAGTCAGCTCAGGCCACGAATATGGGAACAGTAAATTAAAAAAAAAAAAATTAAATACGCGAGTTAAATTCGTTTCTTCATTCCATACTGATCTTCCTTTGCCTTTAAATATAATATTAAATACGAGAGTAAACAGATTTGTCTAATGACGTTTTCAAATGGACCGTACAGTTTCCAGAAATACTGTAATATGATTAAAATCTAGTATTTACATCTGGTATTTAGTTCAGCTTATTGAAATAGATTTTCCTTGAGATTTCTGTTTTAAATTACTTTAGGTACCTTAATAATTTCTGATGCCTTCGCGGTTACTACGCACTAGCTGTGCCCGCGACTTCGTCCCCGTGGAATAGCAATTCTTCATAAGGCTTCATATTTTGCCCGTTTTTTACACATTTTCTACTGTCTCTTCGCTCCTATTGGTCGCAGCGTGATGTTATATAGCCTAAAGCCTTCCTCGATAAATGATCTATCTAATATGAATTCGAACCAGTAGTTCCTGAGATTAGCGCGTTCAAACAAACAAACAAAAATACAAACAAACTCTTTAGCTTTATAATATTAGTATAGATTGGAATGAAACAACTATTAACGGATTTAACTTGCGTATTTTATTTTTTTGGCTGACGTTTCGGATTCTTTACAGTATCTATAATCGTAGCGTTGTTGAGAAACTGTAAAGAATCCGAAACGTCAATCAATAAATGAAATAAAAAAACGCGAGTTAAATCCGTTAATAGTTGTTTCATTCCAATGTTTAGGTGCCTTATTAAAAATCATTACATAACAATTTAAACGGATTTAACTCGCGTACTTTGTTTTATTGGCTGACGTTTCTGAGCCTTTACAGATTCCATAATCGTAGCACGACTGAGCTGACAATAATCTTATGCTAAAGTCACTTTAGCATAAGACGAGACGAGAGTCGGCGAGATTATTAAGTATTAACTATCTGCCCGCCCCGGCTTCGCACGGATCATCTCTTTTTTATAGCCTATGTCACTCGGGAATAGTGTAGCTTCCCAACAGTGAAAGAATTTTTCAAATCGGTCCAGTCGTTTTGGAGCCTATTCAATACAAACAAACAAACCTTTCCTGTTTATTATATTAGTATAGATTGGAATAAAACAACTTTAAACGGATTTTACTAGCGTATTTATTTTATGGGCTGACGTTTCGGAGTCTTTACAGATTCCATAATCGTAGCACGACTGAGCTGACAATAGTCTTAGCTAAAGTGACTTTAGCATAATTATTATTAATAGAATTGTTATTTAGTATACCTACTAACAATCAACATATAGCTATGTTGTATGTTGCTGCAATCACTTTATCACACAGGCTGTGGGGGGTCATTAGTCAGTCGCAGGTGTCTCCCCCCCACCCCATACTACCTAAAGATGGATGTCGAGTAGCTTGTGGTTGTATTAACTTGTATAAATTCATTTTGAGTTTAGTAAACCACCTAAATTTCTGATGCCTTCGCGGTTATTACACATTGGAATGAAACAACTATAGAATTTAACTCGCGTATTTTATTTTATTGGCTGACGTTTAGGAGCCTTTACTAACGTCAGCCAATAAAATGAAATACGCGAGTTAAATCCGTTTAAAGTTGTTTCATTCCAATACCTAATTACTACTTTAACTCTACCTTAAGATATATTAAATTATAAGTACCTACTTAAAACTAATACACTCTATTTATCATCAAATATCACCAAGTTTGAACAATTTCTAGTAAGAAAGGTGTACCTACTTAATAATTACCTACTGATGCCGTCGCGGTTATTCCACATTGGAATGAAACAACTATTAACGGATTTAACTCTAAAAAAAACACTTTAGCGTCAGACTATTGTCAGCTCAGTCGTGCTACGATTATGGAAACTGAAAAGAATCCGAAACATCACAAAAAAAAACGCGAGTTAAATCCGTTAATAGTTGTTTCATTACAACTTATAAATAGCCAAGATTTGCCTTAATCCAGATTGGAACCCGCAATTGATAAAAGCAAACGAATTCAAGCAAAACCTTATTAAAATTCAGCTCAGACCATATATCAAGGGGAACAAAAGGCTGGCCCGGATTGGATGTAATTCAGAGCCCCCCCCTCATTCTACAGCTAAACCTATTGTACTATTTGAATGTTAGAAATATTTGGACTTTGCGACAGAAGTTTCCGTACAGATTCCTTTATTTAGACTAATGCCAATTTATACTAATATTATAAAGAGGGAAGGTTTGTTTGTTCGTTTGGATTGAATAGGCTCCAGAACGGCTGGACCGATTTCAAAAATTCTATCACTGTTGGGAAGCTACGTTCACCCTGAGTGACATAGCCTATATAATATTTTGAAAAAAATTAGGGATCCGTGCGAAGCCGGGGCGAACCGCTAATATAATTAAGAGGAAAGGTTTATTTGTTTTTATTGAATAGGCTCCTCAACGACTGGACCGATTTCAATAATTCTTTCACTGTTGGGAAGCTACACTATTCCCGAGTGACATAGGATATAAAAAAAGGGATCCGGGCGAAGCCTTATATATATATATATAATATACTAGCTTCTGCCCGCGACATCGTCCGCGTAGAACTCCTCCTTTTTTGCAGTCGGTTAAAAAGTAGCCTATGTCCTTTCTCATGCTCCAGACTTTCTTTGTACCAAATTTCATCTAAATCGGTCCAGTAGTTTTAGCGTGAAAGCGTAACAGACAGACAGACAGACAGACAGAGTTACTTTCGCATTTATAATATTAGTAGGGATACCTACTACAAGTATACAAACAAGTCAAAGAAAATATGATGTCTCCAGTCGAATTTCGAAGCAAAAGCATGTTATCTCTAGACTCCCTGAACAGACCGGACCACACAAACCGCACTGCACAGCCTAGGCAATCCATAATGCAGTTACTTCCAGGTGCCTCCAGTACACTAATAAACTAAAATCACCAAGAAATTAAATTAACTTAGTAACGAGTTGGCGGCCTGCCAGCGCAGTTTACGAGGTTCCATTCCCGACGAGGGCATTAATAACACTTGCCTTTAAGGCATATTTTGGTAATTGCTTCAAGTACTTGCTTTTCATGGGTTCAAGCTGGCTTCGCCTGCATATCCCTACTAATAATATTATAAATGCGAAAGTAACTCTGTCTGTCTGTCTGTCTGTCTGTTACGCTTTCACGCTAAAACTACTGGACCAATTTAAATGAAATTTGGTACAAAGAAAGTCTGGAGTCTGAGAAAGGACATAGGCTACTTTTAACCGACTGCAAAAAAGAAGGATTTCCATGCGGACGAAGTCGCGGGCAGAAACTAGTCCTATTATAAAAACCGTGAAACTTTGTATGGATGGATATTTGTTACTTCAAAAACTACTGAATAGATTTTGATTAACTTTACAGTAGCTTGTATAAAACAAAGTCGCTTTTTCTGTCTCTATATCCCTATGTACGCTTAAATCTTTAAAACAAGCAACGGATTTAGAAGCGGTTTTTAATAGATAGAGTGATTCAAGAGGAAGGTTTATAGCACCCGTGTGAAGCCGGGTCGCTAGTCCCTACTAATATTATAAATGCGAAAGTAACTCTGTCTGTCTGTCTGTCTGTTACGCTTTCACGCTAAAACTACTGGACCGATTTAAATGAAATTTGGTACAAAGAAAGTCTGGAGCCTGAGAAAGGACATAGGCTACTTTTTAACCAACTGCAAAAAAGGAGGAGTTCCATGCGGACGAAGTTGCGGGCAGAAGCTAGTAGTCTATATTTTATAACGTGTAAAGTCATCGAGCGCAGTCGAAGTCGCAGACAGAAGCTAGTAAAGTATAAATAAAGGCCCGACACGCTCTTGGCCGGTTTTAATTTGGTAATGGTATCCACACGTCATTAATCGCAGCAGATGCTGTGTTGACATGATGGACGATGTGTGATCGGAAAATGATTCTATAATCAATGGATAGACGATTAAAAATAAAACAAGAAGAAAACGTCAGCCAATAAAAAATACGCGAGTTGAATCCGTTTAAGTAAAGTTGTTTCATTCCAATCTATACTAATAATATAAAACTGAAGAGTTTGTTTGTTTGTTTGAACGCGTTAATCTCAGGAACTACTGGTTCAAATTGAATAAAATGTTTTTGTTGGATAGACCATTTATCGAGGAAGGCTTTAGGCTATATAACATCACGCTGCGACCAATAGGAGCGAAGAAACAGTGGAAAATGTGTAAAAAACGGAAATATGAAGCCTTATGAAGAATAACTATTCCACGCGGACGAAGTTGCGGGCACAGCTAGTGTGTAATAACCGCGAAGGCATCAGGAATAAAGGATTTAAATTTCGCCAGCTAGTCTCTCTAATCTGATGCCTTCGCGGTTATTACGCATTGGAATGAAACAACTATACACGGATTTAACTATTTTATTTTATTGGCTGACGTTTCGGAGCGTTTACAGATTCCATAATCGTAGCACTGAGCTGACAATAGTCTAACGCTAAATTCTTTCACTGTTGGAAAGCTACACTATTCCCGAGTGACATAGGCTATAAAAAAAGGGATCCGAGCGAAGCCGGGGCGGACAGCTAGTACCTAGAGATATAAATTTAATTACAACATTATAAGTAAGCCCCAAATAGTTAATTGATAGATAATTAATTACTAACCAGGAATGCGAACAAGCGCAGAACAATTGGAGCTTCCAAAATACCTTTGGAACAGATTTATGCAAGCATTTATCATCAGGGGTGGAAGACAATACCCATATATTATTAATGTCTAAAATGGTCATACAAGAATGTCATTTAAAATTTAATAAGCCATTTTGAATGGTTTGTGACGATGTCTTTCAACTATACTAATATTATAAAGCTGAACAGTTTGTTTGTTATAATTTCTGATGCCTTCGCGGTTATTTTACATTGGAATGAAACAACTATGGATTTAACTCGAGTATTTTGTTTTATTGGCTGACGTTTCGGAGCCTTTACAGATTCCATAATCGTAACACTGAGCTGACAATAGTCTTATGCTAAAGTGATTAATACAGTCCAAACAACCTTATTTACTAAATTACAAAATTTTAAGTAAAGTTTAGACATTTTTCTCTTTCCGTGCTGTAAAAATGTACTGCAAAATTGAGAAATGCCGTAAAAATAAAGCACTCGTATGGAAGATAGAAGCAGAGTCATAATGAATCATATTGTCTTTCTTTGCTTTAACTGTTATTTCATTTGATTTACAGCTCCCAACGTAAAGGCTTGAAAGCCTCCTCTCAGGAGGCTCGCCACCCGTCCGGTTTTGCAGTAAAGGCCCATTAGCTGGCCAACTGCGCTTCAGTATTCAGTAAAAAAAAAATACAACCTGCATTTGTCATTTATAACGATTTTTTACAATTGGTCTAATTTAGCTGTATATACAACGACCCGCCCCGGCTTTACACGGCTAAACCTTCCTAAAAAACTCTACAAAATCCGTTGCGTTTTAAGATTTAAGCATACATAGCGACGGACAGATAGCGACTTTTTTATACTAGTGTTTAGATGTTCCAGTACACTTGCTCCTTTTATTACGGTGGGGAGCACTAAGGATTTTTTAAATTCACCCCCTAAGGGGATAAAATGGGGTTGCTTATCGTGCGTTAATTTTCAAATTTTTTTTTTTGTGTTCGACAAATAGGCATACTTTTGCATTTAAATCCTACTACTATTATAAAGGCGAAAGTTTGTAAGTATGGATGTATGGATGTTTGTTACTCTTTCACGTAAAAACTACTGAATGGATTTGAATGAAACTTTACCACAATATAGCTTATACATCAGAATAACATATTGGCTATATTTTATAACGATATAGTATAAAATACTAATCATACGCAGACGAAGTCGCGGGCAGAAGCTAGTATTTGTATATATGTATGTCTGTCGCGTCGACTAATGTCATCAGATAAAAAGATATATATGTATATGTTGCATATCAGACTGACTGATGAAACTGAACGACTGCGTACAGTCGAACATAATTTCTATGATATTAAATCTAGTTCCAAACTACGCAAGCTTGTACTAGACTAAACATAATATATAAATGTTATAAGATATTTAAACACTCGTGATAATCGCATGCACATTTTTTTATATAAAACTAGCGGCCCCGGCAGACGTCGTTCGGCCCGTCCGATTGTTTCGTCAAAGATCTGTCAAAGTCTTCTGTCACTTCTTCATAAGGCTTCATGTATTCCCCGTTTTTTACACATTTTCCACTGTTTCTCCGCTCCTATTGGTCGCAGCGTGATGTTATATAGCCTAAAGCCTTCCTCGATAAATGGTCTATCCAACAAAAAAAGGTTTTTTGAATTCGAACCAGTAGTTCCTGAGATTAGCGCGTTCAAACAAACAAACAAACAAACAAACAAACTCTTCAGCTTTATAATATTAGTATAGATTTCACCCCTTTTTTAATTCTCAAAAACAAACAACTGTCAGTTACATAATAATTTCTGATGCCTTTACGGTTATTACAAATTAAATCCGTTAATAGTTGTTTCATTCCAATGTGTAATAACCGCGAAGGCATCAGAAATTATTAAATAAAATAAAATAAAAATACGCGAGTTAAATCCGTTAATAGTTGTGTCATTCCATCTGTCAGTTACATTCACACCAATTGATCTAGTCCCAAACTAAGCAAAGCTTGTACTATGTACTAGACAACGGATAAACATACATAAATACATATAAGACATCCAAGACTCAGGTACAGATACCAGATAATCATTAAAATTAATGTGATCTAAGATACTAATATAATAAAGAGGAAAAGTTTGATTGTCTGTCTGTTTGGATTGAATAGGCTCCTAAACGACTGGAGCGATTTGAAAAAAAAAAACACTGTTGGAAAGCTATGCTATTCCCGAGTGACATAAGCTATAAAAAAAAGGATCCGAGCGAAGCCGGGGCGGGCCGCTAGTTGAGCTATATTTGGAATGAAACAATTTTTTTATTTATTTGTTGACGTTTCGGATTCTTTACAGTTAAATCCGTTAAAATTTGTTTCATTCCAATGTGTAATAACCGCGAAGGCATCAGAAATTATAGAGCTATATTTATCAATTGGATTTCGATTGATACATTGTTATATTTTTGACGTTTATTGACAAGTCTTGTCACCGACATATGTCGCCGCCTGTATCCGCTGACAAGTCGCGACAGGTGGCTTGATTTATATTCTAGGTTAATTTTAGCTGCTATACTAATTAGTACAGATCGTTTCGTCTGATGCAGACATCATTTTAGATTGAGTCTTATTAAATAAAATAATATTAAATAAATAACTTTTTTTAACATTTAACATGAGACTATTGTCAGCTCAGTGCTACGATTATAGAAACTGTAAAGAATCCGAAACGTAAGCTAATAAAATAAAATAAAAATACGCGAGTTAAATCTTTTAATAGTTGTTTCATTCCAATGTGTAATAACCGCGAAGGCATCAGAAATGATTACCGTCTATAGTTGTTTCATTTCAATGTGTAATAACCGCGAAGGCATCAGAAATTATTACCGTCTAGAGTTGTTTCATTGCAATGTGTAATAACCGCGAAGGCATCAGAAATTATTACCGTCTATAGTTGTTTCATTCCAATGTGTAATAACCGCGAAGGCATCAGAAATAATTACCGTCTATAGTTGTTTCATTCCAATGTGTAATAACCGCGAAGGCATCAGAAATGATTATAATAAATGACAAAGTATCAATCGTACCATACTTTGACGTCACAAGCCCTAAGTTTGTCAAAACTAAAGACAGTAATTTGTATATTTATCTGTCAAAGGGGTTGAAAGGTGAAAACTAAAGTCAAAGCGTTAATAAGTCTATAATGTTTTCTACAAAATTATTATTACGATAGCTTGTCCTAATTTCGTGTATCCGTTCATATTTTTAGACTGTTCCGAATCATGTTCGGACAGACAGACGGATGGATTGTTTACCATGTCATTTGTTATTTACGAGGTTTGTGTTTATTGCAGACTTGTTGAATCGCACACCTAGATCTAAAGGGAGCTAACTCAAAAAAGTTATGTTTTCAGGATGAAAAAAAAAAAATTAATTCCTACTAATATTATAAATGCGAAAGTAACTCTGTCTGTCTGTCTGTCTGTTACGCTTTCACGCTAAAACTACAGGACCGATTTAAATGAAATTTGCTACAAAGAAAGTTTGGAGCCTGAGAAAGAACATAGGCTACTTTTTAACCGACTGCAAAAGGAGGAGTTCCACGCGCACGAAGTCGCGGGCAGAAGCTAGTAATAACTATTTTAGAAATATATTAATGACTATGTTAATAATTTCCTATGCCTTCGCGGTTATTACACATTGGAATGAAACAACTATACGGATTTAACTTGCGTTTTTTTTTATTGCTGACGTTTCGGAGCCTTTACAGAAATAAAATACGCGAGTAAATCCGTCTGAAATTGTTTAATTCCAAAAAAAATGACCGCGAATGCATCAGAAATTATCACGTATTTTATTTTTTTTGCTGACGTTTCGGATTTACAGTTTCCATAATCGTAGCACGACTGAGCTGACAATAGTCTCACACGAGAATCACTTTAGAGCAATTTAAACACAAATTTTATAGCATTTTTTGACGAATTCCAAAAAAAAAGTTTTCTTTTGAAAAGCTTTTTAATTTCCCGACAACAATGCACGTGTTAAATCAAAAGAATATTTCAACCGAATATTTTCATTTCAAAACGGTTTTCATTTTTTTGCTAATAATTCCTTTTTTTTTTGTTACAGGTACATATACATTCTGTCACATGATAGAAAAACCGGACAAGTGCGAGTCGGACTCGTGCGCAAAGGGTTCCGTATCTATAAAAATGGCAAAAACATGTTTGTTGTATGGCGACCTCATTAAATATTTTATTATATTACTAGCTTCTGCCCGCGACTTCGTCCGCGTGGAACTCCTCCTTTTTTACAGTCGGTTAAAAATTAGCCTATGTCCTTTCTCAGGCTCCAGACTTTCTTTGTACCAAATTTCATTTAAATCGGTCCAGTAGTTTTAGCGTGAAAGCGTAACAGACAGACAGACAGACAGACAGAGTTACTTTCGCATTTATAATATTAGTAGGGATTAGTATTTGTTGTTATAGCGGCAACATAAGTACATCATCTGTGAAATGAACTATCACGGTTCATGAGATACAGCCTGACAGACAGACGGACAGAGTCAGTAATAGGATCCCGTTTTACCCTTTGGGTACAGAACCCTTGAATTTAACCTTTAACAAACGCGACAGAGACGTCTCCGCGTCTAAAACCCGCGGCCAAAACTATCTGCCAATAGATCAGTTGTCAAAAATTAATTAAAAATATTAACATAGTAATAAGATAAATATAGAGCAATGTCATGACCTCGGGATATATATTTATATGCTAGGGATATGTCGCTCTACTTTTTTGACGCAATCGCTATTTAAAGTATCGATATTTTATCGCTACTAAAGGGCAAGCCTATTTATATCACACTAGCTTCTGCCCGCGACTTCGTCCGCGTGGAACTCGTCCTTTTTTGCAGCCGGTTAAAAAGTAGCCTATATCCTTTCTGAAGCTCCAGACTTTCTTTGTACCAAATTTCATTTAAATCGGTCCAGTAGTTTTAGCGTGAAAGCGTAACAGACAGACAGACAGACAGACAGACAGACAGAGTTACTTTCGCATTTATAATATATAGAGCAATAGAGCAATAGAGCAAAGTCCCAACCAAAACGACCAAAAATCACTATCTCAATTTAGTTATCTGCCTACTGCCTACCCCCTAAGAACGATGGCGTGATTATTTATAGCTTATGTCCATTTCTAGGTTATCATCTATTACCATACCAAATTTCATCAAAATCCGTTCAGCCGTTTAGGCGTGAAAGAGCAACAGACAGACAGACAGACAGAGTTACTAACGCATTTATAATATTAGTAGGGATGACTGCTAATGCGCAACTTTATCGATATTCCATTTTTACTAATGCGCAACTGTCTATATTACATCGCCATTAATGCGCAACTATATCTATATATAGTGCCGCTGACGAGGGCTATTCGCACAATAAACAGGGTTGCGCTGGAGGTGGATATCTTCACTTGTTCCCTGAATGAATTCACGCGGGCTGCCATGTAATTTTTAGGCCAATTTTAGGTCATCAATGTTTTTGAATACCTAGTACTTACTATTTGTTTTTGTATACACAGGTTTTGTTTCAGTTGTTATGTTTAAATAGTGTTGTGTTGGTATTTATTATTTATATTTTGTAGCGTGTTTGTATGTTTATTACTTTTAATAAGTCTATCGCATTAGGTCTGCGACCTGTAATGATAGGTTTAAGTTGTTACTAAATAAATAAACAAATATCATATCTTTATAATGCGCAAGTATATCTACATCACATCGCCATTAATGCGCAACTATATCTCTATCACATAGTTACTTACTAATGCGCAAATTTATCCATATCTCAATGCTACAAATGCGCATCTGTGCAGATATTATTTTGTTATCGACATGTAGAAATAAGAGACGACATCGACATGACAAGATTTCTCGTTGTCGACGACGTTGATTTTTGACAGATCATCGCGAGAATAAGACGATATCGACATGACGAGATGTCGACTCGACAATTCATCATAGCCTCGCAGATTTTGGTCATTTCGTTTAACGTTAACGTTGAACGTTGGCACCTTGTCTACCCCAGGTGTATGTTTGGCTGTATGTCCTTCTCATATTAATAATTTGAAACTGTATGTGTGTATTTCATTCGTGAGTGACATCTTGGCAAGACATTTGAACTTGAGACTAGTTTGTAATATATAATTGAAATTTGAACATTTTTCATTAAGTGCTTTTTATCCCGTCACGGTTGTATCCCATTTCACCCCCTTTAGAGAAGTACTTTGGTATATTTTAAATATAATAATTTGTGATGCCTTCGCAGTTATTGTGCATTGTAATGATACAAGTATAGACAGACTAGCGGTCCCGGCAGACGTCGTCCTGCCCGTCCGATTGTTTCATCAAAGATCTGTCAAAGTCTTCTGTCACTTCTTCATAAGGCTTCATATTTTCCCCGTTTTTTACACATTTTCCACTGTTTCTTCGCTCCTATTGGTCGCAGCGTGATGTTATATAGCCTAAAGCCTTCCTCGATAAATGGTCTATCCAACAAAAAAAGATTTTCAATTCGAACCAGTACTTTCTGAGATTAGCGCGTTCAAACAAACAAACAAACAAACAAACTCTTCAGCTTTATAATATTAGTATAGATTTAACTCGCGTACCTATTTTATTTGAAGTCGTGCTACGATTATGGAATCTGAAAAGGTTCCAAAACGTCAGCCAATAAAATAAAATACGCGAGTTAAATTCGTCTACAGTTGTTTTAATATGTATGTACCTATGTGCATAACTTCTGAAAAACTAAATAAAATTTGATTTTTCATTTTTATATGTTTCTTATTTTCTTGACAAGATTTGTGATATAAGAAAGAGGTATATAAAACAATCAAATTGTACTGACTTTGAAAAAAAAATGTCATGAGTAGGTATATTCGTGTTCTTCATTAAATCCATTCCTGATATCACAAAAAGAAAGTTGGTATCTAATAATTTCTGATGCCTTCGCGGTTATTACAAATTGGAATGGAACAACTATAAACGGATTTAACTCGCGTATTTTTATTTTATTCATTAAGCATCTTTAGCGTTAGACTATTGTCAGCTCAGTCGTGCTACGATTATGGAAACTGTAAAGAATCCGAAACGTCAGCTAATAAAATAAAATAAAAATACGCGAGTTAAATCCGTTAATAGTTGTTTCATTCCAAAGTTGGTATCTGTCAAATGTTGAGCCAAATAGGCATATATTTGGTGGCACACATTTCTCCATCTTATAACACATCTACCTGTCAAATGTCAGTCTGTAATGAAAGGGTTTGACACAATTAACACGTTTAATGTAATTACACGTTCATTTAGTCTGTCTGTCTGTAGACTAGTGAATTATATATTATGATACTCACATGACGCCCCGGCTTCACACGGGTGCTATAAACTCTCCTCTTGAATCACTCTATCTGTTAAAAAAGGGTGAAAATAGCTTTCCGGTGGTGAAATAAGTTTTGGAATCACCACAGTAGTTTTTAAATTTATTAGTTACAAACACACACGTCTTTCCTATTTATACTATGTTACTCTGGGTGAAGTATCTTTCCAAAGAATTTTTGAAATTGAGTTTTTTAGTAAATTCCAGCCCTTTTTTCACCCATTTCATCTTTTATTAAATACTAGCGGCCCCGGCAGACGTCGTCCTGCCCGTCCGATTGTTTCGTCAAAGATCTGTCAATGTCTTCTGTCACTTCTTCATAAGGCTTCATATTTTCCCCGTTTTTTTACACATTTTCCACTGTTTCTTCGGTCCTATTGGTCGCAGCGTGATGTTATATAGCCTAAAGCCTTCCTCGATAAATGGTCTATCCAACAAAAAAAGAATTTTTCATTTCGAACCAGTAGTTCCTGAGATTAGCGCGTTCAAACAAACTCTTCAGCTTTATAATATTAGTATAGATTTTAATAAAAAAATAATTATAATCTGTCGATGGTTTTAGATTTCCTATACAAACTTCATCCTCGGTAAAGTACGCTGTATACAACACCACGTGATTTTGTTAAAGTGGAGTCGTGTCGGTCTTTAGCATAGATCTCCGTCAAGTAAATTCGGTACTCTTGCTAATGGCAATCACTTAGTTTTAATACTGAAAGAGAATTTAATAAAAGATAATAGTTTTTAGTTAAAATTTTAATTTACTTACCTTGAATTTTCTTGGTAAAATTTCTTATTTTAAATTAGTGACTACTATTTGTTCTCGAACGTAATTCGTACTCGAAAGATATTCACGTGACAAAAGAATGGAAAATAAAGTATGTCTGTAGGAAGTAAGTATAATATATTATTATTACTACATCGTATAGGATAAACTTTCTTTTACTTTATTGGCTGACGTTTCGGAGCCTTTACAGATTCCATAATCGCAGCACGACTGAGCTAATAGTGTTATGATAAAGTAATTTTATATTTGTGGCATTATTATGTTATTATTACTACTACATAGTATGAAAAGTTACTTCAAGCTGTTTGTATGTCTAAATTTTTAAACTACGCGACGGATTTTAAGTCGACAGCATTCTAGAGAAAAGTTTATATGTATAGGTACATAGGTATATAAATATTTAATATCCTTGGACAATTCACACTAATTGATCTAGTCTCAAACTAAACAAAGCTTTAACGATTTCACGCATAACTAGGTACTAAACGGATTTAGACCAAAATTTATAATAATATAGTTTATACATCAGAATAACAAAGGATACATTCCATAAAGTACTCATAATGCGCAGACGGAGTCGCGGACAGAAGCTATACCATTTTACAAGTCACATGTTAATCGTTAAAAAACTCACAAGTGAATTTCAAACGACTTTCCTTAGTAGCACCTTGTCTAATGAAAATGGCGTCACATACACACTCATACACGTTTTAATTGAAATTTACACACATTACACAGGTTAATGAACCGTTTGTCTGTCTGTCTCACTTAATGTGTAAAATTAAGTATTCAAGTTTAAAAGCAAGTATTTAATTCAGTCGACACTGATGTTAGAAGATAATTTAAAATAGAAAGGAGAAATACATAATTAAATAAACAAATATATGTATACATAAAGGTATTTATTTATATCTATAGGTACTAATATTATAAAGAGGTTTGTTTGTTTGTTTGGTATGAATAGGCTCCTAAACGACTGGACGATTTGAAAAATTCTTTCACGGTTGGGAAGCTACACTATTCCCGTGACATAGGCTATAAAAAAGGGATCCGGGCGAAGCCGGGGCGGACAGCTAGTATATAGTATAATAATAATAAAAAAATATTTTTAAAAAAAAGCTTTTATTTAAATGCTCTAAAAAATAGATAATAAAATTTTGCTTTATAATTTTAACTATAAACTCAGAACCTCATGATACACAATTTATAATAAATGTTCATAACAAATGTTCGTAACAAGCTTTTAATATTATGTTAAATTATACAATTTATATTTATTTATATAAACAAAAGCTTGTCGCAAAATCATTTTTTTTTAAAGTGCAACCTAATTTTAAAGCAAATGATAAGAAATCACTTAAGTCTTTTATACATAGGTAAGAATACTGTTATATCAAATCTTGCGACAAGCTTTTATTCATATAAATAAATATAAATTGTATAATTTAACATAATATTAAAAGCTTGTTACGAACATTTGTTATGAACATTTATTATAAATTGTGTATCATGAGGTTCTGAGTTTATAGTTAAAATTATAAAGCAAAATTTTATTATCTATTTTTTAGAGCATTTAAATAAAAGCTTTTTTTTAAAAATATTTTTTTATTATTATTTTATTTTTTACTTTTTAGTTATCGTTGGTTCGGTTTCTTAATCTATCCATCTCCTTTAATGCATCATTGTTGCAAGGTCGCTGGCCGGTTAATCACCATTGTAATATCAAAGTACTCGCCAAGACGAATCAAATGAGCCAAAACACGATGGGGTTGCGTCATATAGTCACGGAGTTCCTATGGCCATCTCCTGTCTCCATCATCAGACCCTGTTCACCATTATAATATCAAAGTACTCGTCAAGACGAATCAAAAGAGCCCAAACACGATGGGTTTGCGTTGTATAGTCACGGAGTTCCTATGGCCACCTCCTGTCTCCATCATCAGACCCTGGTCACCATTATAATATCAAAGTACTGGTCAAGACAAATCAAATGAGCCTAAACTCGATGGGGTTGGCTCGTATAATCACGGAGTTCCTATGGCCACCTCCCGTCTCCATCATCAGATCAGCTCGATGGTACCATAATATTGCATTGTCACCTGATTCTACCATACATGTAAAATTTCAGCTAAATCGGTTGAGGGCAAGTGCCCTAAAATTAAGTTGCAAGATTCCACCCGAACAAACATCCATACATACATACATACATCGCAAGTTAAATAAAAGCTTTTAAAAGTGTGGAATTGAATCCTAACTAATATTATAAATGAAAGTAACTCTGTCTATGTGTCTCGCTTTCACGCTAAAACTAATGAACCAACTTAAATATAGTCTAGAGCCTAATATATAAATTTATTTTTGTTTTATTATTTCTTTTATAGGTACTTATTGAAAATATACGTTATTTCATCATAAATGAATCCCATCAAAAACATTATGTAAAAAACTAGCCAAGTCTCGATAATCAGCAGCGAGTTTATGGGAACTACTTGTTCTATTTCGACGATCATGAGTGAATGAATGTCGTAAATGCGGAACTTTGCTTTCGTAAAAAAAAAAACTAAATGTCCTACAGACTTGAAATTTTTGATTTTAACTATGTAATTATAGCTTACTGGATGACGAAAATCTGCGTTCTGGTTTTATTTAGAGGAGAGAATAGGAGCCTGAAAATGGAGAAATGGTTCCAGTAAAGGATGGTACGGCAGTGTTTGCTTCGTCTTGGCGGGGGCACTGCCGTGCCGATTCTTATCTTTTCAGACAAGAATGCTATTCAAAATGTAAAGTAAGATTTCTATTGAAATTTATTCAATAAGATATTGCAGATTGAAGTCTTAAGATCGCCTGTTAGGGCACGGCTGGCTCTTCAATGTGCTGACGTTGACAAATATTCAAGGGGTGGCTAGCAAGTGCGTGCAGTGAGGGGCGACAGGGTAGGCACTCCATACATTTATACATTTAAATATGGAACTAGCTTCTGCCCGCGACTTCGTCCGCGTGGACCTCCTCTTTTGCAGTCGGTTAAAAAGTAGCCTATGTCATTTCTCAGGCTATAGATATTCTTTGTACCAAATTTCATTTAAATCGGTCCAGTAGTTTTACCGTGAAAGCGTAACAGATAGACAGACAGACAGAGTTACTTTCGCATTTATAATATTAGTAGGGATTATATCCTTTTTATATACAAGTAGCTTATGTCACTCGGGAATAGTGTAGCTTTCCAACAGTGAAAGAATTTTTGAAATCGGTCCAGCCGTTCTGGAGCTTATTCAATCCAAACAAACAAACCTTTCCTCTTTATAATATTAGTATAGATTTATATTTTATAAGTTTTTATGATTTTTTATAATATTGTTTTGTTTTAGTATTAAGTCAGGTTTTAAATATACTTTCAACGAGAACGAAGCTATTTTATTTTAATATCCAAATAGCGGTTGAAACTGCCTATATGGATTGCACGCCCTTGGTGTCTAATGAACCTTTTCAATACTGCCTATCTGCAAATTTATTGATATGAAAGTAAGATTACTTTTACTGACAATAAAACGAGTAGATGTGATATAAGGTGTACAAAATTGCCATCAAATATATGCCTTAACTAGCTTCTGCCCGCGACTTCGTCTGCGTATGATTAGTATTTTACACTATATCGTTATAAAATATAGCCTACATGTTATTCTGATGTATAAGCTATATTGTGGTAAAGTTTCATTCAAATCCATTCAGTAGTTTTCACGTGAAAGAGTAACAAACATCCATACATACAAACTTTCGCCTTTATAATAGTAGTAGGATGGCTCATTGTGAAGTAACTAGATTGTAAAGTAACCGTATATATGACTGTTTCACGCGACAAAACTTGTCGATGGATAAACTACTAAACGTCAGAACTTTAGCTTTTGAAAGATGAGATTTTGTGAAGATTTTTCCGTATCGACGCGACAAAATTACCGTTGTATGACAGACCGCGACAGTGAAACGAAATCGACATAAGATTTGTCCTTGGTTCGAATCCTGCTAGGGGCAGATATAATAATAATAATAATATCTTTGGACAATTCACACCAATTGATCTAGCCCCAAACTAAGCATAGCTTGTACTATGGGTACTAGACAACGGATAAACATACATAAATACATATAAGACATCCAAGACTCAGGTACAGATGCCAGTGTTCATCACACTGACATCTGCCCCTAGCAGGATTCGAACCCGCAACCTCCGGTTTCGTAGTCAGGGGCTCTGACCACTAGACCAACAGGCCGTCAGTATCAGTGTGATGGACACGAGCATCTATACCTGAGTCCTATATATGTGTAAAATTTATTTGTGTATAATAATTTCTGATGCCTTCGCGGTTATTACACATTGGAATGAAACAACTATTTGTGTATGTTTATACTTTCTTAGAAAAGCGATACTAAAAAATATTTAATTCTAGTAATTGTTTATATCTTATCAGGATTAAAAACAGGCAGTGTGCCTACCCTACTGCGCAAGCAATGCACGCCCCTGCAGGGCGGATTCTGCCTCTCGATATTTCAAGAGTACTTGAGTTTCCAATGTTCAGGTGTTTGTCAAGTGACTGACGGATAGACACTTTTTAACCGACGTCGCAAAGTGTGCTGAAGTGTTTCCTGGAGTGTGGGATCATTTCATACCCCACTGTTGGGCACAGGCCTTTGTTTAAATATCTAGAGAACAATTAAACTTGTAGGTACCATAAATAGCTAATAATTTTTGATGCCTTCGCGGTTATTACATACTATCTTCTGCCCGCGACTTCGTCCGCGTGGAACTCCTCCTTTTTTGCAGTCGGTTAAAAAGTAGCCTATGTCCTTTCTCAGGCTCCAGATTTTCTTTATACCAAATTTCATTTAAACGGTCCAGTAGTTTTAGCGTGAAAGCGTGACAGACAGACAGACAGAGAGAGAGACAGATTTACTTTCGCATTTATAATATTAGTAGGGATTAGTCGGGATTGGAATGAAACAACTATACACGGATTTAACTCGCGTATTATATTTTAACACAGCTGTGTCAGACTATCATCAGGTATGAATATGGGAACTGTAAAGTTTTCAAAACTTCAGAAAATAATGAAAATACGCGAGTTGAATCTGTTATGGTTGCAAAATCTACTTTTTTTTATTTTTATTTCATCATATTAAAATTTTACTAAGACGATTACGTATCGATGTGGCGTTATATAAGACTTCCGGATAGACACCCCGGTTGACCAGTTTCCTGTAATAGACACCTGTATACCTATTGAATAAAGTATATTTTGTTTCGGAAACCATAGAACTGTTTGGAAGCCGTATAAAAAAATGAAATGAGTACAAAGACCTGACCTATATTGTATACTTAGAGTGTACTTTCACAAATATAAGATACAAGCTGTCCGGCCCCGGCTTCGCACGGATCATCTTTTTTTATAGCCTATGTCACTCGGGAATAGTGTAGCTTTCCAACAGTGAAAGAATTTTTGAAATCGGTCCAGCCGTTCTGGAGCCTATTCAATCCAAACAAACAAACCTTTTCTCTTTATAATATTAGTATAGAGTATAAACCACTTTAGCGACTATTGTCAGCTCAGTCGTGCTACGATTATGGAAACTGTAGAAGTTCCGAAACGTCACCTAAATCTGTTTATAGTAATACTAGCTGTGCCCGCGACTTCGTCCCCGTGGAATAGTAATTCTTCATAAGGCTTCATATTTTCTCCGTTTTTTACACATTTTCCACTGTTTCTTCGCTCCTATTGGTCGCAGCGTGATGTTATATAGCCTAAAGCCTTCCTCGATAAATGGTCTATCCAACAAAAAAAGAATTTTTGAATTCGAACCAGTAGTTCCTGAGATTAGCGCGTTCAAACAAACAAACAAACAAACCCTTCAGCTTTATAATATTAGTATAGTTTTTTTCATTAATTATTTTGACGTAACTATAGGTAATAGTTTTTTTTATAAATATATTATACTTTGGAATGAAACAACTATAAACGGATTTAACAAATTAAGATTTATAATTAAAAACATTTTGAATACGTGTTTCGTGGTCTCTTGGAATTCACCCCCTAAGGGTGAAAAATAGGGGTGAAAAACCAAAAACCAATCACACTAATATTATAAAGGCGAAAGTTTGTGAGTATGTTTGTTATTTCACGCAAAAACTACTGAACGGATTTTGAAAATTTATCATAACATAGCATCTACGTGTAGACTAATATTATAAAGAGGAAAGATTTGTACCTATTTTTGTATGTTTGTAATGAATAGGCTCAAAAAGTACTGGACCGATTTTAATAATTCTTTCACTGTTGGGAAGCGTTCACCCTGAGTAACATAGGCTATAGAATATTTTGAAAAAAAATAGGGATCCGTGCGAAGCCGGGGCGAACCGCTAGTATTATATATTATGTGTGGTTGACATACCTACCTACATACATGTCGTAGCGCTACGCCGTAGCAGATGCGTAGACACGCGCGGGCTCTACGGCGTAGCTCGTAATACTAATACTTTATGGCCGAGCATTGCTCTGTATAATATACTAGCTGTTTGGCCCGGCTTCGCACGGATCCCTATATTTTTCAAAATCTATACTTATATGTATTATAAAACTGTAAAGTTTGTTTGTTTGAACGCGCTAATCTCAGGAACTACTGGTTCGAATTGAAAATCTTTTTTTGTTGGATAGACCATTTATCGAGGAAGGCTTTAGGCTATATAACATCACGCTGCGACCAATAGGAGCGAAGAAACAGTGGAAAATGTGTAAAAAACGGGGAAAATAACTATTCCACGCGGACGAAGTCGCGGGCACAGCTAGTATTATAAAATAGCCTATGTTACTCAGGGTGAACGTAGTTTCCCAACAGTGAAAGAATTTTTCAAATCGGTCCAGTAGTTTTTAAGTTTATTTGTTATAATATACAAAAATACAAATCTTTCCTGTTTATAATATTAGTATAGATACTTTACATGCGACCCGCCCCGGCTTCACACGGCTATAAACCTTCCTCTTGAATCACTCTATCTATAAAAAAACCGCATCAAAATCCGTTGCGTAGTTTTAAAGATTTAAGCGTACATAGGGATATAGGGACAGAAAAAGCGACTTTGTTTTATACTATGTAGTGAAGAGACGTAAACATATACTATATACTAGAGTTGCCAATAATATTCGGCCACTATTCGGTATTCGGCATATTCGGCCACTTTTTTTAGTATTCGGTATTCGGCCGAATAATCTGTACTATTTGGCCGAATACCAAATTATGAATAAAAGACACTTTATAATTTCTGATTCCTTCGCGGTTATTACACATTAGAATGAAACAACTATTATAGTCTTACACTTTAGCTTTAGCATAAGACTATTGTCAGCTCAGTCGCGCTGCGATTATGGAATCTGTAAAGCTTCCGAAACGTCAGCCAATAAAATAAAATACACTAGTTAAATCTATACTAATATTATAAAGAGGAAAGATTTGTACCTATTTTTGTATGTTTGTAATGAATAGGCTTAAAAACTACTGGACCGATTTTAATCATTCTTTCACTGTTGGGAAGCTACGTTTACCCTGAGTAACATAGGCTATAGAATATTTTGAAAAAAATAAGGGATCCGTGCGAAGCCGGGGCGAACCGCTAGTCTGTTATAAGTTACATACAAATTTCACCCCGTATTATTAATATACAAGTTTTTAATATAAAAATAAATTCAAATCAAATTTAAACTTAGTTTCTACAACAAAGACCATTCTCAAAGTTATGTCCATAGTAACACAAAGTGCTCTGGGAGTTATTCCGAACTACCCATTGTGTAGTTTGCAAGTGGCACACGTCAGTAGGCCGTCGCTGCTAAACTGGGAAACCGGGCGAGCCGCGAAACGTCCGGGACACTTAATTTCAATATGGCTACCTATTGATTTTAAACGAAAATATTTTTATCATACATATATTAGTCTAACAATTTAGCTTTAGCATAAGACTATTGTCTGCTCAGTGCTACGATTATGGAATCTGTAAAGGCTCCGAAACGACAGTCAATAAAATAAAATACGCGAGTTATATCCGTCAATAGTTGTTTCATTCCAATGTGTAATAACCGCGAAGGCATCAGAAATTAAAATGTTTTTAGTTACGTACCTATATTCGGCCTGTTGGTCTAGTGGTCAGAGCCCCTGACTACGAAACCGGAGGTTGCGGGTTTGAATCCCGCTAGGGGCAGTCATTGTGAGCACTTACGTAAATCCCTACTTCCCTACTAATATTATAAATGCGAAAGTAACTCTGTCTGTCTGTCTGTCTGTTACGCTTTCACGCTAAAGCTACTGGACCGATTTAGATGAAATTTGGTACAAAGAAAGTCTGGAGCCTGAGAAAGGACATAGGCTACTTTTTAACCGACTGCAAAAAAGGAGGAGTTTCACGCGGACGAAGTCGCGGGCAGAAGCTAGTTATTATGATATTTTGAGATCACTCATTTCTTTTACCATCCCAAGATATAAATTTTCAAATAGCGTCAAAACCGCTCCCGTCTAGAAGTTTAAATTTGTATATTAATTTTGAAATTTGATTATCAATAATCAAGATTTTTAGAAAATTCATCTCCTAAGGGGGTGAACAGGGGGTAAACATTTGTATGAAACTTATAAGGTACTAGCTGACCGCCCCGGCTTCGCACGGATCATCTTTTTTTTATAGCCTATGTCACTCGGGAATAGTGTAGCTTCCCAACAGTGAAAGAATTTTTCAAATCGGTACAGCCGTTCTGGAGCCTATTCAATCCAAACAAACAAACCTTTCCCCTTTATAATATTAGTAAAGATATCATTTAATGTCATGTTCAAAAGCTAATATGTTAAGAAATGAAAATCAAAATCGCATACAAAGCCTATATACATATTTCACATATATTATATGTGATCATTAATATCTCAGAGACTGCGGGTGACAGGGGTCGAATCCGGACGCGGGCAACTAATGATGCTTACGCCCATTAAGACTAGCTCTGCCCCCGGACGCACATGTCGATAACTACCTTACTGTATATGGAATTATGGGGAACCTGGAGTTAGCTAAGGGATAAAAAGATAGGAATCTCTTTTCTTTTCAATAATTTCTGATGCTTTCGCGGCATTGGCATGAAACTATTAACGGATTTAACTCGCGTATTTTATTTTACGTACGTATTTTATTTGTTGATGTTTCGAATTCTTTACAGATTCCATAATCGTAGCACGACTGAGCTGACAATAGTCTTATGCTAAAGCTAAAGTGTAAGACATAATAGTTGTTTCATTCTAATCTATACTAATATTATAAAGCTGAAGAGTTTGTTTGTTTGTTTGAACGCGCTAATCTCAGGAACTACTGGTTCGAATTAAAAAATTCTTTTTTGTTGGATAGACCATTTATCGAGGAAGGCTTTAGGCTATATAACATCACGCTGCGACCAATAGGAGCGAAGAAACAGTGGAAAATGTGTAAGAAACGGGGAAAATATGAAGCCTTATGAAGAAGTGACAGAAGACTTTGACAGATTTTTGACGAAACAATCGGACGGGCAGGACGACGTCTGCCGGGGCCGCTAGTGTTTAATATTTGCACATAGTTCAAGGAATCCCTAGAAGGATACCTAAACGCTTTTATACAATTGTCACCCCCCTGTTCTACCCCTTAGGAGCAAAATTTTCTAAAAAAACCGTCTCAGTGTTCACTTGCGTTATATAAGAAAGTTTACAATATTTTAAGCTTCAGACAGACTTTTAGACATTTCTAATTTAGCCTTTTTATATTTTTAAATCAAAATTGTGCCGTAAATTAATTAACGAAATCTCTAGTGTCCTATAACTTCTTAAACCCAATATAATTCAAACCTTAACACCCACATAATTGGATTCATTTTCAAACGACACGAAATATCACAAGTTTGTCAATTTATATAACCAATTAAAAATCAACTTTATGTACAAAGGATGAAGTTGCAATTTCGAATGCCGTAAACGAAAGTAATAATTATTTCATTTTATTTGACAGGTTAATTAGAGTTTGGATATTTCGCCTTAGAATAATGTTGCCAATTAATATTAATACTTATTTATTACTTTTTATACGAGTATGGAAGGTTTTATAGCTTTGAATATTTGAATATATCAAAATAGTGAAGTTTTTAATTACTTTTGTACACTGAACATAAATATTGTTTATAGAGATAGGTTTAATTACAGAATTCTTACTTAAGGGGTTAAAAAACGGGTGAAATTGACTTTTCAACCACTTATAAAAAAAAAAAATCAAAAATATATTTATTAAATTTAGGCTTTTACAAGCTCTTATGAAGGTCAGAAGAAGATATATATTATTAATCTATCATCTAATCTACTTAAAATACTAACTCTATGCAGACAAAATCACGGGCAGAAACTACCATATACAAACCATAAATAAACGTCTTTGGACAATCTACACCAATTGATCTAATCCCAAACTAAACAAAGCTTGTACTATGTACTAGACAACGGATAAACATACATAAATACATATAAGACATCCAAGACTCAGGTTAGGGTGAGCGCACCTCGGAGCGCTCCCCATCCGTCCGGTGGAGCAGTGACGGCCCCAGGGCCAACTGTAAACAGTCACTCAGAAAAAAAAAAAAAATCCAAGACTCAGGTACAGATGCCAGTGCTCACACTGACTGCCCCTAGCGGGATTCTAACCCGCAACCTCCGGTTTCGTAGCTTCACTAGCTTATGACCACTAGACCAACAGGCCGCCATAGATTTAATACAACTGACATTTGCCAAACTGGCAACATTTCAAACGTCAGCTGTGGCGGCTGCTGGCAACACTGGCATTAATTTGCGTCTCTGTGAATTATCATCGGTCTGAAATACGCCCAAATGTAGGTGGCCTCGTTTTGGACACTTGTGACGTCACTAATTTGATTGTTCATTTGACAGCCATTTTGAAAGACCTACGCCTATGATGAATTGTCGAGTTTTATTCTCGCGGTGATCTGTCAAAAATCGATAACGTTGTCGACAACGAGAAATAGATAGATAGATAGATAGTACATTACGCACCGAGGCCAGTAAAATAAAAAATGTCTCCGAGCACATGTAATTGTCGTCCGAGAGAAGCCGAGGTTGACAAAAATGTGATCTGAGGCTTTTTTATTTTAATGGCCGAGGACAGTATTCTATTTTTCTGTTCGACGAAGCCAGAAAGCGGCAATTTCATTTAGCGCAGCGGCCAGAAAGTTGGCGCTTTCCGACCGGAGGACTGAAAATGTTTATTTCATAATAACACAAAACAATTGATGTAAGTACAGCTTTACAGACAAAAATAAACCAATTGTAGGTATTGGAATGAAACAACTATTAACGGATTTAACTCGCGTATTTTTATTTTATTTGCTGACGTTTCGGATTCTTTACAGTTTCCATAATCGTAGCACGGCTGAGCTGACAATAGCCTAACGCTAAAGTGATTTATACAGAAAAGCACCTATATGCGAACTACCTTATTTCTAAATATAATTTTTTTAAAATACTACCCTATTCTAAGATATGAAATATTAATGTTACATTCTACGCAAAATTTAACTATTTTACATCCCTACTAATATTATAAATGCGAAAGTAACTCTGTCTGTCTGTCTGTTACGCTTTCACGCTAAAACTACTGGACCGATTTAAATGAAATTTGGTACAATGAAAGTCTGGAGCCTGAGAAAGGATAGGGGGCGTTACCAGCGCTTCGGAAAGACCATCATTACTTCCGTACCTACCTACATAGTAAAACGGGACTCTGTCTGTCCGTCTGTCGAGGGGACAGCAGACCATTACGTGGATAACAAAACGCGATATAACTTAAATTTTAGCTGTTTTTTGGAATTGTGAATATTTTAGGTTGTTACAGATTTAACCGGTCGATACGGGATAGGCTAGACATGATCACTTCAGCCTAGATCCAGTCTAGTACATTAATAGTTTGTTATAAACTTAGACTGGCTGATTGGAATGAAACAACTTTAAACGGATTTAACTCGCGTATTTTTTTTTATCTCTCAGTCGTGCTACGATTATGGAAACTGTTAAGGTTCCGAAATAAAATAAAATACGCGAGTTAAATCTGTTCATAGGTAGTTGTTTCATTCCGATGTGTAAGAACCGCGAAGGCATCGGAAATTACCTTTTCTGTCCTCCGACCAGAAAGCGCCAACTTTCGGGCCCCTGCGCTAAATTAAATTGCCGCTTTCTGGCTTCGTCGATCAGAAAAATAGTATACTGACCTCGGCCAGTAAATAAAAAAGCCTCAGATCACATGCAATTGTCGTCCGAGGCGAAGCCGAGGTTGACAAAAATGGCTTACTGGCCTGGCAAAAAAAACGGGGTGTGGCTGTGTTATGGACATGGCCGATTGTTGTACGCGAATACGTCTCGTAACGGGTAATAGTTTTTAAATAAAATATTATTATTTATACAATTCGATCTTAGCGTAATAAATTCTTTGATTCTTTAGCTATCCAGTGGTGTAACTGAAATTTGGATGGAGATGATAGATATGTAGCTACAACACTAAACTGTATCCCCCGATTTTGTTATTCGTTTTTTGGATTGCCACGTAATTTTAAAGACGTATCCACGTCAAAACCAGTCGTCATACCATTACCGACTATACTACCTATAAGAAACTAGCGGCCCCGGCAGACGTCGTCCTGCCCGTCCGATTGTCTCGTCAAAGATCTGTCAAAGTCTTCTGTCACTTCTTCATAAGGCTTCATATTTTCCCCGTTTTTTACACATTTTCCACTGTTTCTTCGCTCCTATTGGTCGCGGCGTGATGTTATATAGCCTAAAGCTCGATAAATGGTCTATCCAACAAAAAAATATTTTTTGAATTTGAACCAGTAGTTCCTGAGATTAGCGCGTTCAAACAAACAAACTCTTCAGCTTTATAATATTAGTATAGATTACCATGTACCTAACAGTGATGTTGAATTTGTACAAAACTATGCGCCCGCGCATGAACAATGGACAGACAGACACCCGACACTACCGCCACCTGACACCCGCTGCAAGGACTAGTCTCACTGACAGACGTAAACACAACATGTAGGGCGTAGCATGTCATTTTATGTAATACTAGCTTCTGCCAGCGACTACGTCCGCGTGGAATAGTTATTTTCCCCGTTATTTACACATTTTCCACTGTTTCTTCGCTCCTATTGGTCGCAGCGTGATGTTATATAGCCTAAAGCCTTCCGCGATAAATGATCTATCCAACAAAAGAAGATTTTTTGAATTCGAACCAGTAGTTCTTGAGATTAGCGCGTTCAAACAAACAAACAAACTCTTCAGCTTTATAATATTAGTATAGACTAGCTTCTGCCAGCGACTTCGTCCGCGTGGAATAGTTATTTTCCCCGTTTTTTACACATTTTCCACTGTTTCTTCGCTCCTATTGGTCGCAGCGTGATGTTATATAGCCTAAAGCCTTCCTCGATAAATGATCTATCCAACAAAAAAATATTTCGAACCAGTAGTTCCTGAGATTAGCGCGTTCAAACAAACAAACAAACAAAACTTCAGCTTTATAATATTAGTATTAGTATAGATTGTTGGAGACGAAAAAACTAGGCTTCATGTTTCTTCTTACTTAGACTATTGTCAGCTTAGTGCTACGATTATGGAATCTGTAAAGGCTCAGAAACGTCAGCCAATAAAATAAAATACGCAAGTTAAATCCGTTAAAGTTGTTTCATTCCAACAAAATATCTTTGAGAAAGAATTTTTTCTGTGACTGGTCTCTGCCTACCGCAGAAAAAGACATTTTTATCTATGTTAGAAATAACAAATTAATTCAGAACACAATTTCTACAACTGAAATAAAATAACAGAATTTTGGAACAAACATTAAAACTTTGCCCGTATTTTGGGTCGCGTGTGGAAACCCATTCCGGTTGCTAGGCAGCGAAGATATTTGGCCAATACCTTGCCAATGCAGTATTTATGGAGTAAGACTAGACATTCGCCCCGGCTTCGCACGGATCCCTATTTTTTTCTAAATTCTATAGCCTATGTTACTCAGGGTGAACGTAAGTTCCCAACAGTGAATGAGGTTTTCAAATGGGTCTAACGGTTTTGGAGCCTATTCAATACATACAAACAAACAAACAAACCTTTCCCCTTTATTAAATTAGTATAGAAGTAGGTATAGATTACTTACCTAAGTACGTAAAGTTAGGTTAGGTTAGGTTAAGAGGAAATACTTGTTTTTCTGATGCCTCCGCGGTTATTACACATTGGAATGAAACAACTATGAACGGATTTAACTCGCGTATTTTATTTTATTTTCTTACATTTCGAATTCTTTACAGTTGTCATAATCGTAGCACGACTGAGCTGACAATAGTCTAACGCTAAAGTGATTTATACAGCTATGCAAACTACCTTATATCTAAATCACAAAATTTTAAGTACTAACCTGTTTTAAAAATAAATTAAATACGCGAGTTAAATCCGTTAAAGTTGTTTCATTCCAATGAGGAAAGATTTGTTTGTTTTTATTGAAAAGGCTGCAAATTTAAATTCTTTTACTGTTGGGAAGCTACACTATTCCCGAGTGACATAGGCTATAATAAAAAAAAATAGCTGTCTGTACGAAGCCGGGGCGGACCGTTAATATGTAATGAATATTAAATATAATATTATAAAGAGGAAAACTTAGTTTGTTTGGTTGTAATGAATAGGCTCAAAAACTACTGGACCGTTTTTAAAAATTCTTTCACTATAATAATTTAATAAAGCTACATTATCCACGAATAACATAGGCTATAGAATATTTTAACAAAAAAAATAATCCGTGCGAAGCCGGGGCGGACCGCTATCGCGCTAGTGTGTAATACGCCATCAGTAATGAATAGCTTCGATTAGTTTAGGACTAAGTAGATAGTTTTTGTGAATTGACCAACATACTATACCTAAATATTGCTTCAAAAAAGTATTTGATTATTACTACGTATATTTATTACAGTCCCCCGAGGGCGGGCGGGCTCTAGTTATTTCAGATAACTTGATTGAATACGGTAGTGGCTAGGCTGTTGAAATATTGACTACTGATTCCGACCCGCGGGTTTGTCTATGTATAATTATAGAATACATTCTGATGCCTAATAACCGCTAGTTATTATACATTAGAATAAAACAACTTTAAACGGATTTATCTCGCGTATTTCGGAGCCTTTACAGATTCCATAATCGTAGCACGAGATATTTCACTGTTGGGAAGCTACGTTGACCCTAAGTAACATAGGCCATTTTGAAAAAAAATAGGGATCCGTACGAAGCCGGGGCGAACCGCTAGTGTTTATACAAAGCGGTTGTATAGTATGTCAACTATCCAATTCTAATAAACGATAATAAAGTGCAATGGAATTGCATCTCTGCACCGGGATGCGGTTGAACAACTGTACTGCAGCCTACATTTACCAAAATTGCATTTATCATACTAATATTATAAAGCTGAAGAGTTTGTTTGTTTGAACGCGCTAATCTCAGGAACTACTGGTTCGAATTCAAAAAATCTTGTTGGATAGACCATTTATTGAGGAAGGCTTTAGGCTATATAACATCACGCTGCGACCAATAGGAGCGAAGAAACAGTGGAAAATGTGTAAAAAACGAGGAAAATAACTATTCCACGCGGACGAAGTCGCAGGCACAGCTAGTTTACCAATATTGCATTTATCATAGAAGATAAGACATGCATAGTTTAAAGTATTATAATAATATAGAGAGACTATTGTCAGCTCAGTCGTGCTGTGATTATGGAATCTGTAAAGGCTCCGAAACGTCAGCCAATAAAATAAAATACGCGAGTTAAATCCGTCTACAGTTGTTTCATTCCAATTTGTAATAACCGCGAAGGCTTCAGAAATTATAAGGTAAATAGGTATAAATATGACATGCTTCATTTTATTGATTTTCTCACAAATAAGTATACATTTGAAGTTACTTGCATATAATAAACAAAAGTCACGACGCACTAAAAATTTCTATTAAAGAACGAACATAAAAAAAACTTACTTAGACATATCAAGCCGAAATGAACCCTAAGAAGAACATATAAAGATCATTTTTGTGAAATGCATACGTTGCGTGTTCGCTTCTCTATCAGCATATACAAGGATTTGCCGCGATACTGCGGGCATATATTGCCAAATTACAGGGGAAATACGTATGGAAAATGTATTTTTCTGTCCTCCGGCCGGAGAGCGCCAACTTTCTGGCCTCTGCGCCAAATGAAATTGCCGCTTTCTGGCTTCGTCGAACAGAAAAATAGTATACTGACCTCGACCAGTAAAATAATAACAAACCCCCGACATAAAAACTGAAAGGCCCTCTAAAAAGTATAACAATAATAAAATCATAATATTAATTACCTAAGTATTAATATTTCTACAAAGAAAACGTCATGTCGGTGGGACCGCTTTTCATTTAGGTGTACTTACTTACCTAATATTTATTTACTTACAATCTACCTAAACCTACGGTCCCCCGACATGACGTTTTCTTTGTAGAAATATGAATACTTAGGTAATTAATATTATGATTTTATTATTGTTATACTTTTTAGAGGGCCTTTCAGTTTTTATGTCGGGGGTTTGTTAAATTTTTAATTTATTTTTTTATTTCATACTTTTTGTAAGTAGGTACATAGGTAACTACTACATATTATTATTTTTAACTAATTTCCATTTCACATGGAATTTCGTAATGTACATGTTATCCTCCTACATTTGGTACCCCACTCGGGTATATTTGTCGACATTGGGCTTACCATTTACACTATTACTCCCCATAATTTTTGAACTACGTAACCGATTTTCATTGTGATTTCAATTTTATAATGTACACGCGATCCTCTTTCATTTGATACCCCACTCGGGTATATTTGTAGACATTTGGTTTTCCATCCCCACTTTCACTCCCAATATTTTTTGAACGACTCAACCGATTTTCATTATGATTTCAATTTTGTAGTGTACTCGTTGCCCTCTTTCATTGGATACCCCACTCGAGTATATTTGTAGACATTTATTTTTACATCCCCTCTTTAACCCCCCCTAATTATTAAACTACTAAGCCGATTTTTATAAAACATAGCTAAGAACACTCCCGACATATACACCTTTCAAACAAAAAAAACAGAATCAAAATCGGTTCATGCGTTAGGGAGCTATGATGCCACAGACAGACACACACACACACACACACACACACAGACACGTCAAACTTATAACACCCCGTCGTTTTTGCGTCGGGGGTTAAAAAAGCCTCAGATCACATTTTTGTCAACCTCGGCCTCGCCTCGGACGACAATTACATGTGATCTGAGACATTTTTTATTTTACTGGCCTCGGTGCGTAATGTACTATTTTTAACCCCCGACGCAAAAACGACGGGGTGTTATAAGTTTGACGTGTCTGTGTGTGTGTGTGTGTATGTGTGTGTGTGTGTGTGTGTGTGTCTGTCTGTGGCATCATAGCTCCCAAACGCATGAACCGATTTTGATTCTGTTTTTTTTGTTTAAGAGGTGAATATGTCGGGAGTGTTCTTAGCTATGTTTGATGAAAATCGGACCAGTAGTTTAATACATAGAGGGGGCTGAAAGAGGGGATGGAAAAATAAATGTCCACAAATATACTCGAGTGGGGTATCAAATGAAAGAGGATCGCGAGTACATTACAAAATTGAAATTATAATGAAAATCGGTTGAGCCGTTCAAAAAATATAGGGAGTGAAAGTGGGGATGGAAAATCAAATATCTACAAATATAACCGAGTGGGGTATCAAATGAAAGAGGATCAAGTGTACATTACAAAATTGATATTATAATGAAAATCGGTTTAGTAGTTCAAAAAATATAGGGACTGAAAGTGTGGAAATGGTTAACCAAATGACTACAAATATAACCGAGTGAGGTATCAAATGAAAGAGGACCACACGTACATTACAGAATTCCATGTAAAATGGAAATTGGTTAAAAAAATAATAAGTTACCTACCTACTTTCAAAAAGTATGAAATAAAAAAAATAAATTAAAAAATTTAACAAACCCCCGACAAAAAAACATATAAGCCGTCTAAAAAGTATAAAAATAAAGACTTGATATTAGGTAGGTACCTAAGTATTAATAGGTATTTCTACAAAGAAAACGTCATGTCGGGGGGACCTTAGATTTCGATACATAGTAGGTAAATATAGATAGGTACAATTAGGTAAATGATGAGCGGTCCCCCCGACGTGACGTTTTCTTTGTAGAAATACCTATTAATACTTAGGTACCTACCTAATATCAAGTCTTTATTTTTATACTTTTTAGACGGCTTATATGTTTTTTTGTCGGGGGTTTGTTAAATTTTTTAATTTATTTTTTTTTAACCAAATACGAACTGTAAAGGGCGTTGCTAGGATTTTTTTAAGGGGAGGGTGGCGTAGACAATCTAAGAATATAATTCCTGATGCTCTCGCGGTTATTACACATTGGAATGAAACAGCTATAAACGGATTTAACTCGCGTATTTTATTTCATTGGCTGACTTTACGGTGACAATTGACTAGGCGTTAGACTATTGCTAGCTCAGTCGTGCTACGATTATGGAAACTTTAAAGGTTCCGAAATAAAATACGCCAGTTAAATCCGTTTCTAGTTGTTTCATTCCAATGTGTAATAACCGCGAAGGCATCAGAAATTACTACCTACTTAATAATACTTATAGTGCAGTCATTGAAGCGAAAAATAAGGCCTTACCTCCGATTTTTTTTACTGTGAACCGATTTGCATGAACTTTTTGGAATTAGGCACACCTTAACCTTAACTTCAAAAGTGAAAATGTTCTGAACTCCGCCTATTATTTTTAAGGGGTGTAAACAACCCCTTAATGGAAAAATTGTAATTGATCCATTTTGTCGCTAGAAAACATGTCTAATAGTAAGTGGTGAAATGTAATTAAAAGAGCTACAACATCCTGTATTGCAATATATATAGTAAAAAACTTTTTTCTAAAACGGTGAAGGGTTAAAGGGCTTAAGAGAGGCTGTGATTGCGCTGCCATGCGCTCTTCAAACAATCATATTTCCGTCAATTTTTGTTTGACAGAAAAAACAAAAAAACCAAATTGTTTGTCAGAAAAATACCTACATTTTTTATTTATACACTTTTATACGTATCTGTCGTCATTATTGAAATATAATGAAATAAACGTGGGATTTTTAAAAAAATGAACTTTTGTTTTTTTAGTTAATAGTGACTTTTTTTGAAAAATATGTGTCCTGAAGCAGCCAAACTGATACTATCTATGAAACTCTTCATAATGAAGTTAATTCTAGGTGGAATTCGATTAATTTTAATTATGGTGGAAATGGCACTTATGAAACCCATTGATTTTAAAGAAAAAACATTAGTTGCCCCCTTATTTGCAATACAGCTCACTTATTTTACGTGCAAAGACTTTTAATAGTGCTCATTTTAAAGCTTATTTCAAGCACTACAAAACCCTTTTGTATTAGAATACATACAATGCATCTGCTCGCCGCTAGATGGCATTGACCACATCGATTAAATTTCAGGCAAAATAAAAAACGGCTTTGATCTTTAATTTATAGCTTAATATTGCACTTAGAATACTGTATAAAAAACCAAATTGTTCATTGTTTTGCCTGCTACAATTTTGTTCGTTATAAAATTTTCGATAAAACGTATATTTTTGGAGATTTTTACAAAAAACCGATGAAAAAGGTAAAAAAAATGCGAATTTTCAATTGCATATAACTTAAAAAGTATTGGATTTTTTGAAAAACTTTATAGATGATTTTTTCCTTAAAATTAGGCCTTCTATCGATATCCGAGGTTATTTTGAAAAAAAAATAATTCACCCCCGAGAAGGGGTGGCAATCACCCCCCGGGTGGTAGCGGAGTTCAAATCATTTTCACTTTTGAAGTTAAGGGTAAGACGAACCTAATTCCAAAATTGTATGCAATTCGGTTCACAGTAAAAAAATTCGGACCCATAATGCTTCAATGACTCCACTATTATTATTAGCAACCATCTATACTAATATTATAAAGAGGAAAACTTTGATTGGTTGTAATGAATAGGCTCAAAAACTACTGGGCCGATTTAAAAAAATCTTTCACCATTCGAAAGCTACATTATCCACGAGTACCACAGGTTAAATTTTATTTTGGAAATCTGTGCGAAGCCGGGGCGAACCGCTAGTTGTAGATATAGATGTAGACAATGACAGCGTCTCAAACGCTCGAAGATCCGCCTAAATAGCTTGAAAAGCATATTTCTTTAACAAATTAAAATCGCATTTTGATAATGAAATCAGTTACTTAGTCTAGCCGCTAGTCGACAGATGTCGTTCTTAAATGTCACTTTAATGACGCTTTTTGCGATGACGCCTTGTCGCTGTTTAGTCTGTGGGCACAAAAAGTTGCTCGTTAGAAAATTAATTTGGTGTTGCCAACTGGAAAAATGGGGATTAAGGACTCTTTTTTTTATTTTCGTTTAGGTATAATAATCACAATTATTTGGTAAATATGTTTATAATATGAATAAAATTTTTATTTTTATTGTTACCATGTAGACGCTTATAAAATTATTATTCATAAATTTATAATTCAATACCTACATAGGTACCCAAAATCATAAATGTCCTAAAGATATACTATTTGTTCACTTTAATATTAGTCCGATACGGGAACGATGTAAAAGGCTTACAATTAACAAAACTCACAAGTGCTTTCTTTTTTGTAATCTGTTAGAGTACATTGAAATGTAATGGGGAAAAAAAAATATAACAGTTTTTGACCGTGCGTTAGGAATTATTCTTATTTTTAGAAGCAATATTTGTAAATCGTTGAAAAAAAATATGTAAGTGCTTTTTTTCTGCACTGGGTTATCGCATTTAATTATTAGAACGCCCTATAACATTTTATAACTATTTCATCAACAGCTTTTAGCAATATAATCGAAAAAGTGAAAAAAAATCTATATTTCCTAAAATAATAATAAAGTGAATGTTAGTTTCCGCAATGTGCTCAAATCGATTAAAAATAACGTCAGTTATTATATCTAACAGATTTATCAATAGCTTCTTTTTTTATTAACATAAAACGTTCTCTAGGCCGTAAAAAAAATTTCAAGATACTCAAATCGACATTTTCTAATGCAGAATAATTGTAGTAACGCATTGACAGATTTTTTAACTAATTCAACAATAGCTGCAGGTTTTATTACCTTATCAGTTCAAATAATTTTGTACAAATGTACTGAATATTCCGGTCTCATCCTAAACACTAAGCTGTAATAAAACGCATATACCTATAAATTTCAACCTATCTAATTAAGACTATCTTGGCTTGATGTGTAAGGCATCGCTTAGTATACCGAGAGTCGTGGATCGAATCCGACTGGTCAACATGTTTTTTTTATTTTTATTATCGGATAGGAACTATGGTATTACATAATCATATTATTTACTTTTTTTATTTTCCATAATAAATTGTAGTACCTAGTTAATATTTTAAAATGAAGCGCCATCATTAGACCCTGGTTAGGTACTATATAATTATGTAGTATCAAAGTACTCGTCAAGACGTATAAAAATTCTAGCGCGACGAATCTAATGATTTAGGTACAGCTGGATCTTATAGCATTAGGGTTCCCTGGTATATGGGAAAAAACAGGCCAGATATTCGGAATTACCAAACAATCTTTATTAGGTACTTAACACAAAACGAAGCCTCTTAAGAACTTAGACTAAATAAACCATAAAGCTAGAAAATACAAATTTTAACTAGGGTTAGTCTTGAATGTGTCTCACCGACGTCCAAAATATGATCATAATAAAATTACAAAAAGAATAAAAGTTTAAACACATTAACCTTTCCTGGTCTTGAACTCAAACCAGCCGCGATCTATAAACGTGCAATTGACATGACCGCCGGGCCAGCGGTTCAATTATTCGTTATACGAAAATCCGTTACCAATGTCGACACCGCTTGTCTTGACACGACAGTGATTGAGATTCTTTAAATCGGACGCGATCTAAACGGCGAGTTAAGTTTGGCAACAATTAACAAGAGTCAGTATGACAACGTCGCATTTCTCGTTTGCTTTGCATAGTATATATGGAATATGGAACTAATCAGGCAATAAAACCTGCAGCTATTGATGAATTAGTTAAAAAATCTGTCAATACGTTACTACAATTATTCTGCATTAGAAAATGTCGATTTGAGAATCTTGAAATTTTTTTTACGGCCTAGAGAACGTTTTATGTTAATAAAAAAAGAAGCTATTGATAAATCTGTTAGATATAATAACTGACGTTACTTTTAATCGATTTGAGCACATTGCGGAAACTAACATTCACTTTAATATTATTTTAGGAAATATATATATATATTTTTCACTTTTTCGATTATATTGCTAAAAGCTGTTGATGAAACAGTTATAAAATGATAGGAGGCGTTCTAATAATTAAATGCGATAACCTAGTGCATAAATATTGCACTTACATAATCTTTCTTTTGGTTTATAACGTCTCTATACATATACCTATATATTATAAAAGCCACCATCAAAATCCGATATATTTTTTTTTTACAAGGAGTATTCATAATATTCTAACTGACTACCAAAAATTGCGCACTTGTGAATTTTATAAGTTAATTTTGTTTGCGTATCGGACTATATTGTTTATAAGTAAATGAAATAATATTAAAGTGACAATAAAATATCATCAGCTCAGTCGGCTACGAATATGGAAACTGTACGAAACGCCAGCAAATAAAATAAAATACGAGAGACAAATACGTCTGAAGTTGTTTAATTCCTTTTTATTAAAATTTATAAAATAAAAAACGTCTCACAAAATAAGTCCCCATTTTCTTAAATTTAAAAAAACGTCTACAAAAACACCGAAATGCGTTCAAAAACATACTTACCATAAAAACCAAGACCTAACCTAAATTTCTTTGCTTTTATATTCGAAAAACACCCTTATTTTCTTACCAAAAACATTTCGCGAACGAAACGTAAAATAGAAGTGGTATTTATTAGAGTAGGCGCCGCTCTGTCTGTGTGTGTATTGATTCGGCCGGAGGCTGTTTGTGGTCCCTTGCCTTTTAGGGCGAACGAAAAAATTATGCCACTGTTTGAGCTATACTTAAAACCGTTCATAATTTCTGATGCCTTCGTGGTTATTATACATTGGAATTAAACAAGTTTAAACTGTTTTAACTCATGTATTTTATTTTATTGGCTGACGTTTCGGAGCTTTTACAGATTCCATAATCGTAGCACGACTGAGCTGACAATAGTCTAACTTCAAAGACCCGTTCATAGTTGTTTCATTCCAATGACTATTGTCAGCTTATCAGAAAATAAAGTACGCCAGTTAAATCTATACAAATATTATAAAGCTGAAGAGTTTGTTTGTTTGAACGCGCTAATCTCAGGAACTACTGGTTCGATTTGAAAAAGTCTTTTTTTTGTTGGATAGACCATTTATCGAGGAAGGTTTTAGGCTATATAACATCACGCTGCACCATAACTATTCCACGCGGACGAAGTCGCAGGCAGAAGCTAGTCCGTTATTATTGTTATTAACAACATCATACCTTGATCTAAAGGCAGCTATCTCAAAAAAAATTTTTTCAGGAGAGGCGAAAAACTGATTAATATGTCCATATGGACTCAGGAGTTTTCTGTATAGATTTATGCTTTTTATATTATTATGAAGCTAGAAGATGTAGCTTAAATCTATTTTATTGGTAGGAAGGTCTTGCTGTCAGGAATTCACTGGTGTGTGTACCTAATAATCTTTAATATGTAGGTGAACGATTTAGAAATTAATGTCTACTGTTTGCTTTTATAATAATTTGTATCTTTTCTTTTGTTACAGGTAAGAACATAGGCGCAGGGTAGAGGGTACTGCACTTTATATATTGTTGGCACTGTGCCTGCATACAATGCACTATCAATGGTAAGATATATAACACAAAGACGGCAGTTTCACTACATAGTATAAAACAAAGTCGCTCTTTCTGTCCCTATATCCATATGTACGCTTAAATCTTTAAAACTACGCAACGGATTTTGATGCGGTTTTTTTTAACAGATAAAGTGATTGACGAAGAAGGTTTATAGCCGTGTGAAGCCGGGACGGGTCGCTAGTATATAATATACAACAAGGTCGCTGTCTGTATGTAGGTATGCTTAGATCTTTAAAACTAGCAACGGATTTTGATGCAGTTTTTAATAGTGATTCAGAAGAAAGGGATATATGTATAATACATGCGTTATACCTATAGTAGAGTAACACTGATAATTGGAATCAGCATTGCACCCGTGCGAAGTCCGAGCGGGTCGCTAGTTCAAAAATAAAATCGATTTAAAAAAACGATTTCGTCAATAAAAACTGATATTCGAGGAAAAGGAAAAGAATAAAAAAAATTCTTGATTTTACTGAAAATCTAGTGGGTACTAGACAACGGATTTATAAACATACTAGCTTCTGCCCGCGACTTCGTCCGCGTGGAACACCTCCTTTTTTGCAGTCGGTTAAAAAGTAGCCTATGTCCTTTCTCAGGCTCCAGACTTTCTTTGTACCAATTTCATTTAAATCGGTCCAGTAGTTTTAGCGTGAAAGCTTTACAGACAGACAGACAGACAGACAGAGTTACTTTCGCATTTATAATATTAGTATGGATCATATCATTTCGGTACGTACTTAGTGTTCTACTCTCGTCTTTTCAAGTTGTTTAAGTTAAGATATGTTTGGGGTTAGTAGTACCGAAGTTGACGGATAGATGGCGCTGTACCGTTCAGTGAGATTTTCTATATCGCGCTATCGAGATTTCTTCCAGTTTTTATATATAGGTTCTTTAGATTTATTAAATGTGCTTCCAAAGTAACGAACGGGTTTTATTTTCAAGTGGGAATCAACATCAACACAGTGCCTCTTTTTGATGTAGGAAGTACATACATTGGTCCTTTACGAACCGGATGTACAATGGGCCTTGATCTTATAGTGCTTTCCAGTACCAAGTAGCAACAGGGTATTGTTGAGGGTGCAGTCTTCGTGAGCAGCGACATCGGAAGTGGAACGGTTAACGGAGGCAGCAGCGCCATAAGCGGAAGTGACGTCATTGGCGATCGACTTGGTGGAAAGGAATCAACAAGGTTCTAGTACAAGGGATGTGAAAGTGTAAGAAGTTTTAAACTGTGAGTACATTTATAATTATCTATGGAAGTGTCATTATTCAAAAACTGTCAGAGCTGTTAAAAGTGTTTGTTTACATTAGAAGTGTCAAAATTGGACTTAGAAAATTTGTGTAGTGTTTGGACTTAGAATAGTTTAAGAAAAAGAGATACAACGGGGAACCTATGCCCGATTTCATAGCGGTATACATAAGCCAAACACTTAGAAAATTCTGAACAAAAAAATACTTGTAATTTTTTCAAGATTTATTATATGGACTTAGCAGATTTGTGAGTTTTTGGGGACTTAGAAAAATTATTTTAAGATTTTACTGGAACTTGTCATAATAATATATTAAAGATGAGTAAAATAGAGACAAGTATTGGTTTTCAATTTGATCAGAACTCACGCATTTCTAAGGCGTTTAAAAATTATAAGAAGTCTCCAAAGGAGCGTATCACTGTCTCTTATATAGAAACAAGGTTGGAGAGTTTGGAACAACTATGGCAGCAGTTTGTTCGTATGCATATGCAGATTTTGATGTCACCTGATCAAGAAGATTTACAGGATAGTGTGTACATGAAGGAGGATCTGTATGATGTAACTAACGAGCTGTATACGGAGTACAAGTGCGAGCTCAAGAACAAACTAAGTAGTTTAACCGCGGGATCAAGCAGCACAACTGCCATAGTGTCAGCTCCTTCTACCTCAAAGTCAGCGCAAGTGAAGTTACCTAAGATCACGATACCTATGTTTTCGGGAAAGTATACGGAGTGGACGAGATTTCGGGATTTATTTATTTCACTCATCCACAAGAACGATAGTATCGATGACATTCAGAAGCTTCACTATTTGAAGGCGCATTTGACCGGCGAAGCGGAGCGACTTCTTAGACATATACCTATTTCAAGTGAAAGTTATGATCAGTGTTGGTCACAGTTAGAGAGTCGCTACAATAATAAACAATATTTGGCAAATTGCATATTAAAAAGATTTTTTGCACAAAAGACTCTCGTAACTGAGTCCGCCACTGAGATCAAGAATATGTTAGATTGTATGACAGAAACATTAAATGCTTTATCTAATCTTAAAATTGATACAAGTACATGGGATATTATTATAATTTACATAGTCAGTAATAAATTGGATCCTGAAAGTAGAAAGGAGTGGGAAGGTAAAGTAAGTCAAACTGTTTCTTTGTCCGAAAAGTTACCGACGCTGGAACAGTTTAAGGATTTTTTGACAACGCAGTACCATTCTTTGGAATTCTTGGAACCGAGATCGAGCTTTGTTCCAAGACCTAAGTTTACGAATAATTTTAATAATTATAAAGGGGTTAGTCAAGTTAATCAGTTCAAGGGTTCTCAGGCTCCAAGAGTTACCAATCTTCATGTAACTGATAATGTATTTTGTAATTATTGTAAGGGTGAACACAAAATAACACATTGCAAAGAGTTTATTGCTTTAGGGGTTGATGAGAAGCGTAATTTTGTCCAAACTAATGGGGTTTGTTTCAACTGCTTAGGCAAAAATCACTCTGCCAGATATTGTAAGAATACAGCAAACTGTCGAATCTGTAACAGAAGGCATCATACTTTGTTACACCAAAAAGGAGAAATTCAACTATCTGACGGAGGGGAGTCATCAGCGAGTCCAACGGTTGCCCAGGTTCATACTCAAAAGGTCACAAACATATCGGAAGAAATTACGCCGGGAATTAGTATTACAAGTCACTACGTAAACGAACAAACTCAGCAAGTGTTATTAGCTACTGCGGTAGTGGAAGCCACATCATGGGAAGGAGAAGAACGTCATCTGATCAGGGTATTATTAGATCAAGGTTCGCAAGCCTCATTTATCACCTCAGCTGCTGTTCAATTACTCGGGTTAAAGAGAACTTCAGCTAAAGGTCTTGTAAGTGGATTGGGAGGTCAGCAGAATGTAGTAGCTAAATCAACTGTTCAGGTCACAATTGCTTCACGTATCGACTCCAGTTACGTTATTAGGGTTACAGCATATGTCCTGGATAAAGTTACTTCGCACTTACCGTCTGCAAGGGTATCTATTGCATCCTGGCCTGAACTAGATTCTGTAGAACTTGCAGACCCAGATTATCACACTCCTAATAAAATAGATATGTTGTTGGGAGCGGAGGTTTATGCTCAGATTATAAAGTCAGGTCTAATTAAATGTCCTTCAGGTGCTCCGGTGGCTCAAAACACATCTTTGGGATGGATTCTTAGTGGTCAAGTGGGTTTACAAGCGGACATATCCTGCATGCTAGTGAGCATGCATACCCAGGTGGAACAGTTGCTTCGTTCTTTTTGGGAAATAGAATCAGAACCTAACAACAAGCAGAAGATATTAACGCCTGAGGAACTAAGATGTGAGGAGATATACCAAGCAACTACAACACGGGATGTGGACGGTCGCTATGTAGTTAGGCTTCCGTTCAGGGATGAGAAACCAGCCTGTGTTGAGGGTGGGTCCAGGGAGATAGCGTTGAGAAGATTTCACTCTCTGGAAAGGAAACTTCAAATAGATCAACGTTTGCAAATAGAGTATGCAAAGGTATTTCATGAATATCGGGATTTAAATCACATGCAACCTTTGTCAGCTCAAGAAAGCAAAGAACCGGGATTATACTTACCTTACCATGCTGTTGTGCGTGAAGATCGGGATACCACTAAGGTTCGTATAGTCTTTGATGCAAGCTGCAAGGGCACAAATGGGGCATCATTGAATAACGACCTTATGTTGGGTCCTAGGTTACAGTCGGAGCTAAGACACATAATCATGCGTTGGCGAATGCATCCAGTTTGCTTTATTGCTGATATTGTAAAGATGTATAGGCAAATTGTAGTAGATGAAAGGGACACCAAGTATCAACGCATTCTCTGGAGAGAAAAACGGGGTGATAATATTAAAGAGTATAAATTAAGTCGAGTTACCTTTGGGGTGTCAGCGTCTCCTTATCTTGCTGTGAAGAGTTTGATTCAAGTGGCCATTGATGAGGGTGATGAGTTTCCACTTGCTGCTCCTCTGGTACGTCGTGACTTTTATATGGATGACTTAATGACAGGTTGCCAATCAGAGCAAGAAGCAATTGAAATTTACTATCAAATGAAAGCACTATTAAGCAGAGGTGGTTTTGAACTGCAAAAATGGTCTAGCAACAGCGAAGCTATGTTGGAAGCAATTAAGGAAAGCATAGCAGGGAAGGAAGATCCTATAAAGATAAAACAAGAGGTGGAAAATAAAATATTGGGACTTACCTGGAATCGAGCTAGAGATGAGTTTGCATATGCAGTCGTGTTACCTCCTCCAGCGGCACCTATAACAAAAAGGAAAGTTACCTCGGATATTGCGAAGCTTTATGATCCTCTTGGTTGGATAGCACCCAGCATCGTGAAAGCGAAAATATTCATTCAAAGTTTGTGGTTAGCAGGCATCGGGTGGGATGAGGAACTTCCATCTCCTCTTCTTGAAGAGTGGTTAAAATACAGGAATGAATTGTCGCTATTAACCAATTTTAGAATACCGCGTTGGACCAATCATAGGAACAATGCTGAATTGGTTGAGCTGCATGGATTTAGTGACGCCTCAAATGCTGCGTATGCAGCAGTGGTGTACTTACGCGTTGTTGATGCTAATGGGTCAGTACATGTTAGTCTGGTGTCAAGCAAAACTAGGGTTGCTCCTATAAAGCAGGTTTCAATTCCTCGATTGGAATTATGCGGGGCGGTTCTCCTTGCAAAGCTATTGGTTGAAATATCAGAAGTGTTATACTTACCAAAGTCCAATATACATGCGTGGACAGACTCTGAAGTGGTGTTGGCGTGGTTGAGTAGCCACCCAAGCCGGTGGAAAACTTTCATAGGGAACAGGTGTTCAGAGATTTTAACAGTTACCGATCGGAGTCAATGGTCACATGTAAAGTCAGAGAACAACCCGGCTGATTGTGCGTCAAGAGGAATTTCTGCATCGGAGCTATGCAAATTTAAACTATGGGTTTCTGGTCCTACATGGCTGAAAGAAAAAGTTATAAACTATACATTATCAAAATTATTAAATACTAAGCTAGAAGAAAGAAAGATACAAACTCACCTGGAAACTGCGATATCAGAAGAAGACGGTGATGATACTATGTGGTCGAAGTATTCTTCACTTACCAAATTGTTGAGGGTCGTTGCGTACTGCCGAAGATTTCTGAAAAATAAAAAGAAAAATCATACTTACCTACTTAAAACTGAGTTGGATGAAGCTTTGATAACAATGGTGAAGATGTGTCAACAGAAGTTATATGGTGAAGAAATAGAAGACATTAAAAATGGTAAACTAAAAAAGAAAAGTCAACTTACCTTGTTTACTCCACAAATCGACGACTTCGGAATTGTTCGTGTGGGTGGGCGGCTTCAAAGTGCCAGTATAGATTACGAACAAAAGCATCCTATACTGTTACCGAAGTCGGCATGGTTAACTCAGCTTGTTGTTCGAGATGCACATTATAGAACGCTGCATGGAGGGCCTCAGCTGATGGTTAATTACATAAGGGCAAAGTTCTGTGTACCAGGGCTGAAAAATTTGGCGAAGGCATGTGTGAGGAAATGCATTGTTTGTGTTCGGCACGCTGCCAGCGCTCGGAATCAATTAATGGGGCAATTACCAGCGTCAAGGGTAAACATGGCGAAGCCATTTCTGCGTTGCGGAGTAGATTATGCTGGACCCATCAATATTCGTGTTTCTAAGGGCAGGGGGAACAAATCGTACAAGGGATACGTTTGTTTATTTGTATGTATGGCAACCAAGGCGGTTCACATAGAAGCGGTCAGTGAATTATCAACTGCCGGGTTTTTGGCTGCATTCAAAAGGTTCGTTGCTAGGCGAGGTTACTGTAGCGATATATACAGTGACAATGGGTCTAATTTCGTGGGCGCAGCAAAGGAACTTCAATATCTGTTCAATGTCGAAAAGTCAAGTTTGGTACCTCCATTGGCAGATTGGATGGCCTGCAACGGCACCCAATGGCATTTCATACCACCATATTCTCCAAATTTTGGTGGGCTTTGGGAGGCTGGTATCAAATCGTGCAAGTTTCATCTCAAACGCGTAATCGGGAACTCTACGCTTACCTATGAAGAGATGAGCACAGTCTTGTCCCAAATTGAGGCGTGCCTTAATTCGAGGCCGTTGTGGCGAGTGGATGAAGATGGAGAGTCGCTACCATTAACACCGGGTCATTTTCTAGTCGGAGAGCCACTTGTTGTAGCACCTGATCATTCGTATGAGCAAGTACCAATCTCTCCTTTACGAAGATGGCAACTATGTCAGAAAATGATGCAAGATTTTTGGCGTCGATGGTCTCAAGAGTATTTAAATCAGTTTTTGCAGAGACACAAGTGGACACAAAAGATTCCTGAGCCCAAGATAGGAGATGTTGTGTTGGTGAAAGAGCCTGGTTTACCACCAGCTAGGTGGCTTCTTGGTAAAGTGGTTGAGATTCACCCGGGTTTGGATAAAATAACGCGTGTTGTAACTCTCAGATGTAAGGATAATCTTATAAAAAGATCTACGTCTAGGATTTGTGTTCTACCATTGACTGATTGAATTATTATTAAATGTTATTGTTAGTTATGTTAAGCTGTCACTGTAAAGCATTATGCAAATTTATAACTTAATTTTTGTACTGTTAACCTTGTTATAATTATTATTTTCTTGAAGAGACTGCTATAAGGAATGTTATTAATTTGTTTGTTATTAGTTTAGTTAAGAACAGTTGTTCTTGGTGGGCGGCATGTTTGGGGTTAGTAGTACCGAAGTTGACGGATAGATGGCGCTGTACCGTTCAGTGAGATTTTCTATATCGCGCTATCGAGATTTCTTCCAGTTTTTATATATAGGTTCTTTAGATTTATTAAATGTGCTTCCAAAGTAACGAACGGGTTTTATTTTCAAGTGGGAATCAACATCAACACAGTGCCTCTTTTTGATGTAGGAAGTACATACAGATATTAGTCTAATTATAAGTATCTACTTAGTTAATATTTTGTTTGTCATCAAATAAATTATTTTATATTCTTTTCTAATATACACTGACTGCCCTAACAGGATTCGAACCCGCAAAAACGGTTCCTTATTGTAACATTTGTAACCAACAGGTCATCAAAATATTTCAAAAGAATAGGCAAGTGGGGCACTCGGGTCAGTGAGATCTGTTCATTACGACGGTATTCATCATGACTGGGCCAAGAGCGTGTCGGACCTCAAAGATAAACTTAAAAAAAAAAATCTGATGCCTTTGTGGTTACACATTGGAATGAGACAGTACCGGATTGAAGTTTAGTATTTCATTTTGTTTGCTGAAGTTTTGATTTACGGTTCCCATGTTCGAAGCCGACTAAGTTAGCCATGGTCTAAAATGAAAGTGATTTTACATTGCCCTAAGTACCTAGCTACCTACCTTATTTTAGAAATGATGAAATTTTAACTACTGTACCTACTAGTGGTCCCGGCAGACTTCGTCCCACCCGGCAAAGAATCGATTTAAGTATCCTATGTCCTTTTCCCGGTTCTGAACTACATCCCCAGTAATTTTCAGCCAAATCGGTTTAGCCGTTCTTGAGTTATAAACGGAGTAACTAACACGACTTTCTTTTATATAATAAGATATAAGATAGAAGATTTGACAGATTAAATAAAATTTCGTTTTCTTTACCATTTTCTATACTAATTTCTGATGCCTTCGCGGTTATTATACATTGGATTGAAACAACTTTAACGGATTTAACTCGCGTATTTTATTTTTATTGGCTGACGTTTCGGAGCCTTTACAGATTCCATAATCGTAGCACTGAGCTGACAATAGTCTTATAAAAATTTCCTTTACTCTTTCTATGGTTAAATTGAACTTGATAACATCGATTAGTTACTAAGTTAGTAGATGCACAATGCAGACAGTTTATAGCGGCGCGTGTCTAACGACGCAGCGGTTTTACTTATGACTCGAACATGACTCGATGACTCGAACACGCCGATAATCTGAGCATAGAGTTAGTTAATATAGAGAGGGTCAATAAATAAAATAGAGATGGGAACAGATTGAAAGTTAATAGAAAAATGATAGTTTTTTTAAACAGTTTTTTATTTATTATACAGAATTAAGTGTACAAAAGGCGAACTTAATGCCTTGAAGCACTACCAGTCAACCTTAGAGTTATACAGAAAGATACAGCATTTAACAGATTTAACTTGAATTTTTAAATTTATGCTGTGTAATTGGGTTATATCATTATATGTATTAACTGCAAGAAAAACTTAACTATAAAAATACATTTAATCAAATTTTAATAAATTAATAGGTACTTAGGTCCCTCATACTAAGTTGATATTGGTTTTGGAATAAAAGAACTATTATTTGTATTTTATTTTTATTAGCCGATGTTTTGAAACCATTACAGATTCAATAATCGTTACGACTGAGCTGATAATAATCTAACAACGAGCTGAAGATTTAATGTTTTCGAAACATCAGCAAACAAAATATAACACGCGAGTTTAATTTTTTTTTTTTATTTATACTTTATTGCACAAAAAAAAATGTACAAAAGGCTGACTTAATGCCATAATAATATGGCATTCTCTACCAGTCAACCCTAAGAGCCGTTACAATTCTTTCATTTCAATTGTCAAATGTTGAGCCGTATAGGCCTAGTCTGCTTGTTTCGTATCAACAGCGGAAGTTAACTGCATGGTAATGTGACAAACAGACAAACATTGCATTAGCGATAATTCAGATTTACGATCCTCTGTTATCGGCTGAACACTAAATTATGCGCCATTTTGGTAAAATGATTGGCGATTTTAATTTATTGTGGCAACACTAGTTTCGGATTGGCAACACTACATAGTACCTTTTTACTTTTTAAAATCAAATAAATGTAACATTTTATAATAATTTGTTTAAATTTGCTTGACGACTAAGGAAAAGTTGTAAAATTCGTTAATTTTATTTGGTGTGAGTCGTGCTACGATTATGGAAACTGTAAATAATCCGAAACGTCAGTAAATAAAATAAAATAAAAATACGCGAGTTAAATCCGTTAATAGTTGTTTCATTCCAATTTGTTCTATGTCTGATTTTCTTATAATATACAATTTTGATGATCTCACTATGAGTGCATATATTGTGACATAAAATATGTAATTATAATGTATCCAATAATAAACAAATCTATCTATCCTAACTAATATTATAAATGCGAAAGTAACTCTGTCTGTCTGTCTGTCTGTTACGCTTTCACGCTAAAACTACTGGACCGATTTATATGAAACAAAGAAAGTCTGGAGCCTGAGAAAGAACATAGGCTACTTTTTAACCGACTGCAAAAAAGGAGGAGTTGTACGTGGACGAAGTCGCGGGCAGAAGCTAGTTTAAATTTATAAAACAAAGCCGCTATCTGTCCGTCCCTATGTATGCTTAAATCTTAACTACGCAACGGATTTTGAAGCGGTTTTTTTAAATAGTGATTCAAGAGGAAGGTTTATAGCCGTGTGAAGCCATAAGGGGATGAAATAAGCGGTCAAATACGAGGGTCGAAACTAGTGTGTTTTACTACAAAAATATTTAAATTTCACCCTAATAGAGTTAATAAATGAACCGTAAGCCATATTTGGCACCTGTTATGATACGGTCAACCTGTGTTTTATTACAGGAGTAAAGGTTACATTAGGTTGTGATTTTAAACTGTAGGTATTATTTATTGACAAATTAGGTAGGTTATCAAAATAATTCAAAAAGTGAATGTGTGAAAAAGTGAATTATTCGCATAAATAAAACGTTACCAATTTGAACATTGATGTTTTTTAAGCATTATTTATAATCTTAACTAATATTATAAATGCGAAAGTAACTCTGTCTGTCTGTCTGTTACGCTTTCACGCTAAAACTACTGGACCGATTTAAATGAAATTTGGTACAAAGAAAGTCTGGAGCCTGAGAAAGGACATAGGCTACTTTTTAACCGACTGTAAAAAAGGAAGAGTTCCACACGGACGAAGTCGCGGGCAGAAGCTAGTTACTTATAATTAAGTCAGTGGACATATAGACACAATTGTAACCGCTAATCTATACTTCTATACTTACTTACCTACTAATATTATAAAGAGGAAAGGTTTGTTTGTTTGGATTGAATAGGCTCCAAAACTGGACCAATTTGAAAAATTCTTTCACTGTTAGCTACACTACTCGTGAATAACATAAGCTATATTCAATTTTGATAAAAATTAGCGGTCCGTGCGAAGCCGGGGCGGAGGGCTAGTATTATAATACACGAGAAGCGTGCCAACAAATAAACTTAAGCACAAATACGACAATGTACACGTAGGCATAAATATGATATTACATAGACATTCTAGATTTCAGATAACCCTTGAATATTAGCCGATTATTATATTATTAGCAGATTTTAAGTGAAACGGGGCATGGAAATAACTTGTCTTCATATACTGACAATGAATTTATCTGCACAAAAGGTGTCGAAAAAAATCAATGTTCAACAAGTGAGCCATTTTGTCGTCGTTAGCGACATCTAGCGGCGAGCGGCGGAACTAGCGAGCGCCGGAGGAACTGACAGTTGACGTTTAGTTACGCAAAGATGGCTTCCGCATTGGAATTTTAACGAATTTTACTCGCGTATTATTTATTTTGATGATGTTTAGGTTTAAAACTTTAGTATTTATATTCGTACTGAGTTGACGATAGTCTAAATAATATAGCCTAGGTATAAAGTAATATTTAGTATTTACTAGCTGACCAGATTTTTTAGTAGGTACTTACCGCGTTTTTTGAGGATCGTTCGGAAACGAAATTCTATTTAGTCGAAATATTTTTTAGTAATTTACTTGATAAGCAAAAGAAAAACTGTCATTACTATTGTTGTTATTATTTATTCAAAATCAAAAATATATTTATACAATTTAGGCTTTTACAAGCTCTTATGAAGGTCAGAAGATACTTACCGTTTCCGAAAAAACCTAACTTAAGAAGAAACGGCAAGAAACTCAATTAGGTAAATTTAATAAGGATTTGCCCAAAGATATATTTATAAATGATTGTTTCCTATTCGCTAGGTGCAAAGTAGGTGGTGGGAGAACCACGAATCGATCGCGGCGCCCGCAGTGGCCAATAAAAGAAACTTATGGCGGACCAACTGTCACTTTTTAGTAGGGAAATCTGCGAAATTGAGACATTAGAAAATAAATAAATATGCGACACGAAACCTGCTGCGTCGTGAATTGCAAGAACAATGGAAAAAATAGTAAAGAAAAATTCTATACATTTCCACAAGCAAGTTGGAAACGAGAACAACGAAAAAAATGGATAATCGCTGTCAAGATATTGTACATATTTGCTGTGTTTTAGTAAATTTACAGCCCTCAATATTTTCTAATGAATCTGTAAATGGTTTAAAATAATTATATATTATAGTAAATCTAAATAAAACAATTCCACAGTTATCTTTTATTTGAGATGAGAACAATAATTAAGTAAATAAAGTGATTTATTATTACTAATTTCAACAATAGATCTATTTGAGATCACAGCAACAATTAAGTAAATAAAAAGATTTATTATTACTAATTAAATATTCAGAACAAAATATATGTTTGAGATCAGCAATCATTAAATAACTAAAGTTTAATTTCATTCACGTCCTGAACATGTCCAGCTAAAACTAATTGTTTGCCTTTCATCAAAGTTTGGGGTTGGAAACTGATGTAGTGTTGGATCGCGCAAAATCCGGTTTTAATTATTGATTGCGCCATGTGTAACTGAAAATACAAAAAAGTCTGCATTATTACGACCCACGAGTCATAAATGATCGCCTGCATTAAGCATGAAATGCGTTATTCGGTTGAATTTGTATATTTTGTAACCTACTTCTCGTGAAGACAGCCATGAAAAGGTCCGTGTGATTTATCTGAAAATTATTAATTTGGCCATTTTAGACGGGAAACAGAAAAAGTCAACGTTATTATCGACACTGTAGATCACTATAGATTAACATAATCGAAAAAAAACATACGTAAATTGCGACATTTCATTAAATTATTTGTTTGTTTACTTAGTCTTTTTGATGACAGGCAGCCATTTGACATTTCAAAGTCCGCTGTTATTGTAACTGTCAGATGGCGTTGTCATCGCGCACCCAGCGAATTGGTTATTTCTAGTAGTTAAAACATGACATAACTAAAGCATAAAGCAATAAACGACCAAGTTTTATAGGGCGCGCAGAAAAATCGTTTTTGTAGCAGACATTTTATGTCTACGAATCGTAAATTACAACTTTATATTTACGTTGTGAAAGGAAACCCTTAGATGTATACGGTTCAGATACGGTGACATTTTACTTTTAATTTATTAAATAAGTAAGTAATTAAATTTGCAGAAATAGTACCAACCTATAAAATCTGTTACTACTTACAAGTAAAAGTACCTACTTATAATTTGAAGCTTAAATGGAACTTGGTGGGTGTTAAATAGTCAAAAAGTTAGCAAATTGTAATGAAGAAACTATGAATGCTTTATTTGCTGACGATTCGGATTATTTGCAGTTTCCATAATCTTAGCACGACTGAGCTGATAATAGTCTAACGCTAAATATTAAAATTAGCGAAAGTTTAGAATAGATTTTTACGTTCAAATATTATTAACAAAATAAATTATTTAAGAAAACTTGACACCAGATATCTAAATATAATTCGAAGCACAAATACAACTGTCAAGCGAGCAAATATTTTAATAATTTAACAAACAACAAATTAACATAAAGTTATGTTTAACGTAATACTGTGAAATAAAGTGTCGAATCTAACATTTTCATGCCAATTCGCGGCCAAAATCAACATGGCCGCGGTCACGCTCGTTCCGTAATTTTCACGTCCCATTATTCATTAAAAACCAATTCCATCATCGATTTAATATTAAATCGCACATAAAAAATATAAAATTACTTTTTAATAACCATTTCACTACATTAAAGTAAACAAATTAACGAACAGTCAAGACAGTCCAGGGTGACCATCTCAAAAAGAGCGAATCTGCCACAGACTAGGCAAAAAATCTGCCAAAATCTGCCACACCTAGCACTTAAAATGCCAAAAATATGCCTCATAAAAAAAAATGGAAAAATACACATAAAACAAAAACATTTAACATTTCTCTTATGCATTAAGTATCATACTTATACTAATATTACTCTATGTATTGAATATTTGCCTCTAAATTTTCGTTTTCATTTTCCTTTGACATGCAAATTTGTAAAAATAAAAAATACAAATAAAAATTAAAAATGAGTGAAGGAGCTTAAACATATGTTGAACATGAAACAGCTTAATTTTAAAATTATCAATTTTCAAAAAAATCTAAATAGTCTGTTTAAAGATTTATATTTATGGTAAAGTACCTACCTACCTACCGATTACCGATGATTGACCACTATACCTAATTATGTTTTTTTTTTGTATGTTTCTGATATGAGTTGATGCAAGCTCTTTTAGACAAGACAATCGGGTAGGTAATTAATTTCTTTGCAGAATGCAATGTCGTCGTTTTTCTTCTTAATTTTGTACTTTCTTTTTTATTCACTGTATGAACCTACTAGATAATTTTATTAGTGTAAGTTATTTATAGCCAAATAAAATATTTTTCTTTCTTTCTTTCGTTGTCATCCTTAGCACTCGACAACCAGGAAAAAAGCAAGGGATCTTGCTCCAACTCAGATCGAAAAGAACGCTCGTATTTTCTCTTCATAATTAATGAACACAGAACCGCACACGATACACAAGAGAGAATGAGATAAAATCAAGTCAATAGTTGAAAACCAAATCAGTAAAGAAGATAAGAATATGAACACTATTCTAGTTACTGTTACTACTTGACGCACTTGTTTAAAAACAGAACAAAGGTAAAGTCCCTATATAATCAGGCCATTAAGAAGTTGCCAGTTTCCTAAAATAATTTGTAACCTAATTATAATAATATTATGTATAAAACCTTAAATAAGATAAATTTATTTAAAATTTAAATAGAAAAAGAATGATTTTTCTTGGAATCTATAAAATCTGCCAAAATCTGCCACTTTTTTAATCCGTCAGCATGATCTGCCACCGACAAAATTTAGGGGCGAAATCTGCCAAAATGGCAGAAATCTGCCACAAATGGTCACTCTGAGACAGTCATTTGACAACGCCATAGACAATTCAATTGACATTTTTATATTTTTAAAGAGATAGAACGTAACTCTTACGTAATCGATTAAGCAACTGAACTAAATCGTGCAAATCGTGTCGTTTTTTTGACGCCGCGGTATCTGTCCTTTCCGGATCACTTCACTGGCATTAATTCGGATATCAAACGCAGACTGGGGGTGAATTTATGATTTATAAGTTTTGTAGGACCTGTCGCAGTCATTGCCGGCCATTAAATGCAGAGACCCTGAATGGGGTATAACAAAAAGGAGATATAATCTTTTGTCTCGTGTTTGCTTTGGCTGTGAGTTATGGATTTTAGTGACGCCTACAAAGTTGAATGAACTAAGTAGTGTATACACGGATTACACTGTCTTTTATGTGTATTAAAATTTAAAGCATAAATATATGAAACAGGAATTTATTATATATCTTTGTACTTTTTTATTACGTACCTTTTTATTTAAATTTATTACTGCGAATACCGCATAGCTGTATCCGAAAATAATTTACAATAAAATAAGGTTAAAATTTGAGTTTGAATTGGCTGCCAAGTTATAATCTATGCCTTGACAAATAAAAAAAAGTTTTGTCGCTGTCCACGGCCATCTTGAATTGGACCATAATAGAAAGCAGTAATGTAATTTTCACTTTACGATTAATTATATTATTATATCGGTATATTTATTAATGACCATAATAGTACATTACGCACCAAGGCCAGTAAAATAAAAAATGTCTCAGATCACATGTAATTGTCGTCCGAGGCGATGCCGAGGTTGACAAAAATGTGATCTGAGGCTTTTTTATTTCACTGGCCGAGGTCAGTACACTATTTTTCTGTTCGACGAAGCCAGAAAGTGGAAATTTCATTTAGCGCAGCGGCCACAAAGTTGGCGCTTTCTGGCCGGAGGACGGAAAAATCTATTTTAATATCGATCTTTATAAATTCCTTAATAATTTGGTGAACTGCCTTGATGTATAGCACTTGGCTAACTGACCGATTTGTAAAATAGTATTTTTTTGACTTCACTTACCGTCATGTTTTCTTTTTTTTACTTTTTCTGCCATGATGTACCAACTGTTTTGTGCCATTTACTATTTGTTTTGGTAAAATAAAGTTTTTGTATATCTATCTATCTATAAATGTTTGACATCTATACTAATATTATAAATGCGAAAGTAACTCTGTCTGTCTGTCTGTCTGTCAGTCTGTTACGCTTTCACGCTAAAACTACTGGACCGATTTAAATGAAATTTGGTACAAAGAAAGTCTGGAGCCTGAGAAAGGACATAGGCCACTTTTTAACCGACTGCAAAAAAGGAGGAGTTCCACGCGGACGGAGTCGCGGGCAGAAGCTAGTAGTACATATATTTTTAAAAACCGATAAAACGGAGAGTGATGGTCATAAAGAGAAGGATGTAAGGCGGCATGACGAGGAGCATGACAAGTGGCATGACGAGTATGTGATCACACTAATATTCAGCTCTATCTTCTTACCTCACTTCCCATGCCTCATTGTTCAGGGAGGTATAAACGCCCCAGTCAATTGAAAATCTTTAATGTAATCCATCAATCTCGAATCGACAAATAACGAGTCAGCGTGATCGCAAAAAACACTGCTGACGTCATCAGATAAAAAGAGACCTCACTTTGTACTTTGCAACTTTTCATTTGCTGTTTTTTTCTGGATTATGAGCTTTGAGCGTTGGTGTTAAGGGTGTTTTTTGTACTTTAATGAAGTCTGGAAAATGTGCAAAAAATGTTTGATAACGCAAGGGAACTATCCCGTAATGAACCTAATGGAGTAAGGAAAGTGCTATCAAATTCTGCTCGTCTTTTTGTTTTTGTGTCGTCACTATTGTCATTTATTCTCGGTGACGGAATTAACTTTTTTTAATTTTACTTGTGCAATGATTAAATGATGCAATAATAATTTCGAACGCCTTCGCGGTTATAACACGTTGAATGAAACAACTGTAACGGATTTAACTCGCGATTTTTATTTTTGTCCAATTCTTAATGTAGGTAACGTTTAAATTTTGTGTTTAGACTATTGTCTGTTCAGTTGGCTACGAATATGGAAACTAGTTTTCGAAATGTGAGCAAATAAAAGAAAATACGCGAGTTAAATCCGTTATAGTCCATTACAACGTTTACTTATTGTTGGCGAAATATCGACAGAAAATTCGAGACAATTTCAGTTCCAATAGATATCAATTTCGTTTTAAGGGGAAAAATTAGCATTTTTATGTAATTATGAATTCAAGGAAACCAACTGAGGATTTTCCAGAGCTTTATTCAGTAACAAATCAATTTAAAAGGATCGCTTTTTTAATAAGTTACTTTGTAAAATATATTTTTAGAACAAGGCACCTTTTTTTAAATGACCGGCCTATAAATGATATAGTAAAGCTTATGTACTACTCAACGGACAAACAAACATAAAACACATCCAAGACTCAGGTACAGATACTCGCATTCACCTCGTTTCGTAGTCTAGCGCTCTGACCTAGACCAACAGGCCGATGAAGTAATAAAATGAATAAAAAATAACTATTGTTCGAAGGTATCTCATTTGGCTAAATCTGATTTTGAAATATTTGCATAATTCCGAGAAAGATTTATACGGCTGTTTGAAAAAAAAGATTCACAATAATTTCTGACGCTTCCGCGGCTATTACACATTGGGATAATAAAAACTATAAATGGATTTAACTGTAAAAAAAATACACAAGTTAAATCCGTTTAAAGTTTCTTTTTAATACTAAAAACATTCCAATGTCGATAATAGTTTTATCTTAGACTAGCTGTGCACGCGACTTCGTCCCCGTGGAATAGTAATTCTTCATAAGGCTTCATATTTTCCCCGTTTTTTACACATTTTCCACTGTTTCTTCGCTCCTATTGGTCGCAGCGTGATGATATATAGCCTAAAGCCTTCCTCGATAAATGGTCTATCCAACAAAAAAAGAATTTTTGAATTTGAACCAGTAGTTCCTGAGATTAGCGCGTTCAAACAAACAAACAAACTCTTCAGCTTTATAATAGTATAGATTTTTATTTAATGGTAATTTTTAATGAATAAATTCCAAAAACAGTCTCAGAACATTTCGCAGCTTTGTTAATTATTTCATTTATCACGACAGCCTGACACACTTTCCTGACACTGTTTCTCTTCGTACAAACCCTTTGTATTCCATTCACAAAGCTTTGTTTAAAATGTTATTGAAGCATGTTACTTTCTGAAAGAGTTGACCTTTTGATTTAAAATGAAAGACTTGTGACACACGAGTATTTGTACCTGAGTCTTGTATGTCTTATTTATTTATTTATTGCATACATATTGATAGGTGGTTTTACAATGATTAGTTTTTCATTTTTAGTTAGTTTCTTCTGTGTCTATATGCAAGCTTTGTTTTAGACTAGATAGATTGGTGTAATATTTTCAAAAGTAGGAATTTTTTTAATAAAACTTTATTTGGAATGAAACAACCATAATCGGTTTAACTCCCGTATTTAATGTTATATAAAAAAAGAGTTAGTCAAAAAAACTAAAAACATTTTTTTTATTTAAATACACATAACTGCTTAATGCTACAAGGAAATCTTTTCCAGTTTATCTTTGCCTTTATTTAATGAAGGATTTTCAAGAATTTATTTCAATATTTTACTATTTACCTATTTTTCATAATTCTATGGAATTTAATTACCAAAATAATAACTCAAAATAGTAGTAAATTTATATTTAAATTCTTTTAAAACTAACCCTCTAAAAGTAGAAAGAAAGAAAATTAATTTATAATTTACTGTAAAAAAAAACAAATTGATAATCTAACAGAAGTATCATACGAGTTTTAAATAAAAGAGTATTCAAATTATTTTATTTATTAGTAAATATCTTAAAAATACTTTTACAATTTGAATTAAAAATTAATAATTAAGTTATTATTACATATTAAAAATACATAATGTGGGTAGTTATTATTCCATATAAATATAGGTACCTATGTCTTAAATACATATATCTTATATACACATATCTTATAGGTTCTACTGTAGTGAAATATTCAATATGTTTTTAAATAAACTGTAGACTTGGGAAAGTTAGAAGAACAAAGGTCGTGACCCCCGTGCCTAGACTTGTTGCCATTTCACCCCAAGATGGCTGACCGATTTATTTTTGGACAGCACAGTTAAAATTATCTTTTCCGGGATTTTTTTATCCCAGGAAAAGGCAACATATGTCATTTTTATTATAGAAAAAAAGGAATTAAATTTATTCAGAGACTGAGCTATAAATCAATGATGACGGATTTAACTCGCGTATTTTAATTTTATTTTATTAGCTGACGTTTCGGATTCTTTACAGTTTCCATAATCGTAGCACGACTGAGCTGACAATAGTCTAACGTTAAAGTTTGAAATTAGACAAACATTCCCCAAAGTTACATTATAAAATACAACGCTAATACAACCGCTGAAAAAAAATCGAATTTAAAACACATACACGAATTAGAACTCTAAATGTGCGTCATAAGGTTTCCTTTCCTTAAAACTACCAACTTGGGGTGTTTTCGCAATTTCACCCCTAAGAAAATGGCCGTCGTCAGATGCACAAAGATGGCGCGCGCATGCGCCGTGCCTCGCTCGATACGCGCACCCCAGTCGTAAACCATTAAGATTAATGCATAACATTTACAATAAAAACCAAAAACACATTTAAATAACCACACAATTAAACTTTAAACTCGTTTTATACTAAACACAGCACACACTACACTGTCCTCCAAAGACCGCTCCCAAAAACCTGTGAACAGAGTAATACACGACACAAAAATATGAAATTTAGTTTACAAATTGGCTGTTTTAAATTGGTGTTGAGTTCGCGACGCCCTCGCCGGGTTGTCTTGACGCAGCAGTAGAGAAGCAGTACTGCTGTGACAGGACAATATGACGAGAACGCGCCCGGGCGGCGTGCGGCTGGCGTGTGACGGCGTGCAGGAGTCCCACTTGGCGCCCACGACGCGCATGCGCGTTCAACCCTCCACACCCTCAATGGACACCCTCAATCAACTATCGATTTTTCAATAGAAAAAAAAAGGTTAATTCATTATATTATCTGTGTGTAAATAGTTTTTTGGTATTTCTAGGTTATGGGTCGATGACCTCGGTGGGCGGGTCTTAACTTAGTACTTGTACGTACTACTTGTACTAGCCTCTCGTGTTAGTACTTGTACAGACGCTAAAAGCTTTCGCCTATATATCTTTCTCTAGACAAAATCACTACATAGTATAAAACAAAGTCACTGTCGCTGTCTGTTCGTCCCTATGTATGCTTATTTTTTTAAAACTACGCAACGAATTTTGAAGCGGTTTTTTTACAAAGTGATTCATGAGGAAAGTTTATAGCACAGTCAGTTTATAGCGCAGGTCGCTAGTGTAGCTGGTCGTTTTCCAATGGTGAAATAGAATATTTGAAATCGGTAAAGTAGTTTTTGAGTTCATTTATTACCTACAAATCTTTCTTCTTTATAATAGTAGAGTGTGGAAAAATTGGTCCGATTCCTACGTTATTTGTTTTGTTTCTTAAATATAGGTATAGATTGAAGATTCCATACTCCTATTACTAGATAAAAGCTTATTTTATTAACTTTAGTTAACTAAACTTTAGCTATTACTTAAATGACTCCCAAGATAAGCTTTTGATAATATTCCGATTACAACTGAGCTCAAGTAAAATGAACTTTCGACGGTCAATGAACTTTTAGTCTTGAAACTTCAAAAATCTATAACAGAGCAAAAATAACAGTGAGTTGCGTATATAGTGTTAGACTATCGTCAGCTCAGTCGGCGACGAATATAGGAACTGCAAAGCTAATAAAATACACGAGTTTAATCCGCTATAATTGTCTTATCCCAATGTAAAGTCTACCACATTATTACTTTCTTAAACGTAGATACACTAATTGTATCAGCATTTCACATGTGCGAAGCCGGAGCGAATCGCTAGTCTTTTATAAAATGACAGATTCGTTTATTACTTTTATCTTCTTTAGAAAGGCTAGCACAAACGTTTTTTCTCGCGCGAGAAACTTTCTGTCAATGTCACTTTGCAATGAAAGAGCGACAGTGTTGCTAACTCGCGCGACAAATACTTTAGCTTTCCTTGAAGTATTAATGAGGGCCACCGCGTGTCAGAAATCCGCTAAATGCGCTAGTGTAGAATGAGGTCCAGCTGTCATGTACCACCAATCACAGGCCAGTAGCTTGCCTCTCATTGGTGGAACATGACTGCTAGACCTCATTCTACACTAGCGCACCTAGCGGATTTCTGACACGCGGTGGCCCTCATTGTACGCAGACGAAGTCGCGGGCAGAAGCTAGTTTTAACTAAAAGGCAGATCAGATGTCATTGAAAGGAGAAGCCTTTCGGTAAACCTCTTAAGCGGATGGATTGTGTTTCAAGAATGACAATTTTTTCCCCACTTTTTGTCCAAAATATCTATACACTAGCAGTGCCCGCGACTTCATCCCCGTGGAATAGTAATTCTTCATAAGGCTTCATATTTTCCCCGTTTTTTACATATTTTCCACTGTTTCTATGCTCCTATTGGTCGCAGCGTGATGTTATATAGCCTAAAGCCTTCCTCGATAAATGGTCTATCCAACAAAAAAATAATTTTTCAATTCGAACCAGTAGTTCCCGAGATTAGCGCGTTCAAACAAACAAACAAACTCTTCAGCTTTATAATATTAGTATAGGTTTTAAAAAACTCTAATATATAAAAAAAACAATATTTACAAAATACATTTAAATCTGACATAACAATATTGGCGCTAGTAGCGTAGTAGTAACTAAAAAAACATTTTTACTTAAATAGGACATAGGTTACAAACCTTCAGCCAATAGTCAACAAAATCACTTCAATTAGTTATTCCTTTTTATGTTATTTATTAAATTGCTCTAATTTATGTTTCTATTGACGGATATAAATTTAAAGCACTTTTACTTGTCTTTTTCAATACAATAGATTGCAAAAACCTTAAAAAACGTTTCGTTGACACGAATTGCAAAAACCAAACGATAAGTCATTTAGTCATTGTAATGAAACAACTATTAACGGATTTAACTCGCGTTATTTTATTTCATTTGTTTCGACCTACGTGAGTTAAAACCGTTATTTATTCATTCCAATGTGTAATAACCGCGGCATCAAAAATTATAAGTCATTTAGTTCATCTGTCTAGTTTAGGGTTGCCATACGTCCCGGTACGCCGGGACATGTCCCGGTTTGAAGCATGGTGTCCCAGCGTCCCGGCCGATAAGCAAATTGTCCCGGTTTAAAAATCATAGTTATTTAATAGAGGGCTGGACTTGGTAAACAGTAATATACCTCCAATAAACGCGCTCTAACTAGCTTACGATTAGCCGTACGTGGAGCCGTTTTTTTTTTTTTTTTTTTTACCTTTACTAGTTTTTCTTGAAATGTCCCGGTCCGAGTCCTTACACTTATGGCAACCCTAGTCTAGTTCAGTGTTCCGATTTGATTCGTTGAAAACGGTCAACAGATTTTACAAATTAATTTTATTTATGAAATGTTTCTGACATCCAACGACCAGTTGCGGAATAAATAAATTGCTCACCGAAAAAAGTTGAGAGTACGTTTTAATTAATAAAAAGCGGTCAAGTGCGAGTCTGACTCGCGCACGACGGGTTCTGTACCATTATTAGTGAGTGTGATGATAAAAGTTATGTAAGTTACCATTTAATTTTATGTTATCATGTAAGTGACACCTATGTATGTCTTTAATGATAATAAATTTTCTTTAAACTTTTTTTTTTATTTATAAAATCGATAAAATCATTTTTGTTTGTATGGGAGCTCCTTTAAATATTTTTTTTGTTCAGTATTTTAATACTTGTTGTTATAGCTGCAACAGAAATACATCATCTATTAAGATTATTGTTAAGTTTGTATATGTGTATAGATTCAGACTGGCACCTTATTTACTATGGCTTTACTAGGATACCATTAAAGTTGTCACTCTATGCTATGTCCTGTAAGGAAATTAATGTATTTTTTGTTGTGTGCTAATAAATGTTTATGAAGAACCACGGACTCTAAATTCAATAATCTAAGAATTTTAACTGGTTTACCTAGTATCACGGTTCATGAAATACACATAGGTGACAGACAGACGGACAGAGGCGGAGTCTCAGTAATAGGATTCTTAATACTCCCCTACGTTATAAAAGGAACCCCTGTGCTAAATTTCAAGTTTCTACCCCTTATAGTTTAGGCCCTGCGTTGATATGTCAGTCAGTCAGTCAGCTTCTCCTTTTATAAATTTCATACTAACGGCCCGCCCCGGCTTCGCCCGGATCCCTTTTTTTATAGCCTATGTCCTTTCTCAGGGTCTAAAGATTGTCTGTACCAAATTTCATCAAAATCGGTTGGGAGGTTTAAGCGGGAAAGCGTAACAAACAGACAGAGTTACTTTCACATTTATAATATTAGTAGGGATAGCTAATATCAAGTAATAAATCACTTTTTATGTCAAATTTGTACCCCAAAATGACCAATTCAAAACTGGCATGAAAGTAAACATGAAGGTATGAAAAGATAAATTGAGGACGTCTTCCCTGATTTATGGCTTAAGAAAAATTTTCTGGGAAGTTTTTCGGACCTTTACATCCATCAGAGAAGATTATACGAGCAACTGCGTTTTATGATAATGCAGACGTTTTTCATGCAAATCCTAGTTTAATTAAAGATTTAAGTAATCAACCTTAAATAATTAGGGTGTTTTGTTAAAAATATTACATAAACCATGAAAACTGATAAATGGAAGGACTTATTTATATTTACACCCAAAACCCAAAAAACTTGAATTGAAAAATGATCAAATTAAAAAGCAAAAACAAAAAAAAACTCATATACAATCCACAATTGGTGACTTTTCCTTCCCCACCTTGGGCTTGTTCTAAAAAATATATTTTTATTCCATCGCTATTACGCATCGTTATTACACACTAGCTTCTGCCCGCGACTTCGTCCGCGTAGAACTCCTCCTTTTTTGCAGTCGGTTAAAAAGTAGCCTATGTCCTTTCTCAGGCTCCAGACTTTCTTTGTACCAAATTTCATTTAAATCGGTCCAGTAGTTTTAGCGTGAAAGCGTAACAGACAGACAGAGTTACTTTCGCATTTATAATATTATAGTAAGGATGGGAAGAAACCTGTAATTTTATTCTTATATTATGATTTTATAATAATGCCGAATATATATATTCGTAGCAGATTGAATGACAATTTTTAATGCCTTTGCGGTAAATTAAAAAATATAGAACGAATTTAACTTGCGTATTTTATTTTACAAGCTGATGTTTCGAAAAATTTACAGTTTTCATATCCGTAACTGTCGTAATCGCAGTTTTCTTAAAAGACAGTGATTTTAGAGGAAGGTTTATAAGTACAATACATGCATAACAGAGAATCATCAATAAGTACTAGCATTGCACTCGTACGAAGCCGGGGCGAATCGCTAGTCTTACAAAATGGCAGATTAATTTGTTATATCTGTGGCTAAAACCGCGACAACTAAGATCATGACCTGAAATTCCCCCCCTACCCCCCTTTTGCCAAACAGAGAAAACATTACAAAACCACCGTTGTGTAACACGACCAGAAAGCGTGACAGAGAAGGGATTTACGTTAAATTGGGAAACTCATAAGTTAGAGGGAGACAGCTATAGTTTTGTGGTGATGTCGAAATGGCAGCTAGTGATAGTGGAACGGGTGCATTTGCAATAAAATTGGGGATGTATTTCTCGCTCTGTTTTCAATTACAGACGATATGCGATGCGTTTCATTCACGTGATGTGTTCATTCAACTTTTAATGTGGGAGGTTTGCACTAGGTAGAAAAGTTAACACTTAATTGAATAGTTAGTAAGTGTGAGTCACACACAGTAGGAAGGGTTCCGTATTTTGAGGCAAAGAAGGGTGCACAAAGATACTAAACCATTATCTATAGAAGTTTTTTATTAACACTAAGTTGCCCGCCCCGGCTTCGCACGAATCCCTATTTTTTTTTTAAATATTGTTACTCAGGATGTATATAGATTCCAATGGTTAAAGTATTTTTGAAATAGTCCATCATTTTGGAGCCTATTCAATCATAACAAACAAACAAACCTTTCCTCTTTATTATATTAGTAACTATAGTTGTTTATTATATTATATTATAATATTCTATACAAGATCACATTACATTAAATTTACACTTTGGGTTCGAAACCGTAAAAAATATTCCGTCTTTTATTAAATTAATAGCTTTATCTATACTAATATTATAAAGCTGAAGAGTTTGTTTGTTTGTTTGAACGCGTTAATCTCAGGAACTACAGGTTCGAATTCAAAAATTCTTATAACATCACTCTGCGACCTATAGGACCGAAGAAACAGTGGAAAATGTGTAAAAAACGGGGAAAATATAAAGCCTCATGAAGAATTACTATTCCACGGGGACGAAGTCGCGGGCACAGCTAGTTTTAAATATTTCACTAAGTTGTTTCATTATATTTATCATTTTTGCGTATAAAAAGTATCGAAACTTAATCCTGATATCGATATGAACCTTGAAAATTTGATACTTTGAGTGTCATTCTTGAGCTAGAATTTTTTAATATACATATTTGATATAATTACCTACGAAATTAAAATTAAAGAGTACTAGTTTCACATTTTTTCAATATTTATTTGGTTATTCAATTCGATTCAATCGTCTTGACTAATATTTGCTGGCTAGTGTAAGTAAGTTCGTACAAAGTTATTACCTTTATAATGAATAAAAAACGAACTAAACCGCATAATTGGTTTGCGGTAAGTAAATAGCCAGAAATTACGCAAAGTTTTCTTATAAAGGGCTCGCGTATACACGACCTAAATAAATTAAGTAATTTTCTTTTTAGCTTAGTTTTTATTAGTTGATATAATATAAATCGATAAAAGATATCTAACTTCGTTTCGTTTAAGATTTGTAGTATTTATTTATAGTTTTAAAATGATAATAAACGAAATTTTTGTATTTACAATTAATTAATCGTTTATATTATAATTTTTGAATACTGAACTAGTTCAGATAATCGAACACTTTTAAACAATTTACGTTCTATGTCCTTTCTATGACAGACAAAGCGTCATTGGCATTTTTGGTTTAAAAAAAAAGCCTGAACCATAGACAAAATTATTTTTCAATTTTCATCAACAGTTTATAACTTTATAAAAACTTTCAGTTAACTTCAGTTAATTACAATAATTAGCTGTTCCCTTAATAAATAAAGCACTAAATGTGATTAAAACAGACGCAGATAAACAAACACCATGATAGCTCTATTCGAAATGTAATAAAACCTTTTCCAATCGCCAACCAACCTTTACAAACTAAAAACGATCGTCAAAACTTTCACATCTTTCGTTCCGCGTTTTCGCAACAAAAAACTCGGTGCTGTTTAGTTTTTCGCGTTATTCTAAAGATGATGGGCCTGTATTCCAGTGGCGCGCTCGGCGGCGTGGAGGTGTTGGACGGCGGATTGGTCGGAGGCGAGCTGACTGCCCATGTCTTGAGTGCACAAGCGGCGGCCCACGCGGCTGCCTCGGCCGCCGCGGCGGCCCACCAACAACACCAACAACAGCAAATAGCTGTTCAACAAATCAGTAAGTGCTATAGCCTATTTAGTTGTCTAACTTAGGAACAAGAAGTTGCTGTTTACTACAATACATTGTTGATACATCATACATAATCGAAATTAGCTTCGAAAAAATCGATACCCCAGTGATTTTATCTTCTCTTGTCTTGGTACAAATCTCATTTAAGTACAAGAATTTTGTTAAACTAACCACTAATATTTTTAACATTAATTTGCTTAAATGAATTAGGTACTTAGGTAGATTAGTTTGGTAAGTGAGGACTTATTTAAGTATTCCTTAACTAAGGAACCTTCAACCAAATTGTATACTTAAGTATATTATATTTTATTTTAAATAGGTAATTAATATAGTTAATTTTATAATTATTTATTGACAGTAAACATCTTATAAAGCAGTAGTAATATAATATTTTGTTATCTCCATAGGTCTATAATGAAATAATAATTTCTAATGCTTTTGCGGTTTTTACACATGAAATATAGTTGAAATTCATCTTATAAGTTTCCAATAGTTAACAAATAAACAACTTAATCTTTAGATAGTTTTACTACTGTCTGAAGTCAGTGCTTTTATAAAATATCTTAAAAAATAGTATATATGTATAAAACTGCTAAATAAGTGGCAAATACCTTATTTGAAACTTATTTGGACATTGCTAAGAATGTCCTAATGATATTAATATCCCTTATAAGTAATATTTACATTTATTTTGTTTGTATTTTATTTTTTCAGTATTTTCAAATGGTGATTTCAAGTTAATATTTTTTTACAAATAAATAAACAAGTTGCATAATTTATGCTTTATAATTGCAATCATGTTAATTAGTTATCTTTAACTTATTTTAAAAATAAGAATGTTTATATATGTATGGGCGTTTGTTGCTCTTTTTTGTAAAAATAGATTTTGATGAAACTTTACAATAATATAGCTTACACATCAGAATAATATATTATATAGGCTATATTTTATAACAATACAAGCTGATCCAGCAAACATTGTTCTGCATACATTGAGATTTTTTTTAAAATAGGATTTGATGATGGGTGAAAATTTAGTTTAATAATCCCTACTAATATTATAAATGCGAAAGTAACTCTGTCTGTCTGTCTGTTACGCTTTCACGCTAAAACTACTGGACCGATTTAAATGAAATTTGGTACAAAGAAAGTCTGGAGCCTGAGAAAGGACATAGGCTACTTTTTAACCGACTGCAAAAAAGGAGGAGTTCCACGCGGACGAAGTTGCGGGCAGAAGCTAGTAATTTAATAAAACTTTAAGGTATACCACCCTTAACATTTAAGGGTATGAAAAGTAGATGTTGGCTGACTCTCAGACCTACCTGGTATGAAAATTTACCCCCTAGGGGATAAAAGGGAGGTACTTATCGTGTGTAGACAGAAACTAGTCTATACTTCTATACTAATATAATAAAGGGGAAAAGTTTGTTTGTTTGTTTGGATTGAATAGGCCCCTAAACGAATGGACAGTTTCCAAATTTTCTTTCAATGTTGGGAAGCTACACTATTTACAAATGACATCCCTACTAATATTATAAATGCGAAAGTAACTCTGTCTGTCTGTCTGTTACGCTTTCACGCCTTAACTACTGGACCGATTTAAATGGAATTTGGTACAAAGATAGTCTGGAGCCTGAGAAAGGACATAGGCTACTTTTTAACCGACTGCAAAAAAGGAGGAGTTCCACGCGGACGAAGTCGCGGGCAGAAGCTAGTAGGCTATAAAAAAAAGGGATCCCGTATGCTAGTAAATACATATAAATAAATAAACATACATAAATACAAAATTTATCTCCCACCAGAAACGTCACCATCGTCGGGCCGATCGACCCCCAACCCGGCGCCCCCCACCGCTGGCACCACCTCCCCCTCCCCCTCGAAGCTCTTCGTGGGGGGTCTCAGCTGGCAGACCAGCTCGGAGAAGCTGAAGGAGTACTTCGCCATGTTCGGACCGGTCACCGATGTGCTCATCATGAAGGACCCCGTCACCCAGGTACGATGCATGGCTTTGATCAAAGCATTGTTTTTGAAGATTTTGGCCTCTGCGGTGATGATTTGCTGTATAAGCTGGTTTTTAGGGTTCCGCAGCCAAATGGCAAAAATGGGACCCTTTTAGATTCATCATGTCTTTCTGTCCGTCTGTATGTCACAGCCAGTTTATTCGGAAACTATAAGAGCTACATTATTAAAATTTGGTGCGTAGATGTATTCTGTAAAACCGCATTAAGATTTTGATTATTTCAAATCAGAAAAAAATCCAAATTTTTTTTTGTTTTTTTTCGAACTGAATACTGAAGCGCAGTTGGCCAGCTAATGGGCCTTCACTGCAAAACCGGTCGGGTGGCGAGCCTTCGGAGAGGAGGCTTTCAAACCTAAATTTTGTTTGGTTAGGTTAGGGCTTGATGGTTTGAGAGGAATCGGTCAAGTGCGAGTCGGTATCGCGTATCAGTTTAATATTTTTTTATATTAAATGGTAATTATTTACACACTAGCTTCTGCCCGCGACTTCGTCCGCGTGGAACTCCTCCTTTTTTGCAGTTGGTTAAAAAGTAGCCTATGTCCTTTCTCAGGCTCCAGACTTTCTTTGCACCAAATTTCATTTAAATCGGTCCAGTAGTTTTAGCGTGAAAGCGTAACAGACAGACAGAGTTACTTACGCATTTATAATATTAGTTGGGATAAGCGGTTCTAGCTTTCTACAGAAGGACACCAATACATCATTACTAATATTGTAAACTTATTTTTTTTTAAGAATGTAGGTATGTCTGTTTGTTACTTTTTCACACAAAAACAACAGTTTAAATAAGGCTTTATAATGATATAGTTTACACATCAGAATAACACATGCTAACTAATATTATAAATATAAATGTGAAAGTGACTCTGTCTCTCTATCTTGCTTTCACATTAAAATTACTGAAACGATTTAAATTAAATTTGGTACACAGATAGTCTAAAGCCTGAGAAAGGACGTAGGCTACTTTTTAACCGACTGTGAAAAAGGAGGAGTTCCACGCAGACGGAGTCGCGGGTAAAAGCTAGCTATCTATATAAACGGGAATAACTTTTAACTATTTATTTTATTGTTTTTTTATTTGTTGTTATACAGCAATCGTCTGTGTAGTTATGTAATGACTGACGGGGGCTTTGTCGCGCCGTGAGACACCTTGCTACGACGTATACTTTTTTTTTAAATCTGAACTCGGAGGCCAATTTCTTTGCAACATAACATTGTATGATATTATATCGCAAAGTAAAGGAATACGTAAATTTTCATACAAAAATTGTGTATGAAAATTTGCCGCGTTCTTATTGCTTTGATTTGTATGTACATACATTAAAAAATAGTACATTACGCACCGAGGCCAATAAAATAAAAAATATCTCAGATCACATGTAATTGTCGTCCGAGGCGAAGCCGAGGTTGACAAAAATGTGATCTGAGGCTTTTTTATTTACTGGCCGAGGTCAGTATACTATTTTTCTGTTCGACGAAGCCAGAAAGCGGCAATTTCATTTAGCGCAGCGGCCAGAAAGTTGGCGCTTTCCGGCCGGAGGACGGAAAAATATATTATATGAAAGCACAGCGTTAGATGGGAAGTGGAATTTGTCTTTGATATAGTTCCGGCGGCCATTTTGATTACTGAAATGCAGTGGGCGTGGTTTGTGACGAATGGCCAATCAGCGCGCGTAGCTCTCAGCGTGACGTCAGCAATATAATGAAATTTGATTTTCTTTAATATTGTTTTAAAAAAGTATATATTTTTTAATTTCACCCCCACATCCGGCGTTGTGCTTTTTTTGTTGCCGAATTTGTCTAAATTTTAATAGAATAATTTTAATCGAATTTGACGTTACGAGAATTTTGAAATTATTAAAATAAGTTTTTATAAAATAAATAACATGATTTGTTCTGAGGACAGCTGTTTAGGCCGACGAAGGATTCTCGTCCCTATGGTCAGTGTAATAGTGTTTGAATTACCTCGAATCGGTAGGTTTGGTCCAAGGTAGCTGTAGGTTACCTGTGCAGTCAGATCGTGTGCCGCTTTTATTTATTTTTTGGACTTTCAACCCCTTTCACCCCCTTGGGGGTTGAAATTTGAAAAACTTATTTCATTCATGTAGGCGTAGTTTCAAGTTAATTTGATAAAGAATCGATTTTTTTGTCAAATTTTGACTACCTTTTTGATCTACTTTAAATGAGTATTTTCAAACGTAGTGAAACAAATTTGAGAATAAATTATAAAGTTTCGTACAAAGTTTCACTCCTCTCGTTTTAACCCCTTAGGGGTTGAATTAAAAAAAAATGTTTATAGTATTCTTCATTAAGTATTTAGTAATCCAATCCCTGTATTTAACATAACTTCGTTTAATATAAGATTGTACCCGTGACTTGGGTTTTATCTTTTTACCGCCAATTTTCTCTTTTTAACCCCCCCCTTTTTTGAAAAACTACCCCATATCCATCTGTGAGATTGAAAATACCAAAGTACATTTTCAATATTTCTCAATAAATAACGGATTTAATAGAATTTAATTCTCTTTGCCCAGTCGTCACCTGTATTGTCTATTGCCTATTTTTTTTTAAATTGGTACTCTGGCTGCACAGTAGTTGGTCTGTGGTGGTACTTACAAAGTAAATAGGTACACTAATAACTTTATTTTCATAGACTATGGCATGCTAGAGTCACTAACATTCTAGAATTTGTGGTTTGTACCATAGACTGATAACTACAATCGCTGTCTCTTGTCTATGACCCGCAGAACTCTATGGTAGACCCCCCTCTCTTCCGTTGGTGTTGCCATGTGTTCTTTTGTGTTGCTATACTGTGATTTTTGACATGACAGCTGTCAATTTATGATGACGTGTCACTTTGTTGGCAAAATTGGAATGAAATAGCTGTACTTAACGGATTTAACTTGCGTAATATTTTTTGCTGATATTTCGAAAACTTTACAGTTCCCACGTTCGTAGCACGACTGAGCTGACGATAGTCTAAACACTAAAGTGATTTTACTTTTTGTAAACTTAAAAAAATAAATTAAAATCACTAATTATGTAAAATCACTTTAGTGTTAGACTCTCGTTAGCTCAGTTGGCTACGAATATGGGAACTGTAGAGTTTTCAAAACGTCAGTAAAAAAAGTAAAGTATTTAAAGTTGAATCCGTTATAGTTGTTTCATTCTAATGTGTAATAGGCGGAGGCGTCAGATTTTTTTTTTGGTAGTTTTTTTTTATTTTTAACATGGCAACACCAACCCAAGTTTCCGTAAATCGTGTCTGGTTTCAAGTCATCCATTAGCTCCCTAGATGTCTCTTAATGTCACGGAGAAATAGCGAACACGGTAGAAAAGTATTTTTTAGTAGGATTCTCACTATGACGTAACACTTGCCATGCTCAAAAATGGTAGTTTTTGGTACGAAAATGGGTATGTTTGCTCGAATAGAAAAGAGAGCGCTAATAAAAAAAAAATAGTTTTTTGAATAAGTTAGTAATGTGAGAAGTAAGCATGAAAGTAAGATTTATTGAACTAGAACAGGTGATATTATTATAGTGTTGATATTTAACCTAAAGTAATTATTATTATAGTCGGACTAAAATTTCACGCTCGCGCCATTTGTCAAATGGAGAAATAATCTTTGACAGTTTTTTTTTCTAACAAACTTCAGTGCATTTTGATTAATACGCATGTAAACGCGGCGCGACAGGTGGTCGATTTTTTGTTTTTTTTTTTTATAAAAAAAAATGCACTGATTTTTTTTTATTTAAGAGAGTCTTTTTGATATTCCCGTAGTTGTTTCATATGTTTATATGTAATTTAGAATTATATTTGACAGATTTTTAAATTATTTTGATATACGCATATATATAGTTTTTTTTAAGTATTTTAGTTTCAAAAAGGCTCTTGTATTTAAAAAATGAGATTTTCTATTTTTTTTGTTTACAAAAATTTTAAAAAAAAATTTTTACAATAAAAAAAATGGAAAATCTTAAAAATTAGACAGTGATTCAACGTGAAAAACATGTCGAATCATCCTAGAGTAATTGAAAAATGGTTTTAGAAATAATTTAAGTAGGTATTTGGGATATATTTTTTTTAGTAAAAACTAACGAAATATTTTTTATTCGTCCATGGCTTTTTTTAACAAAAAAAAAATCGATTTTATCTGCTTTTAATTAGTAATGTGGAATAAAACGATTAGTTTGTATTTAAGGAGATTTTTAGTGAGAGAGTTTTTTTTTAATAATGATAAGAAATAGTATTTGACGATTTGTTGATACGTATTTTCTTATAGTTAGGTAGATTTCGATTTTGAAATATTTTTAGGCGTTTGCAGTCCTCCCTTTTACGAAGGCATGGAGTATACATTAGTTTATAAAATAAAAAAAAAAATATATAAAACTACCAGGCACGGGGAAAGGAGTACCCTGTGGATTTTGATTCACTTGCGAGTGTCCAAAATTGACATATATATATTTAATGTCAAATTTATTGAGTCTATAAACACATCACTATACCTACTAAGTACATATATATTAATTGATGTATACTTCAACCTTCAATAGCCATGGACGAATGTAACCCCCCCTCTCAGTATCAAAGCTATGTGCCCCCCCTTTATAGCCACATAACACATACATATAAAGGAATACTTTGTAAGTGGGTACATGATGTTTTATTTAAGTATATGATTCGATATTTCAACCGGCGCATTTAAAACGAACATTCGCTCTTATGCATCTCACTTTTGTCGAAAGTAAATCCTACCCCTTTTCCACCCTCTTAAGGGACTATTCTGGGGGTAAAAATGGTCTATGTCCTTCTCTGAGACTCAAACTATATCCAAATCCAATTTGAGCATAAATATATTAGAAATCTCAATATATTGGCCTATGTTTCAAAAAAACATCTCGCCCCACCATTCCTTTACATGTATGATGTGTGTAGGTCACATACAGGCGCGTGCAGTGTACACACCGGGGTGGGCACTCCACGCTCTGCCCACTCGAGTCCTAACCCGAGCCGCGCGCAGCGCTCGCGCGGCTTCGGCTTCATCACATTTCAGGACGCGGCCTCCGTGGACAAGGTCCTCGCCGTCCCGGTGCACACCCTGGACGGCAAGCGTATCGACCCCAAACACGCCACGCCGAAGTCGGCCCCGCGCCCAGCCAAGACGAAGAAGATCTTCGTCGGTGGCGTCGGCCAGGACACCTCAGCTGATGAGGTACGCGCTTACTTCGCTCAGTTCGGTCACGTCGAGGACGCCGTCATGCTGATGGATCAGCAGACGAAGCGCCACCGCGGCTTCGGGTTCGTGACCTTCCACTCGGAGGAGGCCGTGGAGAGAGTCTGCGATATACACTTTCACACGATAAAGAATAAGAAGGTGGAGTGCAAGAGGGCCCAGCCGAAGGAGGCTGTGGCTGCAGCGCCGCTGGCTCTCGGCAAGAGGCTGGTGCTGCGCCCCGGAAGGGGGCTCGTGTACGCCGGGGGGGTGGGCGCGGTCCCCGCCGTGGGCGCCCACGCTTACAGATACGCGCCGTACGCTCTGCCCACGGCGGCCACGGCCGCCACGGCGCTGGTGGCGCCCCCGCAGCCCGCGCCGCCGCCCACGCTGCCCCAGTTCGGAGCGGCGTACTCTCTCGCCGGGGTAGACATGTCCTCGTTCCAGAGCGTCGACTGGGGAGCGATGTACGGTCTCCCCATGTACATCTAAAGGACCCCACCACGACGCGACGAGGCGTAAGGCGGCGCCGCCTCTTTTTTTTTTTTCTTAAAATAGTTCCTACGTCTAGATATTTCTTGCCACAGGAGGGTTTTGACAGTATTCATTTTTAATTGTAAGGTACTTAATGGCTCATAACTTAGATCCTAAGTCAGGTTTTACAGCAATATTTTGAGGCCCGACGCTATGGGAACGTATATCAAAGAGAACGCATTTCGTTTTTTTTTTTTTTGATTTTTGATTTTAAATTTAAGTAAGACGAAGATCTCAGATAATTTAGTTGGTCGCGGTGATTATTTTTTTTCCGTAGTATGTCTTGGAGATTTTTTTAGTAGATAGTGCACGGCCGTTGAGGTATGATAATAATTTATGTATTTATAAAGAGTGTAATCTTTTGCGGCTATGTATTTAGTTAGGCGATGCGCGGGCGCCGTGTGACGTCATACACTGTTAACTAAAGGAATGTATCAGTATTATATTTTCGTGCCATTTTTGAAATACAAAATTGTGCCAAAACTTTTGAAGTAACTTCCAATTTTGAGTACCGAGTGGGCACACCTGACTATAACACAGCACCCTAATCGTGTAACGCAATTGGTTAATGCAGTCTCAATTGGTTTGCTCCAAGACGGTCGCTTTAGCATCGGAATGCCTCGATAGCCGTCAAATTAATCAATAAAATTGGTTTGCGGACAATCGTACGTTCTTAGTGAAAGCGATCGATTTGAAGCGTTCCGATTGGGAACGCATTTAAACCAATTGGTTTATGAGATCGGGGGCTGGTCGGTCGATGGTGTACCCACTTTGGGAGGTAAATTAGTCACTAGAGCTGAGGGAACGATTGTGAACGTTTAGAAGCGATCTCAATTGGTTTGTTTTATTTAATCGTTGCATCTGGTTCCTCGATTGCCTTTAAACCAATTCAATTGACTTGATTTGGAGGCTATCGCGAAACCAATTGGGGTCGCTCTTGAACCAATTGTGTGCACAATCGGGGAGGAGGTGTCTTTGTGACGTAACAGTTTTTTTTTTTCGAAAATTACAAAAAAAATATGCTTGTTTAGTATCTTAAAAACTTATCTTCAATAATTTTTGATATTTTTTTGTGTGACAACTGGATATTTCTATAGTTTCTGACATTTTAACCTTTATCTTTAAATCCAGTAGGTTTTTTAAAGGAGTTTTAGTTATTTTTAATAAAAAAAGAAGCCTGTTTATTTTGAAAACTTTTCTGCAATACTTTTTCATAATTTTTGGGTGAGAACTGACATTTCTCTAGTTTCTGACACATTGACCTGTGTATTATTAAAACCAAGCAGATTGTTTTTATAAATTATTTAACCCGTATACATATTATTTACATTCTTTCTTCAGTATAATACAAATAAAAAAAAAACTGTTACTTCTAAAAAGTCCCAAAAAACCTCTACATGTTCTGCGTAAGGATTTTGTTGTGTGTAAATTTGTCGCGTAAGGAAAAACTGGCACGTTAGGTTTCGGTCGCGCGAGGAAGCGTCAATCTCTCCTACTCATTGCAATAGTGTGTCACTTTTGTCGTACGACAAAAACCTTACGTGCTAAGTGACAGTTTCTCACGACAAAACGCTTACACGCTAAAAGTCCAGCTCTGCGTCACTCGGCGTTACCGCAACAGCTCACTCTTACGTACATATCTAAATTCGAGTGGAAAAGCAATCTCTTAACATAGAACTATATGTATGACTTAGTAGTTTACTTGTAGTTACGCCTGTTGCTTGGATATATATAAATTAAAAAAAAGTGTTTTTTTTATATATATCTCCAGGCAATAGGTACTTAGAATACGAATTTAGTTTTACATGATATGCTACTAACACCTGGCGTGTGACAATAAGCTATTTTAGGCCTTTAGTTTGTCATCCCCCGACCGTCTTTGCCTGGTTTGCTCCATGGGCGCCAATAGTCCCTTGGTCTGCCGCCGTTTTTGATCTTGGTCCCGAATTGAGACCGTTTCGGATGTTAGTTGGACTCATTTTGAATCTCGTGGTATTTTTATCTTTTGGTCCCATATTAAAAACATATTTAAAATGTAATGTTGGGTTAATTTTGAATCTAGTGGTCCCAGTCTGGCGCCATTTTAAATGCGTGGTTAAAATTAATTTGAGTCTTGATCGTAAATTAAGATTTGGTTAAATTTGGGTTTATGAATCTCATAGTCTCAGAATGGGTCCGTTTTGAATCTCATGATTTGGGTGATTTTTGAATCTCATTCAGAAATGACATTATTGTTCTAATAATAAGTAAGTCTTGAATGAATTCAGTTATTATAACATGACGCTGTTTAGAATGGTTTTGTCGTTTTTGTACTGTCTTTAATTTGGGCGTTTTTTATATCCGTGACTTGACATTAAAATTATTTATAATGGATAACGTACTTAAATTAGTGTTAATTAAAACTTAGAAGCAATATGGTAGTTTTGAAACTCTGTGATGAAAAAAAAATAATAGTATTATTCGAGTATTAAAAAGACGATATAAATATGGTTGTGTTCGTGCAATTTATAGGTTTAGGAATGAAAATTGGGGCTTAGTCTCTAAAATTAGTTATTCGGAAGTACTTAACTTTATTGAGGGCGACATTTTTGAAAATATTTTGTTTTGTAAACCTGACCCTGTCTGTGTAAGATTTTTGTCGCGCGACAAATTGTCTCTCACTGTTATATTACTTAAACAGCGACAGTGACAGATGCTTTCTAGCGCGACAAACACCTTACATGCTAGCCCCCTAGTCAAGTGACATTTGACAATTACAAACGCTACATAACCGAATGAAAAATGTACGGAATCGACGTAAGCAAAAGTCGGACCAGTTTTCGTTCGCTTACGCCAATTGCATATTATAGTTCGTTTCTGTAGCGTTTGTGACTGTCAAAAATCACTTGTCTAGGGGAAGGTCGCATTCTACTAACGTCAGCTATTGTAGAAATTGATAAATTTATAAAATTGACGTAAGCAAGCGAAACTAACGCTGTGACGTCGGCTTATGTCAATTTCCGCTTTTCTCTTCTATTGCGTCAGGGAAAGTAGAAAATAATTTCGAATGTAATAAATAATTAAATACTAAATATTTATTTATAAAAAAATATACCATAGTAAAAATGAAAGCAATATAGTGCAATATAATTTATTTCCACTAGCGAGCTATGGGTATTGTGATTACATTGCGGAATCGCCGAGGCGCCATCTTGTCGTTTTTACAAAACAAAATGGCCGCGAAACAAGCTCTGAACTGCAGCTACTTAACGGTTAAATACTGTATCGTATTCGACTCCTATATAAGATATTTTATTTCTAGGTTATAAAATCCAGGCAAAGTCGGGCGGCGCGTAGAGCAGAGTGCATGTTGTAGCTTAGGCGGCTATGCCATGCTAGCCGAATCACTGTTAGCCCTTAATTGTTGGTTTATGTGTTACATTGATTTATGTGAACGGGATAGGCTTCGACTATTCGACGACGTTTGATTATATTTTCTGTAATTATAGACTCATGACTGTCTATGTCAAATTTTGGCCTAAAATCTTTTGTTCAAGTGGTTTAAATATTTACAGCCAAGAATTCATCATCACACCACATCATTGAAAGTACATAAAAAGTAGGTTTCTTACTGGTACTACAAAATTATGTAGTTACAATTACAATGATACAACGGCAACACTGCTGATAATTATAAAACAGTTTCGAGCAGTGTTGCCAATTGTTCGGTTTTTTTAACTGGCAACTTTGATTTTTCGAAATGTTACCCTACAAAGTACGATATTTGTCACCTTTAATATCAGTCCACGACGAGACGCCATGCTAGACACACGCATCGAGAGCTCTTGCTGTCGCGTTTTTCAATTTATGATGATTATAAAAGTGATAAATATTTATAAAGGCCTTTTTAGAACTGAATCAGTATTTTTTTATTTAAAATTTGCCTAACATCTAGTTAAGCTATTTTCCAGTTCATTCTAGCAGATAAAAACAACTCGCAAATAGTTACTTAATTAAATTAATAGGTCATGGATAATATTAGATATCCATTTATATATCAATCTGTCTTTATCTAAAGGATACATTTCAAATACCAAAACAAAATGGCAACTAGGAGTTAGATTGTAAACAAGTTCAAAGGCACTCTAAAGAATCATTTATTTTTTCAAGTTACCAACAATTGAGGACTATCGTATGCTATTTCCATATGTATACACGTAATTATTATATTAGCAGTATTTCTAGCGTAAGTAGGTTAGTACCCCCTGAGATTAAAAGCGATGTTTCCTCTCGTTCCTCACAAGTTTCCTCAAACTTGTGTCGGACGCGACGAAAGCTCGCCTCTCGCCCAGTGTCTGTACATTAATATTATTTTCCTTAATTCTCAACATTCGTATTGTGATTGTCCTACACTGATCCTCGCCATTGTGTCTCGCCAAACCTGATGGCGGCGAGTGTGTACTTATATTTATATATCTTTTTGAAACGCCGTCCCGTACGGTGTCTCAAATTGTGTAATTTCTTTTTCTCTTGTATGTTTCACTGGTAACAAACGCCCTGCATCTGTTTGGCGGATTGTAGATTAGAAGTAGACCTTGTATTTGTAGGAACTTTCCTCCCCCCCATTGTATTTTAGGTGCACTACACTTGCCCTATCATTATATGGATGATATTAGAAAAATTGTGTGTTTTATTTCTGCATTGCTAGTACCGTGGGGTAGATACTTTTGCTGGGCTGCGGTGATCACCAACTCAATTTCCTATACATAGATGCACGTTTTTTTTTATTTTGTTTTTAGTATATGCGTGTGATATATACGATAGCGCGAAAATTTTTGCCCCACGTTTGGGCGCCAACGTCGCCAGAAACCTTTTCGCGTAAGTATTGGGGGGTGGGGGCCGCTCCGCGGAGAGGTGAGTCGAAAAGAAGTAAAAAAAAAACTGCATGCGTATATATAATTTATATGATAGTATAGTAAATGCGTCTCGACTAACTATATTTCCGCTGGACCTGTCGAAAGTAAGCATGGTTGGATTGGTTGGCATGACTATACGTAACTAACGGATATCTTCCATATTAATCATTCACTGTCAATTTAACTAGGCGAGAGCCTCACGTTGGTTGTGATACGTGCTATTGAAGTATTTCTTTTAAAGGTAGACGTGTTTTAGGGCCCGTTTCACTAGGCTCGCGTAAGATGTCTGCAGTTTTTCCAACAGATGAAAACAAGCGCCTAATAGGCATCGGATAAAACGGTTACCTATTTGGAGGTTTTACTTTGATCTGTTGGATAAGTGATAGACAGCGTACTTGGAAGTTATGGAACGGGCTATAACTTTGAAAGAAATATTGGTTACGTAGACACGTAGTTTAGAGCGAGTAGACGCTTCGCTTGAGGCCTAGTCTTCCTGTTGTTAAAGGACGATTTTTTTGCCAAATTACAGGCCAAAATTAGCCAAAACTTAAATACTTTGCTCAAATATTAACTTCCTTACACTTAATTCTAACGCATTTTAAATCACGTATCCACATCACATGGTAGCTTGCCGTTTTAACCAGACGCCATTTTGTGGACACGACGACAAAATGGCGGTCGTTTGCCAACACTTCGCCGGAGTAGCTTAAGGATGTGACAATAATCGACGATTGCCAACGCTTAAAAAATTCTGTGCCATTTACGATACATTCCGCTCTAGTCATTTTTATTATTGTATCGTTTAATTTAAAGTTATTTGGTGTAATAGCCGGATTTGTCTCGTCAGGGGAGCTTGCTAGGTTTTTGTCGTGAAGGAAAGCATCGCTCGATCTTTCATTGCAAAGTGACTGACAGGTTCGCGACAAAACTGCACGTGTAGCGCGTAAGGTTTTTGTCGTGTGTGAAAGCATCTGCCACTCATTTGCAATAATTGAGAGTGACAGAGATTGTTTTCTCGCACGACAAAAACTTACTTCCTAGATCTGATAAAAAAGAATTGATCTATAAAGATCGATAAGGATTGGCGAAGTATAATTGATCGCTGCATTGGTTTTATAAGCAGATTTAAGTGACTCTTACGTCATTAAGGCACGCGACAGTCACTACCGTGATTTAGTTTCCAGGATAACTGGACCAATGTTAAAACAACATAATATATATTCTTAATATAAGGTACGTATACATGAATTAATATACAAATTTTGGATTGGTATAATATAATGTATGTTAAACGAAAAGGTTACGTTTGTTTTTAATGTACGGCAAATGCTAGAGTAGTGACATAGTGTAGACATTTTGAAGTTTTACATATAATATAAGTATGACTAACCGAAAGCAATAACGTTATAATTATATTCAGCACGCGCGCGCTGCGGCTATAGCACGATTTTAAAATAAGTAATGGAAATTCGGTCGGTTTGAATCTGACCATGAATTGTGTTGCGGAATTTCTCAAAATTTATCCCATTTTATGATGAATCTGACATTCTGAATCTGACAGAAGTGGAATACGTTTGGGAAATTCTGCCGAATCAAGTCAGATTAGGATGATGATGACAGCTAGATGAAAGGAATCTCGATATAAGGCACCCCTTTCGTTGACAGCACAGCAGCGCGCGCTACATGTTAGATTATTACTATACACAAGCATACAATATAAAATATTACAATATTTTTGTATAATAGGATCTGTGTACTCTGTAGCAAGTTGGTAATGGTATTTAAAAGTTATTAATCGTGATAAATATGCGAACATTTGTTAATAAGTGAGAGTATGTGATTTCTTGTTTTAATGTAGAGCGCCGCTTGCAGGCGTGCGGCCATTTTTCTTTTGCCTTCAGAAAGCAAGGAAATTTGGCATAGACGCTACTAAGACTCATTCAAGGCCTAAATTTCTTGAAGACATTCGGTCTATACTGTCTTATTTTTCAAGCTGATTTAAATTAATAATTACTCAATGAAAATAGATTATGAGTGATTCCACGGGCGTTTCAACCGCCGTCAGTCCGTTGTCCTGAATATTGAAGAAATGAGCTACAACAAGAATTACGTTTTGATACAGACATACAGCGCTCGCACTTGTCGTCAAAATTAATAGAGTTTAAATCTTATTGTAGCTTAATTCTTCAATATTTATGGCAAGGGACTGACGGCGGTTGAAACGCCCGTGGAATCACCCTTATTTACTTGTAATGGTCTTTTGAACTTCGTATCTGGGATAGATTTACCTTAAATCAGATTCATGATGTACTCAATTCGATATTAGTCAATATAAATAGTATTTAAATCGGCTTGATGAATAAATCTATCTAAAAAGGTCGAATAACACTTTCAAGATAGTTCTAGGCTGTATAACATTCCTCGTTTGTGTATATTTTGATCGTAAAATTGCATTTTCTTTTAATTTGTCGTAGATGTATTGATATTTATCTCATGTAAGATACGGGCTGTTTTTTTATTCTATCACATAGTCATTGACTGCAGTAGCATTGTGCAATATGTAATCCGTTTCTCTTTCCGAGGTTTCGTAGAGGGGTGGGTTTTGTAGACGTAGACCGTAATGGAACTGTCGAGAGTCCCTCAGCATAGACTCCCGACGCTCTTCAGTCGCGACGTGCAATCGATGCATTGGTCTGTGTTGGGGACGCCGCTGTACCTTGAGCTTTGCAATAAATATGATACAGAATGTTTTATAACCGTAATGTGTGATACTACGTAGTTTGATGTACCTTTTTTTCTTTATGGTAATGTAAAACCTGTCTACATCAATTGGTTTTGATCATACAAGATTAAGAGCTTGGTAGTAAAGTCGTTGATGTAGACTAGGGTTTACAAGCGTTGGATATAAACTGGTTGCAGCGCTACCCTAGCGCCCTCTAGCTAGTGGCCGCAGTAGAGCCGCGCGCCTCGACGCCGTAAATTATGGTTCATCTTCACTTAGTACTAGAAATAAATGGTAACAAACACAGTCGTTCTTTCATTTATCGCTTTTTTTTCTACCTTCGATAGTGGAGAGTAGTTTGGAATGAGCTTCGGATATTATAGTTTACAGGCAGATTCTAGTTTCGTCAGATTGTGGCTTTGATCTAACGAATACAAGAAAACGTTGGCAATTTATATGAGGTCAGATTGGAAATACGTTGAATATTTCGCATATACTAAAAGTGACTAAATCTAAAATATATAGTAACTCTATTAAGGATTCTAAGTCATCACATTCAAACTTGAATTCGCGTAGTCTCTAGTACTGTACATGAGATTTATACGTGGTCAGATTGGAATCTGACGGGACGTGAATCTGCCACAGCGAGAATTTGGAAAACTGGAAATTCGTTATTCGGAGATTAGCGACGGCGTTTGGTAGATAGTTGGAGAGAAATAGATGCATGGCGACGGCGCGGTAGCGGTGCATGCTGCAGCCGAGATGAAGAAACGAAGAACACGTCTGTTTGGTGAGACAATACTGACTTGCTAGTAGTGTTGCCAGGTTCGAAATCCGAGCTGGGAAGGTCATTGACTTGGTAATAGTGTTGCCAGGTTTGATGGGGATTAAAATCGCGGCTGAGGTCTTTAGGATTTTTTTTACAAAATTAAGTACATCCTAGGTTTTTAAGAATAGAATTTTTGGCTATGAATTTAGCTGCTTTTTTATTATATAGTGCACACTTAGATCTAAAGAGAGCTAACTTAAAAACCTGTGTGGTTATTTACATCAAGATCTATTCACTACTAAAGCAGATTTAACTAACTCTTCGAGCGTCGAATGATATTCGTAAACTTTGACAGAAAACTCTTTCAGTGCACATGAACATTAATAATCAAGTTTAGCGCCTCCTGAAAAAAATACTTTTGAGTTAGCTTCCTTTAGATCTAGGTGATGTAAATACAATTTAATTAATTGTAATATAATAATGTTTATTAATCGATTTATCGGGACATTTTAGGATTGCGTGTAAAATTAGTACGCCTGGCAACACTACTAGCAAATTTTGGCGGGTAACCTCAAAATGTACGCCAAATTTTAAGCCGAAAATCTAGACCAGTATTGTCATTCACAACGTTAACGCTAAGTCATCGCTTAGATTTCTAGTGCCCATCCAGTACTTACAGTGCATCCCAGTATTTTAGTAAAGTAGTACATAATAGTTATTTTTTTGGGTGCTGGGTCAACAAGTAGTTTGATTGGTCGATCAGATTTTGAAATCTAAATGTTTAAGAAGAGGACTGCTTGGGTTTTTTTCTCGTAGTATAGATCCTGTAGTTTGAACTAGACATATCGGAGATCTGAAGACACAATCGAATTGTGCCTTACACAAAAAGTGCATTTGTTGGAGTTGTAGTATTCTTTAGAAGTAGACGAGGACCAAAGAATTAGTTGAAATGATATTTTTTGTATCTTTTCCGTTGAACTGTGATTGGATGATTAAATGGGTACATTTTCACGTAGTGTTGTATTTTATATATATTTAAAATCGAATCAACCCCTTTTGTATTAGTACAAAATAATTAAGTATTTTATATAATGGAATCGATTTTCGACACTCGTTACGCGATCACGTCTTCCTTCTGTCGTTTATAATGATAATAGACTGAAATCACCCGTTTTTTTTGTTGTCCCTCTTAACTGGGATGCACTATTTTTTAATTGTAAAAGCACTTCTTTGGATCGAGTCTTGGCTTGAAAAATTAAGAATATGGTTAACGGTTCTACAGCCGATTGTCTTGTATTTTCCCCTCGAGCAGAACCGTGGGCAGTAATCTATGTGACCACACTACTTATGCCAATCTTTGTCATGCCGCACTCGCTCCTCAACATGGTCACTGCTCCCCGATTTGCCGGTTTTTTGGCGCGAGTCAAAGGACCGGCAGCGCGTCGCGATGGGTGCCGTGAGAGCAGTGTGGATTGAGGGCAGTATCGGGCAGTGCGGAGAGCAGTGTCGGAGGTATTAAGATCTAAAAGAGTGCTTTCTAATTGAGGTTTTCAATTGTAGTTTCTATGGCTAAAGTGTTCAGTAGTCGAATCGAGTACAATACAAAAGTGCAGTGCCTCTAAGTGTGACAGTGCATATTGTCACACCTCTATTTAGTACCTGCATAGCACTGAAACCTTATAATCTTATGTAACCTTTATAAAGCTAGAACTTGAATTAGGTACTATTTTTGACGTAGGTATAGAAACGTCAAGTTTTTCGTAGACACTTTTGTGATTAAAAAGCTGATTTTGAAGTAATTTAGTCATTGTGATATTATATTTTGTGAATTAGTTTAATTTGTCTTAATTTAAGATTTTTTATAGATTCTACCGTAGGTTGTTTTTCTTATTGAAAGTTGGTTTAGTTTCTGACATTTCTGGTGTATATAACATAGATTAAAAATATTGTTACTATCTGTATTTTAATTGAAGTAGGCATTAAAGTTACGATTTTAGGGGTGACTAGAATAGGCTTTCTGAATTTGGTAATAATCTTTGGAATTTTAAAAATAAAATAGTTTTCTCTATGGATTTGAAGTAGTTTTGAAATTTGTCATTTAACTAGTAACGGAATGATTTAGTTGGAACATCGATTGAACTAAATTAACAAGTCGATTAGTGATTGAAACGAAGTGACCCTCGAATTTCTGTATTTAATAAGCTCATTATAATCGAAATTATCCAATATTTACATCGTTAGTAGTAGCTTGTAATCCCTGTGAAATGTATAGATTTTTTACTTCTATCTGATATGATTAATATGTGAATAACAAATTTTCGCAGCTGGTATACTTATTTACGGCAAAAGAACATTATTTGGAATCGGACGTTTGGCATCCAGGTCATTAATAAATTAAAAAAACAAAACATTCTACTGGCAACACTGTGCACAGATTGTGCAATAGTTGGGAGCGTATTTTAAAAAAAAATTACAAGTTATAATAATGTCTTAAAATTACATTTGTCTAGCTGCGATTATTTGTATTTGCTTTATTTCTTATGCGAATACACTGAAAGCTAAAAAACACGTAATTATTCCTTTATAAGTAGGTATTTTTTTTATTTATAAATTAATTAATGACCTTGAATTTTGTTTAACAACTGACGTTGCGGTGCTACGTAATACTTATATTAAGAAAATGGCGCAAAATTGAATGATAATTAATTTTGTCTTATAATAGGTACCTACCTACCTATTTTAGAAGTAGGTACTTACCTAGTTGAAGTTTTCGTTTGTTTTGAGTTTTATTTCTCAAAGCGTTCAGTGTATTTGACAAATTTTGTAATATAGTCGTGTTGTTATTTGGACATGAAAATAATATTAAAAGCTTGTAACGGACAAGAGCGCCAAAAAATAGTACCTACCTAAACGTACTTATAAACTAGGTTTCAATTTTAATAATCATTTTAATTTAGACAGGTTTTTCCGTGATCTGTGACTTTCAAATTTCAGGCAGTTTCTGTCATGTTTCTCTTATTTGAAATATTTAATACTTTAAATATTTATTTTCGTTCGTTTTTGGGTCACAGATATAATAATATTACCTACACGGTACTTTTGCCAAATTTCAAGTTTGCCAAACGTCATCATAAATTAATTAAAATGATAATGATATTTGTATCGAGACAAGAGTGGAAATAAAAACTAACCACGAAGGGTTCCGTACCATTCTATAAAAATGGCAAGGTCCACTTCATTTCTTAACCAACTTCAAAAAAAAGTTCTCAATTCTTCGGGATCTTTTTTTTAATATTTGTTGTTATAGCGGCAACTAAAATACATTTGAAAATTTCAACTGGCGATCACGGTTCATGAGTACTTAATACAGCCAGACAGACAGACAGACAACGGAGTATCAGTAGGTAAGGGTCTCTACTGAGTATGAAAACCCAAATTGCACGCTATTATGTAACTTGCGAATATATATGTACCTAACATGGGCGTGCATTCCATATAAGCACAGTGTCACTAATGTTTAGAGTGCCTACCCCGGCCCCATACTTAGGTACACTCCCCCCACTGCACGCGGGAAATCTTGCAACTCAATTTTGATCTTTTTGTTCATGTTCAAACAACAACAAGTATATTATAAAACGACACTAGTCACCGTAGTTATGTTAATTCTTATTACAGAGGTCTAGCTTGTATATTTATCTACTTCGACTGACGCCTACAGATGGCGCTAATTGAATTTGAATAAACATAATTAAGTAAATGGTTTACGTTCTATAATTGTTGTTTTATTCACTTAGTCCTGTATCCTTTGGAAACCCGCGGGGGTAAAACTAGTATTTCTTGCAACAATCAGCTGGTAGTTGTCTCTCACGCCGCATTGCTGTGTCTAGTCTGAGCGGCGACTAGCGCGCGAGCTCGGCGGCGGGAGGAGGCGCGGGCAGGGACCCTAGCTAGGACAAGGGCATCGGACCTAAGAAGGTTAAAAACTACTGGTTTAGAATAATTGTGAGATTTATTTACACGGCATTATAGCATACAAAAATGCATCGAGAAAAAACTATTTGAATAACAATAATAAAACAAAACTACGACTAACAATAGAATAAAACTGAGATATCGCCTTATACAGGGTACGGGCAGGGGGGGGGGGGGGGCTGCCAGTGTAACCACCCTAGAAGTAACCTGTAGGTTTTGATACCTTTGCGAGTGTTAAAAATTACCTTAGATATAGGCTTAGTTTGTCTGCCCCGTTACAAAATCCAAGCTACGCTCTTGGTCTTATATTGAGAAGAGTAATTCTCCTATAATAAATATATACCTACCTACCTAATGTTTTGGTAAGTATGTCAAAGGATTCGTACTTGTCGCTGACAATGGGGGCTAGACAAGTGCCCAACGTTCAAAGTTAACTTTAAACATTAGCACCAAAATGTATGGGATTTGACATTTGTGACGTACGTGACAGTCGTACCCTTGTCACGTTAGTAAAGTACGGCCCGGGACCTTGACAATTATCAATCGAAATAGCAAACGAACGAATAGCAATAACGCTTACGAAGTCACGAGTTTCGTTTTTCTCAATTCCATACGCTATCTTACTTTAGTTTCATTCGTTCGCTATTATCGAATCACGCTTATTAAGGGGCCATAGAGTGGGTAAGTACTTGAGAATTAAGCTTTTATTTTTATTTCGAACTTGAAGCGCAGTTAGCCAGCTAATGGGCCTTCACTGCAAAACCGGACGGGTGGCGAGACTCCTGAAAGGAGGCTCTTAAGCCTTTGGGTTGGGTTTAGGGTTTTTAGCCCTGACCGACCTGAGGGCCCACCAAGGTGGGGGTCGCACCTCGGCTCGGGCCGTCAGGAGGTGTGTTGACACGACTATTTTGAACATAGAATGAAGCTAATTTCAATCGCTCTTATTGGTCTTAGCTTGATGATAATATAAATGAACTATCTAACACTGAAATAACTATTTAAATCGACAAGCAGTTTCTGAGATTTAGCTCGTTTCAGCTTCATACTGAAACACTCACGTAAGTAATGGACATCTAAAGTATGAACGTGATAGAGACGCCTAGTAAAATAAATTAGTAAATCTGTAGGACGGTGAGATTGCAGAAATTTTCTTATAGGCGCTTATAGATTGGCTATACATAAATTAAAAGTTATGTTAAAACAATTATTTAATATAAATAAATGCAAAATACTAAGGTGTATGTTTGTTCGACGATCACTTGAGTATCACTACATAGTATAAAACAAAGCCGCTTTTTCTGTTCCTATATCCTTACGAATAAGAATAAGAATAAGAAACGTTTATTTAGTGCTATAAAACAAACATAGGTACATCTTTCAATACATACAAAGAAAAGACGTAGATACTGTCGACATTGTAAGAGATGTGAATAGGACAGCACCAAAAGGGCGACCAGCTCAGCATAATGCTGCAACTTACGTACCTACGCTTAAATCTTTAAAAGTACGCAACGGATTTTGATGCAGTTTTTTTTAATAGATAGTGTGATTCAAGGGGAATGTTTATAGCACCCGTGTGAAGCCGGGGCGGGTTGCTAGTTACTTATACGATCCTTTATCAAGACAAGCGAGTACCTACCTAGATGACATCTAGATAATTGTTACGTTTGTACATGAGCGTAATCAAGAAAATATTTCGAAAACTTTAAGGATGGACTATCGTCAGCTCAACTACAAATATGGGTAAAATACTTAATTAATAATACTGTAATAATTTCTGATGCCTTCGCGGTTATTATTCATTGGTATATTTGGAATGAAACAACTTTAATTAAACGGATTTAATTCGCGTATTTCGGTTTAGCATAAGACTATTGTCAGCTCAGTCGTGCTACGATTATGGAATCTGTAATGTCTCTGAAACGTCAGCCAATAAAATAAAATATGCTAATTAAATCCGTTAAAGTTGTATCATTCCAATACTGTAAGTATTTAAATATTTTCGAAACGTCCGCCAATAAAATATACGCGAGTATCCGTTAATAGTTGTTTCATTCCAATGTGTAATAACCGCGAAGGCATCAGAAATTATGAAATATACGAACCCACTAATGTCCCACACGGTGTATATTCTAGAAACATACGACATAAACCATTTCTGCGCCATTTTACCGGTGTTTACTAATTGCGCACAAGTGTTACCGTTTTTTAGGGTTCCGTAGCCAAATGGCAAAAACGGGACCCTTATAGATTCGTCATGTCTGTCTGTCCGTCCGTATGTCACCTATATTCCAAAACTATAAGAGCTACATTATTAAAATTTGGTGCGTAGATGTATTCTGTAAACCGCATTAAGATTTTAAAATAAAATCAGAAAAAAAAAATTTTGTGGTTCCCCATACATACAACTGAAACTGAATTTTTATAAAAATATATGATGACTGTGTATAACTATGCAAACTACTAACGAAAATCGGTTTGAATGAGATCTTGACAGTAGTTTTGTTATTAAACGTCATAAATCAAATTACCTAATCTTCTTATATATAAAAATGAATCGCAAAATGTGTTGGTAAGCGCATAACTCGACAACGCCTGGACCAATTTGGCATATTTTTTTTTTAATGTTCGTTAAAGTCCAAGGATGGTTCTTACGGCGAGAAAAATCGAATAATTGCCGGGAAACCCTAAAAACAGCCCTTTTCTTTTCTCATACAAACGTTGTCTAACTAAGGTTACCTAATTTGAATTTCGAACGGGCAGGATGACGTCTGCCGGGACCGCTAGTTTGTTATAGATAAAGGTACGGAACCCTTCGTGCGCGAGTCCGACTCGCACTTGGCCGGTTTTTAAAATATTTTTTAATGGATGCATTTGTTTTCATTGCGTTGTGTGGAATTCATATTTTACACGTCCCAGGCGTTCTAAAAGTTTCTCGCAAAAGAAATATGAATTGAAATAAATATGAATTGTCGAATTGTCACTGGTCGTCGACAATTCGCACACCTAGATCTAAAGGGAGCTAACTCAAAAATCTGAAGATTTAAATTAAACACACGCTAAAAAAAAGGATCCGATTCCTTACAATAATTTCGCCTCTACCGTAAAAGTTACTTTTTTTGAGTTAGCTCCCTTTAGATCTAGGTGTGCGAATTGTTGGTGAAATAGAGGCTTGACCAAAAAATAATCAAAATAGGCTCGCACAGTCTAAAGTTAGTTATTATATGTATCGAACACATAAGAAACACATTGGAATAAAACAACTATTATGGGATTGAACTCGCGTATTTTTATTTTATTTTATTTGCTGACGTTTCGGATTCTTTACTATAGCGTTAGACTATTGTCAGCTCAGTCGAGCTACGATTATGGAAACAGTAAAATCTGTTGTATCTGCTATAGTAGTTTCATTTCAATCCCTACTAATCCCTACTATCCCTACTAATATTATAAATGCGAAAGTAACTCTGTCTGTCTGTCTGTCTGTTACGCTTTCACGCTAAAAGTACAGAACCGATTTAAATGAAATTTGGTACCTACAAAGAAAGTCTGGAGCCTGAGAAAGAACATAGACTACTTTTAAACCGACTTCAAAAAAGGAGGAGTTTGACGCGGACGAAGTCGCGGGCAGAAGCTAGTGTGTAATAACCGCAAAGACACAAGAATTTTTTTGAAGTCGGTTAAATAAACTGTCGTATTCTAACAACGCAATGGAAACGCTCCTGTCCCGCTGTAGCGTGTCTTTTATTTGTCAAAAGCATTCGTTTAATGTTTGGTATTAAAATTGCCGACACGTAAGCAATTTAGGATTTTTTATTTTATACGACATCTGGTTTAGGAATTCCGCAAAGTGTGGTTTTAGGGTTCCGTACCCAAAGGGGATATAACTGGGGTTCCGCTGTGCGTCTGTCTGTATCTAATTTGCCGTGATAGTACCAAGTCATTTGAAATTTTTACACACTTAATAATTTCTGATGCCTTCGCGGTTATTACACATTGGAATGAAACAACGTACAAAAGGCGGGCATGTAAGTTTTTCAAACGAAACTAAAAAAAAACAAAAAAGGTAGGTTCTGAATTTCGTACCGCATTTCTTGAGTTTGGTCTTTCCGAAGCGCTAGTAACGCCCCCTATTAGGTTTTAATTGTACTGTATAATAGTAAAATATTTTGCGTAAAATGTAACATTAATATTTCATAATTTAGAAAAGGGTAGTTTTTCAAAATTTGTAATTTAAATACATATAAGGTAGTTTGCATAACTGTATAAATCACTTTAGCGTAAGACTATTGTCAGCTCAGTCGTGCTACGATTATGGAAACTGTAAAGAATCCGAAACGTCAGCTAATAATATAAAATAAAAATACGCGAGTTAAATCCGTTAATAGTTGTTTCATTCCAATTTTTACACACTTATGAAGACGTAACATTGGGCATTTTTTAAAAGTTTTTTTAATTTCGGAAAGCGTGTCAGATTTTTGAAAGTTTTTTTTTTGTTATAATATTTCCAACTCTCTACCATTGACATGTATTTAAAAAAAAATCAAAAACCGCAGTACGAAATAAAAAAAAAATGATTTTGAATAACGTAGTTAGGTAGGTACTTAGGTAGGTACGGCATTTTTTGAGTATTTTTTTAGGTATCCCTACTTCCCTACTAATATTATAAATGCGAAAGTAACTCTGTCTGTCTGTCTGTCTGTCTGTTACGCTTTCACGCTAAAACTACTGGGCCGATTTAAATGAAATTTGGTATCTACAAAGAAAGTCTGGAGCCTGAGAAAGGACATAGGCTACTTTTTAACCGACTGCGAAAAAGGAGGAGTTCCACGCGGACGAAGTCGCGGGCAGAAGCTAGTACAAAATATTAGTACCTAAACGCGATTATCTATACTAATCTATACTAATATAATAAAGAAGAAAGGTTTGTTTGTTTGTTTGTATTGAATACAGGCGAAGCCGGGGCGGACATCTAATCTACTACAAAAATACATGACAATTTCTTGTATACCTACTACAAAAACAAACGGTTATTGGTGCTATATGGGTGTTCCGGAGCCGGCGCGTTGTTCCGGCGCGTCCGGCGCGTCCGGCGCGTCCGGCGGTGAGGGAAATGGCCTGTGAACGAGATAACACCTACAGTGCAGAGTACGAGATTCAGCGGTTTGTTAATTGAATAATTACATCACAAGAAAGTAAATGCTATCGTCAGCTCAGTCGTGAATATGGGAACTGTAAACTTTACGTAAATGTGAAGTGATTTTTTTTTTAATAACAATCATAATCCTTGGAATGAAACCACTTTAACGGATTTAACTCGCGTATTTTATTTACTTTAGCTTATGCTATTGTCAGCTCAGTCGTGCTACGATTATGGAATTTGTAAAGGCTCCGAAACGTCAGCCAATAAAAATAAAATACGCGATAATTTCTGATGCCTTCGCGGTTATTACACATTGGAATGAAACAACTATTAACGGATTTAACTCGCGTATTTTTATTTTATTTTATTAGCTGACGTTTCGGATTCTTTACAGTTTCCATAATCGTAGCATGACTGAGCTGACAATAGTCTAACGCTAAAGTGATTTATACAGTTATGCAAACTACCTTATATTTAAATTACAAATTTTGAAAAACTACCCTATTCTGAATCATGAAATACTAATGTTACATTTTACGCAAAAAAATTTACTTTTATACATTACAATTAAAACCTAATAGGGGGCGTTACTAGCGCTTCGGAAAGACCACCATTACTGAGAAGAAACGCCGCAAGAAACTCAGTAGCAAGTCATTTTTTAGGACACTTATATATTTACAATTAAAATATATTATGACATTAAAATTAAAATTATACAAAACCAAAGGCAAAAAATAAATTAAATTAAAAAAAAAATGAAAACTAAGTCTATGCAGTCTTCTGTCCGCTTAGGATTTGATGAGGTGGACTACTGGATCCCAAGCTGCTGGAACGGAGAAACCATCTTCCCTATTGAAATTCGGGTGTTTTTGAATTTCAATTGCCTCGCGAAGCATCCTAGGTAAGTAACGTACTTCCTTCGCAAGGACCTGGGCTTTATCAAATTGGATGGAGTGGTTGGGTTTATCCATGACATGTTCGCGAGTTAAATCCGTTAAAGACACCGAGTGTGCAGAGTAAGAGATACAGCGGTTTATTAATTAAACTACTACATCATATAAAGGAAAGTAAGAATATGGGAACTGTAAAGTTAACGTAACGTCAGCAAAAAGTAAAGTGAAAAACCTTTTAAAAAACAATCCTAATCCTAATATTATAGATGCGAAAGTAACTCAGTCTGTCTGTCTCGCTTTAACTTTAAAACAACTGAACTGATTTAAATGAAATTTGCTACACAGAGCCTGAGAAAGGACATAGGCTACTTTTAATTGCAAAAAAAGGGGTTAAAAGGGGGGATGAAATGTTGTATGAAAGTATCGTCATTTTACTAATTCCACGCAGATGGAGTCACGGGCAAAAGCTAAGTTGTATATAATTATCTATACTAATATTATAAAGAGGAAAGGATTGTTTGGATTGAATAGACTCCAAAATGACTGTACGATTTTAATAATTCTTTCACTGTTGGGAAGCTACACTATTCCCGAGTGACATAGGCTATAAAAAAAATTATGACCCGTGCGAAGCCGGGGCGGACAGCTTGTCATTTACAATTGTTTCATTCCAATCCCTACTCCCTACTAATATTATAAATGCAAAAGTAACTCTGTCTGTCTGTCTGTCTGTCTGTCTGTCTGTTACGCTTTCACGCTGAAACTACTGGACCGATTTAAATGAAATTTGGTAATGAAGTATACAGAGAAAGTCTGGAGCCTAAGAATGGACATAGGCTAGTTTTTAACCGACTGAAAAAAAGGAGTTCCACGGACGAAGTCGCGGGCAGAAGCTAGTGTGTAATAACCGCTAAGGCATCAGAAATAATAATAATAATACTTAATAATAATATCTTTGGACAATTCACACCAATTGATCTAGTCCCAAACTAAGCAAAGCTTGTACTATGTACTAGACAACGGATAAACATACATAAATACATATAAGACATCCGAGACTCAGGTACAGATGCCAGTGCTCACACTGACTGCCCCTAGCGGGATTCGAACCCGCAACCTCCGGTTTCGTAGTCAGGGGCTCTGACCACTAGACCAACAGGCCGACAAATGAACGCTCTAAGCTTCTAACTTGAGCTGTTCCTGTCGATGTGATGTCGACGGGTTTCTATTTCACTTATCTCGGGTTAAACGCTTATAACCGCCCGAGTGATGTGCGGTTTTATTTATCCACACTTTATGGTACTTTCCGCCCCGGCTTTGCGCGAAAAGGTAGGTAGGTAAATAATTGTAGACTGTCAACTCTGACCACCTTTTTCGTTTTGAAATATTCGTGGATGTCCAGGCAAGATTTATACTATGAGAAAATTACGTAATAACACAAAAGAAAAAAATCGTAAAAAAAACCCGGTAGTAGTCGCAGGGTCAGCTAAAGTAATAATATTAGGTATAATTAACTAATAATTTCTGATGCCTTCGCGGTTATTATACATTGGAATGAAACAACTTCATCGCGTATTTTTAGTTGCTGACGTTTCGGATTCTTTACAGTTTCCATAATCGTAGCACGACTAAGCTGATAATCCTACTACTATTAAAAAGGCGAAAGTTTGTAAGTATGGATGTATGGATGTATGGATGTTTGCTACTCTTTCACGTAAAAACTACTGAATGGATTTGAATGAAACTTTACCACAATATAGCTTATACATCAGAATAACACATAGGCTACAATTTTTGACACTAGACTAGACGGGACGAACCTGAAGTCCACGCGAACGAAGTCCTAATTTTATCATACAGCTTACTTGTAGAACATAATATGTTTGACGCTGACTTTACTATGGGTACTAGACAGGACATAGCAGGTATAGGTGCTCGTGACAATGTCATATATATATCTGCCCCTAGCAGGATTTGAACCCGTAACCTCCGGTTACGTAGTCAAAATCACTTAAGTATAAGTTATAATGTAATTATTTTCAAAGATTAATTACCTCGGCCAGAGATTGTAAGACCCGCAGTAATTCATCAGACAGGCTTAGTAGGTACTAATGGACAGACAGACAGACACCTGGGGCGGACAGTAGGCACCTACGTGATGAAGACATACGCATAGTCCCTACTAATATTATAAATGCGAAAGTAACTCTGTCTGTCTGTTACGCTTTCACGCTAAAACTACTGGACCGATTTAAATGAAATTTGGTACAAAGAAAGTCTAGAGCCTGAGAAAGGACATAGGCTACTTTTTAACCGACTGCAAAAAAGGAGTTCCACGCGGACGAAGTCGCGGGCAGAAGCTAGTTACATTATAAATGCGAAAGTAACTCTGTCTGTCTGTTACGCTTTCACGCTAAAACTACTGGACCGATTTAAATGAAATTTGGTACAAAGACAGTCTGGAGCCCGAGAATGGACATAGGCTAGGTACTTGTTAACCACGCAGACGAAGTCGCGGGCAGAAGTTAGTATTTTAATAAAGCTATAAACGGATTTAACTAGCTTAGTTATTTCATTTTATTCGCTGTTTTTCGAAAACTTCACAGTTCCCATATTCATAGCACTTTGGCGTTAGATTATTGTCAGCACAGTCTACGAATATGGGAGCTATTCCTGAGTGACATATTATATTTTGAAAAAAAAGGGATCCATGCGAAGCCGGGGCGGGCCGGGTATAAAACAAAGTCGCTGTCTGTCCCTATGTATGCTTAAATCTTTGAAACTACGCAACGGATTTGGATTTTTTTTATAATAGATAGTGATTCAAGAGGAAAGAGGAAAGCTTTTTTCAAGGTTTACAGCACTCGTATAAAACGGACTGTGCTATAATATAAATGACTAGCGGCCCCGGCAGACGTCGTCCTGTCCGTCCGATTGTTTCGTCAAAGATCTGTCAAAGTCTTCTGTCACTTCTTCATAAGGCTTCATATTTTCCCCGTTTTTTACACAAACATTTTCCACTGTTTCTTCGCTCCTATTGGTCGCAGCGTGATGTTATATAGCCTAAAGCCTTCCTCGATAAATGGTCTATCCAACAAATAATTTTTGAATTCGAACCAGTAGTTCTTGAGATTAGCGCGTTCAAACAAACAAACAAACAAACAAACAAACTCTTCAGCTTTATAATATTAGTATAGATTGGAATGAAACAACTATTAACTATTAAATAGTCTAACGCTGAAGCGCTGAAGCGTTAGACTATTGTCAGCTCAGTCGTGCTACGATTATGGAAACTGTAAAGAATCCGAAACGTCAGCAATTAAAATAAAATAAAAATACGCGAGTTAAATCCGTTAATAGTTGTTTCATTCCAATGAGGAAAGGTTTGTTTGTTTGGATTGAATAGGCCTTAAAATAACTGGACCGATTTGATAAATTCTTTCGCTGTTGGGAAGCTACACTATTCCCGAGTGACATAGGCTATAATATTATATTTAAAAAAAAACCCTTAAAATAATAAGTCTAAAACATAATAATTATATGTATCCCTTTGCAAGTGTGCTGGAAATCATTAGCTTAATATCTTACGGTTCACCGAATTTGTGACCAAAATCACGCCACGCCGCCATTTTGTTTTAACGGCAATGCGGCGAAAGCAAATGGCGCAGAAGAGATAAGCTTGTTGTGACGAGGATTAATAGTCTGTCTGGCGAATACCTTTATCCTTACTAATAATATTAATCTATACTAATATTATAAAGCTGAAGAATTTGTTTGTTTGTTTAAACGCGCTAATCTCAGGAACTACTGGTTCGAACTGAAAAAAATATTTTTTTGTTGGATAGACCATTTATCGAGGAAGGCTTTAGGCTATATAACATCACGCTGCGACCAATAGGAGCGAAGAAACAGTGGAAAATGTGTAAAAAACGGGGAAAATAACTATTCCACGCGGACGGAGTCGCGGGCACAGCTAGTTAAACATAAAGAAGAAGTTCCTAACGGCAACATCTCCATCTCCCACTTACTATTCTTAATGTAATTTTTAATTATATTTTTTTCTAATACATATTTGAAACTTAATATTAGTTAGGTAAGTAAGTACCTAAGTATTAATATTTCTATGAAGAAAACGTCATGCCGGGGGACCGTAGGCTTCCCGTGTGGCTTAAGAAAAAGGGAATCCGGGCGAAGCCGGGACGGGCCGCTAAGAGTAGGTACAATATATTTTCTCTACTTTCCCCTTAATATTACAATAACAAAAATAAAAGTTCAACAAGCATAACGTCATTTCACAAGTGCAGTGATGCGATTGTCGTTTCGTTTCTGCACGACCGGTGACGTTTTGGCGGTAAATTTGACATCTGTCACCGACAACCACAGACGCGGCCGAAATCGTGCGAGTAACAAAAATATATCGGTTTTGTCCCCTTGTATCATATTTTATAGGTATGAGTATATGTTTTTGATCAAATTTTGTTATTTTAGCCTACAATTCATGTATTATTCATCTTTAGTTACTTCTTATTAAACTGTCGTCAAGCAAACTACTATCCCTACTAATATTATAAATGCGAAAGTAACTCTGTCTGTCTGTTACGATTTCACGCTAAAACTACTGGACCGATTTAAATGAAATTTGGAAGAAAGAAAGTCTGGAGCCTGAGAAAAGATATATTCTACTTTTTAACCGACTGCAAAAACGGGTTCCACGCGGACGAAGTCGCGGGCAAAACTAGTATTACATATAATTAATAATTGATATCTATCTATACTAATATTATAAACAGGAAAGGTTTGTTTGTTTGGAATGAATAGGCTCCAAAACGGCTCGACCGATCTGTAAAATTATTTCACTGTTGGGAAGCTACGTTCACCCTGAGTAACCTAGGCTATAAAATATTTAAAAAATAAAATAGGGATCCGTGCGAAACCGGGGCGAACGGCTAGTCTACTATATAATAATGATAATCAGACCATCACTCTATTATTATAAAGGCGAAAGTTTGTGAGCGTGTAAGTATGTTTATTACTTCTTCACGCAAAAAATACTGAACGGATTTTAATACATTTTTAAAATTATATATTATAGTGAAAGCGTAACCCAGTAGCCATCACCACCAGATCGGCACCTGCTGCGCGGCGGCACAGCCTCGAACTTTTAACTAGACCGCTGCATCTACTGCACCCTCACGGCATACAGATTCATATCAGCCTCATATAAAACTCTTAATTCTTACTATCAACTAGCTTATCAAAAGTTTTATAAACACTGCGTAGACTTTGTAACTTAAATCTTTTTTACAAACTACCTACATGGGCGGGAAATAAAGATTCGATCTGACATTTGTCCAAACGTCAACATAAAAACGTTCCTAAACCAGTCAAAGTAATCGTTCAAAAACATTTATTAAAATACAATTGGTACTTTAAAATTCATTGTAAAATATTATTTGCTTTAATTAATATATTTTTTTGATATATCTAGCCAATTAATGTTTCAACACCGTAGGAACGAAACGCAATAGAACTGTCAAGGTGTGTTCAAGGTTACTTAAATAAACTTAATTTCCATAGTATAGTGTAATCAAATACTAGGCTAATATAGACTGTAATACGTGATTTATAAGGCTTATTTTGTATATGAACATATTTTAACCATTAAGTAAAATATACCCAATGCATTTGTGATCAGCTGTATTTGTAACATAATTTCGAAATAAGTTTTTGTAATAAATATCGATTAATTAATATAAAATGCGATATTTATCGCAGATATTCCAGCCGGTACTGACGATACCCAAAAATGCAAAGATCAAAAACACGGAAATAACTTGTAAAAGTCAAAAGGTAAGGTTATAATTTATTTCCAATTTTTTATAATTTTCGTATAATTATGAATATTTGAACACTTATTGTACTATAAAGATACTATAAATAGACTTTGAAGTAATAATGATTGTTTTGAGTACTATAAACCTTAGTTCAAAGTTAGTTTTACTATAAAATTTAATATTTAAACAGGTAGAAATGGATATTGAAAAAAATTTAATAAAATTAATATTTAAGGTGGACCCCATAGAAAAATTGTGCAAATAGTAAAGAACCCTTGGTGCGCGCGTCCAACTCGTACTTTTCCAGTGTTTTTTGGTTTGTTTGCAAATAAATTATTTTTCTGTCCTCCCGCGGCCGGAAAGCGCCAGCTTTCTGGCCGCTGCGCTAAATTAAATTGCCGTTTTCTGGCTTCGTCGAACAGAAAAATAGTATACTGACCTCGGCCAGTAAATAAAAAAGCCTCAGATCACATTTTTGTCAACCTCAGCTACGCCTCGGACGACAATTGCATGAGATCTGAGACATTTTTTATTCTACTGGCCTCGGTGCATAATGTACTATTAATTTTGTGTTTTTCCAGCTCCTGCTGGAGTGCGGCCTAGTACGGCCAACCTCGTCTGGTCTCTTCGCTCTGCTACCACTCGCTCAGAGATCCCTAGACAAGTTAGAAGCCCTAGCAAAACAACATATAGGTTTGTGTAAAATTATCTTAAACCTGCGACTTTGTCTTCGCACAATGAGTACTTTACACAATTGTTATAAAATATAGCCTATATATTATTCTGAACAGCTTGTATGTTTAGAAGCGGTCGGTGGTCAGAGGCTGTCTCTGCCGTGCCTCACGGGTGCTCCGCTGTGGGCCCGCACGGGGCGCCTGGCGGAGGCCGGGGCTGAGCTGATGACCGTGCAAGACAGACATGGAAAGAAATATGTTTTAGCACCGGTCAGTATTTTTGTCCCAAACTAAGCAAAATGTGTACTGTGATAGCTTTTTTTTTGGAGTTTGGTTATGTTGTTCTTGAGATTGAATCTTTAGTTAAACTTGTCTATACTAATATAATAATTTCTGATGCCTTCGCGGTTATTACACATTGGAATGAAACAACTATTAACGGATTTAACTCATTTTAGTTTTGTTGATGTTTAGTATTCTTTACAGTTTCCATAATCGTAGCACGACTGAGCTGACAATAGTCTTACGCTTCTTATCTAGCTGATTATTTTTATATTAAAATATATATATATGATTCTATTTTAGACGCACGAAGAAGCGATTGCAGACCTGATAGCGGATGTTGGTCCGCTCTCCTACAAACAACTACCGATGTTGCTGTACCAGGTAAGAGGTTGTTCAAGTATTACGTAAGCAGATTTATCACAATTATTTACACCCCCCCCCCTCTAGTCAGCAAAAGTAAGCAAAATAATTCCCCATTATAATTCTAAGAAAATGGCTTAGAATAACTTAAACGCACATAATATTATTGGAATAAATAAAAAAAAAACGCGTCGAATTGAGAAAATTTTTTTTGTCGGTTGATAAATCCGTACTAATATTATAAATGCGAAAGTAACTCTGTCTGTCTGTCTGTTACGCTTTCACGCTAAAACTACTGGACCGATTTAAATTAAATTTGGTACAAAGAAAGTCTGGAGCCTGAGAAGGCTGCTTATAATTGCAGAAACAGATGAAATCTGTATCTATACTAATATAATAAAGAGAACAAGTTTGTTTGTTTGTATTGAATATGCTCCAAAACGACTGGACCGATTTGAAAAATCCTTTCACTTTTGGGAAGCTACACTATTCCCGAGTGACATGGGCTATAAAAAAAGATGATCCGTGCGAAGCCGGGGCGGACCGCTAGTTATTCCATAATCTACCTTACGAATTTGATTTGACGAAATTAATTTTAATAATTTCTAATGCCTTCTCGGTTATAACACATTGGAATGATTGTCAGCTCAGTCGTGCTACGATTATGGAAACTGTATAGAATCCGAAACGTCAGCTAATAAAATAAAATAAAAATACGCGAGTTAAATCCGTTAATAGTTGTTTCATTCCAATGTGAAATTTTGACGGCCTGTTGGTCTAGTGGTCAGAGCCCCTGACTACGAAACCGGAGGTTGCGGGTTCGAATCCCGCTAGGGGCAGATGTCAATGTGATGAGCACTGGCATCTGTACCTGAGTCTTGGATGTCTTATATGTATTTATGTATGTTTATCCGTTGTCTAGTACCCATAACACAAGCTTTGCTTAAAATGGGACTAGATAATTGGTGTGAATTGTCCAAAGATATTTATTTATTTATTTATTTTATTTATTTAATTAATTTTGTTTCACACAGTCAAGGGGAGAACCAGGAGGGGGGGGCTGTTCATGTCCAAATTGAATAAATATATTTTTGAATTGTCACGTTAATTAGTAACTTTATCTGACAGATAACTGACAAGTACCGCGACGAGGCGCGCCCCAAACACGGGGTGCTCCGCTCGCGCTCCTTCCGAATGCTGGACGCATATGCATTGCACGCGGACGCGCCTGATAGCGTGTACGAGCGGGTCACGGACGCGTATCGCGACCTTTTCAGGTCCCTCCGACTCGAAGTGCATAGAGGTGAGCGTTGGTAACACTTCCATGTAAATCCATTTAGTTCCATGTTACTCCACTCGTGTAAGAGCGGGTCACGGACGCGTATCGCGGCCTTTTCAGGTCCCTCCGACTTGATGTGCATAGAGGTGAGCGTTGGCACCACTTCCATGTAAATCCATTGAGTTCCATGTTACTCCGTGTTAGTGGAAACTGGTTTTTTGTGGTGCAATGATGTATACAAATAAATCTTGTGTTGTATTGTTCCATGTATATCTATTAATATCCAAGTTCCTCCATACAGTTCCATGCAACTAAAACTACTTTTTTTATACTATTTTAAGATATTATATATATTTCCATATAGTAGCTTGCTTCTCCATAATGTTTCATTTTTTTTACTGCTTTATATTTATAAATGTACTATAGGTAAGTGTATTTTTTTAAGTTTAATTCCATGCTAATCCATGTAGTTCCATATTTCAACTTTCAACACCATCTCTCGAGCTCCATATAGGGATTACGGTTTTCTATAGTTTTATACTGTTTTTTGCTTCTCCATATTATTCCATTATTCTCTATATTGCTATATAGTTTTATTTAGCCAATACATGTAATATTTATTACTAGCGACCCGCCCCGGCTTCACACGGGTGCTAATCACTCTATTAAAGGAACCGCGTCAAAATCCGTTGCGTAGTTTTAAAGATTCAAGCATACATAGGGTCGGACAGACCGCGACATTGTTTTATACTATGTAGTGATGCATAATATGCCTAATATAAGTGTTTCTCTACTATATAATGCCACGGTATCTTCTTCTTCTGACCTTCATAAGAGCTTGTAAAAGCCTAAACTGAATAAATATATTTTTCTGTCCTCCGGCCAGAAAGTGCCATCATTCTGGCCGCTGCGCTAATTGAAATTGCCGCTTTCTGGCTTCGTCGAACAGAAAAATAGTATACTGACCTCGGCCAGTAAAATAAAAAAGCCTCAGATCACATTTTTGTCAACCTCGGCCTCGCCTCGGACGACAATTACATGTGATCTGAGACATTTTTTATTTTACTGGCCTCGGTGCGTAATGTACTATTTTATATTATGAGACGGGTCGCTGGTTCTAAATATGTAACAAATCCATTCAGTTCCATTGAATTCCATTGCACTCCATCTGTCTCCATTTCCAGTGGAAGCATCCCCTGGCGATATGGGCGGTTCCCTCTCGCACGAGTGGCAGCTACCATGTTCCCCCGGCGAGGACCAGTGTCGACAGCCAGACGGACAAATCGTCAACAGTATAGAGGTAACAATCCTTACTAATATTATAAATTCGAAAGTTTGTGAGAATGTATGTTTGTTTGTCACTTTTTCACGTATCTATACTAATATTATAAAGCTGAAGAGTTTGTTTGTTTGTTTGGACGCGCTAATCTCAGGAACTACTGGTTCGAATTCAAAAATTCTTTTTTTGTTGGATAGACCATTTATCGAGGAAGGCTTTAGGCTATATAACATCACGCTGCGACCAATAGGAGCGAAGAAACAGTGGAAAATGTGTAAAAAACGGGGAAAATATGAAGCCTTTTGAAGAAGTGACAGAAGACTTTGACAGATCTTTGACGAAACAATCGGACGGGCAGGACGACGTCTGCCGGGGCCGCTAGTGTATAATAATTGCATTTTCTACTCATCAACTCTTACTAGGTATTTCTACTCTTGTCTTGGTACAAATATTACTAGAATATATATTTTATAGTGTCCGATCGAAATGTTTTTTGAAACCGAAACCGATAGTTTGGAATTGTTTTTAGTTTCGGCCGAAACCAAAATAGACATTTATAAAACACTAGCTTCTGGCAGCGACTTCGTTTGCGTGGAATAGTTATTTACCTCGTTTTTTACACATTTTCCACTGTTTCTTCGCTCCTATTGGTCGCAGCGTGATGTTATATAGCCTAAAGCCTTCCTCGATAAATGGTCTATCCAACAAAAAAAGTTTTTTTCAATTCGAACCAGTAGTTTCTGAGATTAGCACGTTCAAACAAACAAACAAACTCTTCAGCTTTATAATATTAGTATAGATAAAAAAAAAAATTGGCCAAATCGGTCCAAGCGTTGTTGAGTTATGGCTTACCAACGCATTTTGCGATTATTTTTTATATTATAGATTGATTATTATTATAATATCACCCACACGTCACTTTACCGAGTAAAGTGATTCCCCTCATAAGAGCGACGCCATATTGCCGCGCCGAGCGCACCCGAACTTAGCCGAATACTACCCGATGTTAGCCGAACGCGACCCAAAGTTAACCAAACGCTACCCGAACTTAGCCGAATACTAACCGAAGTTAGCCGAACGCGACCCGAACTTTGCCGAATACTACCCGAAGTTAGCCGAACGTGACCCGAACTTTGCCGAACGCGACCCGAACTTAGCCGAATACTACCCGATGTTAGCCGAACGCGACCCAAAGTTAACCAAACGCTACCCGAACTTAGCCGAATACTAACCGAAGTTAGCCGAACGCGACCCGAACTTTGCCGAATACTACCCGAAGTTAGCCGAACGTGACCCGAACTTTGCCGAACGCGACCCGAACTTAGCCGAATACTACCCGATGTTAGCCGAGCACACCCTAAATTAGCCGAATCTACCCGAAGTTAGCCGAACGTGACCCGAACTTAGCCGAATACTACCCGATGTTAGTCGAAGGCGACCGGAACTTAGCCGAAAGCGACCCGAACTTAGCCGAATACTACCCGAAGTTAGCCGATCGCTGATACTATGTTATTAATTTCGGCTGTTTTTTAGCCGAAACTGAAACATGACTTTTAGGCCGAAACCGAAACTTCGGCCATACGCTAATATTTTATTTTGTAACAGGTCGGCCATACATTTGTACTAGGTACGAAATATTCCGCTGCACTAGAAGCCAACTACACGCCGGCGCAGGGCGCGCCGCGGCATGTAACTATGTCTTGTTACGGCATAGGAATCACTAGGTAAGTGCATCTATAGTAATATAATAAAGAGGAAAAATTTGTTTGTTTGTATTGAATAGGCTCCAAAACGACTGAACGATTTGAAAAAATATTTCACCGTTGGGAAGCTACACTATTCCCGAGTGACATAGGCTATAGAAAAAGGAATCCGTGCGAAGCCGGGGCGGGTCGCTAGTATTATATATACTAGCGGTTTGCCCTGGCTTCGCACGGATTCTTAAGTTTTTTCAAAATTTAATATACTTAGCCTATGTCACTCGGGAATAGTGTAGCTTCCCAACAGTGAAATTTTTTTACAATTTGGACCAGTCGTTTAGGAGCCTATTCAATACAAACAAACAAACTTTTCCTCTTTATTATATTAGTATAGATAAAATATAGAAAACTAGCGGTCCCGGCAGACTTCGTCCTGCCCTGCAAAGCATATTAATCAATAGATTTGACAGTTGTCATTGTTGCGTTTTAACAAATGAGATAAATAAGTACCTATTTTTTTTCTTTTTTTTTACTGGAACGTGATAAAAAGTATCCTATGTTCTTTTCCTGGCTCTAAGTTACCTTCCCGTCAATTTTCAGGCAAATCAGTTCAGCCGTTCTCGAGTTATAAGTGTTGTAACAAACCCGACTTTCTTTTATATATATAGATGTAATTTCATGTCATTTCAGTGAATTATATTTTATCGGCAGGTTACTCGGCGCTTGTCTGGAGGTTCTTTCAACGGATAACGCTATTCGATGGCCAAAAGAAATAGCACCTTACAAAGTTATTTTAATTGGACCTAAGGTATGTATTTTTTGATTTACGCCAATTGATATAGTACCAAACTAAGCTGAAATTGTACTATGTACTAGACAACGGATAAACATACATAAATACATATAAGACATCCGAGACCAAGTTATGTTTAAAAATATATTCATTTTAATATATATAGCGATCGATCTTCAAATTAATAAATAGATGGAATCTATACTAATATTATAAAGCTGAAGAGTTTGTTTGTTTGTTTGAACGCGCTAATCTCAGGAACTACTGGTTCGAATTCAAAAATTATTTTTTTGTTGGATAGATTATTTATCGAGGAAGGCTTTAGGCTATATAACATCACGCTGCGACCAATAGGAGCGAAGAAACAGTGGAAAATGTGTAAAAAACGGGGAAAATATGAAGCCTTACGAAGAATTACTATTCCACGGGGACGAAGTCGCGGGCACAGCTAGTATAAAATATTTAAATGAGAATATGCTGGGTAATAAAGGGGTGAAAATGGGGGTATGGAGAAATGGAATTTAAGATCGATCAAGATAGTATGTCCTACCATTAAAACGACTTTGATTTTACATAACTTAAATCACAAAATAATACATTGGAATGAAACAACTATTAACGGATTTAACTCGCGTATTTTTTTTTTTGTTCTTAAAAATACGCGAGTTAAATTGACGGCCTGTTGGTCTAGTGGTCAGAGCCCCTGACTACGAAACCGGAGGTTGCGGGTTCGAATCCCGCTAGGGGCGGATGTCAATGTGATGAGCACTGGCATCTGTACCTGAGTCTCGGATGTCTTATATGTATTTATGTATGTTTATCCGTTGTCTAGTACATAGTACAAGCTTTGCTTAGTTTGGGACTAGATCAATTGGTGTGAATTGTCCAAAGATATTATTATTATAAATCCGTTAACAGTTGTTTCATTCCAATGTGTAATAACCGCGAAGGCATCAGAAATTATCATAAAATAAGTTTTACATAATGTAAAAACTGTAGTTATCCAAACGTGAACAAAAATAAAATACGCAAGCGAAATCCGTTATAAGTAATTTTACTGGAATGTTTTTTTTCTACCAGGAAGGCTCCAAAGAATGGCACACGCACGGTATAGAGAGAGTAGAGGGGGTACTGGCGGAGCTGTCGGCCGTGACGTCACTGCGCGGTGACGTCATCTGCGACGACAGACACCAGATGACAGTTGGCAGGCGACTCATGATGGCTGACAGGTGACATAATATGACATACATACTATATCTATATGTCCTAATATAAACTCATTACAGCAACATATAAGATGACAAAAAACACATATAGGTCAAGGCAACTGGCATTTTAATATACTAGTAACCCGCCCTGCCTTCTCTCGCATCTATCTTATCTTATCTATACTGTAATAATAATATAAAAGAGGAAAATTTTGTTTTCTGTCCTCCGGCCGGAAAGCGCCAACTTTCTGTCCGCTGCGCTAAATGAAATTGCCGCTTTCTGGCTTCGTCGAACAGAAAAATAGTATACTGACCTCGGCCAGTAAATAAAAAAGCCTCAGATCACATTTTTGTCAACCTCGGCCTCGCCTCGGACGACAATTACATGTGATCTGAGACATTTTTTATTTTACTGGCCTCGGTGCGTAATGTACTATTGTTTGTATTGAATAGGCTCCTAAACGACTGGACCGATTTGAAAAATTCTTTCACTGTTGGGAAGCTACACTATTCCCGAGTGACGTAGGCTATAAAAAAAAAGATGATCCGTGCGACGCCGGGGCGGACAGCTTGTAGGTATATTAGTTACACGTGGGACATAATATATCATACTAGCTGTCCGCCCCGGCTTTGCCCTGATCCCTTTTTTGTAGCCTATGTCACTCGGGAATAGTGTAGCTTTCCAACAGTGAAAGAATTCTACAAATCGGTCCAGTAGTTTAGGAGCCTATTAAATACAAACAAAAAAACTTTTCCTCTTTATTGTATTAGTGTAGATAAATATAATAGGACTTGAAATAACTATAGTGGTATAGTTTGCATTGGGACGAAAACCGACTGGTCAGTGTCTTGTTCGATGTATATTGACGGCCTGTTGGTCTAGTGGTCAGAGGCCCTGACTACGAAACCGGAGGTTGCGGGTTCGAATCCTGCTAGGGGCAGTCAGTGTGATGAACACTGGCATCTGTACCTGAGTCTTGGATGTCTTATATGTATTTATGTATGTTTATCCGTTGTCTAGTACCCATAGTACAAGCTTTGCTTAGTTTGGGACTAGATCAATTGGTGTGAATTGTCCAAAGATATTATTATTATTATATTTGAAAATTCATCCCCTAAGGGGGTAAACGAGTGGGGGTGAAAGTTTGTATGTAACTTTAAAATCATTGTTGTATTAGCTTGAAACTTTGTTTATAAGTTGCACTATTAATGTAAAGGGGTTAAACGGGGGTTGAAATTTGTATGAAGTTTTTTATTTATAAACTAGCGGTTCGCCCCGGCTTCGCACGGATCCCTATTTTTTTTCAAAATATTCTATAGCCTATGTTACTCAGGGTGAACGTAGCTTCCCAACAGTGAAAGAATTATTTAAATCGGTCCAGTAGTTTTTGAGCCTATTCATTACAAACATACAAAAATAGGTACAAATCTTTCCTCTTTATAATATTAGTATAGATAAGGTTTGTTTTATTTTCTCAACAGAATGGGATATCCGAATATAGTTGTTATGGGAAAAGGGATTTTGGAAAATCCACCCCGTTACGAGGTGCACACGGAAGGGACGAGCCGCCTCGTGACCGCGGGGGAACTGGTTCAAGTCCTGGCGCCAGTTGAAAAGGAAGCTGCAATAAATTATTAATATTTATATATTTTTTTTTATAAGTACTCTAAAGTGACGTAAGAGAGAACTGAGTCTTCTGAACTTCACCCCCTAAGGGGGTGAAAGTTTATATGAAAATTCTTAACTGATTTATAATAATAAGACTGTATGTATGTAAACGCTTTATTGCACATAATACTTTTAAAATTACAGCAAATTAAGTACAAAGGCAAACTAATCCTTAAGGGGATCTCTTCCAATTAACTTTTGAGCTGCCAAATAGGCTAATACTTAACGAAGTTCAATTTTTTTTTTTCAATTTTGAGATATTTTAGTCATTGTTTTATTTAAAGATTTTATTTTTTACCACTCGCATGGGCGTTCACGTGGTATTTCAAATTAGAGGACGTCCTACTACGGTAGTCGCATATTGGACATTTGTAGGGCTTCTCCCCAGTGTGTATCCGCAAATGAATTTTCAAATCTCCCGCCGTGATAGACTTGAAATCGCAACACGGACACTTGTGCGGCTTCTCGCCGGTGTGCGTCCGGGAATGCCTCTTCAAGTTCCCCGGATCCGCGCATCTGTATTCGCAGACTGTGCACTTGAACGGTTTCTCTCCAGTGTGCGTCCGCACATGCTTCTTCAGTTGACTCGACGTCAAAAACTTCAACTCGCACAAGTGACAGTTGTAAATCTTCTCCTTAGAGTGATAACGCAAGTGAACCTTCAAACTTCCGCTGTCGGAGCATTCAAAATCGCACATGTTACACTTGAAAGAGTTCTCTCCAGTGTGCGTTCGCAAGTGCTTCAACAAATACGACGAGGCAGCACAGCTGTAGTCACACTGAGAGCATTTAAAAGGTTTCTCGCCCATGTGCGTCCTTAAATGCTTCTTCAAATCCCCCGCGGTGTTAAACGAATACTCGCATTGATCACATTTATAAGGCATATCTCCAGTGTGAGTGCGCATATGCTCGGTCAGATCAGCGGAGGAAGTGCATCTAAAAGCGCAGCCGGTGCATCTATAAGGCCTTTCGACCTTGTGATTGCGCAAATGTTTTTTCAGATGCTCTGAAGTACTACATTTATAACTGCACTGGTTACAACTAAACGGCTTCTCTATATTGTGCGTTCTCATATGTTTATCTAGATAAGACAAATTCTTGCATCTAAACTCACACTCTGTGCACTTGTAGGGTTTTTCCCCGTATTTCCTTATCCCTTTATTCGGGTTGACCTTCTTCTCTTGTTTAATCTGCGGCAGTAATTCTATATTAACTATGTACTCTTTAGGTTTTTCGCCAGTGTTTTGGTCAGGTGTTTCTCCAGTGTGCGTTGCTGGTTCATTTGTTACTTGTATCTCTTCTTGGTCTTGTGGGTTTGTTTCTATCTCTTCTATGTCAGCGGGTTCTTCTTTCACGTGAACTGTCACTGTCAGATTTGTGTAGGATGAAGAAGGTTGCGTATAAACTGAAAAAAAAAACAAAATTGTACATAAGTGTAGTGAATTTTTTTATAAAAAAATAGTCTTGGAATGAAACTATATGAAGGATTTAACTAGCGTATTTTATTATATTTGCTGACATTTCGAAATCTTTACAGTTGCCATATTCGTAGCACAACTGAGTGAAAGATAGTCTAACGCTAAAGTGATTTCTTTATAACATTACAAAATTTAAACACACCATTTTAAAATTATAAATATTTAATATTTTGTGTACCCAATTTTCTCTAAATAATCAATTTGATTCGGTTAATTACACAATAAAAAAGATACACATTTAAAAAAAAATAAACTGTTAAAATTCCGCCTCACACACTTAACAACGTAGTGACGTCACGAGCCATTTCCTAACTTTGGCTTGAAAAAAAATAGTATACATACATCAAACTTATAGCACCCCGTCGTTTTTTCATCGGGGGTTAAAAACAAAGTAGACCGGTCAAATTAGGAATTCACCTCGGAATGCGAGTTACCCGGCTGTAATTTTGTAAATAGTTGTATATTGACATCCTTAAAGTTGTCTCAAAACCTACATATGGTAGGGTATGAGCAACTATTAAATTTCAAGGTCAAAAGTCACAAAATCGTTATTTTGCACTTTTTTTGTAAATTTCTCATTTCCTATGGGTTTTAGCTTTTTGTCTTTGTTGGCAATATTGTAGAATACAAAATTTTCTACAAATTTGTTAAAAAAAAATTTTATACGGTGAACCGTTTTTGAGGTAGAGGCCGTAAAGCGCGCCGTCACAGCCAACCGGTGCCGCGGTCGAAATCGCGCCATATACAGATGATAAACTACAGATATTATTAATTGTTGATGTTTACGCATGCTACTGTGTAATGTTTATACTTATATAGTTATATGGAAGTTTTTCACTATATATAACTATTTACAAAATTACAGCCGGGTATCTCGCATTCCGAGATTCTTATCTAATATAAGCTTAAATGACCGGATTAAAGAGAAATGTGGAGCCACCAGATACCTGCATTTTCGTTGTTATCACCCTCGTCTTCCGACACGGGTTCTTGTTTGATCTCGCAGAGGGGGTAAGTATATATTTCAGGCTTGGTCGTGCAGAAATTAATTCTACACTGATCAATGGGGTTTATCTGAAATATTAAAAAAAAAACACAATTTCTAATGCCTTCGCGGTTATTATACATTGGAATGAAACTACTTTAAATGGATTTAACTTGTGTATTTTATTTTCTTGGCTGACGTTTCGGAGTGTTTACAGATTTCATAATCGTAGCTGAGCTGACAACAGTCTTATGCTGAAGTTAGAATCGCTAAAGGCTCCGAAACGTCAGCCAATAAAATCAAATACGCGAGTGAGTTAAATCGTTAAAAGTTGTTTCCTTTCAATCCCTACTAATCCCTACTTAATATTATAAATGCGAAAGTAACTCTGTCTGTCTGTCTGTTACGCTTTCACTCCAAAACTACTGGACCGATTTAAATGAAATTTGGTACAAAGAAAGTCTGGAGCCTGAGAAAGGACATAGGCTACTTTTTAACCAACTGCAAAAAAGGAGTTCGGGGCAAAAGCTAGTATATAATAACAGTGAAGGCATCAGAAATTATTATCAGCAAATAAAATAAAATATTCAAGTTGAATCCATTATAATGGTTTTATTCAAACATGTTTCTGTGTTAGATGATTTGCAGTCTATTGAGAATTTGATAATTTGCTTTTCCGTCCTCCGGCCGGAAAGCGCCAACTTTGTGGCCGCTGCGCTAAATGAAATTACCGATTTCTGGCTTCGTCGAACAGAAAAATAGTATACTGACCTCGGCCAGTAAAATAAAAAAGCCTCAGATCACATTTTTATCAACCTCGGCTTCGCCTCGGACGACAATTACATGTGATCTGAGACATTTTTTATTTTACTGGCCTCGGTGCGTAATGTACTATTAAACAACAATTATACAAGATAGCTGCATAATTTCTCTATAAATCTATACTAATATAATAAAGAGGAAAGGTTTGTTTGTTTGTTTGGATTGAATAGGCTAAAAGACTGATTTGAAAAATTCTTCCACTGTTGGGAAGCTATGTTCACCCTGAGTAACATAGGCTATGGAAATGGAATATTTAGAAAAAAATAAGGGATCCGTGCGAAGCCAGGGCGAACCGCTAGTTATAAATAAAAAAAAAGCCTTACCATTAGCGCAGCGCTCTGGTGCCGGAGCACCCGGTCAGCCATGAGCGCCATCTCCTGTACGCGGCGTGACTTCCGCAGCAGCGCCGCGCACAGGTGACAGACTGCGTGCGGGAGCCCCTCCGCTGAGACCAACTGTACACAGACAAGTGCTCGCTAATGACTGATCTTCTATACTAATATTATAAAGAGGTTTGTTTGTTTGTATTGAATAGGCTCCAAAAAGACTGGACGGATTTCAAAAATACTTTCAATGTTGGGAAGCTACACTATTCCCGAGTGACATAGGCTAGAAAAAGAAGATGATCCGTGCGAAGCCTGGGCGGGCCGTTAGTAATCTATCTATATCTATCTATATATATATATATATATATATATAAAAGAAAGTTGTGTTAGTTACCCCGTTTATAACTCGAGAACGGTTGAACTGATTTGGCTGAAAATTGGCGGGGAGGTAGCTTAGAGTCAGGAAAAGGACATAGGATACTTTTCATCCCGATCCAGTAAAATAAAAATATTAAGCTTTTGTTAAAAATAGTATAACAAAACGCAACAATGACAACTGTCAAATCGACATTGCCGGGCGGGACGAAGTCTGCCGGGACCACTAGTATCTATTATATAAAAGAAAGTCCTGTTAGTTACCCCGTTTATAACTCGAGAACGGCTGAACCGATTTGGCTGAAAATTGCTGGGGAGGTAGCTGAGAGCCAGGAAAAGGACATAGGATACTTTTTATCACGTTCCAAATCGATTCTTGGACAGATTTGAAAAATTCTTTCACTGTTGGGAAGCTACATTATTCCCGAGTGACATAGGCTAGAAAAAAAAGCTGATCCGTGCTAAGCCGGGGGCGGGCCGCTAATAATAATATTATAAAGAGGAAAAGTTTGTTTGTATTGAATAGGCTCCAAAATGGCCGGACCGATTTTAAAAATTCTTTTACTGTTGGGAAGCTATGTTCACCCTGAGTGACATAGGCTATAGAATATTTTGAAAAAATTAGGGATCCGTGCAAAACCAGGGCGAACCGCTATTGGTTTATAAATAAACAGTTTATCTTTGATGCAGTTTGGAATTAATACTGGAGTTCTCGAAATGTCAATGAAAACTTCTTTATTCACTATTAACTTAGTTAAAAAAAAAAACTAGCCAAGTACCTACATTTCAAAAATGGCAAAAAAATCATATTTACTGCATAAGCACTCTTAAATATTTATTTTATTGTTTTTTAATATTTGTTGTTATAGCTGCAACAGAAATACATCAACTGGTTAACAATCATGGTTAATGAGATTTAGTCTTGTGATAGACAGACGGATGGACAGCGGAATCTCAGTAATAGGGTCCCATCTCTTTGGGTATGGAATATTAAAAAACAGTTCGATAAATCTACCATCATTTTTCGAACTGTTTTTTGTGATAGTCTGGACAAAAAGCTCACAAATGAAGACTTATTCTTAAAAAGACGTTAAAAAAGTACTTTTACACGCCATATTTGAATCCAATAGCATTTTTAGTGAATAAACGCAACGAGAACACACAGTAAAGTAATTTTTACATAGTCAATATTACATAGTACAATAGGTTTGTGTCTGTATCTACAATTTGTAGACAAATAACGGGTATATATCTATATTAATATAATAAAGAGGAAAGGTTTGTTTGAACTGAATAGGCTCCAAAACGACTGGACGATTTCGAAATCTTTCACTGTTGGTAAGCTACACTATTCCCGAGTGACATAGGCTATAGAAAAAGGGATCGGTGCGGACCCGGGACGGGCAGCTAGTTAAATATATATTGTACTTTACATACTGGTATGCTCGTGAGACGCTCCAAGACATTCTGCAACGGTGTCGATAATATATTTAATAAACGAGAATCACTCGACATGCACACACGACATTGTGTGAATGTAAGCGGTTTAGACGCCATTTTCATAACATATTACTCATTTAAACTGAATGATTGCCTTCTGTTATTGATTGTAACAGTGATACAAGTAAATACTAATCGATTATTTTAGTTTTATTATACTAACTATAAATAACCTATAATGTCAATACGCTGTCAATTGTCTACGTAGACTGTGAACTGTCACTCGGTCTGTTTGAGGCATAATGAAAGACGCTGGAACGAACAATTGATGCTTAAAAAAATTTTGTGTTTCAACTAAAATGTTAGTTTTTATTTAAATAACATAATTAGTAAGAATAATTGAATAAGTATATAAGAACAAAAACGGGAAATTTATTAAATTTTTGTATCAAAACTTGCTGGATAATAAGGATAATTATAAAATGAATTTGGCCTACTTTTTAAAATATAATGATATGCAACTATGAGTAGTTAACTACCTAGTACGCATTTAAAAAAAAATAGTTTTAAAATACTACAATTCATAATACATACGTTTTAAATTTCCTAATAAAACAATAAATTAATTATTACTTATTGTTTTCTATCTGTTTACCTATTTACTAAGTCTTTTTCCCGATGCTTTGCGATGTACTAACTACTAACTAAGTACTTACATTGTACTAGGTGCATTACTGCATTAGGTATGGTAATATTTAAATGTACCACGAATACAATACATCAATAATCAACAAGTGTAATAAATAACAAATTATATAAACATAAAACCACATCGTCTGTGGTTTCCGTTACATACATATACAGAATAAATACGGTTCTTTGTATAGTTAAGCAACCAGTAAACTGATGCATACAACTTTTTTTTTTAAACCACAGTCGGTGGCTGAACACCGTCCGTGGCTGTTGCGTCCGTAATTTAAAAAAAAAGTGACAAACATTCGAAATTTGAAACTATTTTCCATTCATTTTAAAAGACTGCATTGTAAAATTAGGTAAGTAAGGATTTTATCTTTTTGTGTTCAATTTTAATTTTAGTTTTTAGAGTTAAAATAGATGTTTTATTGTAGTTTTATAACCGGTTTATACATTGTGGTCAGATAAAAAGTTCGGCAATTGGTATCGTAAGTAACAGTTTTTGTATTGCGTGATTATTTTTAACAAATTGTTTTTTTTTGTTTGTATGTATTAAACTTTAGCAGAGTTATTTTTTAAAAAAAAAACTTGCGAAGTAGAGAAAATATGGAAATTCAAGAGTAACTCCTGTCAATGCGCTGAACCGATTTAAATGAAATTTAGCAGTTAAGATATTTTTTTTATCACGAATTTACTACGAAAGAACAATAAAAAAATGAGTCAAGTACCTGAAGTATTAATTTAAGGAACAGAAACCAGTAAATAATAATACTTCCTAGTAATAAAATATTACTTAGGTATACTTCGCGAAGAATCCTAATTAGGTAACCCCTTTATCTTATGAATAATTTATTTAATGTACCTATATAAACACTTAACTCACTTCTAGAATAATAATCTCACGAGTTACAGTAAACTAGTACCTATGTCATTGGTCTTAAGTATTAAATTACTAGAGAGAGAGGAGCGCCAAAGAGCCAAATATAAAAAAAAATGCAATACGGAACTTCAATTGAAGTGAAAACTAGAGCAAGGGCGATAATAATTTCGCTTTATTCGAGAAGGTATAGAGCCGGCGCTAAAAGCACTAGTTATTTTACGATAACTATATATATTTTTTGTGCGTTTTATGTTTTTAATATGAATTTTATTTTGAAACTTAAATAGTTCTGATTTTTTTAATTAAGGCTGAATTGACAGCTATATTCTTTTTTTGATCCTGCTAGTATTTATTTATGCCTTAGGCTGCCCGCCATTTATAGGTGAACTAGTGGCATTACACGGGTGCTATAAACTCTTGAATAACTTAATCTATTAAAAAAACAGTTTCAAAATCCGTTGTGTAGTTGACATTTAAGCATACGTAGGGACGGACAGACAGCGACAGCGACTTTCTTTTATAATATAAAGTGATTATGTTATTTAATATTTTGTGCAAATAGTAAAAATCCATCTTCTTCTTCTTTCTTATATATAAAAATGAATCGCAAAATGTGTTGGTAAGCGCATAACTCGACAACGCCTGGACCAATTTGGCCAATTTTTTTTTTAAAATGTTCGTTGAAGTCCAAGGATGGTTCTTACGGCGAGAAAAAATCGAATAATTGCCGGGAAAACCCTAAAAATAGCCCTTTTCTTTTCCCATACAAACGTTGTCTAACTAAAGTTACCTAATTTGAATTTCGAACGGGCAGGATGACGTCTGCCGGGACCGCTAGTTATTAAATATAGATCTTCGGATAAATCACACCAATTGTTTTAGTTCCAAACTAAATAACTAGACAACGGATAAACATGCATAAACACATTATTTACTTAAACTTAACGAAAAGTTTCTCACAGTAAAAAAGACCTTGGTTTTGTAAGACTTTTTGTACTTGATCAGATTTTCCTATAACCTTCAAGAACATTACAAATTAACAATAAAAATAAACTAAGCAATTTATTATGAAATTTAAACTAGAGTGACTACGTATAGGTACTACTGACAGTTTATATATTTTTAAATCAATCCCTACTAATATTATAAATGCGAAAGTAACTCTTTCTGTCTGTCTCTTACGCTATCACGCTTAAACTTCTGGACCGATTCAAATGAAATTTGGTTCAAAGAAAGTCTGGAGCCTGAGAAAGGACATAGGCTACTTTTTAACCGACTGCAAAAAAGGAGTTCCACGCGGACGAAGTCGCGGGCAAAAGCTGGCAGACTTCGTCCCGCCCGGCAAAGAATCGATTTGACAGCTGTCATTATATTTATTTTTCACTGGAACGTGATAAAAAGTATCCTATGTCCTTTTCTTGGTTCTGAGCTACATCCCCAGCAATTTTCAGCCAAATCAGTTCAGCCGTTCTTGAGTTATAAACGGAGTAACTAACACGACTTTCTTTTATATAATAAGATTGTGAAGTGTAGACGAAGTCGCGGGTTGAAGCTAGCGACAAATATTCAGTTTGTTCAAATAGTAACAAGTCACTGTACTTTGCTTTAACCTAAGCACCGTAATGTCAACAACGTCAAACCGTTGATTAGTAAGCAAATAAGAATATTGGCTGACAACTGAGATCCTAGACTAGTAGTCCGATACGGGAACGATGTAAAAGGCTTACAATTAACAAAACTCACAAGTGCTTTCTTTTTTGTAATCTGTTAGAGTACATTGAAATGTAATGGGGAAAAAAATATATAACAGTTTTTGACCGTGCGTTAGGAATTATTCTTATTTTTAGAAGCTAATAATATATATATTTTTTTCACTTTTTCGATTATATTGCTAAAAGCTGTTGATGAAACAGTTATAAAATGATAGGAGGCGTTCTAATAATTAAATGCGATAACCTAGTGCAATAATATTGCACTTACATAATCTTTCTTTTGGTTTATAACGTCTCTATACATATACCTATAATATATTATAAAAGCCACCATCACAATCCGATATATTTTTTTTTACAAGGAGTATTCATAATATTCTAACTGACTACCAAAAATTGCGCACTTGTGAATTTTATAAGTTAATTTTGTTTGCGTATCGGACTATAGCGCCAATCGCTAATAGCAACCGCACGAAACGAATGCAAAATTTTGTTAATATTTCTGATGCCTTCGCGATTATTACACACTAGCTTCTGCCCGCGACTTCGTCCGCGCGGAACTCCTCCTTTTTTGCAGTCGGTTAAAAAGTAGCCTATGTCCTTTCTCAGGCTCCAGACTTTCTTTGTACCAAATTTCATTTAAATCGGTCCAGTAGTTTTAGCGTGAAAGCGTAACAGACAGACAGACAGACAGAGTTACTTTCGCATTTATAATATTAGTAGGGATGCCTTCGCGATTATTACACATTGGAATGAAACAACTAAAAAAACGGATTTAACTCGCGTATTTTATTTTATTACTTTAGCGTTACACTATTGTTAGCTCAGTCGTGCTAAGGTTATGGAAACTGTAAAGAATCCGAAACGTCAGCCAATAAAATAAAATACGCGAGTTTAAACCGTCTCTATAGTTGTTTTGAAATGTATAATAACCGCGAAGGCATCAAAAGTTCTAAGGTTCACATTTTAGTAAAAAATAAACAAACAATAGGTATATGTACGTATTACCGCGTGTAGATAAGAAAACTATTATTTCACAGAAATCAATTAAGGTCATTTTTTATGCTTGAATTTTGCGATTATAGTATTAAACTAAATTAAACGACGGTACTTAATTGATTTGACATGCGTGTGTTCACGTCATTATGACGTTTCAAAAAGTGTAACAGAATAATAGTACATTACGCACCTAGGCCAGCAAAATAAAAAATGTCTCAGATCACATGTAATTGTCGTCCGAGGCGAGGCCGAGGTTGACTAAAATGTGATCTGAGGCTTTTTTATTCACTGGCCGAGGTCAGTATACTATTTTTCTGTTCGACGAAGCCAGAAAGCGGCAATTTCATTAAGCGCAGCGGCCAGAAAGTTGGCGCTTTATGGCCGGAGGACAGAAAAATATATTAGTAAGTCAGTAGAAAAAAATATAAAGGTTACCTAAAGACAAAAATCTAAATAAAAAAACAAAATCAAAAATATGTTTATTCAGTTTAGGCTTTAACAAGCTGTTATGAAGGTCAGAAGATACCGTTTTCGAAAAAAACACACTTGAGAAGAAACTCAATGAGGTAAAAAAAAGGTGCATAATTAAAAATGGTTGATATGCTACGAAATAGGCACAAAACACCAATAAAAATAATAAATGGATCAATTTTGGAAAGAAACAACTATTAACGGATTTAACTCGCGTACTTATTTTTATTTTGTTTTATTAGCTGACGTTTCGGATTCTTTACAGTTCCTATAATCGTAGCATGACTGAGCTGACAATAGCTAAACAACTATTGTTACATTAAATTAGTTACTTTACAATGATACGGTCTACATAATGTATACATGTATAAACAAAAATACTTACTAAAGTTTAATAAAAAAAGCTAACGGTGCCGCTCTAGAAACTAACCTAAACAAAACCACATAGGTACCTAAGTACGTTTTTTATTTTTGTTAAAAAAAAATATGTTAAAAAAATTCCTCTTTTAATTACAGCGCCAGAAGCCAACCTATACAAAACCACATAAGTACATATTTCTATTTTTGATAAAAACAATACAAAAAAAATTTGGTATCTGTAGCGAATTAAAAAAAAACGTGTGTCTATAGCCAATTTAAATTGGAAATCACCTTGAAAAATGTATTGCAATGTATGTAAAACTCGGCTCTGCGTTTACAAGTTCATCGTCCTAGATAGGGGGGTCAAGCAATCTTGCGCGTACAGATATTGACCAATTTAACATGACACCGGATACCGGGAAACCGACCATAAATTTAGTATAGCGACCCGCCCCGGCTTTGCCCGGATTCCTTTTCTTTATAGCCTATGTCACTCGGGAATAGTGTAGCTTTCCAAAAAAAATTCACATTGGTCCAGTCGTTTTGGAGCCTATTCAATAAAAAAAAAAACTTTTCCTCTTTATTATATTAGTATAGATTACTGTTTTAAATTATAAATAAAATAGTAAATATGTTATTTTACCTGTTTTAAAAGAAAAATATTAAATAACAAAAAAACTTTTGACTTACATGTACAATAAAAATAAGAGCATAGACAATACTTCAATTCTTTTACTGTTGGGAAGCTATACTTTTCCCGACTGACATAGGCTATAAAAAAAGGGATCCGTACGACGCCGGGACGGACAGCTAGTATATTATATACTGTGCCCAGGTCGTTAGGTTATCTAAGTGAATTTATTAACATTCTGTCTATTTTTAGTTGTCTGTATATTTAATAAAATTGATAAGTAATGCGACACTCTTTGCAATATAACACAAGACTTTTTGAAGTTAATTTTAATAGAGACATCCAAAGATTGTAAATATTATTTTATATGCGACATTGGTTTGTCAAGTGTAGAACTCCATTTTTTTTAATTATACACTAGCGGCCCGACCCGGCTTCGCACGCCTATTTTTATAATATTCTATAGCCTATGTCGCTCGGGAATAGTGTAGCTTCCCAACGGTGAAAGTTTTTTTTAGTATTTTAGTAGCCTATTCATTAAATACAAACAAACTCTTTCCTCTTTATTATATTAGTGTAGATAAGTTTTAAAACTAGCTAATAAAGCCTATTTATTTATTACATAGTAATGCGATTTTTGTAGAGTTTTTTTAGTGTTATAATAAATAATTTTGTATGGACTAGATTTTTGAAGTTGATACAAAAAGGTACGAAATTCGCCAAGACAACAAATACCTAATAATTTCTGATGCCTTCGCGGTTATTACACATTGGAATGACACACATACACATTGGAGAGCGTTAGACTATTGTCAGCTCAGTCGTGCTACGATTATGGAAACTGTAAAGAATCCGAAACGTCAGCTAATAAAATAAAATAAAAATACGCGAGTTAAATCCGTTAATAGTTGTTTCATTCCAAAACGAATACCTAACTCTTTAATGCAAATTTGCACATTTTTTCCTACAAACAATTAAAGAAACATACCTAATTATGACCATAAAAGAGATGCATATATAAATAATATTGCCGTCTTTATCTGAAGTAATTTAATACAAAAGAAATTATAGTTATCAGTTCTCTAAAGTCAGCGTTGATAAATCATTTGTTTTGTAACTGTGTGTTGATACGTACATAAGTTATATTAAAATTATTATATAATTACTTATGATAATTGAAATCATTTTGAGAATCGCCGCTTACGTTAGAAGGGTGAGTTTTTGAAAAAAAAATATTTACTTACTTTAGCGTTAGACTATTGTCGGCTCAGTCGTGCTACGATTATGGAAACTGTAAAGAATCCGGCATGTTAATAATGAATGCAAATAAAAATACGCGAGTAGATCTGTTTTAAATAGTAGTTTCATTCCAATGTGTAATAACCGCGAAGTCATCAGAAATTATTATTCAAGTAGGTTAAGTGTTCATAATCGCGAGAATAATCCAATTATAATGGTTTTAACTCGCGTATTAAATTTATGTTGACGTTTCTAAAACTTTACAGTTAACCATATATGTCTGGGGTTCATTTACACGAGTTAAATCCGTTATAATGGTTTAATTTATTCCAATGTGTAATAACGGCAAAAGCGGCAGAAAGTAGTTATAAAGCTTTAAATACTTATAACTAATATATAAATTTTTCGTGTCGCGGTGTTTGTTGCCAATGTCCTCCAAAACGGCTGGACCAATTTTTATGAAATTTCGTGTGCATATCAGGTAGGTCCGAGAATCGGCTGACATCTATTTAACATACCCTTAAATGGGTGGTCCACTCAATGTTTTTATTTTTATTATATTAACTTTTCTTTTGTTATTATTTTTTCCTGATTCAGCATTGACATTTACAAAAATTAATTTTTCACCCTTCCACCGTCAACCCCTATTTTTAACCCCCGACGCAAAAACGACGGGGTGTTATAAGTTTGACGTGTCTGTGTGTGTGTGTGTGTGTGTGTGTGTGTGTCTGTCTGTGGCATCATAGCTCCCAAACGCATGAACCGATTTTGATTCTGTTTTTTTTGTTTGAAAGGTGAATATGTCGGGAGTGTTCTTAGCTATGTTTGATGAAAATCGGACCTGTAGTTTAATAAATAGAGGGGGGTGAAAGAGGGGATGGAAAAATAAATGTCGACAAAGATACTCGAGTGGGGTATCAAATGAAAGAGGGTCACTAGTACATTACAAAATTGAAATTATAATGAAAATCGGTTGAGTCGTTCAAAAAATATAGGGAGTGAAAGTGGGGATGGAAAATCAAATATTTACAAATATAACCGAGTGGGGTATCAAATGAAAGAGGATCACGTGTACATTACAAAATTGATATTATAATGAAAATCGGTTAAGTAGTTCAAAAAATATAGGGAGTGAAAGTGTGGAGATGGTTAACCAAATGACTACAAATATAACCGAGTGAGGTATCAAATGAAAGAGGATCACATGTACATTACAGAATTCCATGTAAAATGGAAATCGGTTAAAAAAATAATAAGTTACCTACCTACTATCAAAAAGTATGAAATAAAAAAAATAAATTAAAAATTTTAACAAACCCCCGACATAAAAATATAAAAGCCCTCTAAAAAGTATAATAATAATTAAAACTTGGTATTAGGTAGGTACCTAAGTATTAAAAGGTATTTCTACAAAGAAAACGTCATGTCGGGGGACCTTAGGTTTCGATACATAGTAGGTAAATATAGGTAGAGTACAATTAGGTAAATGATGAGCGGTCCCCCCGACGTGACGTTTTCTTTGTAGAAATACCTTTTAATACTTAGGTACCTACCTAATACCAAGTTTTAATTATTATTATACTTTTTAGAGGGCTTTTATATTTTTATGTCGGGGGTTTGTTAAAATTTTTAATTTATTTTTTTTTAAATAAAAATCTCAAAAAACGCAGTACCAAGTGCGCTGGGTCAGCTAGTAACTATAATAATATACCTAATATATAAATACTATTTACTTTAACATTATTACTTATAGCTGTGCCCGCGACTTCGTCCGCGTGGAATAGTAATTCTTCATAAGGCTTCATATTTTCCCCGTTTTTTACACATTTTCCACTGTTTCTTCGCTCCTATTGGTCGTAGCGTGATGTTATATAGCCTAAAGCCTTCCTCGATAAATGGTCTATCCAACAAAAAAAGTTTTTTTGAATTTGAACCAGTAGTTCCTGAGATTAGTGCGTTCAAACAAACAAACAAACTCTTCAGCTTTATAATAGTAGTATAGACGTACTGTATCTATACTTAATATGTTAAAGCAAATAGAATAAAAACAGAAAACAAATAGATTTCTTTACACGCACCATGCATCATTCAAGACACAAGTGCATAATTGATTAATGCACGCATTAATTGCATCCTACTCCAGAGGCGAGCTGCATACTTATATTGCAGAAGTGCAGTTGAAATTATCACAGATTATGTATTTCTGTTGCCGCTGTAAATAATATTATTGGAATGAAAATGCATTCTGTTTAATATTTAGCATAATATATATTTAAGGGGGTTTCAAATCGGTCCAGCCGTTCTGGAGCCTATTCAATCCAAACAAACAAACCTTTCCTCTTTATAATATTAAGTACTAGCTTCTGCCCGCGACTTCGTCTGCGTATGATTAGTATTTTACACTATATCGTTATAAAATATAGCCTATATGTTATTCTGGTGTATAAGCTATATTGTGGTAAAGTTTCATTCAAATCCATTCAGTAGTTTTTACGTGAAAGAGTAACAAACATCCATACATCCATACTTACAAACTTTCGCCTTTATAATAGTAGTAGGATAGTTAAGTATAGATACAGTCTACAGTTATTAACTTGTTTTATTATAGGTAAGTGTTTGTAGGATAAATAAAACAGCACAGGCCCTACCGCACCTGGCTTACCTTGAAAGCATTGTATCAAATGACTCAGAATGCAGACTTGCGTAGTAAATCGTGTGCTTGTAATTATTATCAATTCATCATCCGTCACATTATAGTTGAATTTAAAGTATAAAAAAACAGGATATGCCTTTGTTTAAATAACAATAACAGAACTAAAGCATTTGGTTTGGATTATTATACATAGCAGCCCCGGTTTCGCCCGGATTCATTTTTTTTATAGCCTACTAGCTTCTGCCCGCGACTTCGCCCGCGTGGAACTCCTCCTTTTTTACAGTCGGTTAAAAAGTAGCCTATGTCCTTTCTCAGGCTCCAGACTTTCTTTTTACCAAATTTCATTTAAATCGGTCCAGTAGTTTTAGCGTGAAAGCGTAACAGACAGACAGACAGAGTTACTTTCGCATTTATAATATTAGTATGGAAGTATGGATTAAGTATGTCACTCGGGAATAGTGTAGCTTTCCAACGGTGAAAGAATTTTTCAAATCGGTCCAGTCGTTTAGGAGCCTATTCAATCCAAACAAACAAACTTTTCCTTTTTATTATATTAGTATAAATAGATATCAAAAAATAAAGCTACGATCACTACATAAATAATAATATGAGGGTAAATGGTCGCTTCTTCAAACTAGCGACCCACCCCGGCTTCACATGGGTGCTAAAAATCTTCCTCTTGAATCACTCTATCTATTGAAAGAAACCGCTTCAAAATCCGTTGTGTAGTTTTAAAGATTTAAGCATACACAGGGACGGACAGACTTGTTTTATGTTTTACTAAGTCGGTATGTGGTGAAAAATATAAAAAAAAATGTTTTATATTATTTTATAGGTATGGTGCTTTTCTTTGTCCAAAAAGCAGCTTACCAAAAAGTATAGACACGTATTTTTTCATTGGAATGAAACAACTATTAACGGATTTAACTCGCGTATTTTTATTTTATTTTATTAGCTGACGTTTCTGAAATACGCGAGTTAAAACCGTTAATAGTTGTTTCATTCCAACGTGTAATAACCGCGTAGGCATCAGAAATTATTACGTATTTTTTCTTTTCTCAATCGTACAATAAATGACATATAAGCGCTTCTAAAGTGAGTGAGTGGAGGCTTGTGACGTCACGGTATGGTATAAATTGTACCATAAAAAAACGTTAAACCCAAATAAAATCCTAGCTAATATTATAAATGCGAAAGTAACTCTGTCTGTCTGTTGCGCTTTCACGCTAAAACTACAGGACCGATTTAAATGAAATTTTGTACAAAGAAAGTCTAGAGCCTGAGAAAGAACATAGGCTACTTTATAACAGACTGCAAAAAAGAAGGAGTTCCACGCGGACGAAGTCGCGGGCAGAAGCTAGTCTTAAATAAATTATCTTCATGGACAAGTTTAAAATTAAAGTACTTTCTGTTACCGGTTGGTCTGTGTTTAGGTCAAAAGTCGGTCAGTCACATAATTCCAAGCCGATTTAACTCGATATAACTGTCTCTGACCAGACGATATTTATCTTAAATTGATAACAATATATACTAATGCAATGAGCTATGTCCGTCCTTAATCGACAAATTGTCGAATAATTTATCGCCACAAATTGTTACAATTTAGTTTTGTCTGGTTTTTGTTCCGGGCGGATTTGACTTTTGACAGATGCAGGGGCGTTTTTCGTTTATTAACTTTTTGAATTTGAAATGTTTTGAGGTTATTAAATTAATATATTAATACAATTATTTAACAAAAAACTACCTGTATGATTCAGTTCTTAAATATAGGTAGTCTTGAGACAATGACGGCGTCTCAAAAATCCACCCTAAGGCCTAATATCATGCTGAGGTACTTACTTTGAATTTCATTGCCAATAAATTTCAATCAATTAAATTTCTTTTAATAATATGAAATGAAAATGTTAAATAACTAACCTATTCTATATAATCATAAGGTAAATTTTTACTTTATTAAATGAATACAACCATAAAATAACAGAAAATAAACATCCATGTAACTACATAATTATTTTCAACTCGGGGTCATAGTTCAAATGACCTCTACGCACATCACACGTAGAAGAACGTGTACACCATTCTCACACTTAGCAGCCTTGCAATAAGTCATAATATCCTATAGAGGATATTGTGAAAGTCCATTAGGTATCGGTGTTACTTGTCCCCGATTTCTCTGTTTTGTTTCATCGTATCGCGTACTGGCCTCTACTGGCCAGTAACTATTGTAGTTTAGAACGGTCTCATTAGGATACCGTCAAAATCGTGACGTCATTCGTTTGCACGTAATATTGTTTATTGGAATCTGTAAAGGCTCTGAAACGTCAGATTAAAATATAATAAAATACGCGAGTTAAATCCGTTTTTTTAAAAAATTCTGATGCCTTTGCTATTGCACATTGCAATGAAACAACTATAAACGGATTTAAATCCTACTACTATTATAAAGGCGAAAGTTTGTAAGTATGGATGTATGGGTGTATGGATGTTTGTTACTCTTTCACGTAAAAACTACTGAATGGATTTGAATGAAACTTTACCACAATATAGCTTATACATCAGAATAACACATAGGCTACAATTTTTGACACTAGACTAGACGGGACGAACCTGAAGTCCACGCGAACGAAGTCGCGGGCAAAAGCTAGTATATAATAATGGAAACTAAAGTCTCCGAAACGTCAGTCAATATAATGAAATACGCGAGTTAAATCCGTTTATAGTTTCATTCCAATGAATCTCCTATTTACCTCACAACATGTGATTTTCCCGCCATTGTGCATTGTGTTGTTAATTACGAAATTCATTACCTAACTTGACAGCCATTTCTGATTATATTTCTTGCTTTTTGTTCGTTGTTTCTAATCAGAGGCAGAAGAATGTTATGGACTACTAGCTTCTGCCTGCGACTTCGTCCACGTGGATCTCCTCCTTTTTTGCAGTCGGTTAAAAAGTAGCCTATGTCCTTTCTCAGGCTCCAGACTTTCTTTGTACCAAATTTCATTTAAATCGGTCCAGTAGTTTTAGCGTGAAAGCGTAACAGACAGACAGAGTTACTTTCGCATTTATAATATTATTAGTAGGGATTAGTAGGGAAGTAGGGATTTTAAATAATACTAAGTATGGTAGATATATTTTGTATCTATAGGTATAGGTACCTACTAATATAATAAAGAGGAAAGGTTTGTTTGTTTGTTTGGATTGAATAGGCTCCAAAGTGACTAGACCGATTTGAAAAATTCTTTCACTGTTGAGAAGCTACACTATTCCCGAGTGACATCCCTACTAATATTATAAATGCGAAAGTAACTCTGTCTGTCTGTCTGTCTGTTACGCTTTCACGCTAAAACTACTGAACCGATTTAAATGAAATTTGGTACATAGAAAGTCTGGAGCCTGAGAAAGGACATAGGCTACTTTTTAACCGACTGCAAAAAAGGAGGAGTTCCACGCGGACGAAGTCGCGGACAGAAGCTAGTAGGCTATAAAAAAAAAGGAACCGTGCGAAGCCGGGGGGACAGCTAGTAATATATAAATTATATTATCCGCCCCGGCTTCGCACGGGTGCTATAAAGCTTCCTCTTAAATCACTCTATCTATTAAAAAAAACGCATCAGAATCCGTTGCGTAGTTTTAAAGATTTAAGCGTACATAGGGATATAGGGACAGAAAAAGCGACTTTGTTTTATATAGTATAATATAATAGTTATATAAGATATATATAATATATATATTTTTTTATGTTTCAGAACAAAATGAAAAGTCTACTGTTTATGATCGCCGCCGTGCTGGTGTGTGTTGTGGCCAAGAACAAGAAAACAGACGATAACAAAGTAAGTTTATACACAACTAGCGGCCCGTCCCGGCTTCGCACGGGGGGACTTAAGATTTTTTTCATAGTTTTACGTTTATACTTTTCCCCCGTTTTTGAAACATTTTCGGTTACTGCTCCGCAACTATAAGACCTAGCGTGATATTATATAGCCTATGTTACTCGGGGATAATGTAGCTTTCCAAAGGTGAAAGAATTTTTGAAATCGGTCCAGTAGTTTCGGAGCCTATTCATTACAAACATACAAAAATAAAAATCTTTCCTCTTTATAATATTAGTATAGACTAGCTGTTCGCACCGGCTTCGCACGGATCCCTATTTTGTTTTAATGCCATGTTACTCAGGGTGAACGTAGCTTTCCAACAGTGAAAGAATTTTTTAAATCGGTCCTGTTGTTTTGGAGCCTAGTCGATCCAAACAAACAAACCTTTCCTCTTTATTATATTTGTGTAGATAAATCTATACTAATATTATAAAGCTGAAGAGTTTGTTTGTTTGTTTGAACGCGCTAATTTCATGAACTACTGGTTCGAATTCAAAAATTATTTTTTTGTTGGATAGACCATTTATCGAGGAAGGCTTTAGGCTATATAACATCACGCTGCGACCAATAGGAGCGAAGAAACAGTGGAAAATGTGTAAAAAACGAAATATGAAGCCTTATGAAGAATTACTATTCCACGTGGACGAAGTCGTGGGCACAGCTAGTGTTAGTATAAAACGGTCGTTGAAGAACAGTATGAACGTTCTTCATCGGAAGTCATGGAACAGATTTAGGTACTAATATAATAAAGAGGAAAGGTTTGTTTGTTTGTATTGAATAGGCTTGAAACGACTGGATTAAAAAAAAACACTGTTGGGAAGCTACACCACAAAAAAATATAAATCTTGAATTATATTATTTCTGATGCCTTTGCACATTGGAATGAAACAACTATAATTTAACTCGCGTATTTTTATTTTATTTGCTGACGTTTCGGATTCTCTACAGTTTCCATAACCGTAGCACGACTGCTACTACTTATTGTCAGCTCAGTCGTGCTACGATTATGGAATCTTTAAAGTCAAACGTTAGCCAATAAAATAAAGTACGCGAGTTAAATCCGTTTAAAGTTTAATTCCAATAGGTATATGATTGAATTTAGTTTTTACCCAGTCGTCATGCCATTTGTAATTTGTAAGAGTTTTCTAAGAAATTAAACAAGTGAATAGAAAGCAGACGCGTCTCGCATGTCAACGTCAAATGAACCGCCATATTGTTAACTTTCCTCCACTACGAGGAATATTTAACGCTGTGTCCATACTGATTTTACAACACGTCATTTTAAACACAGTTCGTAAAGGCTATTAATTTGTTTTTAGGTTTATAATACAGACTAGCTGTGCCCGCGACTTCGTCCCCGTGGAATAGTAATTCTTCATAAGGCTTCATATTTCGTTTTTTACACATTTTCCACTGTTTCTTCGCTCCTATTGGTCGCAGCGTGATGTTATATAGCCTAAAGCCTTCTTCGATAAATGGTCTATCCAACAAAAATATTTTTTGAATTCGAGCCAGTAGTTCCTGAGATTAGTGCGTTCAAACAAACAAACAAACATACAAACAAACTCTTCAGCTTTATAATATTAGTATAGATTCATATTTTCCCCGTTTTTTACACATTTTCCGCTGTTTCTTCGCTCCTATTGGCCGCAGCGTGATGTTAAATAGCCTAAAGCCTCCCTCGATAAATGGTCTATCCAACAAAAAAAATTTAATTCGAACCAGTAGTTCCTGAGATTAGCGCGTTCAAACAAACTCTTCAGCTTTATAATATTAGTACAGATTGAACCCCCCATTTTACTTAAAATCCTTTCTTAGTGCTCCCGTACGCTATAAAAGATATGTATTATTCCAGGTGAAGATAGCAGTATACTACGAGTCTCTCTGCCCTGACAGCAAGAAGTTTATCACGTCGCAGCTGGCGCCGGTGTGGAGGGACTTCAGGAAGTCTGTCAAAGTCAAACTAGTACCTTATGGAAAGAGCACTGTGAGTAAAAAAATAAATAGGTACCCTAGGGCGTAGGATTTTGTTAAGGGGAGGGTGGGAGGTAGGATTTTATTAAGAGGGGGAGGGAAGATTTTGATGAAGGGGGGTGTACTATTTAGTTGCAATAATTATTAATGGAACGAAGAAGAATGAAGCGAAAAAATTCGCATATAAACAAAAAAGTACAAAGACCGAATTGAAAGGAGTAGACAAATTCGAAGACCTGTCAGTCGATTTCCATAGTGTAATGGTCAGCACGCTGCCGCTAGTAAAGGCATAAGCGTGGGTTCGAATCCCACTGGGGGTCTAAGATTTTTCTACTCTTGTCTTTGTACAAAAATATCATTATAATCCACTAATTGTTTCTCAAATTTAATAATTATCACGCGTAAATAAACTAAGAAAGGTATGTAAGGTAATTTTCGACACTCGCTAGGGAATCAAAACCTACGGGTACTGTCAAGGGGCGTCTGCCCTGCCTGTGTATTTAAAATACCTGTGCAATAATTTTAATAATCTAACTGACGGGTTAAATATAATTGGAATGAAACAACTGTTAACGGATTTAACTCGCGTATTTTTATTTACTTTAGCGTTAGACTATTGTCAGCTCAGTCGTGCTACGATTATGGAAACTGTAAAGAATCCGAAACGTAAGCAAATAAAATAAAATAAAAATACGCGAGTTAAATCCGTTAACAGTTGTTTCATTCCAATGTGTAATAACCGCGAAGGCATCAGAAATTATTGGGCTACATATAATTTCGTTTTCTTTACATTTCTTCCAGTATTCCTAATTAATACTCCGCAGTTTATTTGTTTTTTTTATTTCAGCATGACAAAATTAATGGTAAATGGCAGTTCAACTGTCATCATGGCCCTGACGAGTGCTACGGCAATAAGGTACCCTTTTAATACCTATGTTTTAACTATACCTACAAAATATAATGATATTTGTACCAACAAGAGTAGAATAAATCGGCACCGTAGTGAAACTCACATCATTAGCTGAACGCGAGGCATAGTGCTTTTCATTAAGGTGTACTTACTTACCTAATATTTACAATCTACCTAAACCTTCGGTCCCCCCGACATGACGTTTTCTTTGTAGAAATATTAATACTTAGGTAACTAATATTAAGATTTTATTATTGTTATACTTTTTAGAGGGCCTTTTAGTTTTCATGTCGGGGGTTTGTTAAATTTTTAATTTATTTTTTATTTCATACTTTTTGTAAGTAGGTACGTAGGTACCTACTACATATTATTATTTTTAACTAATTTCCATTTCACATGGAATTTCGTAATGTACATGTTATCCTCTTACATTTGATACCCCACTCGGGTATATTTGTCGACATTGGGCTTACCATTTACACTATTACTCCCCATAATTTTTGAACTACGTAACCGATTTTCATTGTGATTTCACTTTTGTAATGTACACGCGATCGTCTTTCATTTGATACCCCACTCGGGTATATTTGTAGACATTTGGTTTTCCTTCCCCACTTTCACTCCTAATATTTTTTGAACGACTCAACCGGTTTTCATTATGATTTCAATTTTGTAATGTACTCGTCACCCTCTTTCATTGGATACCCCACTCGAGTATATTTGTAGACATTTATTTTTACATCCCCTCTTTAACCCCCCCTAATTATTAAACTGCTGAGCCGATTTTTATAAAACGTAGCTAAGAACACTCCCGACATATACACCTTTCAAACAAAAAAAACAGAATCAAAATCGGTTCATGCGTTAGGGAGCTATGATGCCACAGACAGACACTCACACACACACACACACACACACACACACACACACACACACAGACAGACAGACAGACACGTCAAACTTATAACACCCCGTCGTTTTTGCGTCGGGGGTTAAAAACAAAGTCGCTTTTTCTGTCCCTATATCCCTATGTACGCTTAAATCATTAAAACTACGCAACGGATTTCGAAGCGGTTTTTAATAGATAGAGTGATTCAAGAGGAAGGTTTCTAGCAACCGTGTGAAACCGGGGCGGGTCGCTAGTTATGCAATAAAGTATGAATAAATTAATAAATTATGAGGATTTTGGACTTAAGGGGACCAACTACTTACATAGTATGTAAACTCTTTATTGTACAACAACAAAACAAAATAATACATATACGAAAACATAATAAATGTACAAAGGCGAACTTATCCCTTTAAGGGATCTTTTCCAGTTAACCTTTGGGCGATTGAGAGATAGTTACTAGTTAGAGATAGTTATTAGTTAGATGACTAGTTACTAGATCAATTGGTTGTCAATGTCCAAAGATGTTTTTGTTACAGAGATATTTATATTACCTACTCATTCCAGATCCAGTCGTGTATCCTGAAGGACCACAGCTTCCCGGACACCACCAAGATGGAGCTGATCATCTGCCTGATGAGCCAGGCCAACCCTGACAAGTCGCTTGACACGGTGAGTGGCAGCTAGGGTTTTGTTAAGGGGTTAGACAAACTAATAATATATCTAAAATTTTCGACACTCGCAAGGGTATCAAAACGGGTTACTTCTAAGAGGGGACAGCTGCCACCCCCTGCCCGTACCTCGCTACTGCCTCGTCGTCAGCTACCACATTCACTGTCAGTATATAAATAAGACAGATTGTTTTTATACGTCGTTTCATAAATTGGAATGAAACTACGCTAAAGTGCGTTAGCGTTAGACTATTGCCAGCTCAGTCGTACTACCATTATGGAAACTGTAAAGAATCCTTAACTTAAGCACATAAAAAAAACGCAAAAAACGCCGTTAATAGTTATTTCTTCCCAAAAATTTTTTTTTCATTATTTTTTTTCCTAAATTCCAGTGCCTAGAGCAACAGAAGAAAACATCAGAGTCTGAGAAGCTAAAGAGGTGCGCGAGCGGCGAACCGGGTGACAACCTGCTGGCTTCCTATGGAGACAAGACAGACGCCGTGCAGAGACCGCTGGGATTCGTGCCTACTATAGTCATCAACGAGGTGGGCTGAGAGACACTATTATAACGAAGACACTAAATTATAACGGGGACACTAAATTAAAACAGAGACACTAAATTATAATAGATTCTCTAAATGATAAAACGTATACACTAAATAATAAAAGCGACACTAATGGTAGGTAAACACTTAATTATAACAGATAAGTACACTAAAATATAACACAGACACTATATTATGTTATAGACACTAAATTATGATAAAACAGACACTAAATTATACATAGTAGATTCTCAGAATGATAGTATATGTGTAGGCATATGTTATTGTCTCCGTTACCATTAGTGTTGATGTTACATTAACTATAGTAACAGCGACACTAATGGTAACGGAGACACTAAATGACAACACAGACACTAAATTATGACAGTCACAAAATGATAACACGGACACTAAATGATAACATAAACTATATGATAACGAAGACACTACATCATAACGTATAAGACTAAATGATGACAGAGACACTAAATTATAATACAGACACTAATTGCTAACAGAGACACTAAATGATAACAGAGACACTAAATAAGTATTTATACTAACTTTAACACTAATTTAATATATTTTCTTCTACAGAGATTCGATCAAGCTATTCAAGACGAGGCGTTCAACAACCTGAAGGCAGTCGTGTGTCGCGTCGCAGCTGTCAAGCCTGACGTTTGTTAACTGTCACTGTCAGTTGACTGTCATTAGATATATTTTTATGCAACATAACTTTAGTGACGTCACAAAGCATTTTTTTGTAAATTTATTATTGTAAACTTTACAGAACATAGAAGAAGTATCAGTTGAAACCTTTTTTTTTATAAAAATGATTTTTTTACAATGTTTATTTGAATTAAATACATAAAAAGTACATATTTGTACAAAACAATACATGCCTACATATACATTTTTTAAATGTATTGAAATTATAAATGTTTTAGCAGAAACAACGTACATAATTCTAAACGCATAAGGAACACTTTTATATTTTATTTGTAAATTTAAGACAATAAAATAATATTATGATAATCGAAGTTTTTTTTTAAACTGCTTTAATCCAATCTAAATATATTATTATACTAGCTTCTGCCCGCGACTTCGTCCCCGTGGAACTCCTCCTCTTTTGCAGTCGGCTAAAAAGTAGCCTATGTTCCTTCTCAGGTTCCAGACTTTCTTTGTACCAAATTTTATTTTAATCGGTCCAGTAGTTTTAGCGTGAAAGCGTAACAGATAGACAGACAGACAGAGTTACTTTCGCATTTATAATATTAGTAGGGATAAGCGAAAGCTTACTGACTGACATACCAACACAGGGCCTAAACTAAAAGGGTTAGGAACTAGAAATTTCGCACAGGGGTTCCTTTTATAGCGTAGGGAATCCCTAAGAAAGAATCTGTAGGTTCACCCCCTAAGGGGGTAAAATTGGGGTTCAAAGTCAGTATGATACTTTGCCTATTTTGAAGTTATTCTTTCTTTGCTTCGCACGGATCCCTAATTTTTTTCAAAATATTCTATACTTAGCCTATGTTACTCAGGGTGAACGTAGCTTCCAAACAGTGAAAGAATTTTTCAAATCGATCCAGTCGTTTTGGAGCCTATTCAATACAAACAAACAAACTTTTCCTCTTTATAATATAAGTGGACTAGACGTTCGTCCCGGCTTCACATGGATCCCTATTTGTTTTTTTTTTTTCAAAATATTCTATTGTCTATGTCACTCGTGGATAATGTAGCTTTCGAATGGAGAAAGAATTTTTAAAAACGGTCCAGTAGTTTTTGAGCCTTACAACCAAACAAAGTTACCTCTTTATAATATTAGTATAGACTAGCGGCCCGCCCCGGCTTCGCCCGGACCACTTTTTTTTTGTAGCCTCTGTCACTCGGGAATAGTGTGGCTTTCCAACAGTGAAAGAATTTTTCAAATCGATCCAGTCGTTTTGGAGCCTATTCAATATAAACAAACAAACCTTTCCTCTTTATTATATTAGTATAGAAGTATGACATGTATTGAAATAAATAAAACAAATATATCAAAATCACATTTCTTTATTTACAATTTATTAATAATTAATATATACATTTATTTACAATTATTAACTTAAACTAATTGTGAAAAAAATTAAATAAAAAAAAAACAACCTCTTCAGAAACAACCTGTTCATTTCAATATCAAAAACAACACATTTATTTTCTTCTATCATCGAAATCGGTTCAATAGTTAATCATTACATAATACATACATGTAATTTTTAATAGTACATTACGCACCGAGGCCAGTAAAATAAAAAATGTCTCAGATCACATGTAATTGTCGTCCGAGGCGAGGCCGAGGTTGACAAAAATGTGATCTGAGGCTTTTTTATTTACTGGCCGAGGTCAGTATACTATTTTTCTGTTCGACGAAGCCAGAAAGTGGCAATTTCATTTAGCGCAGCGGCCAGAAAGTTGGCGCTTTCCGGCCGGAGGGCAGAAAATATATTTTTAATAAAAAAAATATTAATAATTTTCAAATTTTATAAGAACCGTTAGTCGTTTCAAACGCATTCAATTGAAAAATAAATAGGGGAGGAAGAGGGCGTGAAACACCAGTTCAGGTTTGAGATAAGTTCTATTCATGTCGGGTGTTCGACCCCGCCGGCGGGGCCTAGTATGCTTAAGTGTGGGTTGAAGTCCCGCTGTAGTCACGATTTCTACTCTTCACTTAGTAAAAAAAAAGCAAAGAGTTTAGAAAATGTCTAACCCAGGGAGAGGGGGGTCATGAGTGACCCCTTTTGGATCCACCATAAGTCGTAAGGGGGTCGAAAAATCAAAAGAATCTAGGGAGAGGGGGGTCTAAGTCATGACTTCTTTTGGATCTGCCAGTAGTAAGGGGGTCGAAAAAAACAAAAGAATCTAGGGAGAGGTGCCTTCTGGATCCTCCATTAAAGGGATCAAATTTACAGGACAAAATCGAGTGAGAGGAGGGGGGGGGGGGGGTCATAAGTGACCCCAATCTAGATCCGCCAGTAGTAAGGGGGTCGAAAAAACCAAAAGAATGTAGGGAGAGCGGGTCATGAGTGACCCCACCTGGGTTCGAAATTACAATACGAAATCATCATCATCACAATCATTATCGGCGTGTCTTCTCAACCGATGCCTCTTCAGGTCAGAGCGCCTCTTGGTCTCGTAGCTGCAGGAATCGCAAGAATATTTCCTCTCCTCACACCCCTTTAGGTGTTTCAACCCCTCGCTCTTAACACTAGTGGTGAACCCACATTTTTCACAACCAATATTATAGGGGTTGAAATTACACAACAAAATTGAGTGAGGGGGGTTATCAGTGACCCCCTTCTCGATCCTCCATTAGTCGTAAGGGGATCAAAATGAAAAAAGCGAGGTAGATGGGGCCATGAGTGACCCCTTCTGAATCCTCCAATATTCATAAGGGGGTCAAAATTACAAAAAAATAGAGGAACAGTGGGGGTCATGTGTGACCCCTTCAGGGGGTCAAATTTACAAAACGAAATCATCGTCATCACAATCATTATCGGCGTGTCTTCTCAACCGGTGCCTTTTCAAATCAGAGCGCCTTTTAGTCTCATAGCTACAGGAATCGCAAGAATATTTCCTCTCCTCACACCCCTTTAAATGTTTCAACCCCTCGCTCTTAACACTAGTTTTGAACCCACACCTCTCACAGTGGAAACTGGGCCGCGGCCGCTTCTCGGCACTATCGTGGCTTTTAAGATGATATATCAAACTCATATTATGCTTAGCTTTGTAATTACAGAGGTGACATTTGTAATTTCTCTCGTCCCTATGTTTCCTTTTGTGTCTGGAAAACTGCGCTTTGGAAGCTGTGGTATAACCACAAACTTGGCACACTTCTATAGCTGTGGAATGTATTATAGTATGTTTTTTATACTCACTTTGGTTATTAGTTTTGAAGTGACACTGTGAGCAGTTGAGGGTGTATTTTTTTTTCTTTTTTTTTGTTTTGATCAGGGTTTTCAAGGGTTTATCATCTTCGTCACTCTCGTCGGAAACTTCCACTGTGTCTATGTGCGGTTCTTCTATTATTACTTCATCTTCATCGCTTGACGTTAATAAGCTGATTGGGTCTTCCTTCCTGTAATATTAATTATAATGAAACTAGCTTTCCGCCCTGGCTTCGCACGGATCCCTATTTTTTTTTAACATTCTATAGTCTATGTTACTCGTGGATAATGTAGCTTTCGAATGGTGAAAGAATTATTAAAATCGGTCCAGTAGTTTTTGAGGCTATTCATTACAAACATACAAAAATAGGTACAAATCTTTCCTCTTTATAATATTAGTGTAGATATAGATAATAAATTCTGATGCCTTCGCGGTTATTACACATTGGAATGAAACTTTAGCTTTACGATTATGGAATCTGTAGAGAATCCGAAACGTGAGCAAATAAAATAAAATAAAAATACGCGAGTTTAATCCGTTTACAATTTCAATTCTAGGTACTGTATAATAACCGCGAAGGCATCAGAAATTAGAATGAAATAATTATAATGGACAAGTTTCTGCCCGCGACTTCGTCCGCGTGGAACTCCTTATTTGCAGTCGGTTAAAAAGTAGCCTATGTCCTTTCTCAGGCTCCAGACTTTCTTTGTACCAAATTTCATTTAAATCGGTCCAGTAGTTTTAGCGTGAAAGCGTGAACAGACAGACAGAGTTACTTTCGCATTTATAATATTAGTAGGGATTTCATACACATTACAATGCTTTTTTCACAATAAAACTACTGGACCGATTTAAATGAAATTTGGCACAAAGAAAGTCTGGAGCCTGAGAAAGGACATAGGCTACTTTTTAACCGACTGCAAAAAAGGAGAAGTCCCACGAAGTCGCGGGCAGAAGCAAGTGTTGTATAAAAGTATCGCCACGCCGCCGTAATTAGGCACTACATATTTCCACGCGGACGGAGTCGCGGGCAAAAGGTAGTTTAATAAATATATTTTTGGAATGAAATAAGTATTAACGGATTTAACTCGCGTATTTTTATTTTTTTTTTATTTGCTAATTAGGTAGGTAGATAGGTAAATTGCATAACTGTATAAATCACTTTAGCGTTAGACTATTGTCACCTCAGTCGTGCTACGATTATGGAAACTGTAAAAGTTCCAAAACGTCAGCCAATAAATAAAATACGCGAGTTAAATCCATCTATAGTTGTTTCATTCCAATGTGTAATAACCGCGAAGGCATCAGAAATTATTAAATATATTGTTGACTAGCTTCTGCCCGCGACTTCGTCTGCGCACGATGAGTACTTCACACAATATCGTTACAAAACATAGCCTATGTGTTATTCTGATGTATAAGCTATATTGTGGTAAAGTTTCATTCAAATCCATTCAGTAGTTTTTACGTGAAAGAGTAACAAACATCCATACATCCATACATCCATACATACAAACTTTCGCCTTAATAATAGTAGTAGGAAGTAGTAGGATTGTGTAAAGCACTCATAGTGCGCAGACGAAGTCGCGGTCAGAAGCTAATCTCTTATATTTTTTTATTTCAATCTGTACTTTTAATTGTGAAAAAAGGGTTGTAAAGGGTTAACAGTATGAAATTTTATCTATATACTTCTCTTCTTCTCTCTATTATATAAAAGAAAGTAGCGTTAGTTACTCCGTTTATAACTCAAGAACGGCTGAACAGATTTGGCTGAAAATTGCTGAGGATGTAGCTGGGAACCAGGAGAAGGACATAGGATACTTTGTATCCCGTTTCATTAGAAAAAAAAATCAGCTCAAATTTTAAAGGTAGTTTAACAAAACGCAAAAATGACAGCTGTCAAATCGATACTTTGCCGGGCGGGACGAAGTTTGCCGGGACCGCTAGGGTTGTATAAAAGTATCACCACGTTGCCGTAATTACTATTTCCATGCGTACAAAGTCGCGGGCAAGAGGTAGTTTAATAAATATATTTTTGATTTTGATTTTGACCACAACTCACCCCTTCTCCACCAGCTCCAGGTCTGTGTCGGTGTCGGTGTCGGCGTGGTGCAGCAGGCTGGTGGGGTCCACGTCGCACTGCACGCTCTCCACCACCATCAGGCAGTCCGCCGGGCTGCCGGCCCGGGACGCGCCGCCTGGGGGAGAGGGGGGACGAGTATTATGTAAGATATAGATCAGGGTTTCTTAACGTGGACCCCTGGACCCCTTAGGGGTCCGTAGCTTGTGTGTCAGGGGTCCGCGGTAGGTCAGTCAGTCTAAACATATTTATTAAGAAATTGTGCAGTAAACTCATTAGAATCGTAGTAGATAAGTGTAAAAAAAAGTGCCAATAAAAGATTTTTTGATTGATATAAATAAGGCTTTTTTTTATTTCCAAAAATATTTATGGGTGGGGTCCGTGGTACAGTTTAAATTGTAAAAGTGGTCCGTGACTGCAAAAAGGTTAAGAAACCCTGATATAGATTATCCATAAAACAATTCCAAAGGGCATTGTTCAGCCATCTCCTGGAACACTGTTTTTATGACATTGAAGAATTTGTTCGGCATTGTAAATTTAAATATTAAACTAAAAATTTGTAGCACCAGTGATTGACTCATTTTTACATACATTTTGACATGATTTTAGACATTATATTTAGTTTAATAAGATGACATAAAAATTGTAGACTTAATTAGGTAGATATACATCATTAACATTTGAATGCTGTTTTTATAGCAAAACATGTAAGGAAAATATTTGTAATTTGTAACATCCACTGTGTAACCCATGTTTTATCAAATAAATATTATTATTATTATTATAGGGGGGGGAGCCATTGAGGTGTTACGTCAGTTGTGGGGGGGGTCTAGTTGTACGTGTCACGTGAGGAGCTGAGCAAGTATTACGTAAGCTATAAGAGGGGGTTAGGAAGATCAGGCAGTCCGCCGGGCTGTCCGGGCGGGACGCGCCGCCTGGGGGGCGAGGGGGGGATGAGTACTACGTGAGGTACGGGGGGGTGGGGGGGCTAGATCAAGAGCGTGCTTTTCAACCGACGAAAAATTCTTTTTTTATTGGAAAGGATATACTTTGAAATTGGTCCCATTTTAATTTGGAAAAAAAATTCCAACCCTAAGGGTAGGAAAAGAGGGGATGATTGAGAGAGAGTTAATTTTTCACGCACCGATTGTATCGTATGACCACGCGTAACTTATTACAGAGTAGTCCGATTTTGATAATTATTTTTTTATTGAATAGGTCATACCTCAAAGTTGATCCCATAAAAATTTGGAAAAAGAAACCTACCTTAAGGGTGGGAAAATAGGGGTAATTTACTGTTCACTAAAAGTTAATAGCAAAAACATGGTAGGTAGCTATTTCAAAAGTACCTAATTCAAAATTAAGCATGTAATAATTTGTACAAATTATGGCCACAGAAAATTATAAAATAATAACTTTTTAATAAAAAAATTTAACCGCCGAAAAAAAACTAAAAGGCAACAAAAAACAATAGCGCACTAAAAAGAGAAAAATAATAATTTTGTCTTTTATAACGACTACTATATTGGTTGTTACGTTGATATTTTTGGAGTCGGAGCCAGCCTCAAACAAACTCGAGCACCTTAGTGAAGAGTTGAGAGTGAAGAGTTGCTGCATTAGCTGGCACCGACTTCATTCTCCGTTATTATTATACAGGCGCGGGGGGACGAGTATTACGTATACGATATAAATATAGGGGGGAGGTGCGAGCGTGGAGCCATCCAGGTATTACGTAAGTTGTGGGGTTGTCTAGACGGTGGTCCCAATTGCACGTGTCACGTGAGTTATGTGCAAGTATTACGTAAGGTATATGGGGAGGTTCTTAGTTTTGCTTTTTTTTATTGTAGAGTTTAGATGATGGTTGAAGTAATAGACGTTGCGTCAGCGGGCCGTTCAAATATTAAGTAGATTTTTAAATATATTGGTGGGTCAGGAATACTTCAAGTTATTATAGTCACACGTACACACAATAAAAACATATACCCCTAATTACGGCTAATGTCCACTCTAATGTTATTTTTTTAATTTTTTCAAAAAAAATTTTTTCATAATTAAGCAATTTAGATTTTTAAATGTCTGTCAGACAATTTTTTTAATTAAACAAAATCTCAAAAACCTCTAAAAAATTCGCCGGGCAGCTAATATAGATATATACAATTATACATACCTTTATTTACTGGCACTTCTATGAAAACCGGCTCCGCATCGACTCCCAACAGAAACAGCGGCGTTTCATCTTGCAAACTAGCCGACTGACGATTAGCCAAGTTGCTAGCCAACTCAGCTAACTTGTCTTTAGCTAACTCGACCAACTTGTCTTTAGCTAAGTTAGTCAACTTGTTGTTAGCCAAGTTATCGTTAGTCAACTTGTTATTAGCCAAGTTGGTGAGCTTGTCTTTAGCTAAATTGTCCTGGTTGCTAGCCGAGTCCAGCTGGCGGTTAGCTAAGTTAGCTCCGCTAGCCAAGTTAGCGCTGTTGGCTAGGACGGTGGGTATTAAATCTTCTAAGGGCTCGGGGTTCAAACGATCAGCTAAAGATTTTGTTTGTTTAATTTGATAATTGGTAATCATATCTTCTATATCTTTTTCTTCGGTTGAATTTTGCATGCTGGAAGAAATCGGTTGAGTGGTTAAGTCGTGCAGTTCTGTATAGTAAGCGATGAAGGTGGGGTTATTTTATTTAAAATTTTACCCTTAATTAGGGGCGCCTTTTAGAATTAAAAAAGTATTACATACTGTAAAAGATTGTCAAAAATCACAGTATTAAGGGAATTTTAAATTTTTACTCCAAAGATGTAAATGGGGAAAGGGGTTAAAAGTTACCAGAAAAAGGGATGAAAAATATTCTAATGCTAAAATCGTATTTTTCTATATGACTGTAAGGTTGAATATTTGTTAACGCTTTAAGGTATAAGTTAACATTTTGTATAGTTGTTTCATTCCAATGTGTAATAACCGCGAAGGCATCAGAAATTATTTTAATTTAAGTTTATTTTATTTTAATTTCAACAAAATTAGTTCATATGAAAACTTATAGTTCCCATGTTCGCAGCCGCCTGAGCTGACGATAGTGTAGCTATACATACCTCTCCTGTCTGTCTGTCTTTCCATTCTGCTTGATCACTACACCTTCTTTATTATTCACGCTGACTGTACTTTCACTGTTTTCTGTAATATTTAACTTCTCAATGGACTTTTGGTTTTTTATACTTTTTTCTGGGGATTCCTGAAAAAAAGTTATTTCACAAATTAAAATATAATAAAATTGTTATGTCAAATTACATGCGCTCATATTGAGATAGTCAAAACAACAAAACAAATCGCATCATCAAATTAATAAATACATTTTTATGTCAAAATCAAAAATATATTTATTAAATTTACTAGCGGCCCGCCCCGGCTTCGCACGGATCCCTTTTTTTTATATATATAAAAAACTTATAACACCCCGTCGTTTTTGCGTCGGGGGTTAAAAAAGCCTATAGCGGTCCCGGCAGACGTCATCCTGCCCGTTCGAAATTCAAATTAGGTAAGTTTAGTTAGACAACGTTTGTATGGGAAAAGAAAAGGGCTGGTTTTAGGGTTTTCCCGGCAATTATTCGATTTTTTCTCGCCGTAAGAACCATCCTTGGACTTCAACGAACATTTAAAAAAAAAATTGGCCAAATTGGTCCAGGCGTTGTCGAGTTATGCACATTTTGCGATTCATTTTTATATATAAGTGAAGAAGAAGAAGATGCTTTCACAAGCACTTATCGCTTGTCGACAACATGTTGTGTGCTTGTAAGCAAAAGGTTCGTCGTTACGATATTATTTTGTTATCGACATGTAGAAATAAGAGACGACATCGACATGACAAGATTTCTCGTTGTCGACAACGTTGATTTTTGACAGATCATCGCGAGAATAAGACGATATCGACATGACGAGATGTCGACTTGACAATTCATCATAGCCTCGCAGAAGATACAGTTTCCGAGAAAACCACACTCAAGTAGAAACGGCAAATTCATAAGGTATAATTTTTTTAATGACAAAAATATTAAACAGTATAAATTACGGGATTGAATATTGCACGTTGAAATCGATAACCAAGGCAAATATTATATTGTACTTGGCCTTCATTTCATTTTTGATCAAAATAAAATAAACTTGTATTTCTTGCAACAATCAGCCGGCAGTTGTCTCTCGCGCCGCATTGCAAAGTGTCTAGTCTGAGCGGCGACTAGCGCGCGAGCTCGGCGGCGGGAGGAGGCGCGGGCAGGGACCCTAGCTAGGACATAAGGGTAACGGACCTAAAGAGGTTAAGAACTATCCCTACTACCCCTACTAATATTATAAATGCGAAAGTAATTCTGTCTGTCTGTTACGCTTTGTACCAAATGAAATTTGGTACAAAGAAAGTCTGGAGCCTGAGAAAGGGCATAGGCTACTTTTTAACCGACTGCAAAAAAAGGAGTTCCACGCGGACGAAGTCGCGGGCAGAAGCTAGTATATATACCTACCTCATTGAACACGCTGGGCACGGCGGTGGCGCGCAGCCGGCTGCGTCCGCGCTGCAGCGTGAAGTCAGCCGGCGTGAAGTGCGCCGCGCACAGCGCCGCGCCCCGCCCCGCGCGCGCCAGCCCCGCCCCCGCCGCCGCCGCCGCCCAGCGCGACCGCAGCGCGCGTGTAGCGGGGAACCTAGACAAAGTCAGAGTAAAAAATTATCCCATCATAAACATTCTGTAAAAAAAACTAGCCAAGCCTCGATAAAGCTGCTTGTTTAATAATGAAATCTAGACAAAGTCGTGGCAAGCCTAAGGTTCCTTACGGCGATTTCTTTATTATTATAGTTAACTAGCTTCTGCCCGCGACTTCGTCCGCGTCGAACTCCTCCTTTTTTGCAGTCGGTTAAAAAGTAGCCTATGTCCTTTCTCAGGCTCCTGACTTTCTTTGTACCAAATTTCATTTAAATCGGTCCAGTAGTTTTAGCGTGAAAGCGTAACAGACAGACAGAGTTACTTTCGCATTTATAATATTAGTATGGAAGTATGGATGTTGTGACTTGGCCGTTGAACATTCTCTACTACCTATATTTGTTAAGGGAGAAAATAGCCCGGGAGAATGTTCAATGTAGCTATCAAACAAACCTTTCCTCTTTTTTCTTGTGTAGATTCGACCCACAAATCAGTACTTCAGGTACCTTAGCTTTAGTTCCATTGTAAATTCCACCCCTTTTGTTTCACCCCCTTAGTTAAATCTACCCTTTACAACCCCTAATAATCTATTTACAAACCACATTTCATCTAAATTGATTAATCATTGATTCACTCTGTTCTTTCACCCCCTTAAGGGGTTCAAAAATTATTCCATCCATACTTACTTGTACAGGACTGTGTCTTCGGTGCATATTGTTTTGCAACCGTTTGCCGAACACGACTTGACCATTTTAACCAATTTCGGATTTTTTCGTATAACTGGAAATAAAATAATCACACATTAATTATTTTTTAATATGTGTCATGTCTTCTTTTAAAAATAGTGATTGTAAAAAAAGACAATACAAATAATTTCAAAATATACAATCCCACATATAAATTTAAGAATACTAGTTTTAATAGTAAATTTATTCATATTCACAAAAAAACTGAAATAAACATTTTTTTTTTTTATCTTGTTCATTAGACTTTTTGGTAACACTATATACTTAAATACGTACATTTTTTTATTTTAAAAAACATACAAAAAATAAATTATAATAATAATAAATAAACGCGTATAATAAATCAATAAGATAAATATAACATATTTTATTAATATTTAATTAAATTACAAACGAAATTCAATAAAAATGTATAAACCTTAACAAAAGTCGACAAAAAGCAATAACTTCGTATCCTTATTCTGTATACGGCGCATCGCAACTCCTTCGAAAACCGCTTTAAAACCATTTCGACTCTAAAGCACCAGTACATAAGGTTGAAATCTCTTTAATTTTAAGCGAAAACAATATCGCCGACGCGTTACAACTTACAGAATAACACGCCTTAATTAAAACCGTAATAGCGTTAATATCGATCGAAACTTACATATTTCTTCCTGTTTTTATATATTTAAGTCAATGTTTGCATCTAATTTTGATATTTTCGCGCGTAAACGATCAAAACAAGTGTAAGAATTAGTGAAAAACACACCGTACTTACCTGTTATTTCCAATAGCTACGCTAAATTTAATCAGTCCAATCACTTTGAATTAACGTTTATTACATTATTACCTTACATTTTATATAACAAATGAAAGAAATTCGTATTAAATTTGTCAAATAAAAATATTTACTATGTTGCGCTTCCTTCGGAGATTTTGACAGCTTGGTTTTGTTTTTTAATTCTGCAGTCTAAATAAAATTCGAGGATATTTCCAAACAGCCACATTAAAAACATACTATAAAGACGCTATTCATTACCAAACAACACTATTGCAAGCATAAGCTGTAGAGCGAATATAGTTAACAATCGAAAAACGCCTTAACAATTTGACAGACGCAAATAACTTTTTCTTTTCTCTGTGACATCGCTAATGTGGCAAATGGTATTTGTTTATAATCGCTATAAATGTTAATAAAACGATACCAATCGCGCATGTAACGTTTTTCTATCGAGAGGTTAACAAAAAACTACCAAAATAAGTTCCAAAATGCAGGGCGTGAGCGCTCCTCGCGAGCAGGCTCCGCCAGTAATAAGCACCTCTTCAACCATCCTAAACATGAGGGAAAAAGAGAAATACATTGAAGATTTCGACTTTCCTTTCTGCGACGAGTCTTCCAAATACGAGAAAGTGGCAAAAATCGGCCAGGGAACGTTCGGAGAGGTGTTCAAAGCCAGAGCGAGGAACACGTCAAAAAAATTCGTTGCAATGAAAAAAGTGCTTATGGACAACGAAAAAGAAGGCTTTCCGATCACGGCGCTGCGAGAAATAAAGATATTACAACTATTAAAACACGAAAACGTTGTTAATTTGATCGAAATATGCAGGACTAAAGCTACGTTGCACAACAAATATAGGTCAACTTTTTATCTCGTCTTCGATTTTTGTGAACACGATTTAGCTGGTTTACTGTCTAATATGAACGTTAAATTCAGTTTAGGAGAGATTAAAAAGGTCATGCAACAGTTATTAAACGGTTTATACTACATACATAGCAATAAAATATTACATAGAGATATGAAAGCTGCAAATGTATTGATAACCAAGAATGGTATATTAAAATTGGCTGATTTTGGTCTAGCGAGGGCGTTTAGTGTTGCCAAGTCGGGGCAGGTCAATAAATACACAAACAGGGTTGTTACGCTATGGTACAGGCCTCCAGAATTGCTATTGGGTAAGTTTTCACTACATAGTATAAAACAAAGTCACTTTTTCTGTCCCTATATCCCTATGTATGCTTAAATCTTTAAAACTGTGCAATGGATTTTGATACAGTTTTTCTTTAGATAGAGTAATTCAAGAGCAAGGTTTATAGCACCCGTGTGAAGCCAGGGCGGATCACTAGTTAAGAATATATTCATTATAAACATTTATTATGGATTTACCTTGCATTTTATTGGATTTTATGCTGATATCAAATTGTAATTTAGTTTTTTTGACATGTGGAGACCTTTTACAGCTTCTGTAAGGATTTTTCTTTTGTATTTGTGCAAATATCAGCACAGATGGTCCTAATTTTTTTTATTTATTTAGTTTTCTTGCCATTTCTTCACAAGTGAGGTCTTAGATTAGATTCTTATAGTTCTATATCTACTGTATTTTTTTCATAATGGCTGAAAATAAATATAATTTGTATTTAAGGTGATCGTAACTACGGTCCTCCTGTGGACATGTGGGGCGCGGGCTGCATCATGGCCGAGATGTGGACTCGTTCACCGATAATGCAGGTGTGCATATCAAACTACAGTTATTCGAACTATATTGTAGAATTTAACTCATTTCAGGAGCTAAGAGATATCTTCTCATCCTAGATATGCCATAATAACTTCACTTCTCTGTGGAATGAAACAAACTTAAATGGAAGTAACTTTTATTTTTATTTTATTAGATGATGTTTCACATTCTTTACAGTTTCCATAATCATAGCACAACTGAGCTGACAATTATGGAAACTGTAAAGAATCGGAAACGTCAGCTAATAAAATAAAAATACAATCATATTTCATTCCAATGTGTAATAACTGCGAAGGCATCAGAAATTATTTTTATTGTCCGAGCCTTTACAGATTCCATAATCATAGCACGACTGAGCTGACAATAGTCTTATGCTAAAGTCATAATACAGCTATGCAAACTACCTCCTAAATTTTTTTATAAATTTAATAGTCTTATATAAAGTATAAACATACTAGCTTCATGCCCACGAATTCGTCCGCGTGGAACTCCTCCTTTTTTGCAGTCGGTTAAAAAGTAGCCTATGTCCTTTCTCAGGCTCCAGACTTTCTTTGTACCAAATTTGATTTAAATCGCTCCAGTAGTTTTAGCGTGAAAGCGTAACAGACAGACAGACAGACAGAGTTACTTTCGCATTTATAATATTAGTAAGAAGTAAGATTAGTAATGAAGTAGGGATTTTGGTTTGTGTCACTATTATATAAAAGCAGCGACCTGTGTGAAGCCGGGGCGGGTTGCTAATAATTTGTTTTCAACCGACGGAGGAGGAAAAACGGAGGAGGTTCTCAATTCGACGCGTATATTTTTTTTTTAACGACTATTATTTTGGTTGTAATGTCTGATATTTTTGAAGTTGGTGCCAGCTGGTGCAGCAACTCTTCACTCTCAACTCTTCACTAAGGTGCTCAAGTTTGTTTGAGGCTGGCACCGACTCCAAAAATATCAGATATTACAACCAAAATAATAGTCGTCATAAAAGACGAAATTATTGTTTTTCTCTTTTCAGTGCGCTATTGTTTTTTGTTGCCTTTTAGTTTTTTTTTTCGCCGGTTAAATCTACATTATCTACACTAATATTATAAAGAGGAAAGGTTTGTTCGTTTGGATTGAAAATTCTTTCACTGTTGGGAAGCTACACTATTCCCGAGTGATATAAAAAAGATGATCCGTGCAAAGCCGGGCGGAAAGCTAGTTTTTTATAAATTTAAAAGTGACTAGATTTATATGGTGCAGCAACATATTTTAATATTAACCGTGGCATGTGTGAAACCGGGGCGGGTTGCTAATAATTTGTTTTCATCCTGATATTTGATATTCCAGGGTTCAACGGAGCAGCAGCAGTTGATACTGATCTCGCAGCTCTGCGGCTCGTGCACGCCGGACGTGTGGCCCGGAGTGGAAGCGCTGGACCTGTACAACAAGATGGAGCTGCCGAAGGGGCAGAAGAGGAAAGTCAAGGTAAGATAAACATTTATTTATTTATTTATTTACAAATTTATTTACACGGCATTACAGTATACACCAATACACCGAGAAACAAAACTTAACTAAACATAATATTAATAACAAAAACAAAAATTAAACAAAACTAAGACGATAATAGAAAACTAATTACTAAACATAAATACTAGATAATCTATCATCCATCAACTCACAAAACCTCAGACACTCACGGCTCACAGTCACCCATCTCCACGCAAACAAATCACATTCAGGTGCTGATATTAATAGTGCATTAAGCAACATTTCAATCATTTCATTCTTGTAAGAGACTCAATCTATACTAATATTATAAAGCTGAAGAGTTTGTTTGTTTGTTTGAACGCGCTAATCTCAGGAACTACTGGTTCGAATTCAAAAATTCTTTTTGTTGTTGGATAGACCATTTATCGAGGAAGGCTTTAGGCTATATAACATCACGCTGCGACCAATAGGAGCGAAGAAACAGTGGAAAATGTGTAAAAAACGGGGAAAATATGAAGCCTTATGTAGAAGTGACAGAAGACTTTGACAGATCTTTGACGAAACAATCGGACGGGCAGGATGATGTCTGCCGGGGCCGCTAGTTAAAAACATTTCGTTACTTCATTAAGGATTCTAAGTGTAACATTTAAATTTGAGATTCGCTTAATGACATGCTTATATGTATTTTTAAATATTTTGACATAATAATGTGATAATTTGCTGGCAAAAACTGGTAGAGCGTAGCGAGGGACAGACAGGAATGGAGAAGGCTAGAGGAGGCTTTCGCCGATGGGCAACCGGACTTAAAAAAAAAATTTAATTACAAAGTGTCCAAATATATATGCTACTAGTTTCTGCCCGCGACTTTCGTCCGCGTGGAACTCCTTTTTTGCAGTCGGTTAAAAAGTAGCCTATGTCCTTTCTCGGGCTCCAGACTTTCTTTGTACTAAATTTCATTTAAATCGTCCAGTAGTTTTAGCGTGAAAGCGTAATAGACAGACAGAGTTACTTTCGCATTTATAATATTAGTAGGGATTGACAACCTGTTGTTCTAGTGGTCAGAGCCCCTGACTACGAAACCGGAGGTTGCGGGTTCGACTCTCTCACTCATTCCTTCACTGTTGGGAAGCTACACTATTCCCGAGTGACATAGGCTATAGAATACTTTGAAAAAAAAAAAAAATTTGGTACCTAATAATAATCTTATTCTATGTAATAATATCTGATGCCTTCGCGGTTATTACACATTGGAATGAAACAACTTTTAACGGATTTAACTCGCGTATTTTTATTTTATTTTATTAGCTGACGTTTCGGATTCTTTACAGTTTCCATAATCGTAGCACGACTGAGCTGACAATAAATAGTCTTAATTCGAAACTTTAGCAAATAAAATAAAAATACGCGAGTTAAATCCGTTCATTGTTGTTTCATTTCAATAAATAGTCTTATTGTTTTTGTTTTGACGATCTCGATATGATTACATGTAATTTGACATTTAAATAAATCTAATCTAATCTAATATTATTTTTATAGGAAAGGCTGAAACCGTACGTGAAGGATCCATACGGCTGTGATCTACTGGACAAGCTGCTGCAATTAGACCCAGCCAAGAGGTAAATATATACATTGGAATGAAACAACTATTAACGGATTTAACTCACGTATGTTATTTTATTGGCTGACGTTTCGGAGCCTTTACAGATTCCATAATCGCTAACGACTGAGCTGACAATCTTGACAATCTTATGCTAAAGAAATTATTATACTATTGTCATTGTATTGTGGTCCCTATGGTGTAGTGGTTTAGCACGCTGCCGCTAGTAAAGGCATCGTGGGTTCGAATCCCACTGGGGGTCTAAAATTTTTCTACTCTTTGTCTTTGTACAAAAATATCATTATACTATTGTCAGCTGAGTCGTGCTACGATTATGGAATCTGTAAAAAAGTGGCTCCGAAATGTCAGCAAATAAAATAAAATACGCGAGTTAAATCCGTTAAAGCCTTTACATTCCAACTTGTAAAATCCTAAATTGAATAATAGTACATTACGCACCGAGTACAGTAAAATATAAAATGTCTCAGATCACGTGTAATTGTCGTCCGAGGCGAAGCCGAGGTTGACAAAAATGTGATCTGAGGCTTTTTTATTTTACTGGCCGAGGTCAGTATACTATTTTTCTGTTCGACGAAGCCAGAAAGCGGCAATTTTATTTAGCGCAGCGGCCACAAAGTTGGCGCTTTCTGGCCGGAGGACGGAAAAATGTATTTATTATGATGTGTATGACTTTTGTATGTATTGTGTGTGTGTCTGTGTGTAGGTACGACGCGGACACGGCGCTGAACCACGACTTCTTCTGGACTGATCCGATGCCGTGCGAGCTCGCCAACATGCTGGCCCAGCACACGCAGAGCATGTTCGAGTACTTGGGTACGTATTGTATTATATTTTATGGGTATAAAGGAATTTATTATTACTAGAAATAATTTGTTATTTACATAGGAACTTGATATTATAGTGAACTAGCTGTCCGCCACGGCATCGCACGGATCCCTTTTTTTTATAGCCTATGTCACTCGGGAATAGTGTAGCTTCCCAACAGTGAAAGAATTTTTGAAATCGGTTCAGCCGTTCTGGAGCATATTCAATCCAAGCAAACAAACAAACCTTTCCTCTTTATAATATTAGTATAGACTAGCTTTTGAATGTGTGGAATTTCATACATTTTATCCCCCCTTTGACAAATGTTTTTTTTTTCTTTGTCCATCAAGTAGATTGCCAAAAAATATTCGACACGTATTTTTTCTTTTCTCAATCGAACAATAAATGCCAAAGATAAGCGCTTCCAAAGTTCGGGAGTGGGGGCTTGTGACGTCACGGCTAGGTATAAATTGTATAATATCATGACGTCACGACCCCCCAAGCATTTATCTTTGGCATTGTTTATTTGTTTAAGAAAAGAAAAAAAAAGGGCAGGGACCCTAGCTAGGACATAAGGGTGACGGACCTAGGTTAAGACCTAATGTAATTTGGAATTAAATAAGTTTAACGGATTTAACTCACGTATTTTTATTTTATTGGCTGACGTTTCGGAGCCTTTACAGATTCTATAATCGTAGCACGACTGAGCTGACAATAGTCTTATGATAAAGTAAAAAAAAATACACGAGTTAAATGCGTTTATAGTGGTTTCATTCCAATGTATAACTGCGAAGGCACCAGAAATTATTAATCTACATGACAGACAAGAAAAAAAAACTGACATTCTTACTTACTGTTATTTTTATATGGTTTTTAAGCTTTTTTGTATATATGTAGATACCCTTTTTTGTATTTAATAAGTGTATGAGTGTATTTGACGGCCTGTTGGTCTAGTGGTCAGAGCCCCTGACTACGAAACCAAAGGTTGCGGGTTGGAATCCCGCTAGGGGCAGATGTCAATGTAGTGAGCACTGGCATCTGTACCTGAGTCTCGGATGTCTTATATGTATTTATGTATATTTATCCGTTGTCTAGTACCCATAACACAAGCTTTGCTTAAAATGGGACTAGATAATTGGTGTGAATTGTCCAAAGATATTTATTTATTTATTTACTAGCTTCTGCCCGCGACTTCGTCCGCGTGGAACTCCTCCTTTTTTGCAGTCGGTTAAAAAGTAGCCTATGTCCTTTCTCAGGCTCCACACTTTCTTTGTACCAAATTTCATTTAAATCGGTCCAGTAGTTTTAGCGTGAAAGCGTAACAGAGAGACAGACAGAGTTACTTTCGCATTTATAATATTAGTAAGGATGTCCATTTCTAGGTTATCATCTATTACCATACCAAATTTCATCAAAGTCCGTTCAGCCGTTTAGGCGTGAAAGAGTAACAGACAGACAGACAGACAGAGTTACTAACGCATTTATAATATTAGTAGGGATGTATGTTTATCCGTTGTCTAGTACCCATAACACAAGCTCTGCTTAAAATGGGACTAGATAATTGGTGTGAATTGTCCAAATATATTTATTTATTTATTTATGTATTTCTCCCAGCGCCCCCGCGGCGGCCGGGGCACCTGCGGCACCACCACGTGGCCGGCGCCGCGCCCAAGCCGCCGCCCGCCGTGCAGGACTCCGGCTACCAGGACAGGGTCTTCTGAGACGCGGGCGGAGCCGTCCGCCCTCCGCCACCGCCACTACCACCGCCCAGCACCACAAGAGGCCGCCCAGCTCTAACTACTGTGGGGATGTGTCGACCACGTTTTTGAATTTTTTGTAATAAAAAGTGTTTGACGACGGAATTGTGAAAATTTCGAAATGTAAAAATATGTGTAAATTGTCAATGTTATAATACAAAATTTCATTATGGTAAAAATACTATAATCTCAAAAATTTCATTGGATGTCAAAATTTGAGAAAACTATAATTGATATTACACCTACCTAAATGTTTTGGCGACGATTGCTCCCATTTTTTTTTAATTTCGCTAAAATTTATTCAGATTATTCACACAATTGATCATATTTTAACTAAAAGAAAATGCAAAACATACCTGGGCTTTCAAGCTTCTACTCATGACTTCTTCTACGCACAAACACCCCCGTTTTACCCCGTTAGGGGGTGAATTATCAAAAATCCTTTCTTACTGCCCCTACGTTATAAAAGGAACCTTTGTGCAAAGTTTCTAGTTTCTACCCCTTATAGTTTAGGTCCTGCGTTGATATGTCAGTCATTAACTCGGCTTCTGTTAAATACATAGACTATAGCGGTTCGCCCCGGCTTCGCCCGGATCCCTTTTTTTTATAGCCTATGTCACTCGGGAATAGTGTAGCTTCCCAACGGTGAAAGAATTTTTCAAATCGCTCCAGTCGTTTAGGAGCCTATTCAATCCAAACAAACCTTTCCTCTTTATAATATTAGTATAGACAATAATGTAATTATACCATAGATTACTGAATCCTTATAGACTAATATTTGTGGTATTTTATCATTATCACATACAAAAACACTGCCTTTCTTCCATTTAATTTTAATTATTTTGAAACTCAATTATAAAAAAACTGCATTATTAACAGGCGTATTATGTTCGGGGAAAGAGAGGGTAGGTAACAGCCCGAACTACATACACATATTTGCTAGCAGATCGGGACCCTTTGTGTTTATCGTTGAGTCATGTGATTTGTTTAGTAACAGCCCGAAGTGTAAGTATTCAAGGATTTATTCACAGTTCGGGACCCTTGGTGTTCATTCAGTTATATAATTTGTTAGCTAACAGCCCGAATTACATACAAAGATTTGTTAGCAGTTCGGGACTGTCGGTGTTAATTCAGTCACGTGATTTTCTTTTTGTAAATATCAAGGGCTGTATGTATGTATATCAACTATGCAGTACTGTTGTAAGGGATGTGACGTTTTTCATTTATTAAATTTTGTAATTTAAGATAATTTTTAATAAGTATATTGTAATAAAACGATTTGTAAATAAAAGGAATAAAGTTCTTTTTTAAATTAAATTTGATTTATTGAAAACCCTATATTACCTATATTATTATGAACCCGAAAGTATGTGAAGATTACTGAATGGATTTTGATGAAACTTTACAAAAGTATAGCTTATAGGTACATCGGAATAACGTGACAGAAACCGTCGGCTGAAGGTAGTGTTAAAAAGTTTTTGAGCATGTATAGTATTTTTTATTCTTTCACGTTAAAACGGCTCAACGGAATTAATTAAAATAAAGTAGTTTGTGCTTATAATTAATCGAATAAAAATATTTTTCAATATTTTTACAAGTATTAAGGAAAACTAGATATAAGTTATATCTAGTTTTCCTTAATACTTGTAAAAGTGCAATGTATATAATATACTACATCTATGAAATTGTTTAAGTCACATTTAAAACAGCTCAAAATATATACAAATTTGTAGTTAATAAACGGAAAAACGGCTCTAAAATGTCAATTTCCACGTTCATTTTGTGTTTTTCTTTTCAAATGTTTTCTTTAGCCGTAAGTTTTGTATTTTAGCAAAGTACAATTTCGTGTTTAATAATAGAAAAAAGTCGATAGAATTAAGAACTCGGTATTTTATAATAATTCCTATTATGTTACAAGTTTAGTAGCATCAAATATCAAAGAAATACAATATTGTTTGCATTTTAACAAAAATGGAACTTAAGGCTGATTACAATATTAAAAACCTTACATTAAGTCAATCAGAAGACTCTAATAAAAACTATTTACACCAACTAACGGACCAAAATGATTACTCTGTAGAAGAAACTAATTTAAAACATAATATAACAGAAACATTTCCTCAAGATGATTTTGGCAAAGAAATTTCTGTCACTAATAAAAATATAGTAAATATTCTAGAAGACGACAAGGAAAGTTCTAATAATGAAATATTACATGTTAATAACAGCAATTCTAACATTAATATAGAAAAAATAGTTACAGATGATATTGCAAATGAAATTAATATTAATAAGGAATATTCAGGCAATGGTGCTGTAGTGTATGAAGAATATAACAATATAGAAACAAATGAAAAACAAAATGAAGTTACGGAAAATACAAATGCAACAAATAACATTATAAATGAAAGTTTTGAAGTTAAAGAACAAAATGGCTTCGAAGATGTTAATCTTAAGAATGTAATTAAAATTGAAGAGGATGAATTTGCTTACAAGAAATATGAACTTAGAAAAAAGTAAGTAGTACCTATTAATTAGTCAATAGTTATACTTAAATTAAGACAAATAGGTTTATTAAGATTTATAATTTACAGAATTGATTTTGAAACTTTTCTGACTTTGGACTGCAATAACTACAATAATTAATTATTTTTGCAGTTTGTGTAATTTTATTTTTATAAATAATGTTTTTAAAATTTCAGACCATCAAAAGTACAACGTCTAGTCCTCACTGAAGAGAAAAGACCCGGCAAACACAGCTGCCAAACGTGTAACAAACTATTTCACACTGTACACGGACTAATCATTCACATGAGAATCCATGATATATCCAAAGACTATACTTGCATTTTGTGTAATCGTTCTTTCAATACAAATATACAATTAATTGAACATAAATCAATACATGAACAGACATACACTTGTGATTGTGGATTAGTCTTCAATACTCATAGCGAATTCTTGATCCACAAAATCACACATTCTAAAAAATCAATTCTAAAATGTTACGAATGTGCTAAGTATTTTGGCAGAAAATCTTACGCTGTGCATATTTTAACGCACTGCGAAAATTTTAAATGTCACTGCGGAAGACAGTTCAAATCGGAACATTATTTAAATCTACACAAAAAAACACATGAACCTAACATTGAATGCGTTGAGTGTGGAAAAGTGTGCAGTAAATCTAATTATTTCTACCACATGTGTACTCATACTGGTGTAAAACAATTCCAATGCTGGTATTGTGGGAAAGCGTTCATCAATTCCATGCAACGGAAGATTCATACACGCGTCCATACAAACGAAAGGTCGTTTGAATGTGAACTGTGTTTTGCTAAATTCAAGCAAACAACTGACTTGAAGAAGCATTTAGCAACACATGAAGTTGAAAAGAGGTTCCAATGTGATTATTGTAAGAAAAAGTTTTATGTTAAAGACAGTTTGGTATTTCATTTACAAAGGCATATGAAGATTGCTCCGTTTAAATGTATTGAGTGTAGGTTTTCGTGTGTGAATTATCAGGGGTTGCAGAATCATGTTATTAGAGCTCATACAGATGAGAAACCATTTAAGTGTGTGCCTTGCAGGAAATTCTATAAGCATAGCTCTGATTTTGCTAAACATAGGAGAGATAAAAAGCATTTGGAGGTTATGTACGATTTGTTTAAGAAAAATAAATAAGTTTTGTTGTTTACTTTATGTTTTATTTTATGTTTGTTTTATATTAATGATTAGGTACCTACATAATTGTTACTAGTTGTAGTTGAAGATTGTAATAAATTTGTTTTGAAATATTTTGCGTTTTTTTTATTGAAATGACAAACTATAATATATGTAGGTACATTTGTCTATAGGTACCTACAGTATACTGAACTAGTGGTTCCAGCAGATGCAGCGGATCAAGGGGGGATAAGGGTCCTAAATTTAATAAATTTCATCAAGATCGGTACAGCCATTTTCTAGTTTCTAAGTACCCTCAGAGTAGGTACTTAGAAGCTAGTAAATGAGGGTCCCTCACTTTATTTTATTTAGACACCTACAGTCTTATGTTACATAGAATACGATCTGCTTACAATAGATATTATTTATCAATTTAGTCTATAATCATCTCAGAATTCTAGTCTAGAATTATCTAGACAGACCTAATCTACCACGCTGGTCGAATGCGAGTTGGCGATTAATGAGATAGAAGAACCATTTGATATTTTTGGCCGTTTAAACGAATTTGCTTGGAAGCTTGATCACTTGATGGATGCGTAAATTATAAAAAATATACATATGTGAGATCTAAAAATATCAATTATTTTAGTACATTTAATAAGATTTTTAGCAATTGAGTTCGGAAAATAATACATAATAATATACGACTTAAATTAAGTATAATGATTTAGTTTCTTTTGCATATACTGAATGGCAAGCTTTATTTACGTTCCAATACCCGTCAAATATCGATCGGATACAATTTGACATTTAGCAAAAATACGTAAAACGGAACGTAGCGTTAGACCTGTCATGAAATTTAGCTTTCTTTATAATTATTTGTCGTGAAAAATAATAATAAATACTCAACGTGCTGAGTTAAAAGGTGATTATATTTTGTAATTAAAGTGTAAACTGAACTGCGGATATAATTTCCAAAGGTTCCAATATGATATTAAAAAGTGCAACGTATAAATATCGACCTATTTTGCATTGAAGTAGGGCAGTGTTTTTTTGTATTAATCATTGTATTTATGAGGTCATTACATTATGTACACAAACAATGAGTACGCCCACTTTTATACAACAACTTATGCACTCACTCATACGTATTTTATCTCGTAAATTTTGTAGAAAGTGCTTTTTTTTGTTCGATTGTTAATCAAAACACAATCTAATTAAATTTGCTCATTAATGCGATCGTTTCTGTTTATCGCTTTCAGTATATCGTTTAAAATCACGTGAAATTAGAACTGGAAACATTATAATCATGAAAAATTACAATTAATACAGTAAAGTGTAATAATTTTCAAAGTAAGTACTTTACATAGTTCTTTTAAAACAACCAACTCTCAAAATGAGTTTTTTTTTTCATTTAAATGAGTGTTTTCAAGGAAATAAAACAGTTTACCTTTTTATTTTATCTTCTTTCTAAATATACATAACTATAGTAATAATTTCAGATGCCTTGCAGTTATAACACATTGGAATGAAACTACTATAAACAAATTTAACTCACATATTTTATTTGTTGATGTTTTGAAAACTCCAGTTCCCATAATCATAGCACAAGTCTATGCTTTTCTAGAATAGTGTCACAACTCGAAATGTGGCACCATTTGAATTGAAATTTATATGTGACCGTTCACAATCTTAAATGGAGTAACAAATTATTTTGTGTTGTGACACTATTCTAGAAAAGCATTGAAGTCAAACTCAAACTCAAACTCAAATAATCATTTATTCAGGCTAGGCTCTTACAGGCACTTGTGAATGTCAACGTTAAAATTAATATTCTTTTTCGATTCAGCAAAAAAAACCTCTTGAGAAGAATCGAGAATAAACTCAATGAGGTATAATTTTTTCAATATAATAATATTACAATTTCACTTAAGAATAAATTATGTACAAATTACAATATGTATGTACTTAATCTAATTACATTTTAAAAAAATTATAGGAAAAAACAAAAAAAATAAAAAATAACAATAGGTACTGGAGATGTATAAGGTCTCCAGATGTCAAAAGACTAAATTAAATTTACTGGAAATGTAAAGGTTTCCAGGAGTCAGATATAAAATAAAATTACAGGAGAAAAAAAAGAAAAATACACAAAGTAAAAAAGACACTATGATGTCTCTAGTCAGATTCGTTCAAAGCAAAAGTATGTGAATATCACTAAAGTCCCCACTTGCAGACATGAACAGACCGGACCCCACAAACAGCACCCGTTCACGAGTATAACGTGTATCTCAGCCATCGCCTCCCTCAACCATATTGTAGGGAAGGTGGCGACCCGATCAACAACGCCACTGCAAGCAAGCCCTTTAAACGAGCATGACGTGCTCAAGCTGCCGGACAAAACAAAACTAATAAATGCTAGTATTCTTGTGAAGAAGTGAGCTTACAATAGTCTATTTCTAGCCACTATCGTCAGCGCAGTTGTGCTACGATTATCTCTTCAAGTTTCACCGGTAATTATGTTTTTTGTTAAACAGCACAATGGCAAGCGAGAGTAGTTCCGCAGTACTGGACCTCAATGATGACGCAGCTGAGACGGAGGCCCCAAGTGTCTCCGAGGCCCACGACGGGCCTCCCCTTCTCATGGAACATGGATACGATATAGCTGTGAAGGTAAGTTATTTTATACTCAAATTGTATTTTTTTTCAAAATATACTATAGCCTATGTTACTCAGGGATAATGTAGCTTTCCAAAGGTGAAAGAAGTTTTGAAATCGGTCCAGTAGTTTCGGAGCCTATTCATTACAAACATACAAAAATACAAATCTTTCCTCTTTATAATATTAGTATAGATATAGACTAGCGGTGGTTCGCCCGGTGCTTAGTTTGGGACTAGATCAATTGGTGTGCATTGTCCAAAGATATTTATTAAAAAAATGATGATGTGTCCCTTAAGTCTTATTTACTTTATAAAGATTTTCATTTCCATCTATATTATCTATACTAATATTATAAAGAGGAAAGGTTTGTTTGTTTGTTTGGATTTAATAGGTTCCAGAACAGCTGGGCCAATTTGAAAAATTCTTTCACTGTTGGAAAGCTAGACTATTCCCGAGTGACATCCCTACTAATATTATAAATGCGAAAGTAACTCTGTCTGTCTGTCTGTCTGTAACGCTCTCACGCTAAAACTACTGGACCGATTTGAATGAAATTTGACACAAAGAAAGTCTGGAGCCTGAGAAAGGACATAGGCTACTTTTTAACCGACTGCAAAATAGGAGTTCCACGCGGACGAAGTCGCGGGCAGAAGCTAGTTTATTATAAATTGATATACCACCAGGTGGACGCGCCCATGAAGCAGCTATCCACACTAGAGACGTACGTGACGTACCGCGTACGCTGCGTGTGCGCGCGCTGGCCCACGCCGCCCGCGGTGAGGCGGCGGTACAACCACTTCAAGGTATGATCCATTGATGATGTAAATCATGATGATGGTTATGATCAATTTGCCGGGCAGGATGGAATGTTATGTCCCCGGATTCCGTGGACATGGTGAGAGGAAGGATACGACGTAGTAACACTATATGTATTGACTGCGATTATTATAATATATTTATTTAACAAAACACATGACTTATCCATACCAATATTATAAAGCTGAAGAGTTTGTTTGTTTGTTTGAACGCACTAATCTCAGGAACTACTGGTTCGAATTCAAAAAATATTATTTTGTTGGATAGACCATTTATCGAGGAAGGCTTTAGGCTATATAACATCACGCTGCGACCAATAGGAGCGAAGAAACAGTGGAAAATGTGTAAAAAACGGGGAAAATATGAAGCCTTATGAAGAATTACTATTCCACGGGGACGAAGTCGCGGGCACAGCTAGTATACTTTATCGAGACAGCGCATATCGCTGCTCGATCTATCTGCTACGTGAGTTACGTGACTGTGGCAATCTGCTGACAGGGCCGCCACAATGGTCATGATGAATGTGGTTGTGATGATGGATCTGGTTATAATGAACTCGGTTATGATAACGTGTGTGATTATTATGACGACGAATGTGACTATAATGAATATGGTTATGATGACAAGTGTAAGTATGATGATGCACGTGGTTATAATGAACAAGGTTATGATGGCAAGTGTGGTATTGGTGAATGTGGTTATAATAACTAGTAAAGTGGTTATAATAAACTTGGTTAATATAATGATGTCAATAACACTGACGGGCCCTGCGCCGGCGGTTGATGGCGGCGTACGAGTTATGATGACAAGTGCGGTCATGGTGACTAATGTGGTTTCATGATGACAAGTGCGGTCATGATGACAGTGTGGTTATGATGACAAGTGCGGTCATGATGACAAGTGCGGTCATGATGACAAGTGCGGTCATGATGACTAATTTGGTTATGATGACACGTGCGGTCATGATGACTAATTTGGTTATGATGACACGTGCGGTCATAATTACTAATGTGGTTATGATGATAAGTGTGGCCATGATGACTAGTGCAGTTATGATGATGGATGGGGTTGTAATGAACATGGCTATGTTGACAAGTGTGGTTATGATGACAAATTGTTTATGATTATGTATGTGGTTATGATGACAATTTGTTTATGATGATTGATGTGGTTATAATGAATATGGTTATAATGAATATGGTTATAATGAATATGGCTATAATTATGGATATGATTATAATGAATATGGCTGTGATGATGGATGTGATTATGGTTATGATTACATGTGTGGTTATGATGATGCATGTGGTTATAATTACAAGTGTGGTTATGATGATGGATGTGTTTATGATGTCGGTGGTTGCGGTGCAGGTGCTGCACCGGCGGCTGGCGGCGGCGCACGAGTGGCTGGCGCCGCCGCCGCTGCCGCCGCTGCACTCGGCGCGGCAGCAGCTCGACCGCTACCAGCCGGCCTTCGTCGCCGTGAGGGCGCGCGCCCTCGACCACCACCTCAGTGAGTACAACTATATAATCTACTAGCGGCCCGTCCCGGCTTCGCACGGGGGGACTTAAGATTTTTTTCATAGTTTTACGTGCCACGGAAGGCCTCAGAAACGATACCTTTCCCCCGTTTTTGAAACATTTTCGGTTACTGCTCCGCAACTATAAGACCTAGCGTGATATTATATAGCCTATGTTACTCGGGGATAATGTAGCTTTCCAAAGGTGAAAGAATTTTTGAAATCGGTCCAGTAGTTTCGGAGCCTATTCATTACAAACATACAAAAATACAAAAATACAAATGTTTCCTCTTTATAATATTAGTATAGATATTATATTATACTACCTGTCCGCCCCGGCTTCGCACGAAACCCTTTTTCTATAGCCCACTAGCGGCCCCGGCAGACGTCGTCCTGCCCGTCCGATTGTTTCGTCAAAGATCTGTCAAAGTCTTCTGTCACTTACCGTCAATCACTTTGTATATGGGAGTATAGAAAGATGTTGATTTTACACTTTTTCAAGATGTTTTTTAAATTTTTTCTCTGCTTACAAACCTTCCCTGGACTTCCACGAACAATTCAAGACCAAAATAAGCCAAATCGGTTTGTGCGTTCTGGAGTTATAGCGTCGGGAAGGAAAACCCGACTTACTTTTATATAGTAGATGTCACTCGGGAATAGTGTAGCTTCCCAACAGTGAAAGAATTTATCAAATCGGACCTGTCCTATGGGAGCCTATTCAATCCAAACAAACAAACTTTTCCTCTTTATTATATTAATTTAGATGTGTATTTTTTTCGTATTGTGTCTATTAGTATAGATGTGTAATTTTTATTGTGTCAGATCGCATCGCCAAGCATCCGATACTGACACATAGTGAGGACCTGCGGCTTTTCCTGACCACACCCGACGAGGAATTGGACAAGGTAAACTATCCCTACTTCCCTACTAATCTAATATTATAAATGCGAAAGTAACTCTGTCTGTCTGTCTGTTACGCTTTCACGCTAAAACTACTGGACCGATTTAAATGAAATTTGGTACAAAGAAAGTCTGGAGCCTGAGAAAGGACATAGGCTACTTTTTAACCGACTGCAAAAAAGGAGGAGTTCCACGCGGACGAAGTCGCGGGCAGAAGCTAGTATTCTATAAATAACATACGACGAAACGGAGAAACTTTTGATATTTAACACACCCACACACACAAACGCACATATATACACACATACATACACTCATATACGCACACACACACACACACACTTTTTATGTAAATTTACTAAGTTCATCTTAACAAAATTAACAAAACAAATAACAGTTTTTTTTTATTTTTTTTTTAATATATATTTTTTTCTACTAAAAGCTTAATCTTTTTAAAGTTTTTTTGTTTATATTTTATATATTATATACGGCCAGTGCATATGTTTGTCTGTCTGTAGGTATTCCGGAGTGAGAACAGCGCATTGAATTTGTGGGGATTAAGCTCATTGTATGGAAGTACAGAGAACAAACCAACAAACGGAGCCAGGTACTGTATATATAGATTAGATTAGATTTATCTATTCCATACTAACTTTTGCCCGGGACTTCGTCCGCGTGGAATTAGTAAAATGACGATAATTTGGCCTTTACAGATTCCATTATATTTAAGTCTATAGTAGTTTCATTCCAATCTACACTAATATTATAAAGCTGAAGAGTTTGTTTGTTTGTTTGTTTGTTTGAACGCGCTAATCTCAGGAACTACTGGTTCGAATTCAAAAAATTTTTTTGTTGGATAGAGCATTTATCGAGGAAGGCTTTAGGCTATATAACATCACGCTGCGACCAATAGGGGCGAAGAAACAGTGGAAAATGTGTAAAAAACGGGGAAAATATGAAGCCTTATGAAGAATTACTATTCCACGGGGACGAAGTCGCGGGCACAGCTAGTGTGTAATAACCGCGAAGGCATCAGAAATTATTATATTAATAACTAAATAATTTGTTTTTTTTTACAGAGTAAAAGATCCTGAATTCTCGTCCGCCTCAGACTATCTCAATTCTCTGCAACAGAAATTGTCCACTTTGTGTAGTTTGACAACTAAATTGTACAAGGGGTCGTCGACCCTCGGCACGGAGCTTGGGAGGTGAGAATCTTATCTTATCTTTTGATTTTATACTAGACGTTCGCCCCGGTTTCGCACGGATCCCTATTATTATTTTTTCTAAATATTCTATAGCCTATGTTACTCGTGGATAATGTAGCTTTCGAATGGTGAAAGAATTTTTAAAAACGGTCCAATAGTTTTTGAGCCTATTCATTACAACCAAACAAAGTTTTGTACTAATATTATAAAGAGGAAAGGTTTGTTTGTTTGTATTGAATAGGCTCCAAAACGACTGGATTTGAAAAATTCACTGTTGGGAAGCTACACTATTCCCGAGTGTAAAAAAGGTATCCGGACGAAGCCGGGGCGAACCGCTACTAATTTATATATATAAATCTTCTGTACGTGTGTTAGTCATTGAACTCCTCCTAAACGGCTGGACCGATTTTGATGTTTTTTTGTGTGCATTCCAGGGGTTTTGAGTATGGTTTGTGAGTGGGACAGGACAACGCCTGTCATGTCCGCTAGTATATTATAATGTGTAATCTTTCTTATATATAAAAATGAATCGCAAAATGTGTTGGTAAGCGCATAACTCGACAACGCCTGGACCAATTTGGCCAATTTTTTTTTTAAATGTTCGCTGAAGTCCAAGGATGGTTCTTACGGCGAGAAAAAATCGAATAATTGCCGGGAAAACCCTAAAAACAGTTACCTAATTTGAACGGGCAGGATGACGTCTGCCGGGACCGCTATAGGCTATAAAAAGGGGATCCGGGCGAAGCCGGGGCCGGCCGCTAGTTTACTATATAATTATTACAATAATATTTTCTGTCCTCCGGCCGGAAAGCGCCATCTTTCTGGCCGCTGCGCTAAATGAAATTGCCGCTTAATGGCTTCGTCGAACAGAAAAATAGTATACTGACCTCGGCCAGTAAAATAAAAAGCCTCAGATCACATTTTTGTCAACCTCGGCCTCGCCTCGGACGACAATTACATGTGATCTGAGACATTTTTTATTTTACTGGCCTCGGTGCGTAATGTACTATTAATCATAATTATGTAAGACTTGTAAGAACTAAATGAGTACCTATAATCTTAATTACTCAGTTTGAAACGCGTTTGCGACGCGTGGTCCTCGCGGGAGCGCGGCCGCGTGGCGCGGGCTGCGGGCGCGCTGGGCGCGGGCGCGGGGGCGGGCGGCGCGGCCAGGGCGAGGGCGGGTGCCGGGGCGGGGGCGGGTGCCGGCGCCAGGGCGGGCGGGGACCACCGCGCCGCCCTGCCGCTGCTGGCGGCGTACGCTCAAGCACACGCTGAGAAGATCAAACAAAGAGACGCCCTGCACGGTGAGTTGAAAAAGGCTTGAAAGCCTCTTTTCAGGAGGCTCACCACCCGTCCGGTTTGCAGTAAAGGCCCATTAGCTGGCCAAATGCGCTTCAGTATTCAGTTCGAAACAAAAAAAAAAACACTGTGAGTTGATATGTATTCAGTGTTACTCATAGAGATATTAGACTAGAGAAGGTGAGCCATAGGACTGTCTATAAGTGGAAGCGTATCACGGTAAAGAGAGACAGAAACTCTAAATAGAGGCACTGTCCTTGTCTTGCCGCATGCGCAATGGCAACATGCTGCGCGCCGTCCGTTGCTATGGTACCGTTGACGTCGCAATCAAATTTCTCACTTATGTTTATTATCGATATTATGAAAAATAAAATATGAAAAACAAAGATGGTAATTGCGTGCATTTTGTGCAAAAAGGAATCGACTACACAATATACATAACCACAAAATTTTGACAGTCGAATGCGGAAGGGTCAGTACAATACTGGAGGCGAATCGTTTACTGCGCATGCGTCATCAGACAAGGAGAGCGACCACTATTCCAATGCTCTTTCTCTTTCTACCATTATAACGCGTTTCTGGCTGGCTCACCTTCTCTAGTCTAATATCTCTATGGTGTTACTACACCCCCTTCTTTAACTTCTTTGTCGGCCTGTTGGTCTAGTGGTCAGAGCCCCTGACTACGAAACCGGAGGTTGCGGGTTCGACTCCCGCTAGGGGCAGTCAGTGTGAGCACTGGCATCTGTGATTGTGTTGATTTTTCGAGAGTGAAGTAAAAATAAATCAAATTTTGTAGTTAAATTATGTATTTTTTGTAATTTATATATATTTTTTTGCAGCGACCTTTGTAGCTGGGAATAATTCAGACGAGCTACATAACAGGTGATTATAATATATATTAAATTATGATTTTTACCTTTAAAATATATATATATATATATATATATATATATATATATATATGTCAGCTCAGTCGTGCTACGATTATGGAATCTGTAAAGGCTCCGAAACGTGAGCGAATAAAATAAAATACTAACTTATCTTATTATTAACTTATCTTATAATAGTTTCTGATGCATTCGCGGTTATTACACATTGGAATGAAACATTTATTAACGGATTTAACTCGCGTATTTTTATTTTATTCGCTCACGTTTCGGATTCTTCACAGATTCCATAATCGTAGCACGTCTGAGCTGACAATAGTCTAACGCTGAAGCCAGTGTTAGACTATTGTCATTACAATAAATAATTTAATTCAAAATTATCTTATCTTATCTTTTTATAAAGATTGGAGCAAGCCTCGGAGGCTCTGCGGTCTGAGCTCTCGGACTGGATACCGAAGACCAGGTGCGAGTTGAAGACCTTCCTCCTGGAGTTGGCTGACAGACACGTCAATATACACTCGCAGGCTCTCGCCGGCTGGGAGCACGCGATGAAGATGTCCACAGGTAAACCCGGGGATCAGATTAGTATAGTACTAGCTTCTGCCCGCGACTTCGTCTGCGTATGATTAGTATTTCACACTATATCGTTATAAAATATAGCCTACTAGCTTCTGTCCGCGACTTCGTCCGCATGGAACTCCTTTTTTGCAGTCGGTTAAAAAATAGCCTATGTCCTTTCTCAGGCTCCAGACTTTCTTTGTACCAAATTTCATTTAAATCGGTCCAGTAGTTTTAGCGTGAAAGCGTAACAGACAGACAGACAGACAGAGTTACTTTCGCATTTATAATATTAGTAGGGATATGTTATTCTGATGTATAAGCTATATTGTGGTAAAGTTTCATTCAAATCCATTCAGTAGTGTTTACGTGAAAGAGTAACAAACATCCATACATCCATACATCCATACATCCATACTTACAAACTTTCGCCTTTATAATAGTAGTAGGATAAACTTAGATTAGGGTTGCCATGTATAAATTACGGCGACCCGGACGAGCCGCGTATAATCCCCGGATTTTGGAGATATCAACGTAAACCGATAGTTTTAAGACCAAAGAGAAGCTATTAAAATTACATTTTCCGTCCTCCGGCCAGAAAGCGCCAACTTTGTGGCCGCTTTGCTAAATGAAATTTCCGCTTTCTGGCTTCGTCGAACAGAAAAATAGTATACTGACCTCGGCCAGTAAATAAAAAAGCCTCAGATCACATTTTTGTCAACCTCGGCCTCGCCTCGGACGACAATTACATGTGATCTGAGACATTTTTTATTTTACTGGCCTCGGTGCGTAATGTTTTTTTATACCCGCCAATGAAAGTTCGTCCCGGACGTCCTTAAATCTAGGACAAGTCCGGGAAAACCCGGACGAATGGCAACCCTAACTACGATCTATTGGTCCAAGATCCCAGAGCGATCTGACGTAACTTATTTTCTGACGAATGAAACCTTAAGATTTCAGTAGCGTCTAGAGTGCCTTGAATATCTACGGGCTTGTGAAAACTGTCAGAGTGACACCAGGGCTGGTACCAGGTGAGAAAGGTGACTAAAAATAAGAGTTATCTTACTTATTTTCTCATGGCTCATTTTTATATATATCATGTAGAATATTATTTTAAAGTAATGGATATAAGTGTCAGACACTTGAGATTGACCAGAACTTTTGTCAGACACTTTTAAGCTACCCAAAAAATGGATCTCAAAGATGGATGAACATAAGCATATCATGTTTAGGCTCATTCGACTCGGTATGACGAGCACTTTCTAAACAGAATATGATGATGGTAGTGCTGATGATAAATCCTGAAGACTACTATGGATCTCGAAGTTGGATGATCATAGGCATATCATGTTTAGGCTCATTCGACTCGGTATGACGAGCACTTTCTAAACAGAATATGATGATGGTAGTGTTGATGATGAATCCTGAAGACTACTATGGATCTCGAAGTTGGATGATCATAGGCATACCGTGTTTGGACTTATTCGACTCGGTATGACGAACGCTTTCTAAACACATGATGGTGGTAGTGCTGATGATGAATCCTGAAGACTACTCCGGATCTCGAAGTTGGATGATCATAGGCATATCATGTTTAGGCTCATTCGACTCGGTATGACGAGCACTTTCTAAACAGAATATGATGATGGTAGTGTTGATGATGAATCCTGAAGACTACTCCGGATCTCGAAGTTGGATGATCATAGGCATATCGTGTTTGGGCTTATTCGACTCGCTATGACGAGCATTATCTGTTTCAATCAGTGTTGGCGTCAATCGATTACAAATGTAATCCAATTACTAATTTGATTACTCAGTAACCGATTACTCAAGTAATCGGGTACTCTAGTCACAGCCAGTTTATTCCGAAACTATAAGAGCTACATTATTAAAATTTGGTGCGTAGATGTATTCTGTAAACCGCATTAAGATTTTAAAATAAAATCAGAAAAAAAAAAACAAAATTTTTGGGGTTCCCCATACATTGAACTGAAACTCAGCATTTTTTTTCATCAGACCTTTACATGTGGGGTATCTATCATCATGTGTTTAGAAAGTGTTCGTCATACCGAGTCGAATAAGCCCAAACACGGTATGCCTATGATAATCCAACTTCGAGATCCATAGTAGTCTTCAGGATTCATCATCAACACTACCATCATCATATTCTGTTTAGAAAGTGCTCGTCATACCGAGTCGAATGAGCCTAAACATGATATGCCTATGATCATCCAACTTCGAGATCCATAGTAGTCTTCAGGATTTATCATCAGCACTACCATCATCATATTCTGTTTAGAAAGTGCTCGTCATACCAAGTCGAATGAGCCTAAACATGATATGCTTATGTTCATCCATCTTTGAGATCCATTTTTTGGGTAGCTTAAAAGTGTCTGACAAAAGTTCTGGTCAATCTCAAGTGTCTGACACTTATATCCATTACTTTAAAATAATATTCTACATGATATATATAAAAATGAGCCATGAGAAAATAAGTAAGATAACTCTTATTTTTAGTCACCTTTCTCACCTGGTACCAGCCCTGGTGTCACTCTGACAGTTTTCACAAGCCCGTAGATATTCAAGGCACTCTAGACGCTACTGAAATCTTAAGGTTTCATTCGTCAGAAAATAAGTTACGTCAGATCGCTCTGGGATCTTACTCTATATCTTTGATGATGATGATTCTTGGTTCAACCATTAGTTTTTTTTTTGGGTTCGAATCCCACTGGGGGTCTAAAATTTTTTACAAAAATATCAGTATAATTAGATTAGAGATTAGATTTATTTGTTTCGCGAAATTCATACAATTTATTAATCGTGGTGTCTTTGGGTCTTTGGTCCAGGGTAAGGTTGATAAAAATCATTTTTTTAATTAAAAAAAAACGAATAAATTGTTTTGTTTGATGAAAACACTTTTTTTCTATTCACATTTTCTTAGCTTTTCTCATTAACTAGCTTCTGTCCGCGACTTCGTCCGTCTTCTCCTTTTTCGCAGTCGATTAAAAAGTAACCTATGTCCTTTCTCAGGCTCCAGACTTTCTTTTTACCAAATTTCATTTAAATCGGTCCAGTAGTTTTAGCGTGAAAGCGCAACAGACAGACAGAGTTACTTTCGAATTTGTAATATTAGTAGGGATAGTCGGTGCGTTTATTTAATAACATAAAAACAACGTTATTTTAATTTAATTTTTATAATTATACAAGAGATTTAAAGAAAAATATCAATTATATAAATCGGCATATACATATAAGGCAAGAAGGCCGGATTGTATGTCTGTCCGAAAGGATAAATTGTTGCATGTTATATAAGAGGACCCAGGTTCGATTCCGTCTTTTATTTTTAACTAGATGCTATAAAATATTGTAATGAAACAACTATTAACGGATTTAACTCGCGTATTTTTATTTTATTGGCTGACGTTTCGGAGCCTTTACAGTTTCCATAATCGTAGCACGACTGAGCTGACAATAGTCTAACGCTAAAGTGATTTATACATGCACATTGCCTTATATCTAAATTACAATTTTTTGAAATACAACCCTATTTAATTGCAAAAAAAAATTGTAATTAAAAGAATCCGAAACGTCAGAAAATAAAATAAAATAAAAATACGCGAGTTAAATCCTTTAATAGTTGATTCATTCCAATGTGTAATAACCGCGAAGGCATCAGAAATTATTAAAGCATTGATTTTTTCACTCTCAGATACAAACATCGAGGATTTATTCAAAACAGTATCAAAGACAGCTGTTCAGAATCTCTCCCCCTCCAAGAGCAGAGTGACACCGACAGAGACAGAGAGAGAGCCAGAGACAGAGAGAGAGCCAGAGACAGAGAGAGACGTAGACGATATATACATAGAGGAGGACATGTCAGAGACGAACTACAACGACAGGTGCAATCTCGACTCTACGTCAAAGGAGCAGAGTTCAAAATCGGACGACGGGATTGGTAACGCTATTTCGGACCCTTTACAGGACTTCTCCGAGGTGGACCTCTCCTTGTGATGCGACACGGTCTTTTTTGACATCGTCAATGGTTTTTGATTGTTTTTTTTGAACCCTTCTCACCCCATCTTTTAACCCCTAACATTTTTGCAATTATAAGTAGAGTCCTTTCTCTATAGACTATGTGATTTCACTTGAATCGGTCCAGTAGTTTTAGCGTGAGTTACTTTCGCATTTATATAGTTATGATTCAAATATTTTGTCCGTAAATTATATACTGATCTATATAGTATTTTTAAATGTAATCCCAAATCGAAATCGGTTGCGTAGTTTAGTAATAGTAACCGTTATTGAGGTATTTATTTCGGGGCTCATTTTACAATGTCCTTCCTTACTAATTTCTGATGCCTTCGCGGTTATTACACATTGGAATGAAACAACTTTAAACGGATTTAACTCGCGTATTTTATTTTATTGGCTGACGTTTCGAACCTTTACAGATTCCATAATGGTAACACGAGTGAGCTGACAATAGTGTTATGCTAAAGTGGAATCTGTAAAGGCTCCGAAACGTCAGCCAATAAAATATGTGAGTTAAATCCGTTTATAGTTTTTTCATTCCAAATAACAAGCGAATATTTTACCCGGCAGTTATTTGGATATTGTTGAATAAGCTCTAGTTTTCATGTAAAATTAACCTAAGAAATAAACTTGAAATGCAATAACTAGCATATTTGTATATTAGAATCGTAATACATAAGTTATGTAATTAATATTGATCCAATTAAAATGATTTGATAGTGAAAATGAAGTTTTATTTCCGCCTATTATTTTCCTTTTTTAGTTACTAGTTAGTCTGCTGCTGCGAGTAAACCCGCGAGATATACCTAGTCCTTTATGCCGCCAAGATATGGAATTATCATTAATTAATTATCCTTTCATTACTGTTATATTTTCTTCCTTTTCCAGTGGATTTCATTCTACAATCATTTAATTTTGTTTTTTATCTTTACTAATATTATAAAGCTAAAGAGTTTGTTTGTTTGAACGCGCTAATCTCAGGAACTACTGGTTCGAATTCAAAAATTCTTTTTTTGTTGGATAGACCATTTATACTGAGGGAGGCTTAAGGCTATATAACATCACGCTGCGACCAATAGGAGCGAAGAAACAGTGGAAAATGTGTAAAAATCGGGGAAAATATGAAGCCTATATGAAGAAAAACTATTCTACGCGGACGAAGTCGCGGGCACAGCTAGTCGTTTATAAAGCAATCCGCAACATAATGGTGTAATATGGTTCGTGCGCGAACGTTTTTAACCATAGCTCAAACAGTCTGTCTGACAGTTCAAATAAAAAGAAAATATCTTATCTGTGTCTAAGGATGACATTATTGACATTAGAATATTTGTTATTACCTTTTGTAACCTCGTTTATTTTCATTTTTCATACATATTATTAGGTAAAATTCAATCGGATTGTTATTTATCATGTAAAATGAGTACAAATAAACCTTTAAACAGCGGTATATGCCGCGTGTGTCTGTCCCGGGGCTCGGGCGTGTTAAATATGACAACGAAACTGCAGTATGTCTTCGAACGTCTCACTTGTATATCGGTATGTTTAAAATTTAAAACTTTTACAATGTTGACAGGGCTTAGACAGTGTTGCCAACTCCTAGAAATTCGAGTCGCTAAACTCAAAGTCAAAAGTCGCCAGAAAGTCGCTAAAACTAAAACATAACCATAAAATGTTCGGGGACCCCCATAATGATATACAAATGGAACTTCAATTAAATGAAGTTTGAATTTGGTGCGCTATCGCGTTTGTCGCTTTCCATATTAAGTATCTCTTGGCATTGAATAATTCTGTGTCGATTTGATAAAAAAATGTATCTATTATTAGCTCTAGAACTGTTTTAGTTTGTACTCCAAAAGTCGCCAGATAAGTCGCTAAACTATTTTTGTCGTCAAACCTTTTTTTTGGCCGCTAAGACTTAAGCAAAAGTCACTAGTTCTAGCGACAAAATCGCTAAATTGGCAACACTGGGCTTAGACAATAATTATATTAAAATAAATTAGTATTTTCTGTGACTTGGCAGTTGAACTTTCTTTATAGAACTTATAAAACTCTTGTTTATAGAACGCAAATAAAGAATTAGATTAGATTTATTTATTTCCCAAAATTCATACAATATAATTACATTTATAATTATGTCAAATTACATGTACTCATATTGAGATCGTCAAAAACAAAAACAAAGAACAATAAGATTAAATAATAATTATCATCAAAATTACAATAAGATTTTGTCATACATATAATGTCAAATAGGTATATTAACTATCATAGATTTTTCTCATTAGTCGTCAATACAATTTGTCATACGGAATAATTTATAATTAATACAATTTAATACTTTTAAATAGTCAATCAATAATTTATTTATATTTTTGAACAAATTCGTCAACAGAATAGAATGGATTTTCTAATAAAAAGTTCCTCAGTTGGCGCCGAAATTGAGTATAGCTTAGCGGGTATAAGTCAAACACGAACTATGTTAAGCGACATAATAGCCCATTGGACATGAGTAATGACGCTAGTGTCTCACTTTAGGTCAACGGCCAAGTCACTCAACATTAACTATAATAATAAAGAAATCGTAGTAAGGAACCTTAAACTTGCCACGACTTTGTCTAAATTTTATTACTTTTTAGAGATAAATAAGCAGCCTCATCGAGACTTGGCTAGTTTTTTACAGAATGTTTTTGTTATATTTATAAATAAATAAAAGTAAAAAAAAACATGTATCCTAAAGGAAGAGCGGTGTCACCCAACACAGGATTTTTTGCTTACCGGGTGACTCCATCAACTTAGATTATAGAAAAAGTGTATTTTTTGCAATAAAGAATTTTGTTTTTTTTTTTATGAGAGAAAAACCCGAAATATTAATGTTTTTTTCAAAATCCTTACTTCCTTACTAATATTATAAATGCGAAAGTAACTCTGTCTGTCTGTCTGTCTGTCTGTTACGCTTTCACGCTAAAACTACTGGACCGATTTAAATGAAATTTGGCACAAAGAAAGTCTGGAGCCTGAGAAAGGACAGGCTACTTTTTAACCGACTGCAAAAAAGGAGGAGTTCCACGCGGACGAAGTCGCGGGCAGAAGCTAGTACATTATATAATAGAAACTATTATATATCACGTAAAAAGACACAAATTTGCCAATAATACAATACGATAACATAAGATAATTGAATAATTTCTGATGCCTTCGCGGTTATTACACAATATAAAGTACGCGAGTTAAATCCGTTTATAGTTGTTTCATTCCAATCTATACTAATATTATAAAGCTGAAGAGTTTGTTTGTTTGTTTGTTTGTTTGTTTGAACGCGCTAATCTCAGGAACTACTGGTTCGAATTGAAAAAAACTTTTTTTGTTGGATAGACCATTTATCGAGGAAGGTTTTAGGCTATATAACATCACGCTGCGACCAATAGAAGCGAAGAAACAGTGGAAAATGTGTAAAAAACGGGGAAAATATGAAGCCTTATGAAGAAGTGACAGAAGACTTTGACAGATCTTTGACGAAACAATCGGACGGACAGGACGACGTCTGCCGGGGCCGCTAGTGTGTAATAACCGCGAATTTATTATTTTTATCTTATCTTTTTATAAAGATTGGAGCAAGCCTCGGAGGCTCTGCGGTCTGAGCTCTCGGACTGGATCCCGAAGACCAGGTGCGAGTTGAAGACCTTCCTCCTGGAGATGGCTGACAGACACGTCAACATACACTCTCAGGCTCTTGCGGGCTGGGAGCACGCGATGAAGATGTCCACAGGTAAACCCGGGATCAGATTAGTATAGTACTAGCTTCTGCCCGCGACTTCGTCTGCGCACGATGAGTACTTCACACAATATCGTTATAAAATATAGCCTACTAGCTTCTGCCCGCGACTTCGTCCGCATGTAACTCCTCCTTTTTTGTAGTCGGTTAAAAAATAGCCTATGTCCTTTCTCAGGCTCCAGACTTTCTTTGTACCAAATATCATTTAAATCGGTCCAGTAGTTTTAGCGTGAAAGCGTAACAGACAGACAGACAGAGTTACTTTCGCATTTATAATATTAGTAGGGATATGTTATTCTGATGTATAAGCTATATTGTGGTAAAGTTTCATTCAAATCCATTCAGTAGTTTTTACGTGAAAGAGTAACAAACATCCATACATCCATACTTACAAACTTTCGCCTTTATAATAGTAGTAGGATAAACTTAGATTAGGGTTGCCATGTATAAATTACGGCGACCCGGACAAGCCGCGTAAAATCTCCGGATTTTGGAAAAATATCAATCGAAATTCGATTGATATTTTTGGTTCAATACCATTAATTTTTTTTAATTATAATGATATTAATAATTTCTGATGCCTTCGCGGTTATTACACATTGGAATGAAACAACTATTAACGGATTTAACTCGCGTATTTTATTTTATTTGCTGACGTTTCGGAGCCTTTACAGTTTCCATAATCGTAGCACGACTGAGCTGACAATAGTCTAACGCTAAAGTGATTTATACATGCACATTACCTTATATCTAAATTACAATTTTTTGAAATACAACCCTATTTAATTGCAAAAAAATAATGATTTGTAGTTAAAAGAATCTGAAACGTCAGCAAATAAAATAAAAATAAAAATACTCGAGTTAAATCCGTCTATAGTTGTTTCATTCCAATGTGTAATAACCGCGAAGGCATCACAAATTATTAAAGCATTGTTTTTTTTCACTCTCAGATACAAACATAGAGGATTTATTCAAAACAGTATCAAAGACAGCCGTTCAGAATCTCTCCCCCTCCAAGAGCAGAGTGACACCGACAGAGACAGAGAGAGAGCCAGAGACAGAGAGAGACGTAGACGATATATACATAGAGGAGGACATGTCAGAGACGAACTACAACGACAGGTGCAATCTCGACTCTACGTCAAAGGAGCAGAGTTCAAAATCGGACGACGGGATTGGTAACGCTATTTCGGACCCTTTACAGGACTTCTCCGAGGTGGACCTCTCCTTGTGATGCGACACGGTCTTTTCTGACATCGTCAATGGGTTTTGATTTTTTTTTTTAACCCTTTTCATCCCAACTTTTAACCCCTAACATTTTTGCAATTATCTGTGTGTGATTTTATTTGAATCGGTCCAGTAGTTTTAGCGTGAGTTACTTTCGCATTTATATAGTTATGATTCAAATATTTTGTCCGTAAATTATATACTGATCTATATATATATAGTATTTTTAAATGTAATCCCAAATCGAAATCGGTTGCGTAGTTTAGTAATAGTAACCGTTATTGTAGTATTTATTTCGGGGCTCATTTTACAATGTCCTTACTAATTTCTGATGCCTTCGCGGTTATTACACATTGGAATGAAACAACTATAAACGGATTTAACTCGCGTATTTTATTTTATTGGATGACGTTGAACCTTTACAGATTCCATAATCGTAGCACGACTGAGCTGACAATAATGTTATGCTAAAGTGGAATCTGTAAAGGCTCCGAAACGTAAGCCAATAAAATACGTGAGTTAAATCCGTTTATAGTTGTTTCATTCCAAATAACAAGCGAATATTTTACCCGGCAGTTATTTGGATATTGTTGAATAAGCTCTAGTTTTCATGTAAAATTAACCTAAGAAATAAACTTGAAATGCAATAACTAGCATATTTGTATATTAGAATTGTAATACATAAGTTATGTAATTAATATTGATCCAATTAAAATGATTTGATAGTGAAAATGAAGTTTTATTTTCGCCTATTATTTTCCTTTCATAGTTACTAGTGAGTCTGCTGCTGCGGGTAAACCCGCGAGATATACCTAGTCCATTTATGCCGCAAAGATGGAATTATCATTAGTTAATTATCCTTTCATTACTGTTATATGTTCTTCCTTTTCCAGTGGATTTCATTCTACAATCATTTAATTTTGTTTTTTATCTATACTAATATTATAAAGCTAAAGAGTTTGTTTGTTTGTTTGGACGCGCTAATCTCAGGAACTACTGGTTCGAATTGAAAAAAACTTTTTGTTGGATAGACCATTTATATCGAGGAAGGCTTAAGGCTATATAACATTACGCTGCGACCAATAGGAGCGAAGAAACAGTGTAAATGTGTAAAAGACGGGGAAAATATGAAGCCAAAAGAAAAACTATTCTACGCGGACGAAGTCGCGGGCACAGCTAGTCGTTTATAAAGCAATCCGCAACATAATGGTGTAATATGGTTCGTGCGCGAACGTTTTTAACCATAGCTCAAACAGTCTGTCTGACAGTTCAAATAAAAAGAAAATATCTTATCTGTGTCTAAGGATGACATTATTGACATTAGAATATTTGTTATTACCTTTTGTAACCTCGTTTATTTTCATTTTTCATACATATTATTAGGTAAAATTCAATCGGATTGTTATTTATCATGTAAAATGAGTACAAATAAACCTTTAAACAGCGGTATATGCCGCGTGTGTCTGTCCCGGGGCTCGGGCGTGTTAAATATGACAACGAAACTGCAGTATGTCTTCGAACGTCTCACTTGTATATCGGTATGTTTAAAATTTAAAACTTTTACAATGTTGACAGGGCTTAGACAGTGTTGCCAACTCCTAGAAATTCGAGTCGCTAAACTCAAAGTCAAAAGTCGCCAGAAAGTCGCTAAAACTAAAACATAACCATAAAATGTTCGGGGACCCCCATAATGATATACAAATGGAACTTCAATTAAATGAAGTTTGAATTTGGTGCGCTATCGCGTTTGTCGCTTTCCATATTAAGTATCTCTTGGCATTGAATAATTCTGTGTCGATTTGATAAAAAAATGTATCTATTATTAGCTCTAGAACTGTTTTAGTTTGTACTCCAAAAGTCGCCAGATAAGTCGCTAAACTATTTTTGTCGTCAAACCTTTTTTTTGGCCGCTAAGACTTAAGCAAAAGTCACTAGTTCTAGCGACAAAATCGCTAAATTGGCAACACTGGGCTTAGACAATAATTATATTAAAATAAATTAGTATTTTCTGTGACTTGGCAGTTGAACTTTCTTTATAGAACTTATAAAACTCTTGTTTATAGAACGCAAATAAAGAATTAGATTAGATTTATTTATTTCCCAAAATTCATACAATATAATTACATTTATAATTATGTCAAATTACATGTACTCATATTGAGATCGTCAAAAACAAAAACAAAGAACAATAAGATTAAATAATAATTATCATCAAAATTACAATAAGATTTTGTCATACATATAATGTCAAATAGGTATATTAACTATCATAGATTTTTCTCATTAGTCGTCAATACAATTTGTCATACGGAATAATTTATAATTAATACAATTTAATACTTTTAAATAGTCAATCAATAATTTATTTATATTTTTGAACAAATTCGTCAACAGAATAGAATGGATTTTCTAATAAAAAGTTCCTCAGTTGGCGCCGAAATTGAGTATAGCTTAGCGGGTATAAGTCAAACACGAACTATGTTAAGCGACATAATAGCCCATTGGACATGAGTAATGACGCTAGTGTCTCACTTTAGGTCAACGGCCAAGTCACTCAACATTAACTATAATAATAAAGAAATCGTAGTAAGGAACCTTAAACTTGCCACGACTTTGTCTAAATTTTATTACTTTTTAGAGATAAATAAGCAGCCTCATCGAGACTTGGCTAGTTTTTTACAGAATGTTTTTGTTATATTTATAAATAAATAAAAGTAAAAAAAAACATGTATCCTAAAGGAAGAGCGGTGTCACCCAACACAGGATTTTTTGCTTACCGGGTGACTCCATCAACTTAGATTATAGAAAAAGTGTATTTTTTGCAATAAAGAATTTTGTTTTTTTTTTTTTTTGAATTTATCAAAATTCATATGTTACATTAAAATTACATTATTATGTCATATTGAATGCACTCATATTGAGATGTCAAAACAAAAACAAACAACAATAAAATCTAATAATAAACAATAATATTACTATATCATTTACAATACAGTTTCTTTATGCCTAGAATGTTAAATTTTAATCAAATTGGTTTTTGTCAGTAGTCATCCATACAATTTTTCAAAAGAAATCATTTAAATAATAATAGTGATATGTTTAATTATAGAAGTAAATTGTATGTCAAAATATATATTTGTATCTTTTAAGAAATTACTTCATTAGTAATTTCTGATGCCTTCACGTTATTATACATTGGAATGAAACAACTATAAAGGGATTTAACTCGCATATTTTATTCTATTTGCTGATGTTTCGGAGCCTTTACAGATTCTATAAACATACCGGGATGATGTTGATAGTGTAACACACTAATAATTATAGTAAAATTATGCTAGTTCATTTTTATAATTGTTTCATTCCAATGTGTAATAACTGCGAAGGCATCAATTGACTTTACTTTTGTGTCAATAATTTCTGATGCCTTCGCGGTTATTACACATTGGAATGAAACTATTAACGGATTTAACTCGCGTATTTTTATTTTATTTGCTGGCGTTTCGGATTCTTTACAGTTTCCATAATCGTAGCACGACTGAGCTGACAATAGTCTAACACAAAAGTCTAGAGATAATAATCCTACTACTATTATAAAGGCGAAAGTTTGTAAGTATAGATGTATGGATGTATGGATGTTTGTTACTCTTTCACGTAAAAACTACTGAATGGATTTGAATGAAATTTTACCACAATATAGCTTATACATCAGAATAACATATAGGCTATATTTTATAACGATATTGTGTAAAGTACTCATCGTGCGCAGACGAAGTCGCGGGCAGAAGCTAGTAAAGAATAAAGATAAAAATATGCAGAGTTAAATCCGTTAATAGTTGTTCCATTCCAATGAATAATTTGTTTGTTCGCAGCTTGTAGCAAGCGATGCCCACTCTGTGTGCTACATCTGCGCCGCTTTGCTTCGGAAGAGCCTCAGGGTACAAGAAATGGCGCTCATGGCCGACCGGGTGCTCCGAGAACTGGCATACAGAGGAAACTCTGTAAGTATTAAATCCCTACTAATGTTATAAAAAATGCGAAAGTAACTCTGTCTGTCAGTCTGTCAGTCTGGTACGCTTCCACGCTAAAACTACTGGACCGGTTTAAATGAAATTTGGTTCAAAGAAATTCTGGAGCCTGAGTGAGAACATAGGCTACTTTTTAACCGACTGCAAAAAAGGAGGAGTTCCACGCGGACCAAGTCACGGGCAGTAGCTAGTAATCTATGAAGGCTTCAAGTATTACGTAAGCAAATATATTACTATTACTTAATACCAAGGCCCCTCACTGGATTAGCATGCTGGCCATATTACCTGAAGAACCGATAACCGTTGGAGTAAACGTGTTCTAGAGTGGAGACCGCGTCTCGGCAAGCGTAGTGTAGGACGTCCTCAGGCAAGGTGGAGTGACGATTTGCGTAAGATGGCTGGCAGGAGCTGGATGCAAGCAGCCGAAGATCGAGCACAGTGGCCTGCAATTGGAGAGGCCTATGTCCAGCAGTCGACTGCGATAGGCTGATAATGATGATGATGATGATGATGATGATGATGATGACTTTAATAATTGTAAACAATTTATATAACTGATAGTAGTCTAACACTAGAGTATCATTTTTTAAAGCTCATTGGAATGAAACAACTATTAACGGATTTAACTCGCGTATTTTTTATTCTTTACAGTTTCCATAATCGTAGCACGACTGAGGTGACAATAGTCTTATGCTAAAATGATTGGCATAACTGTATTAATTACTTTAGCGTTAGACTATTGTCAGCTCAGTCGTGCTACGATTATGGAATCTGTAGAGGCTCCGAAACGTCAGCCAATAAAATAAAATACACGAGTTGAATACGTTTAAGATTGAACTCGCGTATTTTTATTTTACTTTATTAGCTGACGTTTCGGATTGTTCACAGTTTCCATAATCGTAGCACGACTGAGCTGACAATAGTCTTACGATAAATAAAGGTTTTTTTTTTAGTTTACAGATAAAAATGGTGATAAGTACGGACTGATAGATTTCTCATTTTCAAAGACTGACTACACCGTATACCCTTATGATGATGAATATCCGTGTGGTGATGTGGAACCGGAGGCGGGTGATGGTGATGAGAGTAATCTGGCTGAGGGTGAGCATTTTTTTTTTGTTGACTAGCAGACGTGTTCCCACGACAAAGCGGCGCTGCATTAATCAATCGATTTTTATTTTATTCGCTCACGTTTCGGATTCTTTACAGTTTCCATAATCGTAGCACGACTGAGCTGACAATAGTCTGGTTTAATTAAATAAAATAAAAATGTGCGCGAGTTAAATCCGTTAATAGTTTCAATACAATTCTTTATTATATTCATTTTTTCTTTAAGATTTTCTCGATACTGCTGCTATTGTCAAGATAGAGAGACCGGAGACATTGGAATGTCAAATGCTGCTGGAGGTGAAGAGAGAACCGGATGATGAACACAGCGGTGATGAACTCAATGGTGAAGGAGGACACAACGGTGAAGGACACAACGGTGAAGGACACAACGGTGAAGGACACAACGGTGAAGGACACAACGGTGAAGGACACAACGGTGAAGGACACAACGGTGATGAACACAGCGGTGATGGTGCCGACGAGGATATTCATCACCAGATGGGTAATACAGATATATGAATACACTAGCGATTCGCCCCGGCTTCGCACGGATCCCAATTCAAAATCTCAGTCCGGGTGAACGTAGCTTTCTAACAGGGAAACAATTTTCCAAATCGTCCAGTCGTTTTGGAGCCTATTCAATCCAAACAAACAAACCTTTCCTCTTTATTATATTAGTATAGATAGATAGTTTTTGTACACATACCTTTGTTACACTTTAATTTGAAATATGGTGACGTCAATAGATAATGTAACAATACTAAATTTACATTGAAATCCAAATCAAAAGTATATATTACTAGCTTCTGCCCGCGACTTCGTCCGCGTAGAACTCCTCCTTTTTTGCAGTCGGTTAAAAAGTGGTCTATGTCCTTTCTCAGGCTCCAGACTTTCTTTGTACCAAATTTCATATAAATCGGCCTAGTAGTTTTAGGGTGAAAGCGTAACAGACAGACAGACAGAGTTACTTTCGCATTTATAATATTAGTAGGGATAATAATTTCTGATGCCTTCGCGGTTATTACACATTGGAATGAAACAACTATTACCGGATTTAACTCGCGTATTTTTATTTTATTTTATTTGCTGACGTTTCGGATTCTTTACAGTTTCCATAATCGTAGCACGACTGAGCTGAATAAAGAATCCGAAACGTCAGCAAATAAAATAAAATAAAAATACGCGAGCTAAATCCGGTAATAGTTGTTTCATTCCAAAAGTATATATCGCACCCCTAGATCTAAAGGGAGCTAACTCAAAAAAAGTAACTTTTTAGGGAGAGGCGAAATTGTTGTAAGGAATCGGATCCTTTTTATTAGCGTGTGTTTAATTAAAATCTTCAGATTTTTGAGTTAGCTCCCTTTAGATCTAGGTGTGCGATATTATTTATTCAATTTAGGCTTTCTCAAGCTCTTATGAAGGTCAAAAGGTGCCGTTTCCGAAAAAACCGTAACCTCCCTTGATGTATATTTTTTTTTAAAATAGGTTACCATATTTTGTTTATATACTGACAATGTATAAATACTTTTTTCCGTCCTCCGGCCAGAAAGCGCCAACTTTGTGGCCGCTGCGCTAAATGAAATTGCCGCTTTCTGGCTTCGTCGAACAGAAAAATAGTATACTGACCTCGGCCAGTAAAATAAAAAAGCCTCAGATCACATTTTTGTCAACCTCGGCCTCGCCTCGGACGACAATTACATGTGATCTGAGTCATTTTTTATTTTACTGGCCTCGGTGCGTAATGTACTATTTTGTTTACAGAAGTGTCTCTGCTGTCCGAGGCCGTTGAACGCGCCGAGGGCACGTCACAAACACAAACTGGTAAATTGTTATATTATACTAGCTTCTGCCCGCGACTTCGTCCGCGTGGAACTCCTCCTTTTTTGCAGTCGGTTAAAAAGTAGCCTATGTCCTTTCTCAGGCTCCATACTTTCTTTGTACCAAATTTCATTTAAATTGGTCCAGTAGTTTTAGCGTGAAAGCGTAACAGACAGACAGACAGAGTTACTTTCGCATTTATAATATTAGTAGGGATAGAGCTCTATGCGTTATTACAAACTTCTAGACAGCGCGTGTGACTGCGTTAATATCGGACAATTTATTTTACTTATATGTAGATAAACAGTGTTACAAATTTTATAAGAAATCGGCGCGAGTGTGAAGTTAATATATTCCACGAATATTCCAGGATCATTTGGATCCCACGCCACTAAGGGGAAGCCCCGGTTCGACTACAGCCGACGGATGTACGTCACTGCAAAACACGATGGCTTAAACGAACATGAGAGAACGCACACTGGCGATAAACCTGTTATGCACACTGGCGATAAACCTGTTACGCCGACTGGCGATAAACTTGTCACAAAAACGGGCGATAAACGCTTTAAATGCGCTTACTGTAAATACCAAAGTAATCGTTCGGGAACTTTTAAGGAACATGTGCAACTTCATCACACTGATGAACACGGTAAACGTTTTATATGCGCTGAATGTGGACATAGCACTAGACGTAAATCTAGTTTAAAATTACATATACGACGACACACTGGTGAGAAACCGTATGAATGCGACCATTGCGATTTTAAGTGTATTTTAAAAAATAGTATGGAAAATCATTTAAGGAGGCATACTGGCGAGAAGCCCTACCAGTGTACAGAATGCGATCGTAAATTCGCGACTTCGTCATACTTGAGACTTCATAAACTCAGACGGCATACGAGTAATCTATTTCAATGCACCAAATGCGATCGTCAATTTCAATGCAAGGCAAATTTGACGACACATTTATTGCGTCACAACGATAATAAACGGTTCAAATGCAGTATTTGTGAATTTAAAACGCACAGAGGTGATGTTTTGAAAATGCATTTGACAACGCACACTGGCGAAAAACGGCATAAGTGCACAGAGTGTGACTACAAGTCTGCTAGTTCGGCTAATTTAAAAAAACATATACCGAAGCATTTTAGCGACAGACCGTTCAAATGTCCTCAATGTAATTGGAGATTCAAAACGCTGCCGCCGTTAAAGAGACATTTACTAACACACACTGGTGAGAAGCGACACAAATGCACAGATTGTGACTACAAGTCTGATAATTTTAATGATTTAAAAAAACATAAATGTATGCACTGTAACGACAGACCGTTCGAATGCCCTCAATGTGATTGGAGATTCAAAACTTTGCCGCCATTAAAGAGACATTTACTAACGCACACTGGTGAGAAGCGACACAAATGCACAGTGTCCTTTTGAAAATAGTCGACTTTCGAATTTAAGGATACATGCACTGAAACTCATCAAAGAGTTGCAAGCAAGTATTGCTTCAGCTCCGTAAAACATTTTTTTTTGCTGATTATTCGGGCGTTTTAAACGCCCTCAGAGAATAAAAGAGATTTATCTTGTTTGAACAATTATAGACTATCAAAAGAAAACAAGGAAAAAATAATGATTACGAACGTTTGCTTTTAAATTACAATTAAGCAAATCAATGAAAATGGCCTTAAAAATATTTACAAGAGACGATTACGCACGCACACTGGTGAGAAGCCCTTCGAAGCGCTGTTTGTGTGTAAGCGAACATCTAGCTTAAAGAGAAAGTATGTTAAAAAGCCTGTTACAATGTTTTTTTTTTCTGGATCAGTAAATGTCATGAACCACATTAACTGCATGTTTTATTTAATACATCCTTTATCTATGGGTGATTCCACGGGCGTTTCAACCGCCGTCAGTCCCTTGCCATAAATATTGAAGAATTAAGCTACAATAAGATTTAAACTCTATTAATTATGACGACAAGTGCGAGCGCAGTATGTCGTCGCATCAAAACGTAATTCTTGTTGTAGCTCATTTCTTCAATATTCAGGACAACGGACTGACGGCGGTTGAAACGCCCGTGGAATCACCCCTATACTAATATTATAAAGAGGAAAGGTTTGTTTGTTTGGATTGAATTTCAAAAATTCTTTCACTGTTGAGAAGCTACACTATTCCCGAGTGATAGGCTTTAAAAAAAAATGATCCGTGCGTAGCCGGGGCGGACAGCTAGTAACTTATTTAATACTAGCTTCTGCCCGCGACTTCGTCCGCGTGGAACTCCTCCTTTTTTGCAGTCGGTTAAAAAGTAGCCTTAGCCTTATATCCTTTCTCGGGCTCCAGACTTTCTTTGTACCAAATTTCATTTAAATCGGTCCAGTAGTTTTAGCGTGAAAGCGTAACAGACAGACAGACAGACAGACAGAGTTACTTTCGCATTTATAATATTAGTTAGGATAAACAGAACTTTGAATTTTAACATTCTTTCTCAGTGTTCCTTTACGTTATAAAAGAGAGCTAATCGCAATATTTACAACCTTAAAAACACTACAGTGCGACTGTATTCATACGGACATTCAGTTTAGCATTTTTTAACTTAAAATCATAACAATCCGATTAATTTCATTTAAATCTGATTTATTTGATGAACAGTTTTTTTTTAATTTAAAATTTCTTATATTTTTTAATAAGTAAATAGACAGTTCGGTTATTTAATAAAATTAGACATAGAATCCGGCCTTCTTTCCTTATCTGTATTTGTTGATTTAAATAATTGTTATTTTTTTTATTTAAATCAGTGATTTAAATTAAATGTGTTAAATCATATCAACCCTGGCATCTATACTAATATAATAAAGAGGAAAGGTTTGTCTGTTTGGATTGTATAGGCTCCAAAACGGCTGGACCGATTTCAAAAAAATCTTTTACTGTTAGCTACATTCACCCTGAGTAACATAGGCTATAAAAAAATTAGGGATCCGTGCGATTCCGGGGCGAACTACTAGTTTTATATATATAGATTTGCACCCATATGATCGAGGCCTTGTCTTTACAGATACAACGTACAAAGCCTCCGAAGGGAATCCCCCGCGCCGGCGTAGCAGCCGTCTTCACGCTACCAAACACGAAAGAACACAGACTGGCGACAAATTTATTATAAGTACTGGTGATAAGCCTAACACGCAAACTGGTGATAAACGTTATAAATGCACTGAGTGTGAATACCAGACTAACACGTTGTCATGTATTAAGCTGCACGTCCGTACACATACTGGCGAGAAACCGTACCAATGTTCCCGTTGTGATTATGAGAGCAATAGAAAAGATGGTTTGATAAAGCATTTTAGAACTCACACTGGCTATAAACCTTATAAATGCTCGGTGTGTGATTACAAATGCTCAGACAGGAAGAGTTTAAAACTACATTTGACAGGGCATACTGGTGAAAGGCCGTATAAATGTACAAAGTGTCATTTTAATACGAGATTTCCTCAATCATTGAGAGATCATTTGCAAATACACACTGGCTACAAACCCTACAAATGCAATGTATGTGGACGTAAGTTCTACAAGAGTTCCGCTTTAAAACTGCACTCATATGTACACTCAGGGAAATCCCGGTTCAAATGCACTCAATGTGATTATCAATGTATTCAGTCAAGAAATTATAAAGTACATTTAATGACTCATACTGGTGAGAAACCGATTACGAGCACTACAAATGAAGGTAAACTTACTACGCTGTTGAAATGTTCTATATGTGATTATACTTGTGGACATAAATCAGTTTTACGCAGACATTTTATGCGGCACACTGGCGAGAAGCCCTTCCAGTGTGATCATTGTGAATACAAATGTCAAAGAAAGGACACTTTAAGAACGCATTTATTACTGCACACTGGAGAAAAACCTTATAAATGTAACAAGTGTGAATACAGTTTTACTAATGCCGGCAGTTTGAAAAATCATTTAAGGCGTCACAGCTCCGACAAGCCGTACCAGTGCGGTCAGTGCCAGCGTAAATACAAAACTAACGCAAGTTTGAAGAGACATTTAGTTACGCACACTGGTGAGAAACCATATAAATGTCATTTATGTTCGTTTGAATGTTATCAGTCATTTAGTTTGAAGTTGCATTTAGATATTCATGCGAGAAAGGGACAGAGCGGTGCGTCTTCTTCATAGAGCGCTGTCTCTGTCGCACATACGGTGCAACGTCACTTATACAATTTTTGGCAAAATTAATGTTTTCTCATACTTAGATAAATTTTATCAAAAATTGTTCATAAGTGACTTTATTGCAATGTAAGTATGATATTACGGCTTTTTGTAATAGTGTGATTCAAAAGGAATGTTCATAACACCCGTGTGAAGCCGGGGCGGGTCGCTAGTGTAGAATAATTTTACTTCGATGTATGATGTATTTTTTTTTATATTAATAATAAACTTCTTTAAATATATGTTCTTTTATTAATGAACGGTGTTAATAAATAATTAAAAATAACTCCTTAAATTTCTGAAGTCTTCGAGGTTATTACACATTGGAATGAAACAACTATAAACGGAGTTAACTGGCGTATTTTTAGCATAAGAATATTGTCAGCTCAGTCGTGCTACGATTGTGGAATCTGTAAAGGCTCCGAAACGTCATCCAATAAAATAAAATACGCGAGATAAATCCGTCTATAGTTGTTTCATTCCAATGTGTAATAACCGCGAAGGCATCAGAAATTATTAAGCTACGAAGTTGTTTTGTTTCTGTCATTCTTTTGATGAGTGTAATTTTAAAGTTCATTTAGCTACAACAGACAGACAGACAGACAGACACACACACCCACAGACAAATAGTCAGACACACACACAGACACACACACACACACACACACAGACAGACAAGTCACACTTATAACACCCCGTCATTTTTGCGTCGGGGGTTAAAAAATAAAACCCATTCAAATGAGGTAGATAACATTTATTAATCACATAAGATAACAGATCAAAAAATATTATTTAATTATGAAATAAAAATGACAATATTAAGATCAGAATATTTCATTATATTTAAACATTTGTTGGTTATTACACATTGGAATGAAACAACTATAAACGGATTTAACTCGCGTATTTTATTTTAACGATAGTTAACGCCAAAGTTTAGCGTTATACTATCGTCAGTCGTGCTACGATCATGGTAACTGTGAAGCCTCCGAAACGTCAGCTAATAAAATAAAACAACAACTATTAACGGATTTAACTCGCGTATTTTATTTTATTGGCTGACGTTTCGGAGCCTTTACAGATTCCATAATCGTAGCACTGAGCTGACAATAATCTCATGCTAAAGTTGTTTCATTCCAATGTATAATAACCGCGAAGGCATCAGAAAATTAGCCTTATATAATTGACAGCGAAATAGTACATTACAGACGGCGCAGGGAAGTGACGGCTTGCGAGCCGAGTATACAGTATAGACGGCCGACCGAAGGGAGGCCGGATATTGTTACGAGGCTTGCAAGCCCCTTCCCGGCTAGGCATGTATAGTGCTTTTCTCAAAGTAATGCAATGAAATAAATAAATACAACATTCAAATAAAATAAATTACACTTGAATAACAGGATTTTTTATTTTTTTACACCAAATACAACTTGATTACTTTATTCCGTTCTTGAGAATCACAACTTCTAACATGTACCAGTAAATCCCTTTACTTAACAACTTCTAGCTATCAATCGTATTAGCGTATAAGTCTTCAACAGGCCGTTAACCTCCAACCTCTAAACATTGCGAATTCATTTTACAATATTTGTCCAAAGATAGCCATCTCCTTTTTCGTTCCCGCGTCTTCTACCATGACAGCTCTGATTGCTGCTCGCCGCTGATTGGCCACGCTCGCTCGTCCGTCATTGGTCAAAATATACAATAGCCAATCATAGATCAGCGCGAATGTTGCCATTCGTAACTTAAATATACCAGTAAAACTAAACAAATAACAATACTTTTTAAAAATCATGACAAGTATAAAATTGAAATTAATCTAATAATACAGATTCTTTTTTATTCTCAGTTCGTGTATAATATAGGCATTAACGCGAATATTTTTGGTACAATAAAGTTCTAACTTATTAAAAAAAAACGGTTGCTTAAACTGTTTATGAAGATCAACGCCATGTTGATATTCAAATTAAAAAGAAATTACTTCCCGGCCTAGGCCAGGAATGATATATTTCCTGGCGTGTTTTGACGCACGTAAGGACGATATTTCATTGCATGTTTGAGAAAAATAAATAACCTTTAATTAATATAATTATATTTAATTTAATTATTAATTACGCAATAGATATACTTTTTCCAGGAAATAATTCCCTAATAATGCTTGAGAAGTCATCCCACGCGTGGACTTTTGCCTTAACTTGCGGGTGGGGGGAGGCCAGTGTCTTCTTTATTAGGTCTTCTAGGGGGTACCCACGCCGAGGGAACACTATTGCCTGAAAAAAAAACAACTATAATGACGATTTCATCTATAATAATAAAATAAAGAGGAAAGGTTTGTTTGTTTGTATTGAATAGGCTCCAAAACTGGGCCGATTTTAATAATTCTTTCACTGTTGGGAAGCTACACTATTCCCGAGTGACATTTATACTAATATTATAAAGAGGAAAGATTTGTACCTATTTTTGTATGTCTGTAACGAATAGGCTCAAAAACTACTGGACCGATTTTAATAATTCTTTCACTTGGGAAGCTACGTTCACCCTGAGTAACATAGGCTATAGATTTTTTTTTAAAAAAATAGGGATCCGTGCGAAGCCGGGGCGTAGGTAGCTTCCCAGCACTGAAAGAATTATTAAAATCGGTCCAGTAGTTTTTGAGAATATTTACAAACATACAAAAATAGGTACAAATCTTTCCTCTTTATAATATTAGTATCTATATAGTACTAGCTTCTGCCCGCGACTGCGTCTGCGTGGAACTCCTCCTATTTTGCAGTCGGTTAAAAAGTAGCCAATGTCCTTTCTCAGGTTCCAGACTTTCTTTGTACCAAATTGCATTTAAATCTGTCCAGTAGTTTTGGCGTGAAAGCGTAACAGACAGACAGACAGAGTTACTTTCGCATTTATAATATTAAATTAGTAAGGATGTCACTCGGGAATAGTGTAGCTTCCCAACAGTGAAAGAATTATTAAAATCGGCCCAGTTTTGGAGCCTATTCAATACAAACAAACAAACCTTTCCTCTTTATAATATTAGTATAGATACTAATCTATACATATCGCATCCCTAGATCAAAAGGGAGCTAACTCAAAAAAAGTAACTTTTTCGGAAGAGGCGAAATTGTTGTAAGGAATCGGATCCTTTTTATTAGCGTGTGTTTAATTTAAATCTTCAGATTTTTGAGTTAGCTCCCTTTAGATCTAGGTGTGCGATACATACAGGAAATTAAATAACTTACATGTCCCGGTAGGTTCGTGGCGGGGCAGTAGTCATTTCTACCATCGCCTATATACACTATCTTATCATAGTTACGCTTCGCTGTCCACTGCGCGAGCGCAACAGACTTGCACAGGTTGTTAGGACATCGGTTACAGGCTGTCTGCCTCATACAGGGCTCTATGTACAGACGGCCAGCCTCCCAGAAGCCGCGGTTTGTTATCACAGATGTTACAGCGTCCTGTGATGAAAAAGAATTTTAAAGATTAATAATAATATAATAATATCTTTGGACAATTCACACCAATTGATCTAGTCCCAAACTAAGCAAAGCTTGTACTATGGGTACTAGACAACGGATAAACATACATAAATACATATAAGACATCCAAGACTCAGGTACAGATGCCAGTGCTCATCACACTGACATCTGCCCCTAGCAGGATTCGAACCCGCAACCTCCGGTTTCGTAGTCAGGGGCTCTGACCACTAGACCAGCAGGCCGTCAAGATTCAAGATTCTATTGAATAAGATAACAAATTGGAATGAAACAACTATTAACGGATTTAGCTCGCGTATTTTTATTTTATTTTATTTGCTGACGTTTCGGATTCTTTACAGTATTTTTTTTTGCGTGAAATGTAACTTTAGTATTTATTTCATAATTCAGAATAGGGTAGTTTTTCAAAATTTGTAATTTAAATATAAGGTAGTTTGCATAACTGTAAAAATCACTTTAGCGTTAGACTATTGTCAGCTCAGTCGTGCTACGATTATGGAAACTGTAAAGAATCCGAAACGTCGGCGAATAAAATAAAATAAAAATACGCGAGTTAAATCCGTTAATAGTTGTTTCATTCCAATGTTAAAGATATTTTTTTTACTTATACGTATATAAAATCCTAACTAATATTATAAATGCGAAAGTAACTCTGTCTGTCTGTCTGTTACGGTTTCACGCTAAAACTACTGAACCGATTTAAATGAAATTTGGTCCAAAGAAAGGCTGGAGCCTGAGAAAGAACATAGGTTACTTTTTAACCGACTGCAAAAAAGGAGTTCCACGCGGACGAAGACGCGGGCAGAAGCTAGTAAAATATATATCATCTAAGTTTAGACATAAATATTTAGGTATATTCTAAAAATTCTAACTCTAAGGTCTAAGCATACAATATTATGACGTCACGACTTTGGCCAAGTCACGTCGAGTTATCAGACATACTCTAATCATAATTAGCGCTTTTGTTTCAGAACTCAAACTGGCGACGTCACTTTACAAGGTCGTAACGACCGCTAACAAGGGCGTAGCGAGGATTTTGTTAAGAGGCGTAGGCAAACTAAGAATATATCTAACTAGCTGTCCGCCCCGGCTTCACACGGATCGTATTTTTTTATAGCCTATGTCACTCGGGAACTGTGTAGGTAGCTTCCCAACAGTAAAAGATTTTTTGAAATCGGTGGAGCCTATTCAATCCAAACAAACAAACAAACATTTCCTCTTTATAATATTAGTATAGAAAACAACTATGAACGGATTTAACTCGCGTATTTTATTTTATTTGCTGATAACACTTTAGCGTTAGACTACTATCAGCTCAGTCGTGCTACGATTATGGAAATCGTAAAGAATCCGAGACGTCAGCCAAGAAAATACGCGAGTTAAATCCGTTTATAGTTGTTTCATTCCAATATTGTCACTTATAACCTGTATTGGTCTGAAATAAATGTTTTTTTTTTCATTTCAGAGACTTTATCATAGTGTCTTTTTTACATTGTGTATTTTTTCTTTTTTTCTCCTGTAATTTTATTTTATATTTGACTCCTGGAAACCTTTACATTTCCAGTAAATTTAATTTAGTCTTTTGACATCTGGAGACCTTATACATCTCCAGTACCTATTGTTATTTTTATTTTTTTTTATTTTTCTCCTATTTTTTTTTTAAATGTAATTAGATTAAGTACATACATATTGTAATTTGTACATAATTTATTCTTAAGTGAAATTGTAATATTATTATATTGAAAAAATTATACCTCATTGAGTTTATTCTCGATTCTTCCCAAGAGGTTTTTTTTTTGCTGAATCGAAAAAGAATATTAATTTTAACGTTGACATTCACAAGTGCCTGTAAGAGCCTAGACTGAATAAATGATTATTTGAGTTTGCTTTGAGTTTATTTTGTAGGTACTATGTAGTGAGTAGTGATAAGTAGATGTGTAGACTTACGCATAAGTTTATTAGGTGAACTGATCTCTAACGCTACCTATAAATAAATACATATAGACATCCAAGACTCAGATACAAATGTTTGTGCTCATCACACGCAATAAATCGCCAGAGTATTTCATTGTGTGAATACCCACAGGACACATCTAACAGCTAATAAAATAATAGAATTTTATCACACACATTATTAAATCCCTATGGGGTCAAAATTGTCTTTGTAACTTGACCCCAGCGGGACTAGACCCCATCTTCACTCCTACAAAAAAACATTAAACAAAGAAAATATAATAATGATGCCTTCGCGATTATTACACACTAGCTTCTGCCCGCGACTTCGTCCGCGTGGAACTCCTCCTTTTTGCAGTCGGTTAAAGAGTAGCCTATGTCCTTTCTCAGGCTCCAGACTTTCTTTGTACCAAATTTCATTTAAATCGGTCCAGTAGTTTTAGCGAGAAAGCGTAACAGACAGACAGACAGACAGACAGAGTTACTTTCGCATTTATAATATTAGTAAGGAAGTAAGGATTGGAATGAAACAACTTTAAACGGGTTTAACTCGCGTATTTTATTTTATTGACTGACGTTTCGGAACCTTTACAGATTCCATAATCGACGCACTGAGCTGACAATAGTATGCTAAAGTGAAGTGAAGTTCCAATGTATAATAACCGCGAAGGCATCAGAAATTATCAGTATTAATAATTTCTGATGCCTTCGCGGTTATTACATAGGGTTGTAACCCATTCCCCCTTACCTGAAGTCCATGAGTCTTCAGCCAGTGGTTCACGAAGACGGTATTTGCGTCTGTAATGAGAATAACATCCCAGCCCTCAGCGGCGAGGGTGGAGATCAGCTCCACCGCCCCCCGGGTCGCAGCCATCGAGCTGATGCTGGAGAGGATCTCGCACTGGCTGAGACCCGCGGAGTACGCGTGCTGGAACACCTGGATAATATTTAGTCTATTTTATGATAATAGTCATAATAATAATAGTGAACCTGGGGATAAAAATTCTTAGTCTTTTTCACAATATCTATACTAATATTATAAAGCTGAAGAGTTTGTTTGTTTGTTTGAACGCGCTAATCTCAGGAACTACTGGTTCGAATTGAAAATCCTTTTTTTGTTGGATAGACCATTTATCGAGGAAGGCTTTAGGCTATAGCACGCTGCGACCAATAGGAGCGAAGAAACAGTGGAAAATGTGTAAAAAACGGGTAAAATAATTATTCCACGCGGATGAAGTCGCGGGCACAGCTAGTTATTAATAATAATAATACTGAAACACCTTGTGATAATAATCTTAGTCTATTTTATAATAAAAAAAAAATAAAAAAATGCAATAATAATACCGTCTTCATACGGGTGCTATGTCAAAGAAAGATTTACTTAACTACCCATATGTTTTGAAAATTTGAAAAAAAAAAAAACAATAAAAAAAATCTCAAAAAACACAATACGAAGTTCGCCGGGTCAGTAAGTACCTTTATATTAATCCTTCTCTTATCTTATCTTTAATCATTGTTTTAACGGTACAAGAGCAAAGTTAATATTGTATTAGGTAAGTGATACAGTAGTTAAGCTAATATTGTATTAAGTGATAACATTAATAGGTTAAAATATAAACGGAAGTATGTATGTCTGTCTGTTAATATAACCGACCATCAGTGGCGGTTTTGTACTAAAGCACAGAAATCCATACATAGTATAAAATGAAGTTGCGAAGGGCGCCCAAAATGTGTTTGTTACCTAGGATCTCAAAAACTACTATATCAATAGCTATGCGGTTTTCAATAATGGAAAGAAGACATTCCAGGGATTCTATAGGTGTATAATTTAGGTGTACCTACTTAAGAAATTATTAGAGTAATCGTAACAGTTATCAGACGGACGGAAGAAAAACGAGCTTTTTGGAGGCTTGCATTGCGTGCGCTGCTGAAATAACTCAAAATACAGAATAACAATGTATGGGGGAATTATTCTTCTCAAAAAGTTCTATAAAAAAAGTCTGCGATAGCATATGTCTATCCTTTAAGGTTTAGCCACAATAACGATTTTAGTGGTGTTAATTGGCAACTTATTATCACTTTGAATTGGAAGGAGTTTCTATTTTCATAACTACAGCTGTAAAAGTCGAATATCCGAGCGAAGCCGGAACCGCGGGCTGCTAGTTAATATATAATATCTAAGGAAGTATATCTATACTAATATAATAAAGAGGAAAGGTTTGTTTGTTTGGATTGAGCAGGCTCCAAAGAAAAAATCTTTCACTGTTGGGAAGCTACACTATTCCCGAGTGACATAGGCTATATTATATTTGAATAAATTATTAAACTACTAAACCGATTTTCATTAAACATAGCTAAGAACACTCCCGACATAGTCACCTTTCAAACTCGGATCATGCGTTAGGGAGCTATGATGCCACAGACAGACACACACACACACACACACACACACACACACACACACACACACACACAGAGACACAGACACACACACACACACACACACAGACACAGACAGACAGACACGTCAAACTTATAACACCCAGTCGTTTTTGCGTCGGGGGTTAAAAAATAACGATATAGTGTAAAGTACTCATCGTGCGCAAACGAAGTCGCGGGCAGAACATTCTATTTAAGAATTTCTGATGCCTACGCGGTTATTACACATTGGAATGAAACAACTATAAACGGATTTAACTCGCGTATTTTATTTTATTGGCTGACGTTTCGGAACCTTCACAGTTTCCATAATCGTAGCACGACTAAGCTGATAACAGTCTAAGGAAGAAGCTTTTTATAACATACTAGCTATCCGCCCTGGCTTCGTCCGGATCCCTTTTTTTTATAGCCTATGTCACTCGGGAATAGTGTAGCTTTCCAACAGTGAAAGAATTTTTCAAATCGGTCCACTCGTTTCGGAACCTATTCAATCCAAACAAACAAACCTTTCCTCTTTATAATGTATAGACAATGTATAGTATATATCTGCAATGTCATAATGACACGATGCGTCTGTTTATATATGTTTATATGCAAGCTAGTAAACGTTAAGCCCACGTGTTTTGGCAGGAGCCCCGGCCTTCGCTGCCGGACTTGGCAATGACTTTAGGGCTTCGGTGCCGGCCACGAGCTGAAGCGAATTTTGACCGATGGAAATATTTCGCTGCTCTCAGGGTCAAAAGTATTTTTTAATTGTACATAAGTAGTTAGTTATTGTAACTTTTTATTTGTATATTGAGTCATGGAAATAAAGGCTAATATTATTACGGTTATTACACACTAGCTTCTGCCAACGACTTCGCCTGTGCACAATAAACACCCAAATTTTCTAAAATATTTTAAATGTTTAATGATTTCCGATAAAGAACTTTCACACAAATAAACACGCGAATTATTTTTTTAATCTATACTAATATTATAAAGCTGAAGAGTTTGTTTGTTTGTTTCTTTGTTTGAACGCGCTAATCTCAGGAACTACTGGTTCTAATTCAAAAATTCTTTTTTTGTTGAATAGACCATTTATCTATACTAATATTATAAAGCTGAAGAGTTTGTTTGTTTGTTTATTTGTTTGAACGCGCTAATCTCAGGAACTACTGGTTCTAATTCAAAAATTCTTTTTTTGTTGAATAGACCATTTATCTATACTAATATTATAAAGCTGAAGAGTTTGTTTGTTTGTTTGAACACGCTAATCTCAGGAACTACTGGTTCGAATTCAAAAATTCTTTTTTTGTTGGATAGAGCATTTATCGAGGAAGGCTTTAGGCTATATAACATCACGCTGCGACCAATAGGAGCGAAGAAACAGTGGAAAATGTGTAAAAAACGGGGAAAATATGAAGAAGTGACAGAAGACTTTGACAGATCTTTGACGAAACAATCGGACGGGCAGGACGACGTCTGCCGGGGCCGCTAGTGTAAAATACGCGAGTAGGCAAAAGTTTGCAACTTGCACTGTATTTCTTGGAAGCTGATGTAACCTCAGTTTTCAATGATCTCATGAATCACTTTTCACGTGCTCTGGCATTCCTTTTCACTCTTAATTCAATGTCAAGCGCACACTGATTATTAGCACCTGTTTATTTTTATACAATTTTAATTAAGTAAAAAAAATAACCGCCGAAAAAAAACTAAAAGGCGGTTAAATTTTTTTATTAAAAAGTTATTATTTTATAATTTTCTGTGGCCATAATTTATACAAATTATTACATGCTATATTTTTTTTAATTATTTTTGAAATAAGTAACTGCCTACCTTGTTTTTGATATGAACTTTTAGTGAATAATAAATTACCCCTATTTTTCACCCTTAGGGTAGGCTTCTTTTTTCAAAATTTTCATGGGATCAACTTTGAGGTATGTCCTATCCAATAAAAAATGAATTATCAAAATCGGACTACTCTGTAAAAAGTTACGAGTGGTTATTCGATACAATCGGTGCGTGAAAAATTTATTAATCATCCCCCCTTTTCCTACCCTTAGGGTTGGAATTTTTTTCGAAATTAAAATGGGACCAATTTCGAAGTATACTCTTTCCAATAAAAAAAGAATTATCAAAATCGAACCACTCTGTAAAAAGTTATGCGTGGTCATACATTGAGAACCTCCTCCGTTTTTTTCGTCGGTTGAAAAGGGATAAAATCCTAGTGGTTTTACCCACGACTCCCTTCATTTTTAGGTATTTATACATATGAATAGTTACAGAATAATAACGAGTGATAAGTACTTATTTTTTTTAAATTAAAATGAATCTATAGGTAATTAAGTACCTATATTAACGTAGGGTCTAAACTGTAAGTAGTTAGAAACTTGAAATTTTGCACAGGGGGGGTTACTTTTACAACGTAGGGGAGCACTAAGTAAGGCTTTTTTTTAAATCCTTCCCCCCCATGTGGTCAAACGGGGATGCTTAACGTGTGCAGACGAAGTCGCGGGCAGAAGCTAGCTACGATCATTTATTTAGACCATAAATTACCTAACAATAAATAGGTATGTATAGGTGTATAATTACCTACTTCATTCGCATTTTTTTCAGTAAGTAGGTATTAAAATTAAAATGATCCCGAAAGTAACTCATTCACTTAGACCGAAGCAAATAAAAAAAGTTAGGAGCCCACCGAAGTGTAGGTACCTATGTACCTACCTTTTCATTCCCGTTGACTGACAAAGTTTCCATTCTTATAAAATACTAGCGGTTCGCCCCGGCTTCGCACGTATCCCTATTTTTTTTTAAATATTCTATAGCCTAAGTTACTCAAGGTGAACGTAGCTTCCTAACAGTGAAAGAATTTTTCAAATCGTCCAGCCGTTTTGGAGCCTATTCAATCCAAACAAACCTTTCCTCTTTATAATATTAGTATTAAAAATACAGTTTTTGACTTACATCGTTCATATAAGGAGTCCAATCTCTGTTCTCAGCTTCCCAGTCCGGAGGCGGCTGTTTTTCTCTCAACTTTCTTATAATTGTGGCGTCAGAATCATCATCAACTATCGTATGGTCGAAGTCAAAAACCGCTAAAGCCATTTTTCTAAATGCGTGCGTGTTGTGTCGTGGTTACGTGAATACTGCGGCAAGGACAGTAGTTCCCGGTCTATATTATAACATGCGCAAATTGTAGCATCATTTTTTCTATTTTCCGCTTTGGTTTTAGTACGGAAAAGTTCGGATGCTCCGATGCTGTCATCTGTGACGTATGAACTATGAACAGCTGATTCTTGAGGCGTATTTTAGTATTAAGCAAATAGTTATACGGTGTCGATTGATTCATTTATGTAAAATTCGTTTTATATGTTTTTTTCTTGTTTAATTATAATATTTACTTAGTTGAATTTTTTGTTATATTTTTTATACATTTTTAATTTCTCGTTAATTTATGGTGCGAAAAAGAAAGTTTGGCTTTGGAATGTCGGAATTAAAAAAAAAGTTGACAGATAAGAATTTTGACATAACCTTATATGCTCATTTTTGCGTGAAAATTACGGTTTTTTTGTGAATTTTGTGTCAGAAATGGCTTCAATAACTGCGTATTCGGTGGGCAAACTCGCTAAATACGTGACAGAGTCCACATTTAGGAATTTACGCTCTAATGTATACAGGTAACCGTTGCGCAATCAGAATAGAGATAACCTACAAATTTTAATATCTTATAATGGTATTTTCAAGTGTTTATATAAGTTATAAGCTATTCTTTATTACAATAATTCCTATATATTTGTCTCTAATCTATCTTTTATATAAATTAAGTTCATATTTTGAACATAAATCCTTATTTCATGCCGCCAATTTTAGTCAGTTTTTCGCATTTCCTAGCATGAATTTTAACAAATAAATACGTATGAATCTCTAAAATACACATTTCCGTTACGAATTCGCTTTCCAAACACTTATATGTAACATTTACATTATTGCATCAGAAAATAAAATTGTATGTATTTTAACCACAGTTAAAATATATCATATTATTGTTCTTATGCTCATTATATTAACAGTCATTAGGATTGCTATGAAACAAATATAACATATTTACAGTCATATAAATTTTATGCTTATGTTTAGAGAACTTTACAATACCCATATTCATAGACTGAGCTATTATACACTAGCGGTTCGGCCCGGCTTCGCACAGATCCCTATTTTTTTTAAAATATTTTATATAGCCTATGTCTCTCAGGAATAGTGTAGCTTCCCAACAGTGAAAGAATTTTCCAAATCGGCCCAGTCGTTTAAGAGCTTATTCAATCCAAACAAACAGACTTTTCCTCTTTATTAAATTAGTATAAGTATAGAAATATGTGTTCAAAGACTATCGTAATTGAAAAATCCAAATTCTACAGAAGTACAACCCGAGGCTACAGTACAGAGGAGGCTGCGGAGAAAGATGCAGCCGACAAGCTCCCGACGACCATCGAGGAGTGTCACAAACAGATAGAAACACTCACCGGAGAAGTGAACACACTTAAAACACAACTGAAAGACTATGAGGTGAGAGATATATCGCACACCTAGATCTAAAAGGAACTAACTCAAAAACCAGAAGATTTGAGTTATGCACACCATCAGATTCCAGCAAAACCCACCTGCACTAAAACAGATTGCAGCTAATATAACTCTGCTAGCTTTATAATAAAAAGTATAAATTTATACAGAAAACTCATGCGTGCATATGGACATATTAATCAGTTTCTCGCCTCTCCTGAAAAAGTACCTTTTTTGAGTTAGCTCTCTTTAGATCTAGGTGTGCAATATGTGTAAAGATCAGATTAATTTGCTTGTCAACTAGCTTGTGTTGGAATAACTAGTGTTATTCTGATGGGTAAGCTATATCAATGTAAAGTTTTATAAAAATCCATTCAGTAGGTCATTACATACAAACTTTCGTCTTCATAACTTCCTTATTATATTTGTGGGCTTTTCGAAAACTTTAGTTCCCATATTCGCAGCCAACAGCTGGCAATAGAAATTTAGTAAAATTTAAATTAAATAATTACATATAATTGATTGGAACAAAACAACTATAATGGATTTAAATAGTATGTTTAATTTTTTTTTTGCTGACATTTCGAAAACTACAGTTCCCAAATTAGTACGACTAAGCTGACTATAGTCTAACGCTAAATTATAGTCATTTAATTCCAATCTATACTAATATTATAAAGCTGAAGAGTTTGTTTGTTTGAACGCGCTAATCTCAGGAACTACTGGTTCGAATTGAAAAAAACTTTTTTTGTTGGATAGACCATTTATCGAGGAAGGCTTTAGGCTATATAACATCACGCTGCAACCAATAGGAGCGAAGAAACAGTGGAAAATGACATATGTAAAAAATGGGGAAAATAACTATTCCACGCGGACAAAGTCGCTGGCAGAAGCTAGTGTGTAATAACTGCGAAGGCAGTTTATTTTATATGTTCACTAGCGGCCCCGGCAGACGTCGTCCTGCCCGTCCGATTGTTTCGTCAAAGACCTGTCAAAGTCTTCTGTCATTTCTTCATAAGGTTTTATATTTTCCCCGTATTTTACACATTTTCCACTGTTTCTTCGCTCCTATTGGTCGCAGCGTGACGTTATATAGCCTAAAGCCTTCCTCGATAAATGGTCTATCCAACAAAAAAAGTTTTTTTCAATTCGAACCAGTAGTTCCTGAGATTAGCGCGTTCAAACAAACAAATAAACAAACTCTTCGGCTTTATAATATTAGTATAGATTGTTCACCTTACGAAAACTTACCAATATTTAATTTTTAGTACGACTGAGCTGTCAATAGTCTCAAAAGTGATTTTATTTATTTCCAGGACAAATACAAGCGAGCCCTGGCGGACGGAGAGAACGTGAGGCGTCGCATGTTGAAGCAAGTCGAAGATGCCAAGTCCTTCGCCATACAGAGCTTCTGCAAGGACCTGCTAGAGGTAACATACTACTGAGAGAGAGATACTAACCAAGACTTTAGTTTATTTAGGTCAATTACCAGGTAGTTAATGCAAAAAAAAACTTTTTAACCCCGCCAAAATGACGAGGTGTTATGAGCTGACGTGTCTTTGTGTTTGTGTGTGCTCCCAAACGGATGAACCGAAATCGGTTAGTGTCGTAGACAAAGATTTTTTTTTTTTTGTGTGTCCACAATTAAATTTTGTAACTTTAATTACCCTACTAATATTATATTATAAATGCGAAAGTAACTCTGTCTGTTTTTTACTCTTTCACGCTAAAACTGCTAGACCGATTTAAATGAAATTTGGTACTTACAAAGAAAGTTCCACGCGGACGAAGTCGCGGGCAGAAGCTAGTCAGTAATATAAGTCATCATTGAAACCTCCACCCCGCCACTTTGATTTAAACTTATCTCTAAATTTACAAAATCACGTCACGGACAGACAGACACTAACAGATTTCGTACATAGAATAGTTTTCACCCCGGAACTGATCCCTTATGGGGGTGAAAGACGGGTGTATTCTTTGTGTCGGTTGGTTTGAAAACGTCCAATGCTATATCAAATTTTTAAACCCCATTAGGGGGGTGAGAAGGGGTAATAGTACATTACGCACCGAGGCCAGTAAAATAAAAAATGTCTCAGATCACATGTAATTGTCGTCCGAGGCGAGGCCGAGGTTGACAAAAATGTGATCTGAGGCTTTTTTATTTTACTGGCCGAGGTCAGTATACTATTTTTCTGTTCGACGAAGCCAGAAAGCGGCAATTTCATTTAGCGCGTAAAAAAGTTGGCGCTTTCTGGCCGGAGGACGGAAAAAAATGTTGCCGTCCCTGTTTTGATACAGTTTCTATTGGAATGAAACAACTATTAACGGATTTAACTCGCGTATTTTTATTTTATTTTATTGGCTGACGTTTCGGATTCTTTACAGTTTCCATAATCGTAGCACGACTGAGCTGACAATAGTGTAACGCTAAAGTTTCCGTTGTTCAGGTAGCGGACACGCTGTCGGCGGCCGCGGAGAGCGTGCCCGCGGGCGAGCTGGGCGCCGGCGGCGGAGCCCTGCGCGCGCTGCACGACGGCGTGCGGCTCACCAGGGCGCAGCTCACGCAGGTACACAGGCGTACATACATACATACACTGTGATGGATACAGTGTTGTCTATGTATGTACTTCCTACATCAAAAAGAGGCACTGTGTTGATGTTGATTCCCACTTGAAAATAAAACCCGTTCGTTACTTTGGAAGCAAATCAGCTTAATATTTTTTTCATTTTTTTCACTGGAACCTATATATGTATACTAAGGGAAATCTCTATAGCGCGATACAGAAAAACTCCCAGACCGGTACAGCGCCATCTATACGCAACTTCGGTACTACTAATCCCAAACAGTCTATACTAATATTATGAGGAGGAAAACTTTGTTTGTTTGGTTGTAATGAATTGGCTCAAAAACTACTGGACCATTTTTAAAAATTCATTCACAATACATTGTCATCTATACATACATACATTTAGCTGGATGTAGTGTTGTATGTATAAGCTAATCTCGTGTGGAACATACTACACTCTGGGCTGTCTTGTGGAACATATGACACTAGGCTCTCTAGTGGAACACACGGTACCCTAGGCTATCGTGTGGAACACACGACACTAGGCTCCCCAGTGGAACACACGACACTAGGCTCCCCAGTGGAACACACGACACTAGGCTCCCCAGTGGAACACACGACACTAGGCTCCCCAGTGGAACACACGACACTAGGCTCCCCAGTGGAACACACGACACTAGGCTCCCCAATGGAACACACGACACTAGGCTCTCGTGTGGAACGCACTAGGCTCTCTGGAACAGACCGAGCTCTCGTGTGGAACGCACTAAGCTCTTGTGTGGAACACACCAGGTTCTCTGGAACAGACCGAGCTCTCGCGTGGAACACACTGGGCTCTCGTGTGGAACGCGGTAGGCTCTCGTGAGGTATACTAATATTATAAAGCTGAAGAGTTTGTTTGTTTGAACGCGCTAATCTCAGGAACTACTGGTTCGAATTCAAAAAATCTTTTTTTGTTGGATAGACCATTTATCGAGGAAGGCTTTAGGCTATATAACATCACGCTGCGACCAATAGGAGCGAAGAAACAGTGGAAAATGTGTAAAAAACGGGGAAAATATGAAGCCTTATGAAGAAGTGACAGAAGACTTTGACAGATCTTTGACGAAACAATCGGACGGGCAGGACGACGTCTGCCGAGGCCGCTAGTATATACATAAAGCTTACTTCTCTAGTGTACCTACTTAATATGTGCTTGCCCCCGGCAGGTGTTCACGCGGCACGGGCTGGTGGCGGTGTCGCCGCTCAGAGAGAAGTTCGATCCGAACTTACACGAGGCGTTGTTCCAACAGGTAAATTATCCATTTATATAACTAACTAATATTATAATTATGCGAAAGTATCTGCTGCCGTACCTAATTACTATTTCCACGCGGACGGAGTCGCGGGCAAATGCTAGTATATGTGATCGCGGCATTACGCTAAAATGGCTGGACCGATTTCACAAATTCTTTTTGCGTTTTGTTTATTATGAGGAGACGGTTTTCAAGTAACAAAATAAATAAATTTGAAAATATTTTGGAATGAAACAACTGTTAACGGATTTAACTCGCGTATTTTTATTTGATTTTATTAGCTGACGTTTCGCTAGTAACGCCCCCTATTAGGTTTTAATTGTACTGTATAATAGTATTTTTTTTTGCGTAAAATGTAACATTAGTACCTATTTCATAATTCAGAATAGAGTAGTTTTTCAAAATTTGTAATTTAAATATAAGGTAGTTTGCATAACTGTATAAATCACTATAGCGTTAGACTATTGTCAGCTCAGTCGTGCTACGATTATGGAAACTGTTAAGAATCCGAAACGTCAGCTAATAAAATAAAAATACGCGAGTTAAATCCGTTAATAGTTGTTTCATTCCAATGTGTAATAACCGCGAAGGCATCAGAAATTATTTTGAAAATATTTTTTTTTTTTTTTTTTTGTTTTTCCAGGAGGTGGAGGGCGCCGCCCCCGGCACGGTGGTGGCTGTCAGTAAAGTTGGATACAAACTGCACGAGCGGTGCGTGCGGCCGGCGCTCGTCGGCGTGGCCAAGGGCTCCTCTTAGGAACGTATTGATACCCTCTTGATACCCGGGTGTCGAACGAGATGCTCCCCGTGAGACCGAGATGATACCCGGGTATCAAATTAGATGCTCCCCTTAGGACCGCGATGATACCCGGGTATCAACTTAAATGCTCCCCTTAGGACCGCGATGATATCCGCGTATTAACTTAGATGCTCCCCTCAGGACCGCGATGATACCCGGGTATCAACTTAGATGCTCCCATTAGGACCGCGATGATACCCGGCTATCTACTAAATGCTCCCCTTAGGACCGCGATAATACCTGTCTCATAATACCCGGGTATCACCCGAGATGCTCCCCTTAAGACCGCGATAATACTCGCCTCTTGATACCCCGGGTGTCACTCAACATCTAACCATTATTACGTGTGGAAAACGAAATTCTATTAAGTCCGCCATCTAGATTTAAAAAAAATATTCGACACGTTTATTTTTCTTTTCCGAAACGGAACAAAAATGACAAAGAAAAAAGAAAAACTTTAGAAGCGCTTGTCTGTGTCATTTATTATTCTATTGATAGTAAAAATACGTGTACAATTTTCTTTAATCAGTGTAAGATGTTAGGTTGTCTTAAGGCTCGTATTGATATGCATCTTGAGTGTAACCTAAGTATCATCTGTGATGCTCCCCTCAAGACCGCGATGATACCCGCCTACTGTCGATGGCACCCGGGTATCAAGTTATTATAATTTATACCTAGTATGAATTCCACGAATATAGTCCCGTTTTTCAGTACATATATATTACGTATTATATATTATATATGTATGTAAAGATGTTATATTTGTACCAAGAAACAGAAAATGGAGATCTCAGTGGGTCTTTGAGTATATGGGTTCGAATCCCACTGGGGTCTTAATTTTTAGCCGTTATTTTTTTTTCTAGATTTACGCACATAATATATCATAAATGATATCCCAAAGATATTTTTGGTCTTTTTTTTGTATTTAGTTTAATGCATTTATATATATTTTTTCTATATAAATTTAGTTTCATTTTGATTTTACGAAAAAGGTGAAGTCTGAGCTTAGATTAGAAAGGGCCAAGTGTGTGTTGGGCTCAGTAATTTGCATATTTTGGTCTGTACAGTTATGTTTTATAATGTCCCGGTAAAGTTACGAATAACTTATATATAAATTATCTGCTAGGTGTGTTGAAAATAATAATTTCTGATGCCTTCGCGGTTATTACACATTGGAATGAAACAAATATTAACCGATTTAACTCGCGTATTTTATTTTTTTGGCTGACGTTTTGGAACCTTCACAGTTTCTAATTCACTTTAGCGTTAGACGATTGTCAGCTCAGTCGTGCTACGAATATGGGAACTGTAAAGTTTTTGAAATGTGAGCCAATAAAATAAAAATACGCGAGAACTGGTTTGTTTTTAGTGGTTTCATTCCAATATGTAGAAAATAGTTTAACTTTTGTTCAGTTTAGCAAAAAATAGTTTTTTTTACTTATCGCAATAAAATATATGTACACAGTACATAATATTATATCGGTTTACTCGTAATTTATTTGGACAATATGAAAATGTAAGAATATTTTTGGTACCCATACAATGTAGTGAGTGTATGTATGATGTATGGTGGTAGTTGTTAATAAATGGATTATCTTGTTAATTGTGTTTTAATTTAACTCTTTGGGTGCGCATGATGCACATGTGCATCATGGAATTGCAGACCCCCGCGGCGCATGATGCACATGTGCATCATGGGTTTACAGTACCTGCCATGCGCATGATGCACATGTGCTACATAACAAAAATTGATTTTGCCATAGTATTTTGTTTAATCATATTTTTTTTTTGGGTGGGATTGGGTTGTTGACAAAGAAATCTAACTAATACGATTTTTTAAAGTTATTATTTCCTTGTAAGTTCAGAAAAAAACACTTCAAACTTTGACCATTGGTTTTCAGTATATTTAATAAAGATTTTTTTTCTTTTGTTTAGATAAATCTGAAGGTTAGTTATAATCACAAAAATATAAACAGTTATTTTTACAAAACATCAATATTTTCACCTTATAATAGCATGATAACTACGGTGCATCATTGCGCCGCAAGGGGACTGTTCTTGTCAATACACGAAGTTAAATCAACTAACTATCACTACATAGTATAAAACAAAGTCGCTTTTTCTGTCCCTATATCCCTATGTACGCTTAAATCTTTAAAACTACGCAACGGATTTCGAAGCATTTTTTATAGATAAGGGTGATTCAAGAAGGTTTATAGCCGTGTGAAGCCGGGGCGGGTCGCTAGTTAGATAAAAGTTTATCAGCATACGTCTTTATAATAATTATAAGGAACAGGTATAAAAAAAAACAAGTGTTTTATATTAATTAACCATAATTATATTTACGCATGTCACTCTCTATGTCTGTATGTATGTTTGCTCGCTCTGTCTGTCTCTCATTCTCTCTGCCGTGTCTGCATGTATGTATATGTGTCACTGCCTTGTCTGTATGTATGAATGTCTCTCACTCCCCTTGTCTATATGTCTCTCGCTCACTCCTCCGCCCTCGCTCGTCTGTCTGTCTGACTGTGTATTTGTCTGTATGTCTAGAATCCGTCTATATGTCTTCACTGTCTCCGCCACGTCTGTCCGCCCCTCTCTTGACCGTCATGTGTCTCTTCTGTCTCTCTGGCTGCATGTGTCTATCTCTATCTGTCTGTGTGTTTGTCTGTCCGTGTGTCCGTGTGTGTGTGTGTGTGTGTGTGTGTGTGTGTGTGTGTGTGTGTGTGTGTGTGTGTGTGTAGAACCCGTCTACACGTCCCTCTCTTCACTCTCTGTCTGTCTGCGCCACCCTCCCGTCTCTCTCTCTCCCGTCTGTGTGTGTCTGTCTGTGTGTGTGTGTGTCTAGAACCCCTCCTGGTAGTGCTTGGAGTCGAGCCGGGCCTGCAGCAGCTCGAGCTGGCGGCGCGCCTCGCACTGCGGGAAGTTGTTCAGCTCGTAGTACTGCGGCGCTATCCGGAGCAGCCACTCAGCTGGAAACACAAACAGATAGAGAGAGAGAATCCTAACTAATATTATAAATGCGAAAGTAACTCTGTCTGTCTGTTACGCTTTCACGCTAAAACTACTGGACCGATTTAAATGAAATTTGGTACAAAGAAAGTCTGGAGCCTGAGAAAGGACATCTAGGCTACTTTTTAACCGACTGCAAAAAAGGAGGAGTTCCACGCGGACGAAGTCGCGGGCAGAAGCTAGTTTAATATAAATTGGTTGTAACGAATAGTCTCTCAACTCAAAAACTACCGGACCGTTTTTAACATAGGCAATAAAATATACTGATTTTTTTTTAACAACACACCCCGTCGTTTTTGCGTAGGGGATTAAAATTTTAACATAAGGGACACTTAATACTATTTTGGATGTACATACTTTTGTTATTAATTAAGTACCTAATAAGTACAAACTAGTTTTAAATTTCCCCCCTGTTATACTTACGCCTGACGCCTTAAACCACTCCGGAAACTAAAACACGAAAAAAAAATCCCAAAAAAAAAATTTTTTTTTTTTTAATCCTCACGTTTGATAACCTGTGACGGTGCGTATGTAGTTCTTGGTGGTGGTTTTTCAATTCACCTGCCTTTAAAAGCCTGTTGCGGTCTAATGAACTTTCCTTCAAAATTTTTTTTTTGGAGAAAAACTTTTTTTTCTTTTCTTTTTTAGTTATTCACTTACTTTTGACGCCATAGACCACTCCGGAACTGGAAAACTCGAAAAAAAAAATCTAAAAAAAAAAAGATTTTTTTTTTTCTTTCTGTAAATCACTCACGTTTGATATCGGTGACGGTGCGTATGTAGTTCTTGGTGGTGAGCACGAACTCGTTGTATATCACCCAGTCCGGCTTGTGGTCGAGGCACGTGGAGGGGTGCAGCTGAACCACCTGGTTGTCTTTCACACTAACGTCATAGTAATACATGCTAGGAACGAAATGACAAAAAAAAAAAAGAAAAAAAAAATACTTTTTACAATCCACCTGCCTTTAAAAGCCTGATGAGGTCTAATAAAAGTTGCCGACTGAAAAAAAAAATTTTTCGAATTTTTTTTTTTGGAAAAAAACTTTTTTTTCTTTTTTTTTTTTAAGTTCTTTACTTACTTTTGACGCCTTAGACGACTCCGGGACCGCAAAACTCCAAAAAAAAAATTTTTTTCATTTTTTTTTTACTTTTTTTGTTTTTTTTTTCGTTTTTTTTTCTCAAATACTCACGTTTGATATCGGTGACGGTGCGTATGTAGTTCTTGGTGGTGAGCACGAACTCGTTGTATATCACCCAGTCCGGCTTGTGGTCGAGGCACGTGGACGGGTGGAGCTGCACCACCTGGTTGTCCTTCACACTAACATAGTAACACATGCTAGGAACGAAATGACCAAAAAAAAGAAAAAAAAAATACTTTTTTTCAATCCACCTACCTTTACAAGCCTGTGGCAGTCTGATGAACATAGCTGACTCAAAAAAAATTTTTTTCGAATTTTTTTTTTGAAAAAAACTTTTTTTTTCTTTTTTTTTTAGCTCTTTACTTACTTTTGACGCCTTAGACGACTCCGGGACCGCAAAACTCCAAAAAAAAAATCTTAAAGAATGAAAAAAAAAAAAAAAAAAAAAAAAAAACTTTTTTTCTTTCAATCGCTCACGTTTGATATCCGTGACGGTGCGTATGTAGTTCTTGGTGGTGAGCACGAACTCGTTGTATATCACCCAGTCCGGCTTGTGGTCGAGACAGGTGGAGGGGTGGAGCTGCACCACCTGGTTGTCTTTCACAGTTAGATAGTGCCCTGTGCGCTCGAGGTGGGCCACCTGTTTTTATAATAAAAACAATGATTAATATAATAATTTCTGATGCCTTCGCGGTTATTACACATTGGAATGAAACAACTGTTAACGGATTTAACTCGCGTATTTTTATTTTATTTTATTTGCTGACGTTTCGGATTCTTTACAGTCAGCTAATAAAATAAAATAAAAATACGCGAGTTAAATCCGTTAACAGTTGTTTCATTCCAATGATTAATAATTAAAAAAGACACTTACAAGCTCTTATGTAAGCGTGAAGTTACTTTCGTCAAGGTCGAGCCCCCCCACCCCCCTTCTTCCAAATATATAAGATCACTAGCTTCTGCCCGCGACTTCGTCTGCGTGGAACTCCTTTTTGCAGTCGGTTAAAAAGTAGCCTATGTTCTTTCTTAGGCTCCAGACTTTCTTTGTACCAAATTTCATTTAAATTGATCCAGTAGTTTTAGCGTGAAAGCGTAACAGACAGACAGACAGACAGAGTTACTTTCGCATTTATAATATTAGTTAGGAATAGTTAGGATATTCGTGACCACAACTTAGGGAGCGTACAAGTATTACGTAACACAATTTAGGGGGAGGGGTGATATTTTAAAACTAAACAGGTTTTTGGAGCCTATTCAATACAAACAAACAAACCTTATTATATTAGTATAAATCCATACCAATATAATAAAGAGGAACGATTTGTATTTTTGTATGTAACGAATAAACTCAAAAATATATGAATATATTAAAAAAAGGGATCCGGGCGAAGCCGGGGCGGGACGCACGTATGGAATTTGGTCGGTTTGGGTGTTAAGTAACGTTCCCTTATCTTAAGTGTAAAAGTACTTATTTATCTATACTAATCTATATCTATACTAATATTATAAAGAGGAAAGATTTGTATTTTTGTATGTTTGTAATGAATAGGCTCCGAAACTACTGGACCGATTTCAAAAATTCTTCCACCTTTGGAAAGCCACATTATCCCCGAGTAACATAGGCTATATAATATCACGCTAGGTCTTATAGTTGCGGAGCAGTAACCGAAAATGTTTCAAAAACGGGGGAAAAGTATCGTTTCTGAGGCCTTCCGTGGCGTGCGCTGAGCATATAGTTAAAGTTATACAAAAATGCTTTATGGGTGAATTGTTCATCTTAACATTATCTTTAAAAAAAGTCTTAAGTCCCCCCGTGCGGAGCCGGGACGGGCCGCTAGTTAAGAATAAGGTGATTTCTATTAAGAATCCCTCGCCACGCTCACCTGCATGAAGAACCCGTTGACGAGCGCCTTCCTTATGTTTATATAATAATCTTTACTCGTGAACTCTGTGCTTGTTCTTTTTAAATTAAACCTGAAACAGAAAAAAATATATAACTAGGCTTCGTGGAGATGTGACGAGCTTGAGATTTTCTACCCGAGTCTTTGATGGATATTGAGAAATATATTTTTAGTCCACTTAAAAGTGTCGTGGAAAATGTGATTCTCTCTCTGTGTGTATGTCAGTTTGCGTGTCTCTCTCTCCGTCTCGCTGTCAGTATTACGTCTCTCTATCTCTCTCTGCATGTGTATGTATAGGTGTGTGTGTGTGTGTGTGTGTGTGTGTGTGTGTGTCAGTCACCCTATCTTTTTCTTTTTGTCTGTTCGCCTTTTTCCTATAGACATAAAGTCTCTCTCTCTCCGTCTCGCTGTCAGTATTATATGTCTGTGTGTCTCTGTCTCTCTGTCTGTCTGTGTGTCTCTCTCTCTCTCTGTCTGTCTGTATATGTATGTCTGTCTGTCTCTGTGTGTGTATATTCACCTGTCCATTATCCGGCTGAGCTGCTGCCGCACGTTGTCGCCGGACTTGAGCGAGCGGTAGTTTATGAAGTTGTCGTAACACCAGTGCGGGTCCTCCATGTCTGTCGACAAACAAACGAACAAACAAATTAATAAATAAAAAATATATTTCAATCACTAGTATTATAAAGATGATAGTTTACGAGTGCATGTATGTATATAAATATATTTTGTGTACAATCCTACCCAATATTGTAAACGCGAAAGTTTGTCAAAATGTATGGATGTGTGTGTAAGTATGTATATTGTGTCTCTTTCCCCCTCTCCGTGTGTGTGGGCACCACTCTCTTCATATATGGTGCGTGTCTTTCTCTCTCTCTCTCTCTCTCTATATGCGTATGTGTGATATGTGTCAGTGTGTACCTATGTCTATAGGGTCCTCTTCATATACGGTGCGTGTCTGTCTTTCTGGCTCTCTATGTGTATGAAAGATGCGTGCGTGTGTGTGTGTGTGTGTGTGTGTGTGTGTGTGTATGTCTATAGTTTCCCTCTCTCTCTATGCATGGCTGTGTGTGTCTGTATATGTATGTGTCAGTGTGTGTGTATGTCTCTCTCTCAATATGTGTATGTATGATATATGTGTGTATATATGTGTGTCTGTATGTCTGTCTCTAACTCTGTTTGAACGCGTGGTACACTTTGAGGTTCCTCTTTATATACGGTGGATGTCTCTTTCTATCTCTGTGTGTGTGTCTGTATGTATGTAATGTGTATGTGTGCCAGTGCGTCACTCTCTTTATATACGGTCTCTCTCTATCTCTCTACCTGTGTGTATGTCCCTATGTCTGTATGTATTATATATATATGTGTGTCTGTGTGTGAGTGTGTATGGTAAGAGGGTCCTCTTTATATACGTTGCGTGTCTCTCTCTCTCTCTCTCTCTATACATATTATATATATATATATATATATATATATATATATATATATATATATATATGTCTGTGTGTGTGTGTGTGTGTGTGTGTGTGTGTGAGTGTATGTGTCTGTCTGTCTCTCACTCACTCTGTTTGAACGCGTGGTACACGTTGAGCAGCGTGAGGTGGTCGCCGTCGATGTGCGCGAACCGCATCTTCGCCTCGTCGGCCGCCTTGCGCGCCTCGTTCGGGCGCACGAAGCACTGCGGCACTGACGGACAGACAAACAATACAATATCAGAATATATAGGGGGCAGGGATATCTATATTAATATTTATAAGAAGCTGACTTAACGACTGAAATATCAACGCAGAGCCTAAGGGTTAGAAACTAAAGTTAATTTCTAAAATTTGACCTCCTAGTGGAGTAAAACGTTAAAAGTTAATGAAATAATAAAGGTAGTGGGTGGATCTTCGAGCGTTTCGAACGCCGTCATTGTCCTCTACATATATATTTAAGAACAGAGTCAATAAGTAACAAACATTTGAGTGATATTATCCCCCGGTACTTAGTGCAGTCATTGAAGCGAAAAATACGGCCTTACCTCCGAATTTTTTTACTGTGAACCGATTTACATGAAATTTTTGGAATTAGGCACATCTTAACCTTAACTTCAAAAGTGAAAATGATCTGAACTCCGCCTATTATTTTTAAGGGATGTAAACAACCCCTTAATGGAAAAATTGTAATTGAGCCATTTTATCGCTAGAAAACATGTCTAATAGTAAGTGGTGAAATGGTAAAGTATTTTCTAACATAATTACCTCATATTAAAATTATTTTCAACCCCTTGAAAATCTTACAACCCTTGCAAACAACCCCCAAATTGAAAAAATCTGAAAAAAATACTTTGGTATGACATAAAAAGATGTAAGTATAGAGTAAGTAATATTTTATATTCTCTATAATAATTATCAAATTTTTAACCCCCTTTCAACCCTTGAATACTACCCCTTGATATTTTTTTTTTGATAAAATGAAAAGGATTTAAATATTATTCCACACTCTCGCAAACGATTATCATGATAATTCTTAAGCTTTTCTACCCTTAAAACTAACCTAATCTAACCTAAAAAAAAAAAACCTAACCTAACTTTTTTTTTTTTTTTTAGTGGGGAAATCCTCATTGATACCTTATGCCCTGGGGAAGGCAAAAGGTTTTCCAGACTCATACTGGCTCGCGGAAACCTAACCTAACCTATGTCTTAAATGTTTTACATTTCCGATTGCGATTTTAGGAATTACATACATTTCCTAGGAATTGTATACAATGACGGATTATATACATTTCCGTTAACATATACACATTACAATACTTGTGGGTCTATATTATACTGCGTACCTTCACATTGCTCCAATTATTCACACTCCGAAATTTTCAGTTACTAAGTAGAAAAAAATATGATAAGTTTTTAGACCATAGCTCCTTTAATTTTCACGCTATCACAATTTATAAAAAATCATTGTAAAGGTAATTACGTGGGTGGATCAAAAAGTACCCGCGTTAAGACAGAAAAATCTTTTTTTTTTAAGTTTTTTTTTTTATTTTTTAACATAATTTCCTTCGAGGTCTTTACACATAACCCCACTTTTTTAACCCCTCGAAAAGTATGTTTTTTCAAACCCTTTAAAATACGCTTCTGATTCGGCAACCATCTCTTCGTTTGAGCTGATTTTTTTAACCCCCGAGCCAAGTTTTCATGTTGAGGCACCAAAAGACGTCGTAGGACGTCAGATCGATTAATTATGGTGGGTGAAGCAACAATTCGTAGCGAAATTCCACTAATTTGACAGCGACAAACCTGGATGAACGTGCTGGTGCGTTATCGGGGCCATACAGCATTTTTTCTTAGCCAAATGGGGCCGTGTATTCTTAAGTTTTTTATCGAATCGGTCCAATAATTCACTATAATATTGCCCTGTGATAGTTCTTTCTTTCTGTAAGATGTTAATAAGGAATATTCCCTTCGAATCCCAAAAAAATCGTGGCCATGACTTTTCCGGCAGATGGGACCGTTTTCGCCTTCTTTGGAGGAGATTCATATGGGAAAATCTATTATTTGGACTCGCTTGGTCTCTAGCGTATAATAATAGACTCAGGTTTCGTTAACAGTCATAACTCGAGACAAAAACTCCATCGGGTTTCGCTTAAACAGATCCAAACATTGCTTTGACATTGACATTGAATCCGATTATTTTCATCTGTGAGTAAACGCGGCAGCCAAAGGGCGGACATCATTTTCTTGTGCAATTTATTACATAATATACTGAAAAATTTTCTGTACGACACGCCTACAATGTCAGCTAATTCGCAAACTTTAGTTCGTCGATCTGCGATAATCATGTCATGAACTTTTTTAATGACCTCTTCGGAAACCACGTCTGGCGGGCGACCTGGTCAGTCTTCATCAAAAACAGTTGTGTGCCACGTTTAAATTCATGGAACCAAAATCTGACGGTTATCACAGAAGGCGAAAGGCCCCCATAGACAGTATTCAACTTTACTTTTATTTCATCGCATGTTTTTCCATCTAAAAATAAAAACCGAATTACGAAACGATGTTGATCTTTTTCCATGTCACCGCGAAATACAACACTCTTGTGATAAAACTGGCCACTAAATAAATAGTAATGTATTGTTTTTAAACAAATATATATTTTTTAATTTCTAAATACCTTAAGTACACGATGATAATAACAACATAGCTCAACGACATCGTCTGTTTCCGAACGCGGGTACTTTTTGATCCACCCATGTAAGAGAGCTACAACATCCTGTATTGCAATATATAGTAAAAAACCTTTTTCTAAAACGGGGAAGGGTTAAAGGGCTTAAGAGAGGCAGTGATTGCGCTGCCACGCGCTCTTTAAACAATCACATTTCCGTCAATTTTTGTTTGTCAGAAAAAACAAAAAAACCAAATTGTTTGTCAGAAAAATACCTACATTTTTTATTCATACACTTTTATTGTTATCTGTCGTCATTCTTAAAATATTATGAAATAAACGTGGGATTTATAAAAATTTGAAAATTTTTTTTTTTAGTTAATCGTGAGTTTTTTGAAAAATATGTGTCCTGAAGCAGCCAAACTGATACTATCTATCAAACTCTTCATAATAAAGTTAATTCTAGGCGGAATACGATTAATTTTAATTATGGTGGAAATGTCACTTATGAAACCCATTGATTTTAAAGAAAAAACATTAGTTGTTCCCCTTATTTGCAATACAGCTCACTTATTTTACGTGCAAAAGACTTTTAATAGTGCTCATTTTAAAGCTTATTTCAAGCACTACAAAACCCTTTTATATTAGAATGCATAAAATGCATCTGCTCGCCGCTAGATGGCATTGACCACATCGATTAAATTTCAGGCAACATAAAAAACGGCTTTGATCTTTAATTTATAGCTTAATATTGCACTTAGAATACTGTATAAAAAACCAAATTGTTCATTGTTTTGCCTGCTACAATTTTGTTTGTTATAAAATTTTCGATAAAACGTATATTTTTGGAGATTTTTGCAAAAAACCAATGAAAAAGGTGAAAAAATTGCGAATTTTCAATTGCAAATAACTTGAAAAGTATTGAATTTTTTGAAAAACTTTATAGACGATTTTTTCCTTAAAATTAGGCCTTCTATCGATATCCGAGGTTATTTTGAAAAAAAAAATAATTGACCCCCGAGAAGGGGTGGCAATCACCCCCCGGGTGGTAGCGGAGTTCAAATCATTTTCACTTTTGAACTTAAGGGTAAGATGAACCTAATTCCAAAATTGTATGCAATTCGGTTCACATTAAAAAAAATCGGACCCATAATGCTTCAATGACTCCACTAACTGTTACAAATACTATTTCAATCGATACTTAATAATATTATTTGCAAACATTATAGATATATATGTAGAGGACAATGACGGCGTTCGAAACGCTCGAAGATCCACCCACTACCTTTATTATTTCATTAACTTTTAACGTTTTACTCCACTAGGAGGTCAAATTTTAGAAATTAACTTTAGTTTCTAACCCTTAGGCTCTGCGTTGATATTTCAGTCGTTAAGTCAGTTTTTTCTTATAAATATTTTTAACGTAGTGCTCCCCACTAAGAATTTTTGTAAATTCACCCCCTAAGGGGGTAAAACGGGGGTTCAAAGTTAGTATTAAACTTTGCCGATTTTGGAAGTTATTCGAATGAAATTCAGTATTAGATAGTTCTTCATCAAAAGTCATGAAACATGTAAAATATTTTAGAAAAATTCACCCCCCGAGAGTCAAATGGGAATGCTTATCGTGCGCAGACGAAGTCGCGGGCAAAAGAATACTATATACATGGACCGCTAGTCTTAAACATTTAAAAAGTAAGCAGATTAAAAAAAAATACTAATTCCGAAAAAATCGCAAACAAAAGTAAATCTTCTTGGCCAGCTGGGTGTCGAGGGGGAGCTCCACCCCCCGCCCCGAGGTCCGTCAGCTGCTCGTGTACAGCCTGCGTGTGTATACCTGAGAGCATGGCGGTGACGGACAGTATCTCGTTGGAGCAGTTGTGGTTGCAGCTCGCTATCAGCATCTTGGCCAGCTGGGGGTCGAGGGGGAGCTCCACCCCCCGCCCCGAGGTCCGTCAGCTACTACTCATGCTACTCGTGTACAGCCTGCGTGTGTATACCTGAGAGCATGGCGGTGACGGACAGTATCTCGTTGGAGCAGTTGTGGTTGCAGCTCGCTATCAGCATCTTGGCCAGCTGGGGGTCGAGGGGGAGCTCCACCCCCCGCCCCGAGGTCCGTCAGCTACTACTCATGCTACTCGTGTACAGCCTGCGTGTGTATACCTGAGAGCATGGCGGTGACGGACAGTATCTCGTTGGAGCAGTTGTGGTTGCAGCTCGCTATCAGCATCTTCGCCAGCTGGGGGTCGAGGGGGAGCTCCACCCCCCGCCCCGAGGTCCGTCAGCTACTACTCATGCTACTCGTGTACAGCCTGCGTGTGTATACCTGAGAGCATGGCGGTGACTGACAGTATCTCGTTGGAGCAGTTGTGGTTGCAGCTCGCTATCAGCATCTTGGCCAGCTGGGGGTCGAGGGGGAACTCCGCCATCACCGCCCCGAGGTCCGTCAGGTTGCCGTCGTCATCTGCACACATATACATATAGTGTATCAAATAGGTAGTTAGAATGTATATATTTATGTTTGTTACTCCATCAGGGGGGTTCGTCGCCCTCATGTTGGTCTCCGGGTCGGGGGGGACGGGGGAGTCGGGTGGTCTGCAGTAGTCTGCACTCACCGAGGGCGGCCAGGTAGTTGAGCGCCCTCATGAGGGTCTCTAGTGCCGGGGCGGACGGGGGGGTCGGGTGGTCTGCACTCACCGAGGGCGGCCAGGTAGTTGAGCAGCTCCAGCGCCCGCATGAGGGTCTCTAGTGCCGGGGGGGGGGGGACAAGGGGGTCAGAGGGGGTCTGCACTCACCGAGGGCGGCCAGGTAGTTGAGCGCCCTCATGAGGGTCTCTAGTGCCGGGGCGGACGGGGGGGTCGGGTGGTCTGCACTCACCGAGGGCGGCCAGGTAGTTGAGCAGCTCCAGCGCCCTCATGAGGGTCTCTAGTGCCGGGGGGGACAAGGGGGTCAGAGGGGGTCTGCACTCACCGAGGGCGGCCAGGTAGTTGAGCAGCTCCAGCGCCCTCATGAGGGTCTCTAGTGCCGGGGGGGACGAGGGGGTCGGGGGGGACTGCACTCACCGAGGGCGGCCAGGTAGTTGAGCAGCTCCAGCGCCCTCATGAGTGTCTCTAGTGCCGGGAGGGACGGGGGGGTCGGGGGGGTCTGCACTCACCGAGGGCGGCCAGGTAGTTGAGCAGCTCCAGCGCCCTCATGAGGGTCTCTAGAGCCGGGGGGGACGAGGGGGTCGGGGGGGTCTGCACTCACCGAGGGCGGCCAGGTAGTTGAGCAGCTCCAGCGCCCTCATGAGGGTCTCTAGTGCCGGGGGGGACGAGGGGGTCGGGGGGGTCTGCACTCACCGAGGGCGGCCAGGTAGTTGAGCAGCTCCAGCGCCCTCATGAGGGTCTCTAGTGCCGGGGGGCGGGGGGGGAGGCGGTTGTCGGGGGGGTCTGCACTCACCGAGGGCGGCCAGGTAGTTGAGCAGCTCCAGCGCCCTCATGAGGGTCTCTAGTGCCGGGGGGGACGAGGGGGTCGGGCGTCTGCACTCACCGAGGGCGGCCAGGTAGTTGAGCAGCTCCAGCGCCCTCATGAGTGTCTCTAGTGCCGGGGGGGACGAGGGGGTCGGGGGGGACTGCACTCACCGAGGGCGGCCAGGTAGTTGAGCAGCTCCAGCGCCCTCATGAGGGTCTCTAGTGCCGGGGGGGACGAGGGGGTCGGGGGGGACTGCACTCACCGAGGGCGGCCAGGTAGTTGAGCAGCTCCAGCGCCCTCATGAGGGTCTCTAGTGCCGGGGGGGCGGAGGGGGTCTGGGGGGACTGCACTCACCGAGGGCGGCCAGGTAGTTGAGCAGCTCCAGCGCCCTCATGAGGGTCTCTAGTGCCGGGGGGACGAGGGGGTCGGGGCGCACTGCACTCACCGAGGGCGGCCAGGTAGTTGAGCAGCTCCAGCGCCCTCATGAGGGTCTCTAGTGCCGGGGGGGGCCGCGGGGGCCGGGGGGCACTGCACTCACCGAGGGCGGCCAGGTAGTTGAGCAGCTCCAGCGCCCTCATGAGGGTCTCTAGTGCCGGGGGGGACGAGGGGGTCGGGGGGGTCTGCACTCACCGAGGGCGGCCAGGTAGTTGAGCAGCTCCAGCGCCCTCATGAGGGTCTCTAGTGCCGGGGGGGACGAGGGGGTCGGGGGGGTCTGCACTCACCGAGGGCGGCCAGGTAGTTGAGCAGCTCCAGCGCCCTCATGAGGGTCTCTAGTGCCGGGGGGACGAGGGGGTCGGGGGACTGCACTCACCGAGGGCGGCCAGGTAGTTGAGCAGCTCCAGCGCCCTCATGAGGGTCTCTAGTGCCGGGGGGGACGGGGGGGTCGGGAGGGTCTGCACTCACCGAGGGCGGCCAGGTAGTTGAGCAGCTCCAGCGCCCTCATGAGGGTCTCTAGTGCCGGGGGGGACGGGGGGGTCGGGTGGTCTGCACTCACCGAGGGCGGCCAGGTAGTTGAGCAGCTCCAGCGCCCGCATGAGCGTCTCCGGGGCGGGGGGGTCCATGAAGTCGAAGTGCACCAGGTCGTCGATGCCCAGTTTCTTCAACTGCAAAACTACAGACCCTAAGTTCGATCTGGAACGGAATGCACGCACCACGTGCCTGTTAGTTGTTGGAGTGGTCTCCTGCAGGCCGAAATGACACGTAACACTATGGGCGATAAGGTGCACAATACAATGTACGCAAAATTGTATTTAGTTAGCTATTAGAGTCTATTGCTTACAATAATGTGAATTATTTTAATATTAGGAATTGGTAAGATAAGCTTCATTATACACTCGGCGTCAAAAATATCGCCCCTCAGCGAAAATCAAATTCAAACAAATCTAGACGTTAGCGAAATTATGTCACCTAATTAATATTGGTATCAATTAAAAGCACGTTTAATGTGTTTTAAATTAACAATGTTTAATTTAAACTCAACATAATGGCTTGTGAATTAGAGCGTTTCCAAAAAAAAATGCATAAATGCTCCTTTGAAGGGTCGCTAGTTGTGCCCGTTTTCAGGGGTATAAAATGCCTGTAAGATGTCAAATGTCAATTATTCGCTATCCAGACGTCGAAGAGAATACATCCAAGGAACTCAAGCAAGAAACCAACCCTCGAACATGGAGACCACCGCTGCTGAATGAGTTCAAATGGTCGCACTATTGTAAGCAGGAGTTCGACAGTGCGATGTCGCTCGGCAACTCAATTTAAGTCGTCATGCTGTCCGCCGAGTAATTCAGCGGTTCCAGGAGACTGGGGGCTACATCAGAAGACATGGGGCTGGTCGGGGACGCTGCACATACGAAAGAGATGATCGCTTCATTGTGAAATCATTGCTACGCAATCGCTTCGCCAGTGGTGTTGAGGTGCAACAACGCCTCAGAGAAACTCGGACAACATCAGTTAGTGTCTCTACGGTTAGAAGAAGACTGCGGGAGAAGGATATTGAGGTTCACAGGGCTGGTACTGGCCCAGTGTTGACCACACAGCATCTCAGAGATCGATTGTAATTTGCCCGTGATCACGTTCATTGGACGTTTGAACAATGGAGGCAGGTTCTCTTTACCGATGAGACGAGAGTGCGTCTTTATTGCAACGATAGGCGGGCCAGAGTCTACAGAACATCGGGCGAACGATTCGCTCAAGCCTGTATTAAGGAGACGATTAAGGAGAGTGGGCTACGGAGGTGGCTCTTGCATGTTCTGAGGGGGCATATCTATAGACGGCAAAACCGACCTTGTCTGCGTCTCCAGGACTGGAGGACCTCGCGGCCAAGGGTCCCTGACTGCCCGCCGATACATTGCCGAGATCCTGGAAGAGCATCTGATGCCATATGCGGGTTACTTCGGCTCTAGGTTCACATTAATGCTCGCTCCCACGCTGCATTAATTGTTCGGGATTATCTGGAGGAGGTCGGGATTCCCATTTTGCCGTGGCCAGCCAGGAGTCCTGACTTAAACTCGATTGAACACCTTTGGGACGAGCTTAAGCGAAGGGTTCGGTCACGATATGCCGCCCCTACCACCCTGCAAGATCTTCAGAACGCAGTCATCGAAGATTAGGGCAACATTCCACAAGAAGACATCGTGAAGTTGGTGCGATCAATGAAAGACCGTTTGGAGGCTGTGATAAGGGCCAGAGGGGGTAACACTAGATTTTAAGTCAGTTTTAGGCACATTTTATTGAATTTTGGTATCCATTTATTGTTGCAAAGTTAAACTTGAATGAACTGTCTACAATGTCATTTCCTTTAATCTTTGAACCTAATGAAAAATCTTTTTATTTTGTTATTTTTCTTAAAAATACACTTTCTTACCTTTCAAATAATACCTAACAATCATATTGTTGTCCTTGATCAAATAGGGTTTAAAGTCGGTTGAAACGATTTTACGAGTAGGGGCGATATTTTTGACGCCGAGTGTAATTATACGCTTGGGGGTGTAATTCCTTTACAGATGGTCAAAAAGGAATCTGAGAGTGGGCCAAAAAGAGGATGTAATTGGATAAAAGGGAGTCAAAAACGGGGTTTAGAAAAGAAGGTTAAAAATGGGATGAATAAGAGGATGGAAGGAAGATCTAATAAATGCAGCATTTCGCTTTTATAAACCTTTGTGTACAGTCAAAAATAATTGTCGGGTAGGCAATTATACGATAAAGGAATGAAACGGGGTGAAAATGTTATAAATGGGGTACAAAGCTGATAAATAGGGGGATGAAACGGGTAAAAATGAGACTGAAAAGGGTTGAAAATTTGCCCGTAAAGGGAGTAAAAATGAAACCTAAGAAGATGAAAATACTACAGAAGGGGATGAAGGGTAAAGTTTCTGAAAGGGGGTGAAAATGAGAAAACAGGGTGTGAAATTTTAACTCAAAATCAATATACAAAATAGACTGATAGGGGGTGAAAAGTAGACAGAAGGGGGTGTTAGGTAGTCACTACAATGGGGTGAAAATCATACACAAGGGGGTGAAAAATAAAAAAAACTGCGGATGAAATTTCAACCCAAAATCGATATAAAAAAAACACATCCCCCCCCTCCCGGTCACCTCAGTATCTCCGGGTAGGTGTTGTCCTGCATCTCGTTCTTGTAGGCCTTCTCCGTGTAGAGCCGGAAGCACTTGCCGGGGCGCGTGCGGCCCGCCCGCCCGGCGCGCTGCTGGGCGGACGCCTGCGGGCGGGGAGACGGACATGGTAACTTACATACTAGCAATAAGCTTATGCTAAATTAATATTTGATTAGAGGGCTGGCGTGAAAACCAAAAATATTTCTTCCGTTTCTCCATTTTTTTTTCAATAAAACACACGGTAATACAAGCAACCAGTCTACTCTTAGATATTTTTCATATTCAACTGAACAGAACAGGGGGTGAAAGGGGGTGAAACCCAAAAAATCGTCTTCCACTAACCTTAGCCGACTATTTTTTGATATATAAAAAAAACATATTTGCTTATGGGTAATACGAGCAACGAGTCTACTATTAAATATTTTCCTGTTCAACCCCTAACGGGGTAAACAGAGGGGTGGAAAGGGGTGAATCCAGCAAGGACTCTCCTCTTATATATTAGTCAGGCGACACATATCAACGTATTTTTCATGTTCAACCCTTAACGGGGTGAACAAGGGGTGAAAGGGGGTGAAACACCAAAAAAATCCTGACAGTCCCCACTAACCACAGCCGATTTTTTTTTACAAAAAAAAACACATACCTTGCTAATGGGTGATACGAGCAGCGATTCAACCCGTATCCGGGGGTTGTACACCTTCTGCTTGGCGAAGCCGGGGTCTATCACGAACACGACACCGTCTATCGTTAACGACGTCTCCGCTATGTTCGTTGATACCACTACCTGTTAGAAAACATATATATATACTAATATTATAAAGCTGAAGAGTTTGTTTGTTTGTTTGAACGCGCTAATCACAGGAACTACTGGTTAGAATTCAAAAAATATTTTTTTGTTGTATAGACCACTAGCTTCTGCCCGCGACTTCGTCCGCGTGGAACTCCTTTTTTGCAGTCGGTTAAAAAGTAGCCTATGACCTTTCGCAGGATCCAGACTTTCTTTGTAACAAATTTCATTTAAATCGGTCCAGTAGTTTTAGCGTGAAAGCGTAACAGACAGACAGACAGACAGAGTTACTTTCGCATTTATAATATTAGTAGGGAATATTAGTAGGGATAATTTGATGCCTTCACGACTGAGCTGACAATAGTCTAACGCTAAAGTTGACTAATATGCGAGTAAACATCGTTGTTTCATTCCAAGGGGCCAAAAGTTCGTCACATGTAAAGGGGGGGGAGGGGCAAGGGGTGGGAGGAGTGCTAAGTTTCTTGAAATCACATTTCAAAATCTAATTTTCTGTCCTCCGGCTGCGCTAAATGAAATTGCCGCTTTCTGGCTTCGTCGAACAGAAAAATAGTATACTGACCTCGGCCGGTAAATAAAAAAGCCTCAGATCACATTTTTGTCAACCTCGGCCTCGCCTCGGACGACAATTACATGTGATCTGAGACATTTTTCATTTTACTGGCCTCGGTGCGTAATGTACTATTACAATTATAATGATACTAGCTTCTGCCAGCGACTTCGTCCGCGTGGAACTTCTCCTTTTTTGCAATCGGTTAAAAAGTAACCTATGTCCTTTCTCAGGCTCCAGACTTTCTTTGTACCAAATTTCATTTAAATCGGTCCAGTAGTTTTAGCGTGAAAGCGTAATAGACAGACAGACAGACAGACAGAGTTACTTTCGCATTTATAATATTAGTAGGGATTTGGACCAAGACAAGAATATCGATCAAATTATACAGCCTATCTATACTAATATTATAAAGAGGAAAGGTTTGTTGGTTTGTTTGTTTGTATTGAATAGGCTCCAAAACTGGGCCGATTTAAAAAATTCTCTCACCATTCCAAAGCTACATTATCCACGAGTAACATACGCTATAGAAAAAAAGGGATCCGGGCGAAACCGGGGCGGCCGCCAGTCATTTATAAAGAGAAAAGGTTTGTTTGTTTGTATTTAACTTATAAACTCAAAAAGTACTGGACCGATTTGAAAAAATCTTTCACTGTCGGGAAGCTACACTATTCCCGAGTGATATAGGCTATAGAAAAAAAGATGATCCGTGCGAAGCCGGGGCGAACAGCTACTATTATTATTACTTATAAAGAGGAAAACTTTGTTTGTTTGGTTACAATCAATGAATAGGCTCAAAAAACTACTGGACCGTTTTTAAAAATTCTTTCACCATTACAAAGCTACATTATCCACGAGTAACATAGGCTAAATTTTATTTTGGAAAAAAATTAGGGATCCGTGCGAAGCCGGGGCGGGTCGCTAGTGTCTATTATCTTACCTTCCTCCCTATAGCCCCGTTGGCTCTATTGGGTGGTGCCGGTTCGAATATCCTCTGCTGCAAATTGGGGGGGAGAGTGGAGTATAATGGTATACACTTCAACTCCCCAGCATCCGGACCCAGGTTGTCGATCTCCCTTTTGATCCTCTTACAAGCGTCTTCTATCTCTTCTTGGCCTGTCAAATTAATATAATAATTATATCTATACTAATATTATAAAGCTGAAGAGTTTGTTTGTTTTTTTGTTTGTTTGTTTGAACGCGCTAATCTCAGGAACTACTGGTTCGAATTGAAAAATTCTTTTTTTGTTGGATAGACCATTTATCGAGGAAGACTTTGACAGATCTTTGACGAAACAATCGGACGGGCAGGACGACGTCTGCCGGGACCGCTAGTTAGTATATATTGGAACTAGCTCCTGCCAGCGACTTCGTCCGCGTGGAATAGTTATTTTCCCCGTTTTTTACACATTTTCCGCTGTTTCTTCGCTCCTATTGGTCGCAGCGTGATGTTATATAGCCTAAAGCCTTCCTCGATAAATGGTCTATCCAACAAAAAATGGTTTTATCAATTCGAACCAGTAGTTCCTGAGATTAGCGCGTTCAAACAAACAAACAAACAAACAAACTCTTCAGCTTTATAATATTAGTATAGATGAAACAACTTCAACGGATTTAACTCGAGTAAGTATTTATTTTTATTGACGTTTTGGTGCATTTACAGATTCCATAATCGTAGCACGACTGAGCTGACAATAGTCTAACGCTAAAGTAAAGGCTCCGAAACGTCAGCCAATAAAATAAAAATACGCGAGTTAAATCCGTTAATAGTTGTTTCATTCCAATGTGTAATAACCGCGAAGGCATTAGAAATTATTATATATATTAGTATAATTTTCTACTAGTTCCAGTCGGCGGCTCCGTCCGCGTGGAATTAGTAATTACGGCGGCATTACTTTGTTTTATTGAAGGCCGGTCGCGGAGCACAGCGAAAAACGTACGTTGCCCATTTTCTATTTGTCTCTGTCGCACGCGCGTAGTAATGGCGCACAGTAACCTTGAAGATCAGTTTTTCGCTGTGCTCGGCGACCGTCTTTTAGGAATTATATTTAAATAATATTATAAAGAGGATAGGTTTGTTTGTTTGGATTGAATAGGCTCCAAAACTCGACCGATTTCTAAAACTCTTTCACTGTTGGAAAGCTACACTATTTCCGAGTGACATAGGCTATAAAAAAAAGATGATCCGAGCGAAGCCGGGGCGGACATCTAGTAATATTATAAAGAGGAAAGGTTTATTTGTTTGGATTGAATAGGCTCCAAAACTCGACCGATTTCGAAAATTCTTTCACTGTTGGAAAGCTACACTAGTTCAGAGTGACATAGGCTATAAAAAAAGATGATCCGAGCGAAGCCGGGGCGGACAGCTAGAGTTTTAATAGGCATCGGACGTTATTACTCAACATACCCGTCAAAAATAACAATATATCCCCGGATATCTCCTCGCATATGTGAATCTGTACGACAGTTCTTATAGCAGCCTCCAGGTAGTCTCTCTCCGGCTGAGGAGTGTAGAATATCTCCACGGGGTGAGTGCGTCCTGGAATACAAAATAAATAAATTATAAATTTACAATAGATTAGATTAGATTTATTTCTCAAAATTTATACAATATTATAATTACACTAGCTTCTGCCCGCGACTTCGTCCGCATGGAACTCCTCCTTTTTTGCAGTCGGTTAAAAAGTAGCCTATGTCCTTTCTCAGGCTCCAGACTTTCTTTGTACCAAATTTCATTTAAATCGGTTCAGTAGTTTTAGCATGAAAGCGTAACAGACAGACAGACAGACAGACAGACAGACAGACAGACCGACAGACAGACAGACAGACAGAGTTACTTTCGCATTTATAATATTAGTAGGGATTATATAGTACATTACGCACCGAGGCCAGTAAAATAAAAAATGTCTCAGATCACATGTAATTGTCGTCCGAGGCGAGGCCGAGGTTGACAAAAATGTGATCTGAGGCTTTTTTATTTACTGGCCGAGGTCAGTATACTATTTTTCTGTTCGACGAAGCCAGAAAGCGGCAATTTCATTTAGCGCAGCGGCCACAAAGTTGGCGCTTTCTGGCCGGGGGACAGAAAAATAAATAAATTAATAATAGATTAGATTGATACATGAGTCAGTCATTTAAGCAGACAGTTTAGACACAGTCAGGAAGTCTCTACAGGCAGTCAGTCACTATACAGTCAGGCAGTCGCTCTAGACAGTCAGGCAGAGAGCGGGCGCGTGCAATGGCAGGGCGGCCGGGGCAGGCACTCTATATATTAGTGACACTGCGCGTATATGGAATGTACGCCCTCAATAGAGAGTCAGGCAGTCAGAAAGTCAGTCATTGTAGAGTCAGACACTATAGACAGTCAGGCAGTCGCTATAGAGAGCGGGCGCGTGCAGTGGGGGCGGCGGCCGGGGCAGGCACTCTATATATTAGTGACACTGCGCTTGTATGGAATGCACGCCCTTGATAGAGTCAGGCAGTCGCCTAGTCTGTTTCCTATAGATAAATCCACCAACCTGGCACGTTCATCAGCGGCGCATTGTCGAAGTACAGCTGGAACTTGCCGGCGTCGAGCGTGGCCGACATGATAACTAGCTTCAGATCCGGGCGTTGCTTGATCACCTCCTTCAGCACGCCCATCAGTATGTCAGTCGCGAGGGTCCGCTCGTGGGCCTCGTCTAGTAATATCACCCGGTACTGCTCGAGCATCGGGTCGGACATAGCCTCGCGGAGGAGCATACCTGGGGGGAAGAGGAAATTTGTAAAAAAAAAATATAAGTAAACTGAAGGTAAATAATAAATAAATAAATAATAAATATCTTTGGACAATTCACACCAATTATCTAGTCCCATTTTAAGCAAAGCTTGTGTTATGGGTATATTGTATATACATAAATACATATAAGACATCCAAGACTCAGGTACAGATGCCAGTGCTCATCACATTGACATCTGCCCCTAGCGGGATTCGAACCCGCAACCTCCGGTTTCGTAGTCAGGGCCTCTGACCACTAGACCAACAGGCCGTCAGGTACCACCCCATACATAGATATTGTGCCTATGAGCTAAGCACGCCCCTGGTATCAACGTACCGTGAGTTATACCAGGCGCGTGCTGTGCATTGTGATCTTATAGGGGCCAGGGTAGGCACCATAACTACGCGAAAAGCGCGCCCGTGGCTACTCACCGTCAGTCATGTATTTGAGTATAACCAACTTTGTGGCTACCCGCCATCACTCGAAGCGGACCCTTATCACGCGCGTGCAGTGACTAGGGGCCAGGGTAGACAGTGTACTACTCACCGTCAATCATGTATTTGATTATAACCAACTTTGCGACCACCCTTTGCCATCACTCGAAGCGGACCCCTATCACGCGCGTGCAGTGACTAGGGGCCAGGGTAGGCAGTGTACTACTCACCGTCGGTCATGTACTTATGTAAGACCGACACGGCGGCTACTCTCCATCATTCGACACCGATAGGGGTCAGCCTAACAGGCGCGTGCAGTGACTAGGGGCCAGGGTAGGCAGTGTACTACTCACCGTCGGTAATGTACTTGTGTAAGACCGACACGGCGGCTACTCTCCATCATTCGACACTGATAGGGGTCCGCCTAACAGGCGCGTGCAGCGAATAGAGGCGAGGGTAGACAGTGTACTACTCACCGTCGGTCATGTACTTGAGTAAGACCGACACGGCGGCTACTCTCCATCATTCGACACTGATAGGGGTCCGCCTAACAGGCGCGTGCAGCGAGTAGGGGCCAGGGTAGACAGTGTACTACTCACCGTCGGTCATGTACTTGAGTATAACCAACTTGGCGGCCACCTGCCATCACTCGAAGTGGACCCCTACCAGGCGCGTGCAGCGAATAGAGGCGAGGGTAGGCAGTGTGCTTCTCACCATCAGTCATGTATTTGAGTATAACCAACTTTGCGGCCACCCGCCATCGCTCGAAGCGGACCCCTATCACGCGCGTGCAGTGACTAGGGGCCAGGGTAGGCAGTGTACTTCTCACCGTCGGTTATGTATTTGACTACGACCGTCACAGGCGCGTGCAGTGAGGTTCGCGCATGTACTGCGTCAGGGCATATATACCATTATTTCTATATGGAATACACGCCCTTGACGACGGACACGGCGGCCGCCCACCATCACTCGAAGCTGGACCCCTACCAGGCGCGCGCAGTGCAGGGGTGGGCAGTGTGTCACTCACCGTCGGTCATGTACTTGAGCAGCGTGTGCGGGCCGGAGCAGTCCTCGAAGCGGATGCTGTAGCCGACCTGCTGGCCGAGCACCACGTCCATCTCCTCCGCCACGCGCTGCGCCACCGACATCGCCGCCACGCGCCGCGGCTGCGTGCACGCCACTCCTGGAAATACACCATCAAATTATAAGATACTAGCGGCCCGTCCCGGCTTCGCACGGGGGGACTTAAGATTTTTTTAAGGCCTCAGAAACGATACTTTTCCCCCGTTTTTGAAACATTTTCGGTTACTGCTCCGCAACTATAAGACCTAGCGTGATATTATATAGCCTATGTTACTCGGGGATAATGTAGCTTTCCAAAGGTGAAACAATTTTTGAAATCGGTCCAGTAGTTTCGGAGCCTATTCATTACAAACATACAAAAATACAAAAATACAAATCTTTCCTCTTTATAATATTAGTATAGATATAGATATAGACTAGCTTCTGCCCGCGACTACGTCCGCGTGGAACTCCTCCTTTTTCGCAGTCGTTTAAAAAGTAGCCTATGTTCTTTCTCAGGCTCCAGACTTTCTTTGCACTAAATTTAATTTAAATCGGTCCAGTAGTTTTAGCGTGAAAGCGTAACAGACAGACAGACAGACAGTCAGACAGGCAGACAGACAGAGTTACTTTCGCATTTTTAATATTAGTTAGGATTTATGTAACATTATTATGAAATCACTCCACATTTCTGTGTATTTTTGTTACCTTCACTGTCTGAAAACCTCTGTCAAATGTTTAACTATATTAAATGTCTATTTATTGAGCCTTTAAACCAGTGCTTCTCAACCTAGCTAGGGTCCCTGCCCGCGCCTCCTCCCGCCGCCGAGCTCGCGCGCTAGTCGCCGCTCAGACTAGACACTTTGCAATGCGGCGCGAGAGACAACTGCCAGCTGATTGTTACAAGATATACAAGTTTTACCCTCAGGTTAAGAACCCAGGAACTAGTGTGTAATAACCGCGAAGGCATCAGAAATTATCTATACTAATATTATAAAGCTTAAGTGTTTGGTTGTTTGTTTGTTTGTTTGTTTGTTTGAACGCGCTAATCTCAGGAGCTACCGGTTCCAATTGAAAAAATCTTTTTTTGTTGGATAGACTATTTATCGAGGAAGGCTTTAGGCTATATAACATCACGCTGCGACCAATAGGAGCGAAGAAACAGTGGAAAATGTGTAAAAAACGGGGAAAATATGAAGCCTATTGAAGAATAAACAATTCCACGGGGACGAAGTCGCGGGCACAGCTAGTAATAGATATGACATTCAATTCCTTATGACACAAACCTTTAGACTTCCCAGCGGTGACGTTGGCAAACTCTACACTCCACTGCGGTATCTGCGTGGTCTTCCCCGAGCCGGTCTCTCCGACGAGCACCACACACTGGTGGCTGTTCAGGAGCCTCATGAAGTCGCTCTTGTACTCCCAGACGGGAAGGCCGAGCCGCCTGCGGAGTAACTCGTGGTAGCGCTGAGAGTGTGGGAGACCTGTAGATTATTAAAATTTTGATATTTTAAATTATAATAACATCATTGGAATTAAATATATTTTTCAGTCCTCCGGCCGGAAAGCGCCAACTTTCTGGCCGCTGCGCTAAATGAAACTGCCGCTTTCTGGCTTCGTCGCATAGAAAAATAGTATACTGACCTCGGCCAGTAAAATAAAAAAGCCTCAGATCACATTTTTGCCAACCTCGACCTCGCCTCGGACGACAATTGCATGTGATCTGAGACATTTTTTATTTTACTGGCCTCGGTGCGTAATGTACTATTGTTTTACTAGTTGACGTTTCGAAAATTTAACTACTACTGTTTTAAAATATGACAATCAATTTCATGTTTCATTCTAAACACAAATTACACACACTACAGTGAAGATTATCAGTGGACAATTCACACCAATGGATCTAGTCCCAAACTAAGCAAAACTTGTACTATGCACTAGACAACGGATGAACATACATAAATACAAGACATCCAAGACTCAGGTACAGATGCCAGTGTTACATTGACTGCCCCTAGCAGGATTCGTACCCGCAACCTTTGGTTTCGTAGTCAGGGCCCCTGACCACTAGACTAACAGGCCGTTAAAGGTTAGGTATCAATTGTAATAGTATTTTCTGTTCTCCGGCCCGAAAGCGCCCTCTTTTTGGCCGCTGCGCTAAATGAAATTGCTGCTTTCTGGCTTCGTCGAACAGAAAAATAGTATACTGACCTCGGCCAGTAAAATAAAAAAGCCTCGGATCACATTTTTGTCAATACATATAAGACTTCCAAGACTCAGGTACAGATGCCAGTGCTCATCACATAGATATCTGCCCCTAGCAGGATTCGAACACGTAGTCAGCCAGCAGGCCATCATACTATAAGGGATTTAACTCCCATAAGATCACCCGATACGTCACTAGTCGCTACAGGTTGTCCATAATTAGAAATATTAATTCCTCTTAAAAAAATTCAACTGTCTCACCTGTGAGAGGGTTGACGCCAGGCGTGCTGGTGGCTGTCGGGGGCATGGCTGTGCCGAGGGTCACCAGGGTGTCTGATGTCTCCCCGCTGCTGCCCGACTTGGCTGCGGCAGCCGCTTTCTCCTCCCTGGAAGACAAATTAATCTATTGTAACCTAACTCAGCAGACTTGATACTGCCTTTGATGCAATCAAGTTTTCTTGGTAAATTCTTCCAAATTTTCTTACAGTATAATCCTTTCTTGAACTTATTATATTTGAAATCTAAATTTGGCCCAGCTATTCTGGAGTTCTGGCAAGGGACTGTGTTTTAAAGAGAATAAAAAAAAATAGGCATAGGTTTGTCAACAAACACTGCGACACAATTTGACATATTATCTTATATATAGAATTCTTGTGTTCATTCTCATACTCCTCCGAAATGGCTTGACCGATTCTCATGAAATTTTGTGAGCATATTGAGTAGGTCTGAGAATCGGCCGACATCTATTTTTCATACCCCTTAGTGATAAGGGTTGTCCACAGTTAACATTTTTCTTTAATTTTCTTGCCAGGCGGGACAAAGTCTGCCGGGACCGCTAGTATCAGTATATTAGTTTAATAATTATATTATTTAGTAAGATACAAAAATAAACCTCCCCTGCGTTATTGCTTTAAGATAAATATAGTTATATATATTTTTCCTAGGTTCACTAAATTCTTCCAAATGAGGTATTGAAATTAATTACTTTGATCGTTGAATGAAAAAAATAATTTAATCTTGCATAATATATACATTTTATAAAAATTTGGACCATTTTGGTCATTATTACCTATTAAATCTTATGTGCAAGTTATATTTTAGTCCCAAACTAAGCAAAGCTGTATTTTAAATACTAGACAGCGCATAAACATATAAACATTATAAGACACCCAAAATTCAAGTTAACTTCTCGTTACAAACATTTGCCCCTAGCAGGATTCGACGTGCAATCTACAGCTCCACAGTGAGTGGTCCTAACTACTAATCAAATGATAAATATACTATGAATATACGTAAGTTTCAAACGCATTTCAGTCTGCTAAAGTAAATATTAAACACAAAAAAACCGTCCCGGTGTTAGAAAGCCCACTGTATTTAATAAAAGCAACTTTTACTATAGTATATGTTAGTCAAATTATCAGAAATATGTATTGGTAAGTTAATATATAATAAAATGTAAAGATTTTATATGTTAAAACGTAATAAACAACAAGAGAATCACAAATCAAGCATGGCATTGGAAAAATAAACGTGCGTCAACTAACCTTTTCTTTTTTATGAAGGGATCCATTACTTCAATTCTTCGCTTGGACATTTTAGAACGCACACATTTAACACAGAGTTTAAATAAGAAATAATTATTTTCTTAACTCAATAAAATACGGCACCAACAAAATGGCGACACATGAATCTTTATACTAGTTTTTTTTTTAGAAAGATTTTTGTCTATGCCTCAAAGTGCTGCCAGCTCTTGATTTGTTTTGTCGCTAAAAATGTGGAACGTAACAAATGTTTTTAAAAAAAGTATAACATTAACAATTTATAATGTGGTGTGTGACATAAGGAATAAAATATGACAAATCATAAGGTGAACATGATGATTACCATTATATTATGTACTGAAACAACAGTGACATATTGACAACGATAGGTTTAAATCATATTATTATGCTGTGACAGTATTGTGACTAAAATATTTAAAAAAATAATATAAAATTTAGCGACAATGATATAGTTATAGCAACTCTGAGTAATTTATTGTCTATGAGTAGAGTGTTGCTAGTGGAGAAAAAAATGTACATTGTAATGTTTGAGTATTGTAAAAAACGCGTTTATTACACTTAATGGCGGGAAAATAAAAATGACATTCAATTTAATTGCACGCGGATTTTTATTACAAAAATATTTGAGAGAGATTTGTGTATTTTTCAATATTAAATTCACGTTTTTACTCTAAAATCTCCAAATAAGGCATCTGTCAATGTAGTTTTTTAAGTAAATGCAAGAAGTATGACTGGACTGGTCCCTTTTTTATCTTAAAGTTTTAAGTACCTAGTATTAAATTCATACATAATATTATAGAGGTAAGTGTTTCTACCTTTATTGAAACTAGCTGTGCCCGCGACTTCGTCCTCGTGGAATAGTAATTCTTCATAAGGCTATATATTTTCCCCGTTTTTTACACATTTTCCACTGTTTCTTCGCTCCTATTGGTCGCAGCGTGATGTTATATAGCCTAAAGCCTTCCTCGATAAATGGTCTATCCAACAAAAATATTTTTTTAAATTCGAACTAGTAGTTCCTGAGATTAGCGCGTTCAAACAAACAAACAAACAAACTCTTCAGCTTTATTATATTAGTATAGATTTACCTATTAAGGACATAATTCTTGAGAGCAAATCCTTTCACATAATAACCTATAATATATAAATAAATTTACAAGTATTGCTCGTATTCATAAAATAATATGATATTTAATAAAATCGTTATCGTTATTAATATAATAAAGAGGAAAGGTTTGTTTGTATTGAATAGGCTCTAAAACGGCTGGACCGATTTGAAAAGTTCTTTCGCTGTTGGGACACTATTCGTAAGTGACACAGGCTATAGAACATTTTGGAAAAAAATAGGGATCCGTGCGAAGCCGGGGCGGACTGCTAGTAGGAAATAAAACAATTAATTTAAAAATAAACTTTTATTCACAAACAGGGCGACAAACTGATTTTCACTAATTTCAACATTACAAAGGTAAAATTAGGTAAGTACTATTTTTTTTTTCAATATTGCAAAGACAAAATTTCTATTTTATCATTAATCTATGGATTTCTAATCAATCACTATGATTCTATAATCTTTAAAATTGTGATATTTCAGTCACAAAAAAATATTTACAATCAAATCGCTTGCGTAATTAAAGTTATTTTAAACATATTTGACAAGTACCAAGTAAGTATTGAGTAAATAAATAATCTGCCAGATTAGTACTAGATAATATTAAACCACTATTATTGCTTATTAATCTCTGATGCCTTCACGGTTATTACAAATTGGAATGAAACAACTATTAACTTATTTAACTCGCGTATTTTTATTTTATTGGCTGACGTTTCGGATTCCTTACAGTTTCCATAAACGTAGCTCGACTGAGCTGACAATAGTCTAAGAATCCGAAATGTCAGCTAATAAAAATACGCGAGTTAAATCCGTTAATAGTTATCTCATTCCAATACTATTATTGCTATTAATAGATTGCAACATGAATCAAATGCTTAAATATTGTAAAACAGGCCCCTATTTCTCCAACGACAATTGTCAGTTACAAGTGACAATTATGTCAATACACTACAAGAATCTACGGCGATTGGCTTCATATTGACGGCCTGTTGGTCTAGTGGTCAGAGGCCCTGACTACGAAACCGGAGGTTGCGGGTTCGAATCCCGGGGGGCAGATGTCAATGTGATGAGCACTGGCATCTGTACCTGAGTCTTGGATGTCTTATATGTATTTATGTATATTTATCCGTTGTCTAGACCCATAGCACAAGCTTTGCTTAAAATGGGACTAGATAATTGGTGTGAATTGTCCAAAGATATTTATTATTATAATAAACAATGACAAAGATAACTGCTTCCACAGTTCGGGAGTGAGCTTGTGACGTCACGATATAGTACAATTTACACCAGTGACGTCACAACCCCCAACTTATCTTTGCCATTTATTGTTCGATCGAAAAAAGAAAAAAATCGAGTCCAATATTTTGTAATCTATGGACAAAGAACAATTAGTCGTCACGCATTGTCACCTGTCACCGACAATTGTCAAAGAAATAAAGATGTTAAGATATAAAACAAAATATATTTCTAATCGTTTTATGAATTAGGTAAGTAAGTAATATTTGCTAGGACGCTGTGAAACTAAACAAAAAAAACTTTAGAAATTTACACAGTGTAACATTATAACTCAAAATCAAAACTAAAATATTTAATTATTCCTATCAATACATGAATTGTCAAAATCTATCTGATTTTCTGACTGGCGTATTCGTTTTCTTTGATCGCAAACGACTCGCAAACGCTCTGGTTACCGCCGAGTAAGATGGAGAAGTTGAAGGGCGTTTAGAGGACGAGGTGAGTTTAGGGGAAACGGGGGGACTTTTGGAGGGAGAGGGGGGACGTTTAGAGTTCGAGGAGGAACGTTTAGAGGGTAAGGGGGCTTCTTTGGAGTTGGAGGCGGGACGTTTAGCGTTCGAAGTTGGAAGTATGGAGGGCGAGGGGCGACGTTTATTATTCGAAGAGGAACGTTTAGTGGGTAAGGGGACTTCTCTGGAGTTAGAGGGGGGACGTTTAGATTTCGAAGTTGGAAGTATAGAGGGCGAGGGGCGACGTTTATTATTCGAAGAGGAACGTTTAGAGGGTAAGGAGGCTTCTTTGGAGTTAGAGGTGGGACGTTTGGAGGGTGAGGAGGGAAGTTTAGAGACCGAAGGGGTCTTAGAGGGCGAGGGTTTAATAGGGGTACGTTTTTGGGGGGAGGATTTGGAGGGGGAACGGGGAATGGGCGTCGATGTAGACGGACCCTCTGTAAAAAAATAATATATATTTTAGGGCATTATTAGGTATAACTAGCTTCTGCCCGCGACTTCGTCTGCGTATGATTAGTATTTTACACAATATCGTTATAAAATATAGCCTATATGTTATTCTGATGTATAAGCTATATTGTGGTAAAGTTTCATTCAATTCCATTCAGTAGTTTTTACGTGAAAGAGTAACAAACATCCATACATACAAACTTTCGCCTTTATAATAGTAGTAGGATATTATCAAAGCACAAAAAACTCATGACATTTTTACTCTCGTGTACGAAGAATTCACATGAACAATGCTTGAAGCATATAAATAAATAAATATGGGACCTGAAAAGTTCTCAGAAACAACGTTCACGAGTTATAATAAATACACTACAGAGTTATCCAAGTGAAAAAAAAAAACAGAAATTACTAAAATAGGTTTGTACGTATTTTGACTATTTTACAAACAATTTACAAAAAATCAAAACCTACTTATACTAATAAGGCATCTCTCCCAATTATTTTAAGGGCGATTTTCGCTTACCCGAATCGCTGGACTGTTTAGTTTGGGCCCGCAGTGTCTTCGCCACGGCCGCGCTGGCCGACTGTACCGGCGGCGCCGAGAATATGGAGTTACGCCTGTCTTGCTTGCGTCGTTTTATCTCTCCTAAAAAATACCATTTAACCTTATAATTATAATAAGATTACAATAAAAAAAATATTTTTAAAAATTAACCTTTTTAAATACAACTAGCGGTCCCGGCAGACGTCATCCTGCCCGTTCGAAATTCAAATTAGGTAACTTTAGTTAGACAACGTTTGTATGGGGAAAGAAAAGGGCTGTTTTTTAGGGTTTTCCCGGCAATATTCGTTTTTTTTCTCGCCGTAAGAACCATCCTTGGACTTCAACGAACATTTAAAAAAAAAAATTGGCCAAATTGGTCCAGGCGCTGTCGAGTTATGCGCTTACCAACACATTTTGTGTTTCATTTTTATATATAAAGAAGATGTGCATGTGATCGTCTTTAATTTGATAGTCAGGTAGCGGAGGGAGAGGGGGGTGATCGGCTCACGTGATACTTGAACGGCCCCGCCGGCGGGGCGGCGCGGAGGCGGGCCACCAGGGTGGAGTCAAGTAGCGGCGGGAGGGGGAGGAGTGGTCTGCTCACGTGACACTTGAACGGCCCCGCCGGCGGGGCGGCCGGGGTCACTGGCCTGTGGCGGCGGCGGGCCACCACGGCGGAATCAGGTAGCAGAAGGGGGAGGAGGGGGTTCCTCACGTGATATTTGCACGGCCCCGCCGGCGGGGCTGGGGTCACTGACCTGCGGCGGCGGCGGCGGGCCACCACGGCGGAATCAGGTAGCAGAAGGGGGAGGAGGGGTTTTCTCACGTGATATTTGCACGGCCCCGCCGGCGGGGTGGCTGCAGTCACTGACCTGTGGCGGCGGCGGCGGGCCACCACGGCGGAATCAGGTAGCAGAAGGGGGAGGGGGGTTTTCTCACGTGATATTTGCACGGCCCCGCCGGCGGGGCGGCCGGGGTCACTGACCTGTGGCGGCGGCGGTGGGCCGCCACGGCGAAATCAGGTAGCAGAAGGGGGAGGAGGGGTTTTCTCATGTGATACTTGAACGGCCCCGCCGGCGGGGCTGGGGTCACTGACCTGTGGCGGCGGCGGCGGGCCACCACGGCGGAATCAGGTAGCAGAAGGGGGAGGGGGGTTTTCTCAAGTGATATTTGCACGGCCCCGCCGGCGGGGCTGGGGTCACTGACCTGTGGCGGCGGCGGCGCGGAGGCGGGCCACCAGGGCGGAGTCCAGCGCCCTCGACCCGAGGCTCGGCAGTATGTAGCGAAGGTAGCGGTTCCGGAGCGAGTGCCAAGACCGATCTGTTCATTACATAAATAATTATTAACTATAGCTTCTGTCCGCGACTTCGTCCGCGTGGAACTCCTTCTTTGCAGTCGGTTAAAAAGTAGCCTATGTCCTTTCTCAGGCTCCAGTGCCAAATTTAATTTAAATCGGTCCAGTAGTTTTAGCGTGAAAGCGTAACAGACAGACAGACAGAGTTACTTTCACATTTATAATATTAATAGTAGGGACTAGCGGTCCCGGCGGACTGTCACTCTTCTTACACATAGCATAGCAAAGCAGCGCTGCATTAATAAATCTATTTGACAGTTGCTGTCATTGTTGTATTGCACGCTGTCTGTCTAACGACTCAGGGTACATTGTGTACGCCTTGTACCCACTGTCGAATGACCCAGTCCACATTGTGTACGTTTTGTACCCACTGTCTAATGACCCAGTCTACATTGTGTACGCCTTGTACTCACTGGGTAATGACCCAGTCTACACACAGTGTACGTTTTGTACTCACTGTCTTATTACCAAGTGTACACCGTGTACGCACTGTACCCCGCATGCTATGTACTCACTCTGTCCCGTGATCCGCGTGTACTGTTCCTCTAAGTCCTTCCACACTCTATTGCCGTTGACAAGTTTCTCTCTTCCTCCGAGTGAAACCCACGCCACAATAGCGTGGTCTTCTAGGTTTGTGTACTCACGCCCGTTTGGCACCGACGACCTATAAGTGTATAATAATAATTTTCTGGTCGCTGCGCTAAAAGAAATTGCCGCTTTCTGGCTTCGTCGAACAGAAAAATAGTATACTGACCTCGGCCAGTAAAATAAAAAAGCCTCAGATCACATTTTTGTCAACCTCTGCTTCGCCTCGGACGACAATTACATGTGATCTGAGACATTTTTTATTTTACGTGCGTAATGTACTATTATTCAACCAAAGTTAAAAACAGAATATTATGATCGCTGTACATCCCAGTGGGTACTAAATAATTATCCATAAGTTTTTAATTTCTGATGCCTTCGCGGTTATTACACATTGCAATGAAACAACTATTAACAAATTTAACTCGAGCATTTTTATTTGTTGACGTTTCAGATTCTTTACAGTTTCCATAATCGTAGCACGACTGAGCTGTCAATAGTCTAACGCTAAAATCTAAAATAAAAATACGCGAGTTAAATCCGTTCATAGTAGTTTCATTCCAATATTGATCTTATTTTGATTAATACATGTTTGACGGCCTGTTGGTCTAGTGGTCAGAGGCCCTGACTACGAAACCGGAGGTTGCGGGTTCGAATCCCGCTAGGGGCAGATGTCAATGTGATGAGCACTGGCAGCTGTATCTGAGTCTTGGATGTCTTATATGTATTTATGTATTATATATATGTATATTTATCCGTTGTCTAGTACCCATAACACAAGCTTTGTTTAAAATGGGACTAGATAATTGGTGTGAATTGTCCAAAGATATTCATTTATTTATTTGTTATACACGTTAGTAAAAAAACATACTCACTTTTTCATTTTCAACGGTTTCAAAGAGATCGATCCTTTTTTCTTGCTATTAATATTTTTGTCTCTCTCACTCACAGCCGGTCTATTGCCGTCCTTGTCCCTCCCTTTCCTATCCGAACGAACATTCTTCACTTTAACAGATTTCTTTTTAAAATCACCTTCAGAACTACTTGCATCTTTCACTTTAGCTTTTTTAGAATCACTCAAAGCATTTCCGATCTTATTGACATTGTCTTTATTCAATTTCTCGCCTAAAATCCCTCGATTGTCTGCAGCAACATCAAAATTATCGTCGGTAAGTTTTCTCTTCCTCAAAACCATACTATCATCTTTCATAGAAGACCTAGTGAACCTCTTCACGGGATTATCGCCTTTATTAACATCATCATCAGTAGAACTATCAACCATATTCGCGATGACTTTCTCAGCTGATTTCCTAACATTACTCCTATAATCATTATCACTGTCATCTTCTGTACTGTCTCTCTGTCTTTTTGGAGTTCTCTTTGCAGTCTGCGGTCTGATCACTTTAGGTCTAACATCGCTCACTGAAGACCTAAAACTGTTAAACACTTCTTTATCTTTATTCCAGAGCACCCTACGCTTAGGGCGTGTTATATTTTCCTTATCCGTCCCACTATCAATATGTACCATTTCGTTCTTTCTTAAACTTCTCATTTTATACCTTTTTTCAGGAGTAACATCTGTTATAGACCTTAGACCTAAATTCCTAGCAAACTCCTTTAAACTGCTCTTCTGTCGGAGCAAGTTTTCCATATACTTACAACGTTCGACAGCTACTAAAGGATTTAATTTGTAAAATATTTTAGCTTTATACGCTATATCTTTATCAAACCTTTTCAAATTTATATTAGGCGCGTTGCAAGCTAAGAATCTACGTATCAAAATAACATCAGATTCGTCTATTATTAGTTCTTTGAAATTATCCACTTCCGTAGAATCTACGCGTTTTTTACTTTTAACCTTTTTAATATCGGTTTCGAGTAAAGAACTAGCTAGTTGAGCACTTTTAGACGCTATAGGAGAATCGCTTTCAGATCGGATTGTTAAAGAATTCTTTAATTTATTAGGTTTCCTTATAACATCGCTTTCAGAAGACGCGACTATTGTTTTAGGTGCATTTTTAATAGCGTTTTCATCTGACGATTCAATATTTAGTTTTTTATTTACTTTATTAGATTTGGATAAACTTTTAATATCGCTTTCATTTGAAGACTCTACTCTTATTATTTTCTCTACATCATTATCGTTTAAAATACGTCTTTTAGGTTTATTTGTTATTCTATTTGTTTCAATAAGAGCTTTAACAACTTGTTTTATTTCCTCAACATCACTGGAGGACGAGAATTTGTTCTGTTTTCTGATTGGCTCATTTTTACGTGTGTGTACGGCGGGTACACGGAGTACAGACCGTACAGGTAGTACAGGGGAGTGTACAGCCGGTACAGGCTCCTTATCGCTATTAGGTTTTTTCACTTCATTGGCATTTAAATCGCATCTGTAAGCAAAATACATACAATACATTTATCAAATAAAAAAAAGAATATCAAGATTGGATCACACAGTCGAAAGTTCTTAAGTAACAAACATAAAAAGGCAGTCTTATTGATTTTTGTTTTGAAGTCAGTTAAAAGATAATCATGCTATTACTAAACATAGAACTTTTATTAACTACTAGCTGTCCGCCCCGGCTTCGCACGGATTCCTTTTTTTTTTATAGCCTATGTCACTCGGGAATAGTGTAGCTTCCCAACAGTGAAAGAATTTTTGAAATCGGTCCAGCCGCTCTGGAGCCTGTTCAATCCAAACAAACAAACCTTTCCTCTTTATAATATTAGTATAGATAATGTATCAATCGAAATTCAATCGATATTTTTGGTTTACCATTACTTTTTAATTATAATAATATTTGTACCAAGACAAGAGTAGAAATATCATTATAATAAGGACGTTATTTAAATAAAATAAAAAATCTACAATAATTTCTGATGCCTTCGCGGTTATTACCTATACATTGGAATGAAACAACTTTAGCATACTATTGTCAGCTCAGTCGTGCTACGATTATGGAATCTGTAAAGGCTCCGAAACGCCAGCAAATAAAATAATATACGTGAGTTATAGCCATTTAAAGTTGTTTCATTCCAAAATATTCTACTAGCTTCTCCCTGCTTCATATGAATTAAATTAGTACTTATATATCATATCAGTGTTTTCCAAAATGTTTATCGGAACCCCCGGGGGGGTCACGGAGACTCAAGGGGTCACAAGAGGCCCGAGGGACTCCAGTAAAAAAAATCCAAAAATATACATACATTACTCCATGTTTTTCCGGGAAGAGTTGAAAATTAAAAAAAAGGGGACACATTTTATAAACACATAGAAAATTAAAAATATCTCATGCCATAATAATTTCCGATGCCTTTGCGGTTATAACACATTGGAATGAAACAACTATTAATGGATTTAACTCTAATTTGGCGTTAGTTTGTCAGCTCAGTCGTGCTACGATTATGGAAACTGTGAAGAATCGGAAACGTCAGCAAATAAAATTAAATAAAAATACGCGAGTTAAATCCGTTAATAGTTGTTTCATTCCAATCTCATGCCCTACTCACACGACAATTAAAGCATTACATATATTCAAAGATTTGCCAAGGGATTATTTTTCATTAAAATCGCATTTAAACAATACTAATTGACTTTGTTTTATACTATGTAGTAATATAATAATACTAGCTTCTGCCCGCGACTTCGTCCGCGTGGAACTCCTCCTTTTTTGCAGTCGGTTAAAAAGTAGCCTAAGTCCTTTCTCAGGCTCCAGACTATCTTTGTACCAAATTTCATTTAAATCGGTTCAGTAGTTTTAGCGTGAAAGCGTAACAGACAGACAGACAGACAGAGTTACTTTCGCATTTATAATATTAGTAAGGAAGTAAGGATATTGTGACTATAAATGACTATAAACCTTTCTCTTGAATCACTCCATTAAAAAAACAACTTCAAAATCCATTGTACAGTTTTAAGGATTTAACCATACATAGGGACAGACAGACAGCGACTTTGTTTTATACTAATTAATAATATTATGAACATTCTCACCGTCTCCGAGAGTGCATGCGGCAGCAACGGTGATGAGAGCTTCTTCTGTACCTGGTAGACATTAGAACATGTTGATAAGATACAAATCTAGTCTATACTAGCTGTGCCCGCGACTTCGTCCGCGTGGAATAGTTATTTTCCCCGTTTTTTACACATTTTCCACTGTTTCTCTGCTCCTATTGGTCGCAGCGTGATGTTATATAGCCTAAAGCCTTCCTCGATAAATGGTCTGTTATGTAGGTACATTTAGAATTAGTGACAATCAAAATTGTATTATTATGAATCTACCTTCAAAATTATAATGACAGTTTGGCAGTTAATCGTGGTCTCGAATAAACGTGATTTAGTAAATTCTTGGATATTATTGCATATACCTTAAATACATAATAGTGGCGACGACTAAAATCAATAAGATGGCCTTATCTAACGTTGCAAGTGTAGTATTGCCCGGAAAGTCCATACCTCACAAGGACAATTGGGAAAACTATAAGGACCAACTGTTTTTTGCGTTGGAGGCATCTGGATCATTAGACAGCGTGCAGAAACGAGCACTATTTTTATCTCAATGCGGAAAAGAGGCATATACGTTAATCGTGTCGCTGTTGTCACCTAAGAAGCCCAGTGAAGTTAACTTCGAAAATATAATAAAAGTTTTAGATAAATTCTTCATACCCACGCCGCATCCGATTTTGGAGACTGAAAAGTTTTACAACAGAAAACAAAAAAGCAACGAAACAATTACGGCTTTTATCGCGGCGTTGCACGACATCAGTTCCAAATGCAAATTTCAAAACTTTGAACGTCGAATTGTGGAACAAGTTATACTAGGCGTGAAGGACGAAGGGTTAAAAAAGGAACTTTTAAAAATCGATATCAACAAATTAACTTATGACAGTGTTGTACAACACGCGCTCGATCATGAAACATTATCCGGCAAAAAGAATGAAAACAGTTTATCAGAGAGGACCCATTGTGATGTCGCTCAAAGCGTGCCTAGCACGAGCGAGCCGATGGAGGTGAACGCGATAGAAAATAAGCTATGTGTACATTGTGCCAAACGACACGGAAATATTCGTTGCAGGTTTCGGAACGCAACTTGTTATAAATGTCATAATAAAGGACATACGAAGGCGGCATGTAAAGTAAACAAAACGGATAAGTCACGCGTTAATGAATGTTGTGAATGCAGTTTAACATCGGTGGAAGACGAAAATACGGTCGAAGACAACCACGACGTTTACGGAGTGCACGGCGTATCAGGCGCATCCTCGGGCCGTGTTCAACCAATAATGGTGGAGGTTGCGGTGAACGGCGTTTCGCTCGCGATGGAGGTGGACTCAGGCTCCGCTCGCTCCATCATTCCTCACTGCCTCTTTAAACAACATCGTCAAGCGTTCCCTGGGAAACTGTCGCCGAGTAATAGCAAGTTAGTCACGTGGACGAACGATGTGTTGAAAATCGTTGGCGAAACAATAGTGGTGGTAAAATACAAAGATCACAGTGCTAGATTGCCGCTATTAGTCAGTTGCGGTAAAGGGCCAGCTCTTCTTGGCCGATCCTGGTTTGAAGCTTTAGGTATATCAGTGCAAGGTGTAAACACAGTGGTAGAAAATATAGTGGACTTTGTCACTGAATATCCTCAACTGTTTGATGATAACTTGGACAAGTATAGTGGTCCCCTAGTGCATATTGACTGTAAGGAAGGTGTCAACCCGGTGTTTCGTCGTTGCCGTCCAGTTCCGTTCCCGTTACGCAATAAAGTGAATGAAGAATTAAACAGGATGATGGAGCAGGGAATTGTCACACCAGTGAAACATTCAAGATGGGCGACCCCTTTGACAATTGTACCTAAGCCAGATGGGTCATTGCGACTTTGCGGAGACTATCGGAGTACTGTCAATGCTTCATGCCTCGCAGATAGCTATCCGCTTCCAACTTCAAATGAAGCATTTTTTGCATTATCCGGTGACAAATATTTCTCTAAAGTGGATCTCAAACAAGCCTATAATCAACTTAAAGTAGATGAGGCGACTGCTGAGCTATTGACTCTTAATACTCCACTGGGGTTAATGAGGATGAACCGTTTGGCATACGGAGTTAATGCTGCCACTGCAATATTTCAGCGACTAATGAGTTCGTTGTTAGCTGGAGTGGATGGGGTTGCATGTCTATTGGATGATGTAGTAATATGTGGTTCATCAATGGATGAGCATAATGAAAGGGTGCACATTGTTTTGAAGAGACTTCAAGAGTTGGGACTCAAACTTAATAAGGCAAAATGTACATTTGCAGCAAAAAGAGTGACATTTTTAGGTTATGAGATTGATGAACTGGGTGTGCACCCCTCAAAAGAGAAAATAAGTGAAATTGCAGACAAAGCTGCACCACAAGATAAAAGGTCATTAAAGGCATTTTTAGGGTTATATAATTTTTATGAGCGATTTTTGAAAGAAAAATCCTTAATATTAGAACCCTTGTATAACTTGCTGAAAGATAATGTTAATTGGCAATGGTCCACAAAGGAACAAGAAGCTTTTGATAAAGCCAAATCAATACTCACATCAGATCTCACTTTAGTGCATTACAGCTTAGACCGAGAACTATATATGTTGTGTGATGCAAGTGAATATGGAGTGGGTGCGGTACTTGTACACAAAATGGATGATGGCTCAGAGCGACCTGTCATAATGAGTTCAAGAACATTACAACAACATGAACGCCGATATGCACAAATTGACAAAGAAGCTTTGGCTATAATGTTTGGATTAAAAAAATTTAGACAATATTTACTAGGTCGTGAATTTGTCATCTTTACAGACCACAAGCCCTTGCTAGGTATATTTGGGCGAAACAAACCTATACCTGAACTTATATCAAGCAGAATGCTGCGATGGGCATTAGCTCTAAATACATTTCATTATGATATAAAGTACAGACCAGGGAAGGAAATGGGTAATGCTGACAGCCTAAGCAGATGGCCCACACCACACAAAAAAGATGATTATGAAGAAGAAGAAATACTTCTATTAGAACAAACTGATATTGATTCAAAAGTTATTGCAAGGGAAACAGAGAAAGACAAAATTTTGAAAAGAGTTAAATTTTATTTATTACATGGATGGCCAAACAAAATTGAAGATGCTGAGATTATGCCTTATTATAGAAAAAAAGATTACCTGTCTTTATCTAAAAATTGCATTTTGTGGTCAAATAGAGTTATTATTCCTGAATGTCTCCAAAATAATATATTAAAGAAGTTACATGATGGCCACTGTGGAATTGTTCAAACAAAAATGTTAGCTAGAGGCTACCTATGGTTTCCTAGTTTAGATTCTGATATAGAAACAATGATAGGACAGTGCGAGACATGCCAGCTACACAGGAATAACCCACCAGTAACAGAACATGTTTGGCAGCCAGCCACAAAGCCTTGGTCTCGGGTTCATATAGATTTCATGGGTCCCTTTTTTTGGAAAAACCTTTCTTGTTCTGGTAGATGCATACAGTAAGTGGCCAGTCATTGAAATAGTGCCTTCCATGTCCAGTAAATCAGTGATTGATATATTAAGAAGAATTTTTGCAGACAATGGTTTACCTGACATGGTGGTATCAGATAATGGCTTAGCTTTTATGTCTCAAGAATTTCAGCAATTTATGAACAATAATCGGATCAGACATATTACAGGAGCACCTTACCATCCTGCCACAAATGGTCAGGTGGAAAGAACAATACAAACAATTAAAATTAAACTAAAGAAACAAAATTCTATGACTTGGGCAGAGCGAGTAGCGAAAGTGCTATTTCTTATGCGTACTGTACCAAGTAACGTGACGGCAAAACTCCCGCAGAGATGCTCAATGGGCGGAAGTTTAGAACTGCTCTCACTCCCTTGCACCCGGACTCTGACAATTATGACAATTTGGAACCTGATGTGGGAAGGGAAGTAAGAGAAATAAACAAAATATTTAAGACTGGTGACCATGTTCTATTAAGGCTTTACAATATGAACCAGAAATGGCAGCGCGGCATTGTAACAGCAGTTGATGGCCCGACTATTTATGTAGTGCAGACGATAGATGGAACCAAGTACAGAAGACATGTGGATCAACTACTCAAAACAAGACCTCCTTCAAATCTGCCTGATATTACTGAACAATATGATCATGATATTGATGACGGAATTGACCATGAGATAATCATACCGCCACCCGAAGAATGGCGTGAAATCATAGGAGTGTAATTGAAATAATTAAGTAATGATTATTGTTAATTAAAAATATGTTGATTGTATAAATTCATACTTATAGGGAAGGTGTTATGTAGGTACATTTAGAATTAGTGACAATCAAAATTGTATTATTATGAATCTACCTTCAAAATTATAATGACAGTTTGGCAGTTAATCGTGGTCTCGAATAAACGTGATTTAGTAAATTCTTGGATATTATTGCATATACCTTAAATACATAATATGGTCTATGCAACAAAAAGATATTTTTTCGATTCGAACCAGTACTTCTTGAGATTAGCGCGTTGAAACAAACTCTTCAGCTTTATAATATTAGTATAGATAATAACTTGTCCGGACACTCCAAAGGCGTCAATCCGGAAGGTGGAGAACTGTGTGGAGTAGAGTTTTTGTGCACAATGCAACAACCTCAAATGGTCAATACCTTCAGACATGAGGATACGAGGAAGAAGTCTATAATAATAATTTCTGATGCCTTCGCGGTTATTACACATTGGGTTGAAAGTTAAACAGATTTAACTTGTGTAATTTTATTTTATTTGCTGATGATTATGGAAACTGTAAAGAATCCGAACTTGAACTTGTTAATAGTTGTTTCATTACAATCTAGTCTATAATGTTTTTGATGGTCTGTTTGTCATTGATAAGAGCTCCAAACTATGAAACTGAAGAAATATCTAAGACTAGTTTTAGCCTGCGACACTATCCATGTGGAATTGATAATTACAACATTACATCCCCCCTTTTAACACCTTACAACCCCTTTTTTTGCAAATAAAAACTAGCCTATGTTCATTGTCACGCTCTAGACTATCTGTGTACCGAATTTAATTTAAATTGGTTTAGTGGTTTTAGCGTGAAAGCGAGGCAAACAGTGTTACTTTCGCATTTGTTATATTACTAGCTTCTGCCCGCGACTTCGTCCGCGTGGAACTCCTCCTTTTTTGTAGTCGGTTAAAAAGTAGCCTATGTCCTTTCTCAGGCTCCAGACTTTCTTTGTACCAAATTTCATTTAAATCGGTCCAGTAGTTTTAGCGTGAAAGCGCAACAGACAGACAGACAGAGTTACTTTCGCATTTATAATATTAGTAGGGATTAATAGGATAGGGTGCTCTAATGTTGGTTAGCATAAATTTCAAGTTTTACATGGTACACTCTTGTGTGCTTAGTAAATCATTAAATTCATTAATGTACCTATATAGATATACTTACATATCTAGAAGGCACTGTGAGGTTACTATAACTAATAATTATCATTACAGACAACCTGTACATATTAAACAATAATTAATATCTCCAACCTAGTTCAAAATCTTGCATAAGCGTAAAAATCCGCACAAACAACCTAATATATGCTTCATTTCTCCAATTTGACTGTTTCGCGCGCTTCTGTACTGGAATACATTAATGGTATAAATACTTACTTTTTGACTGCGGGAAGTGGAGGACCATCTTTGACGGACCCTGGGCGGCCTTCAGCAAGAGCTCGGAGGCCTTTAAGGACTCGGGCGGCGCCTACGTGGTGCAAACGACCTCCGCGAGCGACCAAAAATTTGGCTCTCGTGTCTTTTGACCGCCATCCCGCTCCATTGATTCTTCCTAAACGCGTTTCGACCTCACACCATCGTCCGCCGACGTACACGTAATATTTCCCAGACATAACACTAGTGTTATTAGTAATTACATTTAGAAACAATTTGTGATCTCGTAAATGTTTTGCTGAGACGCGGCGCGTCCATGGCAAAATGACATTTTCAAAGTTTGACGTTACTTTTTTTTTATAGTTGGAGACTGTTTGAGTCACATTTAAAACTATAGTAAAACTTTAAATTCTAAAGGTTTAAATTAAAGGTCTATTTTATTCAATAACTTAACTTTACAATTTTATTTATTAATAACTGAATAAATATAGGCTTCTTTCAATCTTTGAAACAAAAAACAAAGCAAAACGTTATTAATTATAAATTTGAGTCTAAGAAAACTCGATGTTTCTTCAATATCGAATCCATTTACCCACATAAATCAAGTTACCAGCTTATTAAGGTCTTAGATTACCTAATCGTGTAAGCTCCAAATTTTATATGAAATATTCTCGTTTGTTATTGCTTTAACATTTTTAATATAATATTTGTATTTTAAATCGTGGCCATAATGCTTACTAAAAGGCCAGCATCGGCCGCTGTGTATTGGGCCCCTTACGAGTATTACTCTATTTTGTCTTTGAAATTTGAATTCCTATTTACTTCATATTCCTAACGAAACTATAACCAGACTTCACTAAAGTAAAATTAAAACACATTTCAACATTAAATTTATTTAATTCAAGGCCACACAATGCTTTCTATCCAGGGTATATAATAAGAGACCCGGGTGAACACACCCGGCTGGCCCGGGTTACCGCAATGTTTGCCATACGACGTCACACCTATCACATTGTACATGCAATGTATTCTAGCGTGCTTAGTTTGTAAAGGACCACCGCTGTCTCCCTGAAAACACGTAATATTATTATATTAATATAACTGTTGGCTCCGGCTTTCTCCTTTTTTGCAGTCGGTTAAAAAGTAGCCTACGTCCTTTCTCAGGCTCCAGACTTTCTTTGCACCAAATTTCATTTAAATCGGTCCAGTAGTTTTAGCGTGAAAGCGTAACAGACAGACAGACAGAGTTACTTTCGCATTTATAATATTAGTAGGGATAAGCTGTTGGCTCCGGCTTCGCACGGATTTTTTTATAGCCAATGTCACTCGGGAATAGTGTAGCTTCCCAACAGTGATAGAATTTTTCAAATCGGTCTATTCGTTTAGGAGTCTGTTCAATCCAAACAAACAAACTTTTCCTCTTTATAATATTAGTAAAGACAATATAATTTTATTAAAACAATAACCTACAATAGAGTAGAATAGATTTTAATAGAATGAGTTTAAACAACTCATCAGTGGTTCCTATGGTGTAGTGGTCAGCACACTGCCGCTAGTAAAGGCAAGGGCGTGGGTTCGAATCACACTGGGGGTCTCAATTTTTTTACTCTTATCTTGGAAAAAATATCATTACCTATAATAATTTCTGATGCCTACGCGGTTATTACACATTGGAATGAAACCACTATTAACGGATTTAACTCGCGTATTTTTATTTTATTTGCTGACGTTTCGGATTCTTTACAGTTTCCATAATCTTAACACGACTGAGCTGACAATAGTCTAACGCTAAAGTGATTTAAATACAGTTATGCAAACTACCTTATATTTAAATTGAAAATTTTGAAAAACTACCCTATACTGAATTATGAAATACTAAAGTTACATTTCACGCAAAAATGTTTTACTATTATACATTACAATTAAAACCTAATAGGTTACTAGCGCCTCGGAAAGACCATCATTACTAAGAAGAAACGCCGCAAGAAACTCAGTAGAAAGTCGCTTTTTTAGGACACTTATATATTTACAATGAAAAAATATTGTGACATTAAAAAAAATGATTGTCAGCTCAGTCGTGCTACGATTATGGAATCTGTAAAGAATCCGAAACGTCAGCAAACAAAATAAAATAAAAATACGCGAGTTAAATCCGTCTAAAGTTGTTTCATTACAATTATCAGAAATTATTAAATTAACAGAATAAATTGAGAAAATAAGGGGAATGCTATACAATAAATGTGATTTATTTGCTGTTTTTATAGATTACTAGCTGTTCGCCCCGGCTTCGCACGGATCCCTAATTTTTTTCAAAATATTCTATAGCCTATGTTACTCAGGGTGAACGTAGCTTCCCAACAGTGGAAGAATGATTAAAATCGGTCCAGTAGTTTTTGAGCCTATTCATTACAAACATACAAAAATAGGTACAAATCTTTCCTCTTTATAATATTAGTATAGATATAGATGTATAATGGTAAACCTGGCTGGTTTTTTTAATTACTTAAGTACTCTAACACTCTATAATAATTTTATTCCAATGATCATACATGTTCTGCAACTTGGTTTTTCCCGTTTATAAATGCATATTTAAGACAATTAGGTATTTCCGCATCGGGAAGCCGAACGGCCAAGTCACACAACAACCCTACTAATATTATAAAGCTGAAGAGTTTGTTTGTTTGTTGGTTTGTTTGAACGCGCTAATCTCAGGAAGTACTGGTTCGAATTGAAAACAAGCTTTAGGCTATATAACATCACGCTGCGACCAATAGGAGCGAAGAAACAGTGGAAAATGTGGAAAAAACGGGGAAAATTGTTATATGAACAATAACTATTCCACGCGGACGAAGTCGCCGGCACAGCTAGTATAATAATAAAAAAATCGCATTAAGGACTTAGACTTAGCACGACTGTCTAGATTTCATTACTTTTTAGAGATAAACAAGTAGCTTCATCGAGGCTTGGCTAGTTTTTTACAGGATGTTTTTGGTAGGATTTGTTGGATAGACCATTTATAGAGGAAGGCCTGCGACCAATAGGAGCGAAGAAACAGTGGAAAATGTGTAAAAAAACTTGGGAAAATTATTATATGAAGAACATGCCCCGGCTCTGTACGGATCCCTTTTTTAAAAATATTCTATAGCCTATAACACTCGGGAATAGTGTAGCTTTCCAACAGTGAAAGATTTTTTAAATCGGTCCAGTCGTGTTAGGGCCAAACAAAACCTCTTTATAATATTACTATAGCTATCTAACTATTCCACGCGGACGAAGTCGCGGGCAAAGCTAGTATTATAACAAAAGCACTTAATGTACAGAATACACGTTAGTACCGTGCGCACGCGCCGGACAGACTGACATTCAGTGTTGCCAACTCCTAGAAATTCGAATCTCTATACTCAAAGAAAAAAGTCGCTAAAATTGATTCCACTAGATTCTAGTTTTAAATGAAAATCCCTACTAATATTATAAATGCGAAAGTAACTCTGTCTGTCTGTCTGTCTGTTACGCTTTCACGCTAAAACTACTGGACCGATTTAAATGAAATTCGGCACAAAGAAAGTCTGGAGCCTGAGAAAGGGCATAGGCTACTTTTTAACCGACTGCAAAAAAGGAGGAGTGCCACGCGGATGAAGTCGCGGGCAGAGGCTAGTGTAGTATATGTTAGAATTGGAATTAAAAGCCTATGTCTCCTGACTGCCCATCCCTCCCCTATTTCCCCTACACCATAGGGACCACTGACAGGTCATCGAATTTCTCTACTCCTTTCAATTTGGTCTTGTACTTTGTTTACACGCTAATTGTTCGCTTCAGCGCCATCTGTGTGAAATGTTTTGCAACATTTAGCACACTTTTTTTTTTTTCGAACTGAATACTGAAGCGCAGTTGGCCAGCTAATGGGCCTTCACTGCAAAACCGGACGGGTGGCGAGACTCCTGAAAGGAGACTCTTAAGCCTTTTGGGTTGGGTTTAGGGTTTTTAGCCCTGACCGACCCGAGGGCCCCCCAAGGTGGGGGTCGCACCTCGGCTCGGGCCGTCAGGAGGTGTGTTGACACGACTATTTTGTTGCAAGGGAACAGAAGGTCCCTGCGGATAAGTCCGACGCGCGCCGGGTGTATGTGTTTTGCACACTTCGAATCCCACTGGGGGTCTAAAATTTTTCTACTCTTGTCTTTGTACAAAAAAAATCATTATAAATAATAACTAATGGTATTGAACCAAAAATATCGAATTTCGATAAATATACCGTAGTTAATATTATGTATAGTGTTTTCATCTTAAAACATTGCTTATTATTGGGGCCGCTGTGTATTAGGTTTGTTATAAATTAACACTAATTACTCTTTTATCTGTAAATTCTTATTTATTTCATTAAATCCCTACTAATATTATAAATGCGAAAGTAACTCTGTCTGTCTGTCTGTTACGCTCACACTAAAACTACTGGACCGATTTAAATGAAATTTGATACAAATAATGTCTGGAGCCTGAGAAAGGACATAGGCTACTTTTTAACCGACTTCAAAAAAAGAGTTGCACGCGAACGAAGTCGCGGGCAGAAGCTAGTACTTCATAAAATATTACCATACATCACTACACTATACAAATAAAACACATTTCAACATCAAATCTATTTAATTCAAGGCAGGCGCGTGCAGTGCCAGGGTAGGCACTCCATAAAAAATAAAAATAAAAAAAAAAGTTTTACCTAACTGTACTGACATTCATAAGAGCTTGGGAAAGCCTAAATTGAATAAACATATTTTTGATTTTGATTTTTGATTCATACAGTGACAATGTGCCTGTATGGACACGCCCTCGATTCAAGGCCACACGATGCTTTCTATCCAGGGTACATAGTAAGACACCCGGGTAAACATTCCCGGTTGGTCCGGAGTACCGCATTGCTTCCCGTATGACGTCACACCTATCACATTGTACATGCAATGTATTTTAGTGTGTTTAGTTTGCAGAGGACCACCGCTGTCTCCCTGAAAAAACATAAATTTATATGCATGAAAATAGTATATTTCGCACCTAGGCGAGTAAAGTAAAAAATGTCTTAGATCACATGTAATTGTCGTCCGAGGCGAGGCCGAGGTTGACAAAAGTGTGATCTGAGGCTTTTTATTTTACTGGCCGAGGTCAGTATACTATTTTTCTGTTCGGCGAAGCCAGAAAGCGGCAACTTCATGACGAGCAGGAGGACAGAAACTGTTTTTTTTCTTTGTCCATCAAGTAGAATGCCAAAAAATATTGCACACGTATTTTTTTTTCTAAATTGGACTATAAATGCCAGAGATAATCGCTTCCAAAATCCGGGAGTGGGGGCTTGTGACGTCACTGATACTGTGGCGGCCCTGTCAGCAGATTGCCACAGTCACGTAGATCACGTAACATAGATAGATCGAGCAGCGATTTGCGCTGTCTCGATATAGTATATAAGTGTTGTGTTTTGTTAAATATATTATTATAATAGCAGCAGTCAATACTCTTGGTGTTATTATCATCGCACCATCCATATCACCATGTCCCCGGAATCCGGGGACATAACTTCTTCATCCTGCCCGGCAAAGATACAATTTATAGCTAGCCGTGACTGTAGAAGCAGTTATCTTTGGCATTGTTTATTTGTTTAAGAAAAGAAAAAATACGTGTCAATTTTTTTTTAATAATCTAATTGAAGGACTAAATAGAATTTCGTTTTCTTTACACAGTCGTCATATAATAATAATTTCTGATGCCTTCGCGGTTATTACACATCGGAATTAAACAACTGTAGACGGATTTAACTCTAATCGTAGCACGACTGAGCTGACAACAGTCTTATGCTAAAGTCACCTCAGTCGTGCTACGATTATGGCATCTGTAAAAGCTCCGAAACGTCAGCCAATAAAATAAAATACGCGAGTTACTCCGTCTATAGTTGTTTCTTCACATATTCATGTATAACTAGCGGCCCCGGCAGACGTCGTCCTGCCCGTCCGATTGTTTCGTCAAAGATCTGTCAAAGTCTTCTGTCACTTACCGCCAATCGCTTTGTATATGGGAGTATAGAAAGATGTTGATTTTACACTTTTTCAAGATGTTTTTTAAATTTTCTCTACTTACAAACCTTTCCTTGACTTCCTCGAATAATTCAAGACCAAAATTAGCCAAATCGGTTCATGCGTTCTGGAGTTATAGCGTCAGGAAGGAAAACCAGACTTATTTTTATATAGTAGATAACCGCGAAGGCATCAGAAATTATTAAATATCACTTACTTGGCACGTGTCGTTGATGTTCTTATGGTCTCCAAAACACACTTGTGTGTTCTCGTCATATCCTTGCCTGAGATATCTTTGACCTGGCGGGTTCTTTGTATGACATTCCGTGTCACTAAACTTTTCTAAAATCACCTGTAAATAACTTTATTTTACTACGAAGTATTAAACGAAATACTTTTTTAAATTCATATACATAGTATAAAACAAAGTCCGACCCTATGTATGCTTGTCGATATGTTACTATCGTAATAATTATTAATAGAATAGGTATACATAAGTAAGTACTAAGTATAAGATAGTTTGTTAATTTAGTTACACTATTGTATTAGGCATGGTACCTGTAAGTGAGTAAATAAATAAAATAAAAAAAAGTTGTATATCAGGTTTTCTTCTTTACTACATTAGTGTAGATGTATATAGGTTGAATTTAGTCCCTAATATTACCTTTTGAAGGGTGTTAGAAGGACTACCCAGGTATCTTGTGTTTCCCCACCCCGTCGCAGAGGCCTTGTCGTCACTACCAGCGTTGCCTACATCCAGACAAGCGGGTATCACAGACTGGTCTAGACGGATCCTAGAAAAGTATTCACTTATTAAACTATTTAAACGGATTTAACTTTGACGAAGCACATGGGCGTAGGGAGGTATGCCCTTGGAAGTAGCCGTAGGTTTTGATTCCTTTGCGAGTGTCGAAAATTACTTCAGATATATAGTACCTATTCATTGTTTGTCTAAGCAAACATACGTGACTTAAATCCTTTTTGAGTTGTTTTATACCAATAACTTTTTGAACTTTTTTTGCATGTAATTTGACATACGTACATAATTTTAAGTTATGTGCCTTATATTGTATGAATTTTGAGAAATAAATGAATCTAATCTAATCTAATTTAATCAGAATAATAATGCCTTAAAGTTGTTATTGTTTCGTTCCAATGTGTAATAACCGCAAAGGCATTGGAAATTATTAAATATTAATATGTTAAAATACATACACTTTGTCTGTCTGTAGCAACGCTATGTCGTGGTATTTCTGTGGTGGATTGTACAAGTCGTGCTTGATAATTGTTTGTATATTATATATTGTTCCGCTCTCACTGCTACGTAAAATACCAATTTTAGCATATTTCACTGGACCACTGGAAAAAATATAATATATATTTTTATGTTACCTTGGGAACTCAAATATCGTTATGAAATATAGACTTAGTATATGTTTTTCTGATGTGTAAGCTATATTATTGTTTAGGTTCAACAATATCGTTTCAGTAGTTTTTGTGTGAAAGAGTAACAAACATACATCCATTCAGACTTAACGACATACAGACATTTTTACAAACTTTCACGTTTATAATATTACTTAGTGAGAATAATAATTAATATTTTTGAACAATCCATAATTATACATAAATACATATAAGACATCCAAGACTCAGGTACAGATGCCAGTGTTCACACTGACTGCCCCTAGCTGGATTCGAACCCACAACCTCCAGTTTCGTAGTCAGGTCTAACCACTAGACCGTCAAATTATATAATTATATAGTTATTACTAGCTTTTGCCCGCGACTTCGTTCGCGTGGACTTCAGGTTCGTCCCGTCTAGTCTAGTGTCAAAAATTGTAGCCTATGTGTTATTCTGATGTATAAGCTATATTGTGGTAAAGTTTCATTCAAATCCATTCAGTAGTTTTTACGTGAAAGAGTAACAAACATCCATACATCCATACTTACAAACTTTCGCCTTTATAATAGTAGTAGGATGTGTAACTATGTAAGTATATTCAGTTTTATGAATGCTAACTATTGCGTATTTAATTTAAACCTAGGTTTGTGTTCATACATAATTTAATTATAATATATATATGTTAACAGGCGCGTGCAGAGGGTGCGTAAGTATGGCGCCAGGGTAGGCACTGCATACATTAGTGACACTGTGCCTATATGGAATGCACGCCCTTGGTGTGTCAATTTTTATTATAGTTTCCGAACAAAGTTTTCAATTTCTGTTTCGGCAAAAAAACATGTTTGGGTCGAACACAAGTTATATTATAATATACTAGCGGTTCGCCCCGGCTTCGCATGGATCCCTATTTTTTTTCAAAATATTCTATAGCCTATGTTACTTAGGGTGAACGTAGCTTCCCAACAGTGAAAGAATTATTAAAATCGGTCCAGTAGATTTTGAGCCTATTCATTACAAACATACAAAAATAGGTACAAATCTTTCCTCTTTATAATATTAGTATAGATATGTATATATTATAATATAATACAAGGGCGTGCATTCCATACAGGCCCAATGTAACTAATGTATGTAGTGCCTACCCTGGCGCCATTCTTTCGCTACTCTCACTGCACGCGCCTGTATATATATATCGCACACCTAGATCTAAAGGGAGCTAACTTAAAAAAGTTACTTTTCAGGAGAGGCGAAAAACTGATAAATATGACCATATGCACGCATGAGTTTTCTGTATAGATTTTATGCTTTTTATAATGAAGCTAGCAGAGTTAGCTGTTTTTAACCGACTTCAAAAAAGGAGGAGGTTATCAATTCGTCGGGATGTTTTTTTTTTTTTTTTAGAGGTAGTGGTCGTTGGGTTTTGATGTAAGGAATCCGATGGTGTGCATAACTCAAATTTTCAGGTTTTTGAGTTAGCTCCCTTTTGATCTAGGTGTGCGATAAATATATATGTATGAACTATGTATGTATGTATATCACTAACGTTCTTGACTTGTATGTGCAGTGTCCAGCTGTCAGTATGTATCTGTCACTGATGAGAGTTCCACCACAACCCCATATTACCGAAGTCTCTTCTCCAAACCCGAGGAGAACCTGGAAAAGAAAAAAAATATACTTTACTACCTATGGCACTGACACAAAATTCTACTCTTGTCTTTGTACAAAAATATGATATTACCATATGAGGGAACTCTCCCCGCCCAGCATCAGAACCGCCCACGATCAGCTCATCAGCGTTGTGTTTACAGTGGTTCGCTCTGCTCTTGCCCCCGAATATGGTAGCTGCTTCCTCGCAAGGGTACACTAACTGCTGGTAGTCGATGCATTCTATAATTAAAAAAAAATAATTAAAAAATCGAAAAATCGGTTCAGTAGTTTCAGCGTGAAAGCGATACAGATAGAGTTGTGCATTCCGTAATCAAGAAATCAAAATCAAAAATATTTATAATAATTTCTGATGACTTTGCGGTTATTACACATTGGAATGAAACAAAACTATTAACGGATTTAACTCGCGTATTTTGTTCCGTTTGTACTGTTTTTATTTGTATTGTAATAGTACATTACGCCCCAAGGCCAGTAAAATAAAAAATGTCTCAGATCACATGTAATTGTCGTCCGAGGCGAGGCCGAGGTTGACAAAAATGTGATCTGAGGCTTTTTTATTTTACTGGCCGAGGTCAGTATACTATTTTTCTGTTCGACGAAGCCAGAAAGCGGCAATTTCATTTAGCGCAGCGGCCACAAAGTTGGCGCTTCCTGGCCGGAGGCCAGAAAAATAATTTATGCGCAGAATAAAACATAAATAAATACTTATTTTATATTTTAAAATTGTTTGTAGTAAGTAGTTAGTTAATTTTTTCGGCGTTTGCATAATGTTTTCACTTCAGCATTAGTCTATCGTCAGCTCAGTCATGCTACGAACATGGGAACTGTGACGTTTTCGAAACGTAGCAATAAAAATATACGCCAATTAGATAAATCCGTTTATTCATTCCAATGTGTAATAACCGCGAAGGCATTAAAAAACGGAAGGTAATGACAACGTTTTAAACGCTTAAAAATCCGCCCAAATACATACTGTCCCAAGCTTTCTGCCCTGTCTTCGGGGCAGTCCGTGATGATGGAATCGGCTTGCAGTCCCCGTCATCACCAGAGTTGGATTTGTATATGATATCATCATCATCATCATCGTTGTATTGTGCTGATAATGGTTGTGCCCTGAAATCATCAAATGAAAGTGATAATAATTCTAGCAGTTTATGATTAGATTAGATTAGATTAGATTCATTTATTTCCCAAAATTTATACAATATAATTACATTAGTATGTCAAATTACATGTACTCATATTGAGATCGTCAAAAACAAAAACAAGAGAACAATAGGATTAAATAATAATTAACAGCAAAATCATATGACGATATGACGATGTCAATATGACGATGATTGTGATAGTAGTGATGACGGTTAATGAGATGATAAAAGTGGTGATGATGGTGTTGACGGAGATAGTAGTCGTGATGACTATGATGACGGTAGCCGCGGTGTCGATAATAAGGTAATGATGATAATACCTAATGATAGTGGAAGTGGTGATGATGCTTTAGGAGATGATAATAGTTGAGGTAAAGATGTGCAACTAACTCTGTCTGTATGTTACGCTTTCCCGCTTAAACCTCTCAACCGATTTTGATGAAATTTGATAGTAGAACCGATAACCGTTGGAGTAAACCGGTTCTGGAGTGGAGACCGCGTCTCGGCAAGCGTAGTGTAGGACGTCCTCAGGCAAGGTGGAACGATTTGCGTAAGATGGCCGGCAGGAGCTGGATGCAAGCAGCCGCAGATCGAGCACAGTGGCGTGCAATTGGAGAGGCCTATGTCCAGCAGTGGACTGCGATAGGCTGGTGATGATGTGGAGAGTAGGTAGTCGTGATAATATGATGGCAGTATTGGCGGTGGTGTTGACATTGATGATAATAATGATAGTGGTGATGACGGCGTTGGTGATGATGACGGCGATGGTGGTGATGACGACGATGAATTGACTTACGGGCGTGATGTAGTCGCCCCATAGCCATTACTGGATGGAACGTTACAGCAGACTATAGGGTCGATCCCATCAAAGCCACTGCATTTCTGGAAATAAAAAAAAAAAACTGTCAGCTGTGTTTAGACAGTTAGGATGTGTTTGTGTAGCGGCTTTAAAAAAATGATGTATGGAAGCCTAGTAGTCAAGGGCATTGCGCGTTTCACTAATGTATGAAGTGCCAACCCTGGCGCCAGACTTACGCTTTCCCCACTGCACGCGCCTGCTAGTAGTGGTTTTTCAGTCACGTCCGCCAGATTAGCACTAGATGTAAGAGCGAAAAGTGCTGTCTCGAGTTAGTATATAAGAGCTGTTATAATAACGATTTTTATACCAACACTAGCTGTCCGCCCCAGCTTCGGACGGATCCCTTTTTTTTGCCTGTGTCACTCAGTAATAGTGTAGCTTTCCAACAGTGAAAGAATTTTTCAAAGGACCAGTTTTTTAGGAACCTATTCAATCCAAACAAATAAACCTTTCCTCTTTATAATATTTTAGTATAGAAAACTAATGGTATTAAACGAAAAATATCAATCGTTATTTTAATTTCTGATGCCTTCGCGGTTATTACACATTGGAATGAAACAACTACAGCGTTAGACTATTGTCAGTTCAGTGCTACGATTATGGAAACTGCAAAGAATCCGGAACGTCGTCAAATAAAATATAAAATACGCGAGTTAAATCCGTTAATAGTTGTTTCATTCCAATAAATATAGTCGTCATTACCGTCCCTTGTTAAACTACAATCTTTATATAATATATAAATCTTCTGTACGTGTGTTAGTCATTGAACTCCTAAACGGCTGGACCGATTTTGATGAATTTTGTGTGTATTCCAGGGGGTTTGAGGATGGTTTACATTCACAATGCTGGACCGATTTTGATGAAATTTTCGAGACAGGACAACGTCTGTCGGGTCAACTAGTTTAATTAAAAAAAAATGACTTTGACTTTGACTTTAACTTACCGGAGGATCTATCCCTCTCTTCCTGTCCTCTATAGCACTAGGACACCGTCCTAATTGCGTACAGACGCCGCTGCGACCATTACCGAAGCAATTCTCACCTATTGACAAGATTATATTATTACTCTATTAGCTTCCAGGCGCGTGCAGTGGGGCGAGCCAGGGTAGGCACTCCATACGTTAGTGACACTGTGCCTGTATAGAATGCACGCCCTTGCTAGCTTCTAACGACTTCGTCCGCGTGGAACTCCTCCTTTTTTGCAGTCGGTTAAAAAGTAGCCTATGTCCTTTTTCAGGCTCCAGACTTTCTTTGTACCGAATAGACATCCAAGACTCAGGTAAAGATGTGTTCATCACACTGACTGCCCCTAGCGGGATTCGAACCCGCTACCTCCGGCTTCGTAGTCAGGACCTCCGACCACTAGACCAACAGGCTGTCAAAATAACGTAGGTACATAAGATATTATCCCTACTAATATTATAAATGCGAAAGTAACTCTGTCTGTCTGTCTGTTATGCTTTCACGCTAAAACTACTAGACCGTTCAAATGAAATTTGGTACAAAGAAAGTCTGGAGCCTGAGAAAGGACATAGGCTACTTTTTAACCGACTGCAAAAAAGGAGTTCCACGCGGACGAAGTCGCGGGCAGAACATATTTTAAAACTAGCTTCTTTCTCAGGCTCCAGACTTTCTTTGTACCAAATTTTATTTAAATCGGTCCAGTAGTTTTAGCGTGAAAGCGTAACAGACAGACAGACTGAGTTACTTTCGCATTTATAATATTAGTAGGGATAGTAGGAATAGGAATAATGTATGAACTTACCCAAGTACTGAGCTGCGACTTTTCCCAATATTACACAAAACACAATGATATTAATCAGTTTGTTAGGCATTTTATCACTTTTCTTGATATAATTTTTACTATGTTTTTACTAATTGTACTGTATACATAATTATCTAATCATAAATTACTTAATAATTTCTGATGCCTTCGCGGTTATTACACATTGGAATGAAACAACTATTAACGGATTTAACTAGCGTATTTTTATTTTATTTTATTAGCTGACGTTTCGGAACATAAGACTATTCTAGACGACTATAAGCTCAGTCGTGCTACGATTATGGAATCTGTAAAGGCTCCGAAACGTCAGCCAATAAAATAAAATACGCGAGTTAAATCCGTTAATAGTCGTTTCATTCCTATTACACATTGGAATGAAACAACTTTTAATATAACCGCGAAGGCATCAGAAATTATTAATTATGTTTACTTAATAATGGTATATAGGTATACATTTATTGAAAATAGCGGTCCGCCCCGGCTTCGCACGGATCCCTAATTTTTTTCAAAATATTCTATAGCCTATGTCCGTCGATAATAATTATAGTGCAGTTCCCCGACAATGACTCGACCGATTTGAAAACAATTTTTCAAATCGGTCCAGTTATTTTGCATATTCAATACTTATTTCATATTTAATAGTTATTATATTATACTTGTTTTACTGGTTTAGACTTTATTTTTGGGTACCTACGTATTAAAATTCAAATCAGTTATTTGATTGGGTTATAAAGGCACAAAAAATACAGGTTTTCAATTTAGTTTTTTGTTGTTTAAAAATACTATTTATAAAACAAAATTGATCACAAGAAACGTTTGTCTGTATTTACCTAGTGCAATACAAGCTTCTTTAATTATAAATGACTAGCTGTCCGCCCCGGCTTCGCACGAATCCATTTTTATAGCCTATGTCACTCGGGAATAGTGTAGCTTCCCAACAGTGAAATTTTGAAATCGGCCCAGCCGTCATGGAGCCTATTCAATCTAAACAAACAAACAAACAAACCTTTCCTCTTTATAATATTAGTATAACATCGGACAACTTAGGTAATCCATAATTAAAAATAATATAAGTAGGTACAAATTAAAAGACTATAAAATAATAATGTCTGATGCCTTCGCGGTTATTACACACTAGCGGCCCCGGCAGACGTCGTCCTGTCCGTCCGATTGTTTCGTCAAAGATCTGTCAAAGTCTTTTGTCACTTCTTCATAAGGCTTCATATTTTCCCCGTTTTTTACACATTTTCCACTGTTTCTTCGCTCCTATTGGTCGCAGCGTGATGTTATATAGCCTAAAGCCTTCCTCGATAAATGGTCTATCCAACAAAAAAAGAATTTTTGAATTCGAACCCGTAGTTCCTGAGATTAGCGCGTTCAAACAAACAAACAAACTCTTCAGCTTTATAATATTAGTATAGATAACTATTCCACGCGGACGAAGTCGCGGGCACAGCTAGTATTAGTATATTAGTATAGATGTAACAAACTTTATATGCGAAAAACACGACCGTTCGCGGCGCAAGCGCATAATAGACTGCTGTAGTATCATGGCGTTATTATTAGGTATACGAAATAACCCACCTCAGATTAATCCATACTAATTTATAGCTTACTAGCTGTCCGCCCCGGCTTCGCACGTCTTTTTTTATAGCCTATGTCACTCGAGAATAGTGTAGCTTTCCAACAGTGAAAGAATTTTTCAAATAGGGTCAGTCGTTTAGGAGCCTATTCAATCCAAACAAACAAACTTTTCCTCCTTATAATATTATTACTAGCGGCCCGCCCCGGCTTCGCCCGGATTTTTTTTATAGTCTATCTCACTCGAGAATAGTGTAGCTTTCAGTCGTTTAGGAGCCTATTTAATCCAAACAAAGAAACCTTTGCTCTTTATAATATTAGTATAGACTAGCGACCCGCCCCGGCTTCACACGGGTGCTATAAACCTTTCTCTTGAATCTCTCTGTCTATTAAAAAAAACCGCATCAAAATCCGTTGCGTAGTTTTAAAGATTTAAGCGTACAGGGATATAGGGACAGAAAAAGCGACTTTGTTTTATACTATGTAGTGATACATCAGAATAACATAATAATTATAAGCTATATATTATAACGATATAGGAACCTGTTTTGTTTCATTCCTTCTAAACTTTGTAATAGCACATACAGTGCATCTTTATATACTTAGGTATATAATTATGTTAAATAATATATGTATAATATTATTATTATTATTATTTTTTTTTATATCTTTGTACAATTCACACCAATTGTACTAGTCCCAAACTAAGCAAAGCTTGTACTATGGGTGCTAGACAACGGATAAACATACATAAATACATATAAGACATCCAAGACTCAGGTACAGATGCCAGTGCTCACACTGACTGCCCCTAGCGGGAGTCGAACCCGCAACCTCCGGTTTCGTAGTCAGGGCCTCTGACCACTAGACCAACAGGCTGTCAATTACATGTATGTTAATAATTTCTGACGCCTTCGCGGTTATTACACATTGGAATGAAACAATTTTGGATTCAACTCGCGTATTTTATTTTATTGGCTGACGTTTCGGAGCGTCTACAGTATCCATAATCGTAGCGCGACTGAGCTGACAATAGTCTAATGCTATGACGAAAAATCAGTCAGTAAAATAAACGCCATTGGAATATCCTACTACTATTATAAAGGCGAAAGTTTGTAAGTATGAATGTATGGATGTTTGTTTCTCTTTCACGTAAAAACTACTGAATGGATTTGAATGAAACTTTACCACAATATAGCTTATACACCAGAATAACATATAGGCTATATTGTATAACGATATAGTGTAAAATACTAATCATACGCAGACGAAGTCGCGGGCTTCTGCTAGTTGATATATAAAAATAATAAACAAACATAACAGGTAGATTTAAAAACTACATAATTAAGTACAAACCTGCATAAAACCAGTTCTAGATCAACATACTAACAAAATTATTAACGTATTCAATAATAATCTTTAAGTTAATTGAAATAAGTTATATTTTACCTTACACAGTAGAAAACAAGATGGCTTCCTTTAAGGAAAAATGACTATCTTGTTTGTGTTTTGTGTTGAAGAGAAGTAAACGTGTATTTTATATTGAAATTATTGTTTTAATATTTAAAATGATACGGTAAGTTTATAAATGCATGTATTTTTCTAATACCTATGTAATAATAAGGAAATATTGTCTTTAATCATTTCTAATGACATTGGAATGAAACAACTATAAACGGAATTAATATATTTTTCCGTCCTCCGGCCAGAAAGCGCCAACTTTGTGGCCGCTGCGCTAAATGAAATTGCCGCTTTCTGGCTTCGTCGAACAGAAAAATAGTATACTGACCTCGGCCAGTAAAATAAAAAAGACTCATATTACATTTTTGTCAACCTCGGCTTCGCCTCGGACGACAATTAAATGTGGTCTGAGATATTTTTCATTTTACTGGCCTTGGTACGTAATGTACTATTATTTAATTGGCTGACGTTTTGGAGTCATTACAGATTCCATAATCGTAGCACGACTGAGCTGACAATAGTCTTATGCTAAAGTGATTATGAACATTAATAAAATTAAATAGGCACGCGAGTTAAATCCGTCTAAAGTTTTTTTATTTCAATATTTAAAAACAATTAAGTATACGTAGATGAGAAGTTTGTGTTTGTGTGTGTGTGTGTGTGTGTGTGTGTGTGTGTGTGTGTGTGTGTGTGTGTGTGTGTGTGTGTGTGTGTGAGTGTGTCTGTGTGTTATTTGTTGAATAAGTTATTAATAGGTTAATGAGGATTCTGACATTGTTAAAACTTACTCGTTATTTGAAGATTTAATGTACCTACCTACTAGCTTCTGCCCGCGACTTCGTCTGCGCACGATGAGTAGTTACTTATATATTCGTTTTAAAATATAGCCTAAGTATATGTTATTCTGATGTATAATCTATATTATTGTAAAGTTTTATCAAAATCTATTCAGTACTTTTTACGTGAAAGAGGAACAAACCTACATAAGTACAGATATCTATACATTATTACAAACTTTTGTGTTTATAATATTAGTAAGGTGATTTTTACAATTATGCAAACTACCTTATTTTCTAAATTACAAAATTTAACTACTACTCTGTCCTAAAATATGAAATACTAGCTTTTGCCCGCGACTTTGACCGCGTGGAACTTCTTTTTTTCAGTCGGTTAAAAAGTAGCCTATGTCCTTTCTCAGGCTCCAGACTTTTTTTATACCAAATTTCATTTAAATTGGTCCAGCAGTTTTAGCGTGAAAGCGTAACAGACAGACAGACAGACAGACAGAGTTACTTTCGCATTTATAATATTAGTAGGGATTCATTAAGATTGAGTTTATCTGCTGGATAACTTGCAAATAAATTAATCTTAATTATTTTTCAGGTCCTTTTTAACCCCCGACGCAAAAACGACGGGGTGTTATAAGATTGACGTGTCTGTCTGTCTGTGTGTGTGTGTGTGTGTGTGTGTGTGTGTGTGTGTGTGTGTGTGTGTGTGTGTGTGTCTGTGGCATCATAGCTCCCTAACGCATGAACCGATTTTGATTCTGTTTTTTTTATTTTTTCAGATTTTTGATATTACTAGCTGTTGTCAAACTATCAGTGACTGATGATCAAAACTTTGATGATATTATAGCTGAGATCTTCGGCGTTAGTGCTGGTTAGTTAAATGCTATTATAATATTTAAAAAAACATTTCATAAATATATATCAATCAATCAATTTGTCATGTCGATTCATTCAAAACTAAGCAAAGCTTGTACTATGTACCAGACAACGGATAAACATACATAAATACATATAAGACATCCAAGACTCAGGTACAGATGCCAGTGCTCACACTGACTGCCCCTAGCAGGATTCGAACCCGCAACCTCCGGTTTCGTAGTCAGGGCCTCTGACCACTAGACCAAAGGCTGTCGAAAAAATATAATGATTATAATGATCTCATTGGAATGAAACAACTATTAATGGATTTAACTAACGTATTTTTATTTTATTTTATTAGCTGACGTTTAGCTTTCGACTATTGTCAGCTCAGTCGTGCTACGATTATGGAAACTGTAAAGAGTCCGAAACATCAACAAATAAAATAAAATAAAAATACGCGAGTTAAATCCGTTAATAGTTGTTTCATTCCAATCCCTACTAATATTATAAATGCGAAAGTAACTCTGTCTGTCTGTCTGTCTGTTACGCTTTCACGCTAAAACTACTGGACCGATTTAAATGAAATTTGGTACAAAGAAAGTCTAGAGCCTGAGAAAAGACATAGGCTACTTTTTAACCGACTGCAAAATAGGAGGAGTTCCACGCGGACGAAGTCGCGGGCACAAGCTAGTGTAAAATAACCGCGAAGGCATCAGAAATTAATATATAATGATCTCATTTCAGAAGAGGATGCTGATAACAACAATCCATCATGCAACGACGTCGAAGGCAAGGGACAGGGCTGTTATGAATGCTACCCGTGCAATAACACACTTATAGTACAGAACAGAAATCGAGGAGGGCTGGTGGAGCTATCGTAAGTAGCCCACAGGGGCAGCCAGAGACCGCTACCACTCGCCACGATCCCGACACACCTCTCTTGCTTCCTCAATACATACATATACTCACGCCACAGTCCCACAGGGGCAGCCAGAGACCGCTCTCCACTCGCCACGATCCCGACACACCTCTCTTGCTTCCTTACTCTATACATACATATACTCACGCCACAGTCCCACAGGGGCAGCCAGAGACCGCTCCCCACTCGCCACGATCCCGACACACCTCTCTTGCTTCCTTACTCTATACATACATATACTCACGCCACAGTCCCACAGGGGCAGCCAGAGACCGCTCTCCACTCGCCACGATCCCGACACACCTCTCTTGCTTCCTCAATACATACATAATATACTCACGACACAGTCCCACAGGGGCAGCCGGAGACCGCTCTCCACTCGCCACGATCCCGACAAACCTCTCTTGCTTCCTTCCTCAATACATACATACTCACGCCACAGTCCCACAGGGGTCGCCAGAGACCGCTCTCCACTCGCCACGATCCCGACACACCTCTCTTGCTTCCTTCCTCAATACATACATATACTCACGCCACAGTCCCACAGGGGCAGCCGGAGACCGCTCTCCACTCGCCACGATCCCGACACACCTCTCTTGCTTCCTTCCTCAATACATACATATACTCACGCCACAGTCCCACAGGGGCAGCTAGAGACCGCTCTCCACTCGCCACGATCCCGACACACCTCTCTTGCTTCCTTCCTCAATACATACATATACTCACGCCACAGTCCCACAGGGGCAGCCAGAGACCGCTCTCCACTCACCACGATCCCGACACACCTCTCTTGCTTGGTTTTAATTGTGGGTTTTCATTTTCAGATTGAAAGACAACACGTGCAGCACCACGCGAATTTGTTGTATTACACAAAAAGACCTGATTACTTATAGGTAAGAAAATGATTTATTTTAGTAACAAAAGACCCCAATAATATAGTTATACCTGTAAGAGTTTTGCCTCAATAACGCTGAAGAGATACTATAAAGACTTGAATAATTAGGATAATAAATTTTGATACCTTTGCGGTTATTACACATTGGAATGAAACAATTTTAAACATGTTTTACTCACGTATTTTATTATATTATTGGCTGACGTTTCGAAACCTTTACAGTTTCCATAATCGTAGCATGACTCAGTTGACAATAGTCTAACGCTAAAGTTTGTCGTTAGACTATACCACATGATTGCTCTGACTTTCCTCACTACTACCCTCGCCTCTGCGGGAGTGTGTGAGGTTTGACCAAGGGCGTGCATTCCATATAGGCACAGTGCACAGTGTCTATGTATGGAGTGCCTACCCCTGATGCCATATACACTTCCCTCACTGCACGCGCCTGTGTAGTAGGAGTAGTCAGTGTAGTCACCACACACTGACTACTCCTAGATTCGAATCCACAACCTCTGGTTTCGTCACTAGACCTTAGGCTTATAAACTTGACTCACGCAGTACATACGCGACTATCACTGCACGCGCCTGATACTGATGACGATTAAATGATTCCAGGGCTGGTGACAAATGTGGACAAAGCAATCCAGACGGGAAGCCTCGTCGACGAAGGCCTACTGTGCGCGCCATTTTGTCCGGGGAATACCCTTGGAGGGCCTGGGTTTACAAGTAAGACATCAATTAATTATAGTTAAACTAGCTTCGCATGGGTGCTGTAATCCTTCTTGAATCACTCTATATATAACACCCCCCACAAATTTACTTTTCAAACAAAAAAAAAAAAACAATTGAAATCGGTTCATACGTTAGGGAGCTATGAAGCCACAGACAGACACACACAAACAGACAGACTCGTCAAACTTATACTTAACACTCTGTCGTTTTTGCATCGGAGGATAAAACACATCAAAATCCATTGCGTAAATTTATAGATTTAAGCACAAAACGTAAGAAATATGCATGAAGTCGCGGTTTAAAACTAGTTTATTACAGGTACCTAAGCTTTATGGTAAGTAATGAAATCAAAGTTTTATTCTGTAACTTACGGTAATAGGTTTATACTAAATAGTAAAATTGATAAAGTTTGAAATACCTTGATAGTATTAACTAATTAGAAAGAACATTTTCAGTTCCCATATTCGTAGCACGACTGAGCTGCAGATAATTTAACACCAAAGACCACGGAGGTATCAGAAATTATTAATATTAACTTGTATTTAATTTATTACCTTTTAGAAAATCCAGTCCATCAACACCCTTATGTGCAGCCACTTTCATTAACGAGGGTACTAAGGCTCTGATCACACTAGCGTCGTGCGTCTCCGGGCTGAGTACCAACAGTGTGAACGTGGCCTTTATGAAGGGAAGCCAATTATCTGTCGTAAAGGATATTACTATACATCCGGAATATAAAGCTGGTATGATATACATATACATAATAATATATATATATTATTATATATATATATATATATTCCCACAGGAGCAGCCAGAGACTGCTCTCCACTCGCCACGATCCCGACACACCTCTCTTGCTTCCTTTTTAATTTTTTTTTCGAATTGAATACTAAAGCGCAGTTGGCCAGCTAATGGGCCTTTACTGCAAAACCGGACGGGTGGCTTGCTTCCTTCCTCAATACATACATATACTCACGCCACAGTCCCACAGGGGCAGCCAGAGACCGCTCTCCACTCGCCACGATCCCGACACACCTCTCTTGCTTCCTTCCTCAAAACATACATATACTCACGCCACAGTCCCACAGGGGCAGCCAGAGACCGCTCTCCACTCGTCACGATTCCGACACACCTCTCTTGCTTCCTTTCTCAATACATACATATACTCACGCCACAGTCCCACAGGGGCAGCCGGAGACCGCTCTCCACTCGCCACGATCCCGACACACCTCTCTTGCTTTCCTCCTCAATACATACATATACTCACGCCACAGTCCCACAGGGGCAGCCAGAGACCGCTCTCCACTCGCCACTATCCCGACACACCTCTCTTGCTTCCTTCCTCAATACATACATATACTCACGCCACAGTCCCACAGGGGCAGCCAGAGACCGCTCTCCACTCGCCAATATCCTGACACACCTCTCTTGCTTCCTTTCTCAATACATACATATACTCACGCCACAGTCCCACAGGGGCAGCTAGAGACCACTCTCCACTCGCCACGATTCCGACACACCTTTCTTGCTTCCTTCACACTCGTATATTTTTAAATTTTAGGTGACAACAAGAATGATATAGCAATACTAAGACTCAGGTCGCTTGAGGCGACTCCACGGTGGATACTGCCGGCGTGCCTGCCCCTCGCTCCGCCACCGCACGCCGCTGCTTGCCAGACTGCAGATAACAAAGACACATTGGTAAATAACTGTTTTAATCTATACTTATTAAATGTGTATATTTATTGGAATGAAACAACTATTAACGGATTTAACTCGCGTATTTTTATTTTATTAGCTGACGTTTCGGATTCTTTACAGTTTCCATAGTTTTAGGTTTTAATTGTAATGTATAATAGTTTTTTTTTTGCGTAAAATGTAACATTAGTATTTCATAATTCAGAATAGGGTAGTTTTTTCAAAATTTGTAATTTAAATATAAGGTAGTTTACATAACTGTATAAATCACTTTAGCGTTAGACTGTTGTCAGCTCAGTCGTGCTACGATTATGGAATCTGTAGACTCCGAAACGTCAGCCAATAAAAAAAAATACGCGAGTTAAATCCGTCTACAGTTATTTCATTCTAATGTACAATAACCGCGAAGGCATCAGAAATTATGACAACTTGTGAGAAATAAATATATTTCCGGCTTCAAGACATTCATTTATAAGAAAAAAAAACTTTTGGTACCTGAAAAATTATCTATAACTACTAGCGGTCCCGGATCCCTAATTTTAACAAAATTTAATACAGCCTACCTATGTCACTCACGAATAGTGTAGCTTCCTAACAGTGAAAGAATTTTTCGAATCGGTCCAGAAGTTTTTGAGCCTATTCATTATAACCAAACAAAGTTTTCCTCTTAATAATATTAGTATAGATAGGTATACAAAATAAAAATCTAATTACCTAATTGACATATTCACAGATAAACACAGTGATCCCACTGCGGGCTGCGTGCGTGCCCCGGGGCGCTGCGCCGGCGCCGCCCTCGCTGACCTGCGGCGTCGCCCCGGCCGGGGACTACGCCCCCGAGCGCGGGGCTCCGCTGACCTGCAAGGAACAGGTACTCCACGAGAACCTTAATACATTTAGAGATACTTTGCCGGGCAGGATAGAAAAGTTATGTCCCCGGAATTCCGGGGACATGGTGAGATGAAAGGTAGGTAGTAACACTATAAGTTTGTCAATACTTATAGTGTTACTACTATTATAATAATATTTATTGTATCAAACACATGACTTATCGACAATAATATTATAAAGATGAAAGATTTGTACCTATTTTTGTATGTTTGTAATGAATACGCTCAAAAACTACTGGAACGATTTTAATACTTCTTTCACTGTTGGGTAGCTACGTTCACCCTGAGTAACATAGGCTATAGAATATTTTGAAAAAAATAGGGATCCGTGCGAAGCCGGGGCGAACCGCTAGTATACTATATCGAGACAGCGCAAATCGCCACTCGATCAATCTAGGTTACGTGATCTACGTGACTGTGGGTAATGTGCTGACAGAGCCGCCACACAAGCTACTAGCTATAACAATAAATTTTGCTTATATTATCATTCTCAACCTTAAGTCATTGTGAAAGAAATCCCAGATGCAACTAATCAATGAACATAAACAATGACATTGGCGCGTGCAGTGAGAGTAGCAAATGTACTGCGTCAGGGTAGGCACCTCATACCTTAATACCATTGTGCCTATACGGAATGCACGCCCTTGCTAGCTACTTACGTTCGACATTGTTCTTTAATTGGTTGCACCTGGGTTGTTTTTTCACAATGCCTTAAGGTTGAGAATGATAATTATAAGCAAAATTTTATGTTCGACTTTTGTAATTTGTACAAGCATTGTAATGAAACAACTATTAAACGGATTTAACTCGCGTATTTTATTCAATTTGGTTGATGTTTTGAAAACTACAGTTTTCATATTCGTAGCACGACTGAGCTGACGAAAGCCTAACGCTAAAGTCAAACAATAAAATAAAATACGCGAGTTAAATCCGTTTATAGTTGTTTAATTCCATTTTTATGACATTTTATACTTAGTAGAGAAAATTTTGTACCGCAGTACCAGGTGTGTGTTTCTAGTTTATAACATACCTACTAGCGGTCCGCCCCGGCTTCGCACGGATCCCTTTTTTTTTTTCAAAATATTTTATAGCCTACTAGCTTCTGCCCGCGACTTCGTCCACGTAGAACTCCTCTTTTTTTGCAGTCGGTTAAAAAGTAGCCTATGTTCTTTCTCAGGCTCCAGACTTTCTTTGTACCAAATTTCATATAAATCGGTCCAGTAGTTTTAGAGTGAAAGCGCAACAGACAGACAGACAGACAGAGTCGCATTTATAATATTAGTTAGGATATTACTCGTGGATAATGTAGCTTTCGAATGGTGAAAGAATTTTTAAAAACGGTTCAGTAGTTTTTGAGCCTATTCATTACAACCAAACAAACAAAGTTTTCCTCTTTATAATATCAGTATAGATGAGTCATAGCGTTATTTTTACATCACCAATTGGAATGAAACAACTATTAACGGATTTAACTCGCGTATTTTTATTTTATTTTATTAGCTGACGTTTCGGATTCTTACAGTTTCCATAATCGTAGCACGACTGAGCTGACAATAGTCTAACGCTAAGTTAAATCCGTTAATAGTTGTTTCATTCCAATGTGTAATAACCGCGAAGGCATCAGAAATTATAAGTCACCAAATCATTTCATTCATCACAAACATATTAACCTATTTATAGTAGTTGTATATATATTTTTTTTTTCAGCAAGCGACAAGCCCAGCTCACATCGTGTATGGAATAGCGATAACAAGACAAGACGATTCTGTAACTACATACATAAACGTGGTACATTTCACCGATTGGATCAGAGATGTACTTCAAATATAATTTGAATACTCATAATTAATAAATAAACTATAATAATACACTATATTTTTATTTAGGGCGATCCTGAACAACAGGGGCAGCCAGAGACCGCTCTCCTCTCGCCACGATCCCGACACACCTCTCTTGCTTCCTTCCTCAATACATACATATACTCACGCCACAGTCTCACAGGGGCAGCCAGAGACCGCTCTCCACTCGCCACGATCCCGACACACCTCTCTTGCTTCCTCAATACATACTTATTCTCACACAGTCCCACAGGGGCAACTAGAGACCGCTCTCCACTCGCCACGATCCCGACACACCTCTCTTACTTCCTTCCTCAATACATATAGTAATATATTGAAATAAAAGAATACTCACAGTAAATAAAATGTATTCTCGTCACAAAATATAACATAAATATTTTTAAAACATTTCCAATACTATGTGCTAACTAAACTATACAATTTGATATTGATTCAAAACATTAAAATCCTTTAAAAAGATATAACAAACATTTCATTACTTTTAACAATTATATTTTAATTTTAAAATACTTATAGGCCCAATAATAAAAAATATGATACGATTAACAATTAATTTGGGTCGTTATTTATAAAATATATTAAATATAATACAGTACGTAGCACATAAGATTTTTATCCCGCGAGAAACTAGCTGTCACTTGCATTGACAGATGGTTTTTCACGCGACAAAATCCTAACTTACTAGTCCTTTGAACAGATGGTTTTAGAGCCTAGGCAAGGTGCCAACGTTCAACGTTAACGTTAAACGAAACGACCAAAATGACATTTGACATCCTCGAACATTTGTGACGTACGTGACAGTCGTTCGCGGATGTCAAATCACATACATTTTGGTGGCAACTTTTAACGTTAACGTTGAACGTTGGCACCTTGTCTAGACCCCTTGTACCGCCCGTATACAACTCAAATATAACGAATTAAATAAAATTTAGCAACATACAACACTGAAAATATATAATATTTTTATAGATATGTACACTTTATTGTATATTTGTATATTTTATATTTATTTAGTTGTTGAAATAAAACTTTTGGATCCTACATTATCCTATTAAAATAAGCCATTTTTAATTTATTACATACGTATAAAATTATTTCTAGATTTAAATTCAACGCTTGATAAATACATTTAAACACACTAATTAAAATACTATTTTTATTTTTAATTATTATATATTTTTTTAAATTTATTTTTAATATTAAAAAATCTCACTATGTTTTCTCGTATCACGGTTGTGTACGAATTTTGACATATTTTTTTATATAAAGCGTTTTTTTTGTCAGATTTAGAATTTGATAGGAGTTTGGCACTTAGGACATTTTTCACAATAACCAAGTAAATAGGTAATTATGCTATTTGCAACTTATCTATACTAATATTATAAAAAGGAAAGGTTTGTTTGTTTGAATTGAATAGACTCCAAAATGACTGAGCCGATTTGAACAATTCTTTCACAGTTGGGAAGCTACACTATTCCCGAGTGACATAGGCTATAGACAATTTGAAAAAAGATATGGATCCATGTGAAGCCGGGGCCGATCGCTAGTTATTAATAAATTAAAAAAAATATCTATAACTTACTTGGAAACTGTGAAATAAGTCCTTATAAAAAAAAAGTAAGAAATAATTCATATTTAGGCAATAACTAACTTTCATGTCAAAATAATGGAATTTTCTATTTAACCCACCAGTTAATAATTAAAAAATATTCGACACGTATTTTTTCTTTTCTCAATCGAACAAAAAACGACAAAGATAAGCGCTTCCATAATAACGTAGTGGGGGCTGGTGACGTCACAAGCCTTCACTATAGAATTTTTAACGCGCTTAACTTTATCTATCATTTTTTGTAAACTGGGGGGAGGGGGAAACAATAAATTATAGATTTATCCGTTATAGCTGGTAACTGGTATTTGAAATTGCAATTCATATTATTATGTAATTTAAAATAAACAATACAACTTTAAAATAATTATATACTTCTGCTACTCGTTAACTTCGTTAATTATCGATTAACGTAATCTCAAATTAACATAACATAATACATTATATACTATTGAAGTTAATTTAAAAGTTTACCCACTGCTTAAAAAGGTTAGTAATTAACGTAAAAATCCGATTGTTTAAAACGTTAACTTCGTTAATTAACGATTATCGTAACAATCCAAAGTTAACACAACATAATTCATTAACAATAAACCAATCCGTCACTTCGTTAACTTCATGTTAACGCATTGTTCCCAGCTTTGGAAAATAATTGCAAAAAAAACTAACAAATATCATCAATATCACTGTTATGTTCATCTGCCACTTTGACAGTGTCATGTGTCCTGTCAAAGTCAAGTCTATCATCATCACTGGTCTGATCACTTTCATCATCAATAATATCTTCTACATCATCAAGACTAGCTTGGCCAGGTTTAGCATCTGAGGCGGAATCTAGGAAAATCTGCTTAGGTGTCCTAGGAGACCTAAGACCATTTTCCTCTAAACTCTCATCTATAATTTCCAATCTAGATTTAGAAAAGAACTTATGCAAAGACTCCAATTTGTCTAAAGCTTTTTCGCTCCAATCCGATAATGTCGTATCTTCCGTCATACACCCAGAATCTATTCTCTTAGACAAATCTGAGTTAGAATCAGTAATGTCAGCTGTGGACGTCGATTTGTCGACTCTTACGACCTTTGGTTTTATGATCATACTAGGCGGTAGATCAGGTATATTTCTCAAATCGATCAAACTTACAGATGATCTTTTTATTTCATAATCAAATTCTTCATCTGAATCCTTCTCAACTTGTATTTTATCGTCGATGTATCTCAAAAGGTTTTCAGCTAAATATTTAACGTATGCAATTCTTTCATCTTGTGGATTTTTAAAACTAGATGAAGGTTCTTCTTCTTCTATAATATCAGACAATTCAATACTATATGGCAAGCTGTATTGTATACTTGGTTTAGTATAAGCGTTGAAATTTTCTAAATCCTCTTGCTCCGTCATAGTATCGTCATGGGTTTTTCTAATTTCGCTAATTCTAAAAACAGCCTGAGCGAAAATATCTTCTAGATCTTGCTTAACGTTGCTCAGATCTACAACCGTTTCAGAAATCCGTCTACTATTTGGAGATTTCTCTGATCTCAAATCTTCAAATCTATCTATAACAGTATCCAAAGTTTGTGTCAAAGTGGAATCAGATTTCGTCTTACTCATATCGCTAAAAGTTTCCAATCTGCTTATAGTTACATCAGACTTCGATTTTTCTGATAAAGAACGAGTCATAGAAGTAGAATGTATTGGCTCTTTATATTTCTCTTTATAATCTTTATTCGAATAATTCTCCATGTATTTTAGAAGCATTTCTACTAACGTTTCATTACCTTCTTCAACCGGCGTTTCATCGATATAGGAAAGATTTTTAACATTAACATTAGACTCAGATAAGCTGATTCCTTTGAACTCAGGCTCATTGATTTCTATAACCGGTCGATCATCGAACTTCCTATCATCAGGCCCAAACAGGAACTCCATTAACGTAATTTTCTTATCATCTTTAACTATTTCATCGTCCATACAACCAGTGGTAGCTAGGAATTCAATAAGCGTCTCCATTTTCTGTTCCAATTCTGTATTAACCTTACTAGGCACGTACATATCCATTTTATCATCATTGGGACTTTGTTCACTCTTGAAACAACTCCCACTATCTTTCCTATTCTGACTTTTAACTATAGTAAAGAAAAAATCTATCAAATTAGCAATTCTTCTCTCAGCTACGTCATCCTCGTCTGAGCTTAAGTCACTTTCTTCTTTAACTAGAGGGCATTTAGGTTCATTTTCGAATTTCTTGAACACTGTCTCTTGGATTACTTGGAGGAGGTCTCTCGCTAGTCTGGCCGGGGATTTAGAGTCGATCTGCTCGTATGTGGCCGGTTCTGATCTTCGGCGGTCTTTGTCGATTCTGATGAAGTCCCAGAGGGACCCCAGTTCCGAGGAGAGGGAGGCGCGGTGGTGGGCGAGGCTCGTACCCAGCCGCCGGAATACCTGGAAACATTACAAAATTGGAATGAAATAACTAGAGACATAACTCGCGTTTTTTTGTTTGATGACGTTTCGAAAACTTTACGTAAATAATTTTATTAATTTGATAATAAATTTGTAAGTGCTTTCATATTTTTGTATCAATTATTTATTTCATTATGTTTTTTTTTCAAATTTTGTTTGTTTGGATCGAATAGGCTCCAGAACGGCCGACCGATTTGAAAAATTCTTTCACTGTTGGGAAGCTACACTATTCCCGAGTGACATCCATACTAATATTATAAATGCGAAAGTAACTCTGTCTGTCTGTCTGTTACGCTTTCACGCTAAAACTACTGGACCGATTTAAATGAAATTTGGTACAAAGAAAGTCTGGAACCTGAGAAAGGACATAGGATACTTTTTAACCGACTGCAAAAAAGGAGGAGTTCCATGCGGACGAAGTCGCGGGCAGAAGCTAGTAGGCTATAAATATGAATAAATAGGGATCCGTGTGAAGCCGGGGCGGACAGCTAGTAATACATAAATCACAATTAACACCAACTAGGCCCCTACCCTACCCTAGTTACTAGGGTCATAAGGGTTACCTAAAAAGGTTAAGAATCTAGGCCATAGTTATATTGATTGATTGATAGATCATACCTGCCACACTCAGGAGCGCCAGGCCCTCAGTTTCCTCAGCGAGACTCTCTTGAAGCGAGCCACCTGCGCCGCCAGCGCTTCCGCCCCCAGCGAGCCACCCGCGCCGCCCGCCCCCGGCCCCGCGCCGCCCGCCCCCGCCTCGCCCTCTGAGTGCACCTGTTATAATAATTATATGATGAAATACCATGCTACTTTTTCTATACTAATACTATATTATGATGATGAAATACCATGCTAGTTTGTCTATACTAATACTATATTATGATGATGAAATACCATGCTAGTTTTTCTATACTAATACTATATTATGATGATGAAATACCATGCTAGTTTTTCTATACTAATACTATATTATGATGATGAAATACCATGCTAGTTTTTCTATACTAATACTATATTATGATGATGAAATACCATGCTAGTTTTTCTATACTAATACTATATTATGATGATGAAATACCATGCTAGTTTTTCTATACTAATACTATATTATGATGATGAAATACCATGCTAGTTTTTCTATACTAATCCCTACTAATCCCTACTAATATTATAATACTAATATTATAAATGCGAAAGTAACTCTCTCTGTCTGTCTGTCCGTCTGTTACGCTTTCACGCTAAAACTGCTAGACCGATTTTAAGGAAATTTGGTAAAAAGAAAGTCTGGAGCCTGAGAAAGGACATAGGCTACTTTTTAACCGACTGCAAAAAAGGAGGAGTTCCACGCGGACGAAGGCGCGGGCAGACGCTAGTACTATATAATAAAGAGGAAAGGTTAGTTTGTTTGTTTGTTTGTTTTTTGGATTGAACAGACTCCAAAACGAGTGGACCGATTTGGAAAATTCTTTCACTGTTGGGAAGCTACACTATTCCCGAGTGACATAGGCTATATTATATTTAAAAAAATAGGGATGCTGACCTCTCGAGAGACAGTTCTTCTGTGCATGAAGGAACGTACGTCTTTGTCAGAATGGCCCTTAGCCCTCCCAATGCCTTTGCCGAGAGGCGTCGAAGATACTCTCCTGAAAAAAAGAATTATCAAAATATAACTAAGTACTTTAATAATTTCTGATGCCTTCGCGGTTATTACACATTGGAATTAAACAACTATTAACGGATTTAACTCGCGTATTTTTATTTTATTTTATTAGCTGACGTTTCGGATTCTGTACAGTTTCCATAATCGTAGCATGACTGAGCTGACAATAGTCTAACGCTAAAGTGTAATAACCATTAAATAAAATAAAAATACGCGAGTTAAATCCGTTAATAGTTGTTTCATTCCAATGTGTAATAACCGCGAAGGCATCAGAAATTAAAATATACAACTACTTTAATAATTTCTGGTGCCTTCGCGGTTATTACACATTGGAATGAAACAACTGTTAACGGATTTAACTCTAGTTATTTGCGGCGTTTCTTCTCAGTAATGATGGTCTTTCCGAAGCGCTAGTAACGCCCCCTATTAGGTTTTAATTGTACTGTATAATAGTAAAAAAAAATTGCGTGAAATGTAACTTTAGTATTTCATAATTCAGAATAGGGTAGTTTTTTCAAAATTTGTAATTTAAATATAAGGCAGTTTGCATAACTGTATAAATCACTTTAGCGTTAGACTATTGTCAGCTCAGTCGTGCTACGATTATGGAAACTGTAAAGAATCCGAAACGTCAGCTAATAAAATAAAATAAAAATACGCGAGTTAAATCCGTTAACAGTTGTTTCATTCCAATGTATAACTACTTTGTAAAAAATTATGTTTCATACATTAAAAAAAAATTTTAGGACATTTCACACCAATTGATCTAGTCCCAAACTAAGCAAAGCTTGTACTATGTACTAGACAACGGATAAACATACATAAATACATATAAGACATCCGAGACTCAGGTACAGATGCCAGTGCTCACACTGACTGCCCCTAGCGGGATTCGAACCCGCAACCTCCGGTTTCGTAGTCAGCTCTGACCCCTAGACCAAATGTCTGCTGTCTGTCCGTCCCTATGTATGCTTAAATCTTTAAAACTACGCAACGATTTTGATGCGGTTTTTTTTTAATAGATAGAGTGATTCATGAGGAAAGTTTATATGACCTATGTGAAGTCGGGGCGGGTCGCTAGTTTATACTCTATGCTATTATTATAAAGAGGAAAGGTTTTTTTGTTTGTTTTTTTCTACTGAATAGGCTCCTAAACGAGTGGGCCGATTTGAAATATTCTTTCACTGTTAGGAAGCTACACTATTCCCGAGTGACATAGGCTAATAAAAAGGGATCCGTGCGAAGCCGGGGCGGGTCGCTAGTTATATAAATACCTGTTATGTGTCGGATCACTGTATGCTGCTTGGACAGGCTGTTTTCCTTCCGTTTCCGTTGATATAAAACTACCTCCCAAAGGAAATGAACTGCCGCCTGAAAAAAAAACGTAATAATAATTGTAATAATTTCTGATGCCTTCGCGGTTATTACACATTGGAATGAAACAACTATTAACGGATTTAACTCGTGTATTTTATTTTATTGGCTGTGATAAAAGCCTTAGTATAAGACTATTGTCAGCTTAGTGAAGCTTAGTAAAGGTTCCAAAACGTCAGCCAATAAAATAAAATACGCGAGTTAAATCCGTTTATTAAATTGTTGGTTCATTGCAAGACATAATAATTGGTAATTTTTTATCAGACACGCTTCTCTTGTAGTCTATACTTCTATACTAATATAAAAAGAGGAAAGGTTTGTTTGTATTGAATAGGCTCCAAAACGACTTAGCCGATTTGAAAAATTCTTTCACTGTTGGGAAGCTATACTATTCCCGAGTGACATAAGCTATAAAAAAAAGAGATTCTTGCGGAACCGGGGCGGACAGCTAGTTAATATATAAAAATACTAGCTTCTGCCCGCGACTTCGTCCGCGTGGAACTCGTCCTTTTTTGCAGCCGGTTAAAAAGTAGCCTATGTCCTTTCTGAAGCTCCACACTTTCTTTGTACCAAATTTCATTTAAATCGGTCCAGTAGTTTTAGCGTGAAAGCGTAACAGACAGACAGACAGACAGACAGACAGAGTTACTTTCGCATTTATAATATATAGAGCAATAGAGCAATAGAGCAAAAGTCCCAACCAAAACGACTAAAAATCACTATCTCAATTTAGTTATCTGCCTACTGCCTACCCCCTAAGAACGATGGCGTGATTATTTATAGCCTACTAGCTTCTGCCCGCGACTTCGTCCGCGTGGAACTCGTCCTTTTTTGCAGCCGGTTAAAAAGTAGCCTATGTCCTTTCTGAAACTCCAGACTTTCTTTGTACCAAATTTAATTTAAATCGGTCCAGTAGTTTTAGCGTGAAAGCGTAACAGACAGACAGACAGACAGAGTTACTTTCGCATTTATAATATATAGAGCAATAGAGCAAAAGTCCCAACCGAAACGACTAAAAATCACTATCTCAATTTAATTATCTGCCTACTGCCTACCCCCTAAGAACGATGGCGTGATTATTTATAGCCTATGTCCGTTTCTAGGTTATCATCTATTACCATACCAAATTTCATCAAAATCCGTTCAGCCGTTTAGGCGTGAAAGAGCAACAGACAGACAGACAGACAGACAGACAGACAGACAGACAGAGTTACTAACGCATTTATAATATTAGTAGGGATGTCCGTTTCTAGGTTATCATCTATTACTATACCAAATTTCATCAAAATCCGTTCAGCCGTTTAGGCGTGAAAGAGCAACAGACAGACAGACAGACAGACAGACAGACAGACAGACAGACAGACAGAGTTACTAACGCATTTATAATATTAGTAGGGATATGTAATCTTACCAGTAATACCACCTCTAGTAATATAAGCTTCCCACTTATAATAACACCTGTAGTGGTATAATCTTACCTGTTATAGCACCTCTAGTGATACTAAGCCCCCGTTGTATCCTGGCGATGGCCGCTCTGTGCCGCGGGACGTAAGTAGCGTTCCCTTTCTCTTGCAACACAAAGCGGCCCAGAGTCTTCCAGCCGGCCTGGAAACATTCCATCTATAGATTAGATTAGATTATTTTATTTCTCACTAGCTTCTGCCCGCGACTTCGTCCGCGTGGAAGTCCTTTTTTGCAGTCGGTTAAAAAGTAGCCTATGTCCTTTCTCAGGCTCCAGACTTTTTTATACCAAATTTCATTTAAATCGGTCCAGTAGTTTTAGCGTGAAATCGTAACAGACAGACAGACAGACAGAGTTACTTTCGCATTTATAATATTAGTAGAGAAGTAGGGATAACAGGTTTTTGATCATCTTGGACAAATTGGTCATCAATAATCACACACTATTATTGTAATGTCAAATTAAAATTTATGATTGTGGTGGTGGAGGTGGTGATATAGGTGATGTCGATGATGATTGTGATGATGATGGTGATGATGATGATGATGGTGGTCGTGGAGGTGTATATAATGTACTATATAGTTATCTTCTTATCTTTTATCTTTTTTATTATATAAAAGAAAGTCGTGTTAGTTACTCCGTTTATAACTTAAGAACGGCTGAACCGATTTAGCTGAAAAATGGGGATGTAGCTCAGAACCAGGAGAAGTACATAGGACATAGTTTTATCACGTTCCAGTAAAAAAAATATAATGACAGCTGTCAAATCGATTCTTTGCCGGGCGGGACGAGGTCTGCCGGGACAGATAGTTTTAAATAAATAAAAATCTATAGACAATTAATTATACCGTGTAGGTGGTGGTGATGATGATCAGAGATCGCAATAGGTAGTGCCTATTTACCTAAACTTGGCGGGAGGAGGTGACTAAGAGTGGTTACAACCACCAAAAATATTATTTATTTTTATCGAACGCGGGATTTCATAATTTAAAATAAATCAATGTAACAAGATTTACAAGTAAAATAAAACGTATTAATCCTTTTGAGGAATATAGAAAATGTTTATATTCCTATGCCTGACGGACCACTCGTATGAGTCACCTTTTGAGTTCTCAACGTAAGTTTCGGCATTAAACAATTACATTTCATTAACCATTACACCCTGAGTGTGAATCTATATCGATTATGTATTCTTATAAATCCCGGGAATCCCGCGTTCAATAAAAATAAATAATATTTTTGGTGGTTGTAACCACTCTTAGTCACCTCCTCCCGCCAAGTTTAGGTAAATAGGCACTACCTATTGCGATCTCTGATGATGGTTTACCTGAGCAGCGTATACTATTTCATCATCACCGAGGGCTCTCTGCTGCGAGCCCGCCCCCGCCCGCCCGCCCCACTCCAGCTCTTCGACCAGGACAAATCTGCAATAACATTAAAAGTACTTATTTATAAAAAAACCTTTTTAAAAACTAACTTTTTTAATTTTACAATGTACATGTGATCCTCTTTCATTTGATACCCCACTCGTGTATATTTGTAGACATTTGGTTTTCCATCTCCACTTTCACTCCCAATATTTTTTGAACGACTCAACCGATTTTCATTATGATTTCATTTTTGTACTGTACACGTGATCCTCTTTCATTTGATACCCCACTCGAGTATATTTGTAGACATTTATTTTTCCATCCCCTCTTTCGACCCCCCTAATTATTAAACTCCTGAGCCGATTTTTATAAAACATAGCTAATAATACTCCCGACATAGTCACCTTTCAAACAAAAAAAAAACAGAATCAAAATCGGTTCATGCGTTAGGGAGCTATGATGCCACAGACAGACACACACACACACACACACAGACAGACAGACAGACATGTCAAACTTATATATTAGTAGACATTCGGTTTTCCCCCCTTGTAACCCCATTAATTTGGTTTCAGACGTCACACAGTTAACCATGCATTGTCCAAACTGAACGTGTGTACATTTCAGCTCAATCGGTTAAAGATATTGTCTATAGCACGACTGAGGTGACGATCGTCTAACGCTAAAGACTCAGTTCAGGCGCGCTACGAATATGGGAACTGTAAAGTTAACGAAATATACAGTATTTAATTTACCTTTTAGGGTCATCGTGACACCGCGCCTTTGTCAATGCTTGATATACCACAAACGACGCTGTCGCGTTAAGTGGCACCTGTCAAAAATAAATAAAAATACATGAAATAATATTGTTTGACGTTTTCTAGAATATTTTGACGTGTTCTAACATGTTCTGACGTGTTCTAACATGTTATGACGTGTTCTAGCATGTTATGACGTGTTCTAGCATGTTCTGACGTGTTCTAGCATGTTTAAGTGTGTTCTAGCATGTTCTGACGCGATCTAGCATGGTCTGACGTGTTCTAGCATGTTCTGACGTGTTCTAGAATCTTTTAGTGTGTTCTAGCATGTTCTGACGTGTTATAGCATGTTCTGACGTGTTATAGCATGTTCTGACGTGTTATAGCAGGTTCTGACGTGTTCTAGCATGTTCTGACGTGTTCTAGCATGTTCTGACGTGTTCTAGCATGTTCTGACGCGATCTAGCATGGTCTGACGTGTTCTAGCATGTTCTGACGTGTTCTAGAATCTTTTAGTGTGTTCTAGCATGTTCTGACGTGTTATAGCATGTTCTGACGTGTTATAGCATGTTCTGACGTGTTATAGCATGTTCTGACGTGTTATAGCAGGTTCTGACGTGTTCTAGCATGTTCTGACGTGTTCTAGCATATTCTGACGTGTTCTAGCATGTTCTAGTGTGTTCTAGCAAGTTCTGACGTGTTCAAGCAAGTTCTGACGTGTTCTAGTATGTTCTGACGTGTTCTAGCACGTTCTGACGTGTTCTAGCATGTTTTAGTGTGTTCTAGCATGTTCTGACGTGTTCTAGCATATTCTGAAGTGTTCTAGCATGTTTTAGTGTGTTCTAGCATGTTCTGACGTGTTCTGGCGTGTTCTAGTGTGTTCTAACGTGTTCAAGCAAGTTCTGACGTGTTATAGTTTGTTCTAGCATATTTAGACGTGTTCTAGCATATTATGACGTGTTATAGCATGTTATAACGTGTTCTAGCATGTTATGACGTGTTCTAACATGTTTTTACGTGTTTTAGCAATATAATGATACCTACTCATATATTTAGCAGTACAGATTTTTAATGATATTATTAATGATGTACTTAATATAATATTATATTTTCTTACTATATCACTAACCTTCAATATAGCGTACGGTATTTCATGTGAGACGTTGTGTACACACACTAGGAAGCTGTCAGGGGGTCGCCTTGGGGTCTCTTCGCCGTCTGAGGGGGTCGACTTGGCTTGAGGACGGTCGTTGGAATTCGATCTGAAAAACAACATATAAAATAAAACAAAAATACGCGAGTTAATTACGTTATATATATATAATTGTTTTATTGTAATAACTGTTTTTTTTCATCTATACTAATATAATAAGGTTGCTTCAAAACGACTGGTCCGATTTGAAAAATTCACTGTCGGAAAGCTACATTATTTCCGAGTGACATAGGCTATAAGAAAAAGGGATCCGAGCGAAGCCGGTACGACCAAATGTATACAAATATACTCGAGTGGGGTATCAAATGAAAGAGGATCACATGTAAATTGAAAAATGATAAAAATTTTAAATGAAACAACTATTAACGGATTTAACTCGCGTATTTTTGTTTTATTTTATTTAATAAATTAAAAATACTAGTTAAATCCGTTAATAGTTGTTTCATTCCAATGTGTAATAACCGCTACACTTACCTGATAGTCGTCAACCAAGCTCTGCTACTAGGGTCGTCACCGACCCTCTTCAGCAGAAGCCTGGCCCCTGGTCTACAGGCGGCCCTTAGCACCCGTTCATGAGGGGCCAGGACACGCTGTGTAGGGGCCCTGGAAGGCACCTCCTCCACCAGCACGTAGTGGCCCCTGGAAGTGCGGCAGACCCCAGCCTTGGTCAGGCATTGGGCTATTGCCTAGGGTACAATTGCAAAATCAAAAATATATTTCAATTTAGGCTTTTACAAGCTCTTTTGAAGGTCAGAAGAAGATGAAGAAACGGCAAATTTTATATATATTGTCCTTACAAACCAAACAATAAAAAAATACATTATTTTTGTATTTACTATACAATATAGATGAAGTACCTAAACGTAATTATTTTATATTAATTGGAATGAAACAACTATTAACGGATTTAACTCGCGTATTTTTATTTTATTTTATTAGCTGACGTTTCGGATTCTTTACAGTTTCTTTATAAATCACCTTAGCGTTAGACTATTGTCAGCTCAGTCGTGCTACGATTATGGAAACTGTAAAGAATCCGAAACGTCAGCTAATAAATTAAAAATACGCGAGTTAAATCCGTTAATAGTTGTTTCATTCCAATGTGTAATAACCGCGAAGGCATCAGAAAGATTATTGAAAATTATAATATTATACATTACTAGCTGTCCGCCCCGGCTTCGCACGGATTCCTTTTTTTAAAACCTTATATATAAGGTTTGTTTGTTTGGATTGAATAGGCTCCAAAACTATAAGACGGATTTGAGAAATTCACAGTTGGGAAGCTACACTATTCCCGAGTGACATAGGCTATAACAAAAAGGGATTCGTGCGAAGCCGGGGCGGACCGCTAGTATATTATATACATAATAAATAAACTAATATTATAAAAAGGAAAGGTTTGTTTGTTTGGATTGGATAGGCTCTAAAACGGATGAACCGATTTGAGAAATTCTTTCACTGTTGGGAAGCTACGTTCACCCTGAAGTAACATAGGCTATAGAATATTTAAAAAAAAATAGGGATTCGAGCGAAGCCGGGGCGAACCGTTAGTCTATACTAATATTATAAAGAGGAAAGATTTGTAATTTTGTATGTTTGTAATGAATAGGCTCCGAAACTACTGGACCGATTTCAAAAATTCTTTCACCTTTGGAAAGCTACATTATCCCCGAGTAACATAGGCTATATAATATCACGCTAGGTCTTATAGTTGCGGAGCAGTAACCGAAAATGTTTCAAAAACGGGGGAAAAGTATCGTTTCTGAGGCCTTAAAAAAATCTTAAGTCCCCCCGTGCGAAGCCGGGACGGGCCGCTAGCTTTATATAAAATTTTAAGTATTTTATAGAGTTATTTTTTTTTACATTATACATAAAAATGACATAGGTACTTCACAAGCTCTATGCTAAAGTCAACTCACCTCATTAGCGGTGGTGTCTTGAGTGACCTTGAGAATAGAATACGGCTCGTGTCTCTGTACAGCGTACACAACTAAGAAGTGTATCTTCCTGCGCTGCTGGGGGGACGTCGGTTCGATTTCATCGCGACATGTCTCGCCTGCAAGCTCTTCACAGCATCGGGAGAAGATTAGCAGTGATGCCATGTTCAGGGGCTGGTTGGTTGGTGACCTTGAAATTGGGTTTAAAATAAATTGACCTTGAAATTAAGTGACATTGAAATTAATGAAGTTTGAATACTTTGAGTAAATGACTATCAATCTATACCAGGCACGAGTTGACCTTGAAACGAATGAACTTGCAACCTTGAAAATAACGGACATGAAGAGATAATATAAGTAGGTAGGTACTGGTTATTTTATTCAATAGAATAATTATGAAAAGAGAAAAAGACAATGATTCAAAAATATTGCAAACAAAATCTTTTGCGTTTATCAAATAGTAGGTACCTACCTATCTATTCTAATTCAACACTTTAAAATTTTGACTTTATTTATAATGCCTAAGTCCACCAAAGCGAAGTTTAGCATCTATCATAACAGTAATTTTAGTATCAACCAAGAAAACGAAATCAAAAAACTAAATAATGTCCTATCATTGGAATGAAACAACTTTAAACGGATTTAACTCAAGTATTTTATCATTTTAATCCGAAACGTCAGCCAATAAAATAAAATACTCAAGTTAAATCAGTTTAAAGTTGTTTCATTCCAATGTATAATAACCGTGAAGACATCAGAGTACTATAGTATACCTACTAATAACATAAAAAATATGTATGTATGTATATTACCTTAACCGAACATGCCTGTATCCAGGCCTCAAGCACTGCAGCGGAATCACTCTCTGGGACAACATATAGTTGGTATCTGCATCATATACTTCAAACCGTACTAGACATAGCTCTGGAAAGTTTATCTGTGGACAAAAAAATATGCAATAGGTATGCAACTGACCTGAAATCTTTGATAAAATATCTAAATAATGACTGTCTTGCTTGATGATATTTACAAATTGTCTTTTTTTAAATGTGACCTTGAAAATTTGAGAAAATAATATTTTTTAAAGAACATCTGACCTTGACATTTTAAAATAATCATTGAAATTCAAACACTTTTATCATGTATAAAAAGCAATTAACGTAGGTAAGTTTTAAAAAATCACCTACAATTTTGCGTTAAAAAGTTACACGCTAACTCTGATCTGTTTTAGTCCTAGTAAGAATTAACAATAAAATATTTCTAAACAAACATTAAGCCAATTTAATTTAAGATTCTCGACTCGCCATTTTAGTCCTTGATTCTATAATAAAAATGACTTGAAAATTTCAAACTGCCCCCGACCTTGAAATGAAAAACAGACCTTGAAATTGAAAACACACCTTGAAATTTAAAACACACCTGGAAATTGAAAACACACCTTGAAATTGAAAGTCTCATTCCAGATGGGATTCAGCGCGTTTCGTCTCGCCACTTTAGTCCTAATCTTCTTACAATCAGCTGGTACTCCAAGAATTTCCACTTCCACGAAAGCATTGTAGAAAGAATACACATTTTCTGCGACATACTGTCCTGATATCACTGCCAGGGTTAAGTGAGCTGCGTGGATACCGTCAAATTCTTTTTCCATCGGGTTGAATCTGAAAAAAAAAAAGTTTTTTTACATCATTAATATACCACCACTAGCTTCTGAAACCGACTTCGTCCGCGTGGAACTCCTCCTTTTCGCAGTCGGTTAAAAAGTAGCCTATGTCTTATCTCAGGCTCCAGACTTTCTTTGTACCAAATTTCATTTAAATCGGTCCAGTAGTTTTACCGTGAAAGCGTAACAGACAGACAGACAGACAGACAGACAGAGTTACTTTCGCATTTATAATATTAGTAGGGATAGGGACTAGTAGGGATAGTAGGGACTAGCGGTCCCGGCAGACTTCGTCCCGCCCGGCAAAGAATCGATTTGACAGCTGTCATTGTTGCGTTTTGTTAACTAGTTTTAAAATTTGAGCTGATTTTTTTCTACTGGAACGGGAAAAGTATCCTATGTCCATCTCCTGGTTCTGAGCTACATCCCCAGCAATTTTCAGCCAAATCAGTTCAGCCGTTCATCTATACTAATATTATAAAGAGGAAAGATTTGTACCTATTTTTGTATGTTTGTAATGAATAGGCTCAAAAACTACTGGTCCGATTTTAATAATTCTTTCACTGTTGGGAAACTACGTTCACCCTGAGTAACATAGGCTATAGAATATTTTGAATTTTGAAAAAAATTAGGGATCCGTGCGAAGCCGGGGCGAACCACTAGTGAGTTATAAATGGAGTAACTAACACGACTTTCTTTTATTATAGACTAGCGGCCCCGGCAGACGTCGTCCTGCCCGTCTGATTGTTTCGTCAAAGATCTGTCAAAGTCTTCTGTCACTTCTTCATAAGGCTTCATATTTTCCCCGTTTTTTACACATTTTCCACTGTTTCTTCGCTCCTATTGGTCGCAGCGTGATGTTATATAGCCTAAAGCCTTCCTCGATAAATGGTCTATCCAACAAAAAAAGAATTTTTCAATTCGAACCAGTAGTTCCTGAGATTAGCGCGTTCAAACAAACAAACTCTTCAGCTTTATAATATTAGTATAGATATAATAGAAGAAGATTTCATCTATCTTACCTCCTATAAGCAATATGTGTGTGATCCCACATCACAGCTGGCTTCCTGACATATCCAACGCAGCCATTGCTCTCGAACATGGCCGCGTTGACAGCCATGGCCGAGTCTTCCGTCTGGTAGTTCAGTGCCACTAGTTGCACGCCGCACGACCAGAAGGACACAGGGTCGAAGTTCGACGAGTCTATACGTAGTCTGGAATGGTAATATAATAATAGTTATTTAAAAAAAAAGATAAAAAAAATACGACTGTGATAAAAAACGGGAGTTAATTAATTTTTTAGTTATTTTTTTTATCAAATAGTGGGGGTCATCTCTCAATCTGTCTGTCTATGTGTTTGTCTATCTATCCGCTCAACATTCTACTATGAGATTATTAGCACGTGCAATTTCATTCACCAACGCCAGGGGTCATCTCTCTATCTGTCTGTTTGTCTATCTGTCTCTCTATCTCTCTGTCTGTCTCTCTATATATCTATATCTCTATCTATCTCTCTATCTCTCTGTCTGTCTCTCTATTTATCTGTCTCTCTATATATCTATATCTCTTTCTATCTGTTTATCTCTCTATCTATCTGTCTGTCTCTCTATTTATCTGTCGCTCTATATATCTATCTCTCTATCTATAATAATTTCTATAATTATGTTCTCATGAAAGTGATTTTGTATCTTATATGAGAATAAATGTCTTTAAACCTTAAACCTTATCTATCTGTCTGTCTCTCTATATAACTATCTCTCTATCTATCTGTTTATCTCTCTATCTATCTGCCTGTCTCTCTATCTATCTGTCTCTCTATATATCTATCTCTCTATCTGTCTGTATGTGTGTTCGTGACTATTAGCACGTGTAATCTCTTCCACTCACCCAGCAGGATAAGTTCGCACCAGCTGAGTCTCAGTATGTGCTATGAGGGCCAGGGCGTCTAATCTATCTGTCTGTCTCTCTATTTGTCTATCTATCTATCTGTCTGTCTGTGTATCTATCTGTCACTCTCTCTGTCTGTCTGTCTGTCTTTGTATCTATCTGTCTGTCTGTCTGTATAGGGGTCATCTATCAACTGTCTGTCTTCCTGTGTTTTTGTTTGTCTATTTGTTCATGATAAAACTCAAAGTCTCTTAGTAGGTTCATATATTTTCTTCCACTCACCCAGCGGGATAAGTCCTAACCAGCTGCGTCTCAGTGTGTGCTATCAGTGCCAGGGGGTGTTTCCTGCAGATCTTCTTCCCGATGGCCTCGTTTACGGAACTGCATCGGTAGCAGGGATGGTGCGCCGCCGGGGCGTTGAGGCAGCGAGCCCGGGTGGACGGAGCTAGTTGCTGGAAATCATTGTCATCATCATTGTCGTGATGATGATGATGATGGTAGACTATAGATAATTGATCACTATAAGAATAATTATTATTGTCATCATTGTCATTGTCACTATCATAACCACCACCACCATCTCCGTAATTAGGATCACTACCATTACCACTATCATCAACACCATCACTATAGATAACCATCACTATCGATCACCATCACTATCCTTATCATCATAATATTTATATATTTTTAGTATATTAGCACAGTCATCATTAATATTTTTATTAAAATTCAACGCATTTCCTTGCATTTTCATTTTCATTCACATTGTCTTTTACTGTCTTTCATTGCCTCGTATTACCTTACACTACTATGCATTGCCTTACAATGCTTTTAACTACCATTGCCTATCATTGTCGTTCATTGCTTTACATTGCCTCATATTGCCTTACATTGCAGTACATTGCTTCGCATTGCCTTATACTGCCTTACTTTACCATACATTGCCTTACAATGCCTTACACTGCCTTACAATGCCTTACACTACCTGAAATTGACTTGCATTGCCTTACATTACCTTATATTGCTTCACATTGCCTTATATTGCCTTACAATGCCTTACACTACCTTATATTGCCTTGCATTGCCTTACATCACCTTATGTTGCTTCACATTGCCTTATATTGCTTCACATTACCATACATTGCTTTACTTTGCCTTACATTGCCTTACATTACCATACACTGCCTTACACTGAATAAATTATATTGCATTATACCGTCCCAGTGCTATCACTGCTCTCTGAAGACTCGAAGCTGCTGCAGGGAGCGCTGTCCTTACTGCTCGGCTGCTTCACTGAGCTCCGGGGAGACAGCGGGTTCAAACCACGGAATTTTATAGCCTGGGAACATAGTTACAAAAATGTACCCCTACTTAGTTAACAGGCGCGTGCGGTGAGGGTCGCATGTACTACGTCAGGGTAGGCACCCAATACATTTATACCATTGTGCCTATATGGAATGAACGCCCTTGCTTAGTTAGCTAGTTGGTAGAACGATGGTAGGAGTTTTTTCATTTGAAAAAGTTTCTGTCATAGTCATGTCTTTACAATTTTATTAAAAAAACATTATACTTCGGAATGAAATTTTAAACGAGCTGACAATGATTGATTGATTCTAAGTCGTGCTACGATTATGGAATCTGTAACGGCTCCGAAACGTCAGCTAATAAAAATAAAATACGCGAGTTAAACCCGTTAAACTTGTTTTATTCCAATGTATAATAACCGCATAGGCATCAACAATTATTGATATTATTATACTAAAATAGAAAAAAGAACAATAAGTAGAAAAGAGACACTGATAGAAACAAGAACGTAAAATCGCATTACGCTATCTGATTGCTTCGCTTCCGTGTTTCTTTGCTTCGCTGTCGCAATGCTTCGCGAGAGAGACGGAGATAGAATTACAGGCTTGTAAAAACTATTCTAATTGGAAAGAAACAACTATAAACGGTTAACTCGCGTAGGTATTTTATTGGCTAACATTTCGGAGCCTTTACAGATTCCATAATAGTAGCACGACTGAGCTGACAATAGTCTTATGCTAAAGACAGGCGCGTGCAGTGAGGGTCCCGCATGTACTACATCAGAGTAGGCACTCCATACAGTTATACCATTGTGCCTATGCTGCACGCCCTTGGCTAAACACTGAAGACTGTTTTAAGTTTTAGTGGTATTTTACCTGTACATAAGTGACCATATCGCTAAGTTCTCTGGCGATCTGATTGCTTCGCTTTCGGTTAGCGCTGCTCTGCTTCGCGGCCGCAGCACTCTCCTCGCGAGAGAGACGCAGGCTCTGGTAGAGAGAGAGAGACGTGCAGCCCTTCTCTTCCATGGAGTTGAGAATTTTGTGAAGTTCTTTCTCTGGAAGTTAGAATAGATTTTTTTTGTCATTATAAAATATATCTAAATCTGTGACATATAATATACTAGCGACCCGCCCCGGCTTCACACGGGTGCTATAAACCTACCTCTTGAATCACTTTATCTATAAAAAAAACCGCATTAAAATCCGTTGCGTAGTCGCTTTTTCTGGCCCTATATCCCTATGCACGCATAAATCCTTAAAATGCAACGGATTTTGATGCGATTTTTTTTAATAGATATAGTGATTCAAGAGGAAGGTTATAGCCGTGTGAAGCCGGGGCGGGTCGCTAGTAATCTATAGTATTCTCACCATCCAATTCCTCATCATCTTCATCATAATCTTCATCGGAGAAGTACTCCGTGAGAGAACTGCCTGCTGACTGAGAAGCGATCGAGCTGGTGCGGAGACCCTGCTCCGGGAGAGAAGTGCTGGTGTGACGGATGCCGTTGGACCTGGTGGAGAAGATTGGAGAACCTTTGAAAATCTACCTTAGTGCATAGAGACCTGGTGGAGAAGATTGGAGAACCTTGAAATCTACTGTCTTAGAACATAGAGACCTGGTGGAGAAGATTGGAGAACATTGAAATCTACCTTAGTGCATAGAGACCTGGTGGAGAAGATTGGAGAACCTTTGAAAATCCACCTTAGTGCATAGAGACCTGGTGGAGAAGATTGGAGAACCTTTGAAAATCTACCTTAGAGCCTAAAGACCTGGTAGAGAAGATTGGAGAACCTTGAAATATACTGTCATAGTATTTAATTTAGGCTTTTACAAGCTCTTACGAAGGTAAGAAAATACCGTTTCCTAAAAAGCCTCACTCGCGAAGAAACGACAAACACGATAAAACTACTGAACCGTTTTAAATAAAATTTGGTAGGTACACACATACTCCAGAGCTTGAGAAGGGACAAAATATAATTTTAATTGTAATTTAATACCTTATTAAAGCCGAATGTACCAAAAAACGTGTCTGTGGTATGTGTTTATGTTAATATGTCAAATATAATTTAAGGTCTATTTAATAATGCACAATGGTCAAAATTCGTAAAAATCTCGTTACCGTTTTTGAAATTACCGTTTATTCCCGTTTTATTTTACAAACGGTAGTGAGATATTTCGAATGGTAATGTGTATTAATAGGCTATTTTAATTTTTTATTTAAAAACTTTGATAATTATAATTATGTAGGTATTAAAAACTAATATTTCGAGACTCATTTTCTTTAAATCACACTTATATTTTCATATAAAAAATATTTTATTATCGTTACTATTTACGGTCACATTACCATTTCCAAGCAAATCTCACTACCATAAGTATTATTTCTCCTTACCGTTCGCATATTTCATACATTCTGATTACCATTCCTGATACATTCGTAAGCTGTCGTAATTACTAATTTCACGCGGATGAAGTACCTAATAGACAAAAGCTGTCTGAGATAAATAGATAAAGGGCAACGTCCGTTTTTCGCTGTGCTCCGCGACCGTGCAGTTACATATATATTTGATTTTGATACAAATTTCGCTGTGCTCCGCGACCGTGCAGTTAAATATATATTTGATACAAACCTGCTAAAAGCAGTGGCTAGCACCCCAGTGTATGCTTGTGCCGAACTGGCCCCCGTGAGCCCAACAGTGGGACTGGCCTCTATGGGCAATAGCTTCTTGTTTTTTATTAGTACCTGTTGGAAAAAAAAATACATAATAATTTCTAATGCCTTCGCGGTTATTACACATTGGAATGAAACAATTATTAAATTAACGGATTTAACCCGCGTATTTTTATTTTATTTTATTTGCTGATGTTTCGAATGAAATGATGAAATGATAATAATTGTGAGCTAAAGACTTTAACGTTAGACTATTGTCAGCTCAGTCGTACTACGATTATGGAAACTGTGAAGAATCCGAAACGTCAGCAAATAAAATAAAATAAAAATACGCGAGTTAAATACGTTAATAGTTGTTTTATTCCAATATAATAAAATAATACATAATAATATTTTATGATGGCCTGTTGATGTAGTGGTCAGAGTTGACTACGAAACCGGAGGTTGCAGGTTCGAATCCTGCTAGCAGTCAGTGTGAGCACTGGCATCTGTACCTGAGTCTTGGATGTCTTATATGTATTTATGTATGTTTATCCGTTGTCTAGTACATAGTACAAGCTTTGCTTAGTTTGGGACTAGATCAATTGGTGTGAATTGTCCAAAGATATTTATTTATTACAAGACAGGGGGAGAATAGGGGGCGAAATATTCAAAAAAATATTAATTTTTATATTATAGGTCTACCAGGATCTGAAGGCAAAAAGGGAAAAAATTGACGCTAGGAGTACTCTGGAAAATTGCCTGCATTCGGTGTGTTGTAAAAGCTACTTACAACATACTTGTGTTTGTTGTGTTGTAAAAGTTACTTATAACACATATTGTATGTGTTGTGTTGTAAAAACTACTTATAACATACTTGTATTTGTTGTGTTGTAAAAGTTACTTATAACATACTTTATATGTGTTGTGTTGTAAAAACTACTTACAACATACCTTATATTTCATGTGTTGTAAAAGCTACTTACAACATACTTGTATTTGTTGTATTTTAAAAACTACTTACAACATACTTGTATTTGTTGTGTTGTAAAACCTACTTACAACATACCTTATATTACATGTGTTGTAAAAGCTACTTACAACATACTTTATATATATTGTATTGTAAAAACTACTTCCAACATACTTGTATGTGTTGTGTTGTAAACACTACTTATAATATACCTTATATTTAAGTAGTTCTGGACTGGGCAGCCGGGGTTCGTCCGTATAGTCCACTTCGAAGAGAAATGACGTCACCAACTTGTCTCCAAATACTGCCTGGTATAACACAAACAGTACAGTATAATATGAAAACAGAAATAAAAAATAATAACTGGTACCTTCGCGGTTATTACACATTGGAATGAAACAACTTTAACGGATTAAACTCGCGTATTTTATTTTTATTGGCTGACCTTTGGGAGCCTTTACAGATTCCATAATCGTAGCACGACTGAGCTGACAATAGTTTTATGCTAAAGTGATTAATACAGCTATGCAAACTACCTTGTTTATTAAATCACAAAATTTAGTACTACTCTGTTCTAAATTAAAATATATATCTGCTGTTTCAATCCAAAGTAATTTCAAGTTTACCGAAGCGTATTTTTGTTTATTAAATTTTATCAACTCACTGATCAATTGAACTAATACCCATAATAATATGTTATGGACTAATCTGTCTTTAACGCTAGCATCAAAAGGGTTAACGCTGAATTACCCGCGAAAGGGTTAAACTTAATCGATTGGAATAAACTTAGTTTACGCTCAGTTTAAACTAAAATAGACTCATATATAACTAACTACTAGGTAATCGAAAACAACTTTAGACTGATTTAACTCACTCACTTTAGCATAAGACTATTGTCAGCTCAGTCGTGCTACGATTATGGAATCTGTAAATTCTCCGAAACGTCAGCCAATAAAATAAAATACGCGAGTTAAATTCGTTTAAAGTGGTTTCATTCCAATGAAAGATTGTTCTAATGAGTAACTAGCTTCTGCCAGCGACTTCGTCCGCGTGGAATAGTTATTTTTAACTGTTTCTTCGCTCCTATTGGTCGCAGCTGTTAACAAACAAACTCTTCAGATCTATACTAATATTATAAAGCTGAAGAGTTTTTTGGTTTGTTTGTTTCTTTCTTTCTTTGTTTGAACGCGCTAATCTCAGGAACTACTAGTTCGAATTCAAAAATTCTTTTTGTTGGATAGACCATTTATCGAGGAAGGCTTTAGGCTATATAACATCACGCTGCGACCAATAGGAGCGAGGAAACAGTGGAAAATGTGTAAAAAACGGGGAAATTATGAAGCTTTATGAAGAATTACTATTCCACGGGGACGAAGTCACGGGCACAGCTATTTTATAATATTAGTATAGATAAAATCTTTGAAATTTAATTCTTGTACTGACCTCAAAGGTGCTGGCCATCACTTGCTGCTGCGGGAGACTGCAGTGGTTTTCAATGCTCAGTATCAGAGGATACGGCGATGCAACGAATGCACTTCTGCAATACAAATAAACCACTACATAGTATAAAGCAGGCACCGAGTAAGCTAGCATTCAAGCGTTTGCTACGTAAGCACTTTCTTGAACATTAGTTTTCATCATCCGTCATTGTGGTTATTTATGTAGTTTTGTGTATCTATATTTATATTATTACTAGCTTCTGCCCGCGACTTCGTCCGCGTGGAACTCCTTTTTTGCAGTCGGTTAAAAAGTAGCCTATGTCCTTTCTCATGCTCCAGACTATCTTTGTACCAAATTTCATTTAAATCGGTTCAGTAGTTTTAGCGTGAAAGCGTAACAGACAGACAGACAGACAGAGTTACTTTCGCATTTATAATATTAGTAGGGAAGTAGGGAAGTATATAAATTTATGTAGTGTTATATCTCCCTATTTTATATCGTATTTATCATATTAAGTGTATTATTTATTTGCGCCTACACATGCTCTCTGTTCATCTCAAAGGTTGACTGGTAGAGAATGCCGTATGGCATTAAGTTCGCCTTTTGTACATTAATTAGTTTTTTTTTTGTGCAATAAAGAATAAATAAATAAAACAAAGTCGCCTTTTCTGTCCCTATATCCCTATGTACGCTTAAATCTTTAAAACTACGCAACGGATTTTGATGCAGTTTTTTTAATAGATAGAGTGATTCAAGAAGGATTATAGTACCCGTGTGAAGTCGGAACGGGTCGCTAGTTAATAATAAAATAATAAATAAATATCTTTGGACAATTCACACCAATTGATCTAGTCCCAAAGCTTGTACTACGTACTAGACAACGTATAAACATACATAAATACATATAAGACATCCAAGACTCAGGTACAGATGCCAGTGCTCACACTGACTGCTAGCAGGATTCGAACCCGCAACCTCCGGTTTCGTAGTCAGGGCCTCTTACCACTAGACCAACAGGTCGTATTATAATTCCAAAAGCAAAAAAAAATCGCTCAAGATTTAACGCGCAGTGAATAGTACATTACGCACCGAGGCCAGTAAAATAAAAAATGTCTCAGATCACATGTAAGTAATTGTCGTCCGAGGCGAGGCCGAGGTTGACAAAAATGTGATCTGAGGCTTTTTTATTTACAGTATACTATTTTTCTGTTCGACGAAGCCAGAAAGCGGAAATTTCATATAGCGCAGCAGCCACAAAGTTGGCGCTTTCCGGCCCTAGGACGGAAAAAATAATTACCTGGCAATAGTCTCGACTACTCTCCTGAACGGTATCTTCGTGGTGAATGTGTGTCCGTGGTATATGACTGGACTCCCATCATCACCATCCCAGCAGTCTAGCTCCACACACCGACAACCTGTCAGCAAGACCTGGAAACAAAAACAATATTATAATTTCTGCCTTCGCGGTTGTTTCATTCCAATGTATAATATTGGAATGAAATAACTATAGTCGGATTTAACTCGCGTATCTATTCTTTACAGTTTCCATAATCGTAGCGTCAGCCAATAAAAAAAAATACGCGAGTTAAAACCATTTATAGTTGTTGTTCACAAAAACAAAGTACCTACTTAGGTAGGTACCTAAACTAAGTAATAATAATATATAGGTATTACTAGTGGTCCCGGCAGACTTCGTCCCGCCCGGCAAAGAATCAGTTTAAGTATCCTAACGACTTTCTTTTATATAATATATATAATAATAGAAAGATAGATATACCCTGTTTTGAGTTGTGCTACTTTTTATCTAGATGTGCATAATATTATAAATAAGCAGATCATAAATGAAAAAAATATTTAAAACGTAAGTTTCTTGAAATTCCTATTTAGGAAGTGATTGAGTGGTACATTCTATTAAAAGTTGCAAAAAAGTAAGTAGGTAAAGTAACTTTTAGTTTCAAAGCAGTTACGCGCATGTCACAAAATATTGATTTTTTAATATCACGGCAGAATAAATGTACAAAGGTATATAGTTCATTGCGAACCGGTATCGAGTGAAGATCAGATCTAATCGACTAACGAAAATCGGTACAAAATCGCATTGGTAGCCCGAACGTATTAAACCATAGACAAGTTACTAAATAATACTAAACCATAAACAGTAGATTTGGTGTTGTCAAACATAACCTAACTTCAGTGACCCGGTTTTATTCGCTTTTATTCGTAATTTTCTTGAATTTTATTCAAAATGAAGGAAAATAATGGTGATGTTGATACAAAGAACGTTGTTAAGAACCGGGAGTTACTTTACCGCATGATTATTAGGTTTGTTTTACGTGTTTTGTGTGTACAATTTGATGACGCTTTTTTTCTTTGTTTTTGCTTAATGAGCATGATTTTTCTTGTATATTAAGCATTTAATAATATAATAAAACTAATTTAACATATTCTTGTTAAGTATAAGTACATTTTTTGACCGTTTGAAACGATATTTGTCTAAAAATATTTTTTGAGGTTACGATGTTATTTGTTTGCAAATTTTGAAGTCAAACTATTTCATATTACTTAAAAACTTCAAAACATCTATTAAATACAGACACACTGTTAAAACAGTAAAAATTGTAGTTTTAATTAGTATTAATGTATAATTTTGCTTAGCGAAATCTATGTTTGTATTTATTTTTACAGTCAGCTCTATTATGACGGATTCCAACCAATTGCGGCGACTCTGGCCGCCGCTGTCCACGCAGACCCTTGCCCACCTAGCGACAGGTAATTTTACCCGCAACATTAAATACAAAAGTTTAATAACTTCTGATGCCTTAGCGGTTATTATACAATGGAATGAAACAACTTTAGACGGATTTAACTCGCATATTTTATTTTATCGGCTGACGTTTCGGAGCCTTTACAGATTCTATAATCGTAGCACAACATCAACGTCAGGCAATAAAATAAATATGGTTCTTTTATAGTTGTTTCATTCCAATGTATAATAACCGCGAAGTTATCAGAAATTATTGTCTCCCACTTTTTATGTTATTTTTTATCAGGCTTCTGAATGTGATGATGGTGGGACTCCAGCACGAGCCTGACCGCAAGGACCGTCTCGCAGCCTCCAGTGGAGCGGAGCATCTCCTCGGAACAACTGGGTTTGGTAAGACTATAGAATCCTATATTATCCCTACTAATATTATAAATGCGAAAGTAACTCTGTCTGTCTGTCTGTCTGTCTGTCTGTTACGATTTCACGCTAAAACTACTGGACCGATTTAAATGAAATTTGGTACAAAGAAAGTCTGGAGCCTGAGAAAGGACATAGGCTACTTTTTAACCGACTGCAAAAAAGGAGGAGTTCCATGCGGACGAAGTCGCGTGGCAGAAGCTAGTATTAATATAATGCTTTAGTCTGTCTGTTCCTCACATGATTTTTTAACTTGAACAAATACTTATAAAAGATACAACTCAGTTGAGATCAGAAGCAAAACTCATTTATTTCACAAGTACCTACAATTGTCAATACAAAAGTAATCATAATCTACCCAACCTAATATTAATACATAATATACCTTCCTCTCATATACTTTAAGTTCAAAAGTAATCATATTAATCAATACTGTAATAATCAACAACAAAAATAAAGAATATAATTATAGTCATCAAAGTTAATCTTATTTAAGTATTACTCATAATCAGTGGGTATTCCTATTATATCAGGCCACAATTCTGGAGGTGGAATTTCAATCGGCGGGTCTGATTCTGTTGAAGTTTGAGACCCTGTATCATCCCGTTCCAATCGCTGTTGAGTAACAACTCTAGCTAAAATCTGGTCGGCATGACGACAATGTAATTGTCCATCTTCCGTTCTCACCCTGTACGTGGTAGGACCTTCGATCGTCTCTATTGTCGCCTTTTGCCACTTCATTCCAGGTATATAAATTCGTATCAACACAGGTTGGCCGCAACAAAACGACCGCGCAGGCGCGTGTTCTGCAGCTCGCTCTAGCTGTTGTTCTGAACAGCGGGGCGCGCTGTCTGGGTGGAGAGATGACAACGCCGTTCTGTATTTGCGCCCATTTAACATTTCTGCCGGTGTTTTATTAGTAGAACTGTTTGGAGTAGTGCGGAGATAATACAGAGCTTTCGCCAGTTTCTCACTCCATGGCATATTTGAGTTTCCCATTTTCTTTAACTTGTTTTTAAAAGTCTGAACGGCCCTCTCAATTTGCCCATTGGATGCCGGGTGGTAAGGTGGTGTATATAAATGACGTATTCCATTATTCTTTAAGAACGTGTTAAATTCTTCAGCGATGAACGTTCGCCCATTGTCTGACACCAACACCTCTGGTAGGCCTTGCGAAGCGAATATTCGTCTCAGAGAGGTTATAGCCGTACTCACGTTCATAGATGGAACGATCTCAGCCTCTAACCATTTACTATAGCTGTCTATAAGCAACATGAAAGTCTTTCCTTGAAATGGCCCAGCGAAATCAACGTGAACTCGGCTCCAAGGTTTATCTGGAGATATCCATGTTTGTGGATCTTTTTGGGGTTATTCCTCACTACCTGACAGTTCTCACATTCAGATACCACTTTCTCAATTTGCTTATCCATTCCGGGCCACCATACATATCCCCGGGCATAAGCTTTCGTTTGTACAATCCCTGCATGTGGAGCATGTAATAATTTAAGTACTCTGTTCTGCAAGGATGAAGGTATTATGACCCTATTGCACCACAATAAACATTCTTTATTGTGTGAAAGGGCCTCCCTGCGTGTCCAAAATGGTTGTAATTCCGGATCCGAATTAAAACGTGGCCAGCCATGTAGGATATTGAAAAACACTTTCTGTAGCAGTGTATCCTTTTTAGTTTCTGCTGCTATCAATTCAATATCCACATTCCACCCCGCCGGTTGTTCGTCCAATAGAAGGACTTCTCTTAGAATCTCTTTATCGTTATTCTCTGACGTTTCACATTCAGTCCACCTACTAAGTGCATCCGCGTTACCGATACATTTGCCAGGCCTATATTTAATACTGTAGTTATAACAATTTAATTTCAATGACCATCGTAACATCCTGGGCGATATTTGATCTGGTATCGGCTTTTCTGGGTTAAATAGTCCAACTAGAGGCTTGTGATCCGTCACAATACAAAATTGACGGCCCATTAAAAACTGGTGAAATTTTGATAAACCAAACATAATTGCGAGAGCCTCCTTATCAATTTGCCCATATCGCCTCTCGTGGGTGTGTAGAGTGCGCGATGCCATCATTACAGGCCTTTCTCTGCCATCCTCCATTACGTGGGCAATTATTGCTCCAAGTCCATAATCTGAAGAATCGCAGATTAAAAGCAGGTCTTTATTAAGATCATATCCGACTAAAGTACGATCCGAGGACAAAAGTTCCTTGGCCTTTTCGAATGCAATCTGTTCTTTTTTAGTCCATTTAAATTCTGTTTTTGCTTCCAGAAGGCGATATAAAGGTTCTAACAGTGTCGATTTATTCGGTAAAAACTTTTCGTAAAAATTATAAAGGCCTAAGAATGCACGAAGCGTTTCCTTATTAGTTGGTGCTGGCTTTTCGAGTATTTCCTTAACTTTTGCAGGTGAAGGGTGAAGCCCATTTGTATCCAACATGTGACCTAGAAAAGAAATACTATCAGAAGCAAAAACACATTTTTTTAAATTCAGCCGGAAACCCATATCCTCTAATTTCTTCAAAACTAGTTTAAGGCGTGTGTTGTGTTCTTCTTCATTATTGCCAGTTACAGCTATATCATCGAGAAGACAGGCCACACCCTCCATATCTGCTAGTGCCGTCGACATGAGTCGTTGGAAGATACCCGGTGCTGCATTAATTCCAAACGCTAAACGATTCATCTTCATCAAACCAATCGGTGTATTCAGTGTCAACAGCATAGCAGTATGTTCATCCACTTTTAACTGCGTATACGCCTGTTTTAAATCCAGTTTACTGAATATCCTTCCCCCACTTAGCTTTACGAACGCCTCTATAGACGTAGGCAGAGGATAGGTATCAACGTCTATTGATGCATTGACCGTCGAACGGTAATCACCACATATCCGTAAACTTCCATCATCTTTCTTTACGATTCTCAAAGGTGTAGCCCACTGCGAATATTTAACCGGTGTCAATACGCCTTCATTCACCATTTGTCGAAGTTCATTCTCCACTTGTTGCTTTAATGGAAAAGGCACCGGCCTTGCCTTGAGAAATCGTGGCACAGCACCTGGCCGCACGTGTAATGTCACTTCTGGTCCCGTATACACGCCCAATTCTTCTTTAAACAAAGATGGAAATTCTTTTGTTAAAGATAATATTTTGTCATCAGTCCAGCACACACCGGTAATTTGTAGGCCCAACTTCTGAAACCAGTTCCTACCAAGCAAGCTTGGTCCATCCCCAGAAACAACAATCAGCTCGCATTGCGCTTCTTTGTCACCTAACTTAGCTCGTACATGCGCCACTCCTAACACTTTTAACGGAGCGCGGGTCCAAGTTATTAATTTAACATGTGTTGGTTTCAAGGGAGGGGGGGTTGACCACAAATTTTTAAATGTGCCCTCTGATATAATGGTTCGAGATGCCCCTGAGTCAATCTCCATCAATAATTTTGATCCATTTAACGAAATGTCTACCGTTATTGGTTCACGATATTCTTCGGAACAAACATAAATTCCGTTCATGTTTTCGGAGTCTGACAACGTATCATCACACGAACAAGGCTCCTCTTTTTCCTCAGTCTGGTGCACCTTGCCCAGCTTCTTGTTGCAAGCCGTCGCTATGTGACCATGGCGTTTACAATAGTAACATTTAGCTTTCATAAAAGGGCAACGTTCGCCAGGCTTATGAGATCGTGCACAATGTTTACATTCTAACACTTTAATTTTGTCAATTTCCATTGGCTCGTTGACATTTAATGGAGTTTGCTTAGACGTGCTAGGTTCGGGATACAAATCAGGAAACGTCGCCTGATAGTTCAAACAGTATTGAACGGCGCTTTCATATGTGAGATTCTTCATTTTTAACAGCTCACGGCGCAGGCGCTCATCTCGTACTCCCAACACTAGTCTGTCCCTCAACTGACGCTTGAGATCCTTAAAGTTGCATTTTGTACTGAGCAAACTAATTGCACCAACAAAATCTTGCACGCTTTCCTGATGTAACTGTACGCGCTTATGAAACTTCCCAGCTTGCAATATTTCATTAACCTCCGGTTCGAAAAACGTGTCCAAAACGGTGAGAATGTCCACAAACTTAACATTTGTTGGCCTATTTGGCACCACCAGTGATGCAATTAGTGAATATGTATCTTTGCCACACTGCGAGAGAAACAATGATCGCGATTTCATGTCGTCGTCGACCGCGCCCGCCACATGCAAAGCACATAACAACTGTTCTTTATAATCACACCACTTATCAGTTTTGGGGTTAAACTGTCCAGGAAACACAACATTGGGATAATTACTAGCCATTTTCGCGTAAATTACACTTATTTTCCCGAGTCGCCAATAAAAGATACAACTCAGTTGAGATCAGAAGCAAAACTCATTTATTTCACAAGTACCTACAATTGTCAATACAAAAGTAATCATAATCTACCCAACCTAATATTAATACATAATAACTTAAAATGATTTTTTTGATTGTGTTTTATTTTTTAATGAAATAATGAACAAAAATTGTAACAAACCCATACATTGCCTGATACAACATTTAAATCCACTGAAACAATAAATATTTGAACCAAATAGAATAGGACAAGAGTGTGTTGCGCTATGTATAAACATAGCCACACACATTACACACCTATTCTCTTTTAAACCTGGTGGTAATTATCCCCGCGGGGGTATAACTTGTATTTCTTGCAACAATCAGCCGGCAGTTGTCTCTCACGCCGCATTGCAAAGTGTCTAGTCTGAGCGGCGACTAGCGCGCGAGCTCGGCGGCGCGAGGAGGGCGCGGGCAGGGACCCTAGCTAGGACATAAGGGCGACGGACCTAAGATGGTTAAGAACCGCTGTATTAATCTACTAATAATAATAAAACAATCGTAACACAGATTTAGAGTACGAAATGGACGCATCGTCTCTCGCTCCGGAGCCCGCGACATACGAGACAGCGTACGTCACGTCGCACAAGATGGCGTGTCGCGCCGGCGCGTTCAGCTCGTGCGGCCAGCTCGTCGCCACGGGGAGCGTCGACGCCAGTATCAAGGTATGATCATTGTTACCCCGTCAAGGTGTGATCATTGTGATCATTGTGACCCCGTTAATAGTCAATACGTGACCAGAAGTCAGATGGGCAACTCGTCGCCGCGGGTAGCGTTGACGCCATGGTATGATAATTGTTACCCCGTCATGGTATGATCATTGTTACCTCGTCAAGGTATGATCGTTGTTACCCCGTCAAGGTATGATCGTTGTTACCCCGTCATGGTATGATAATTGTTACCCCGTCATGGTATGATAATTGTTACCCCGTCAAGGTATAATAAGTAATTGTTACCCCGTCAAGGTATGATAATTGTTACCCCGTCAAGGTATGATTATTGTTACCCCGTCATGGTATGATTATTGTTACCCCGTCAAGGTATGATCATTGTGATTATTGTGATCCCGTTAACGGTCATTACGTGACCAGATGAATTTCGATTTATAGATCGTAGTTAACAATTAATTACACTCATTGTTTTTTTAGTACATTTTTTTTAATATTGTTTTAGATACTCGACGTGGAGCGGATGTTGGCTAAATCTGCCCCGGAGGAGGTGGATCCGGGGCGGGAACAGCAGGGGCACCCGGTCATAAGGACTCTGTAAGTATATATATTTACTAGCGGCCCCGGCAGACGTCGTCCTGCCAGTCCGATTGTTTCGTCAAAGATCTGTCAAAGTCTTCTAACTGTCACTTCTTCATAAGGCTTCATTGTTTCCCCGTTTTTTACACATTTTCCACTGTTTCTTCGCTCCTATTGGTCGCAGCGTGATGTTATATAGCCTAAAGCCTTCCTCGATAAATGGTCTACCCAACAAAAAAATAATTTTTGGATACGAACCAGTAGTTCCTGAGATTAGCGCGTTCAAACAAACAAACAGCTTTATAATATTAGTATAGATTTATTGCTAAAAAAACAAATGTACAAAAGGCAAACTTAATGCCATACGGCATTCTCTATCAGACAACCTTTGAAATATATACCTACAATATATTATTATAACAGGATGATATTACGCTACATAAATATACTGAAAAAGGTATATAAATACCCAAAAATATATAATCCTAATCCTAACTAATATTATAAATGCGAAAGTAACTCTGTCTGTTACGCTTTCACGCTAAAACTACTGGACCAATTTAAATGAAATTTGGTACAAAGAGAATCTGGAGCCTGAGAAAGAACATAGGCTACTTTTTAACCGACTGCAAAAAAGGAGGAGTTCCACGCGGACGAAGTCACGGGCAGAAGCTAGTTAACTATATTGAAGAAAGTGCTTACTAATATTAATTTATTATATACATAATTATTTAAGGATTTTTATTACTATTTCGGAAAATTTATTGTAAATCCGCCTATAGTTGTTTCATTCCAATCTATACTAATATTATAAAGAGGAAAGCTTTGTTTGGTTGTAATGAATAGACTCAAAAACTACTGGACCAATTTTCATAATTCTTCACTGTTGGGATGCTACGTTCACCCTGGCAACTTAGGCTATAGAATATTTTGAAAAAAAAAAATAGGGATCCGCTAGTGTGTAATAACTGCGGAGGCATCAGAAATTATTTTAATCTATTTCTTTATAGGTACGATCACACAGATGAAATAACTGCTTTGGACTTTCATCCTAGAGAGCAGATATTAGTATCTGCCTCTAGGGACTGTTGCATCAAACTTTTTGATATAACAAAGGCCAGCGCTAAAAAAGCTTATAAAAGTATCACGGTAAGTGGTCAGGGCTAAAATCTATATCTATACTAATCCTAACTTAATATTTTATTATAAATGCGAAAGTAATTCTGTCTGTCTGAAACGCTTTCACGCTAAAACTACTGGATTTAAATGAAATTTGGTACAAAGAAAGTCTGGAGCCTGAGAAAGGACATAGGCTACTTATTAACCGACTGCAAACAAGAAGTTCCGCGCGGACGAAGTCGCGGGTAGTAGCTAGTAATATAATAATGAGGAAAGGTTTGTTTGTTTGTTTGAATAGGCTTCAGTACGGCTGGACCGATTTGAAAAAATCTTTAGTTACACTATTCCCGAGTGAGTTTATAGCCTATATAAAAAAAAGATGTTTCGTGCGAAGCCGGGGCGGACAGCTAGTTATATATATATATTTTTTAACAGGATGCCGAACAAGTGCTATGTGTAGCTTTCCACCCGTTGGGAGATCACATAATCGCCTCAACTACACATCCGGTTATACGTTTGTATGACGTCACAACCAGTCAGTGCTTTGTCTGTCCTGTACCGTCTCACCATCACACCAAACAGGTCAACTCTATCAAGTAAGTCGATACCTTATGATTTAGTAATTGTTATCTTATGTTTTAGTCATCGTCACTTTATGATTGACTCATTGCTATTTTACGATTAGCCATTGTTAACTTATGATTTAGTCATTGTTATCTTGTGATATAGTCATTGTTATTTTGTGTTTTAGTCATTGTTAACTTATGATTTAGTCATTGCTATCTTTTGATTTAGACATTGTTATATTATGGTTTAGTCATTGTTATCTTATGATTTACCTAGTCATGGTTATCTTATATGATTTAGAGATTGTTACTTTATGATTTAGTCATTGTTACCCTGTAATATGGTCATTGTTACCCTTAGTCATTATTATCCCATGATTTAATCTTTGTCACCCTGTAATATGGTCATTGTTACCCCATCACATAGTTTTTATTGATACTGATAGCTAGCGACGGGATTTAAACTTTTTTTTTATGAATTTGTGTTTTATTTATTATGTTCTAAATTCGATACTTTTGAGTTCCTTATTTCTTTGTCATTTTGTTAGTATATTACTATACACTCTGAATATTTAAAAAACATGATGAATGTCTTGAAATTAATGTAATAACCGCGAATACATCAGACATTATGAAGAATGTAATTTAATATTTTATTATTAGTCTTTAATTTTCCGTGTTATTCCGTTAGGTTCTCTCCAAACGGCAAATACTTTGCCTCAGGCAGCGCAGACGGCAGCGTGAAACTTTGGGACACTGTCTCCAACAGATGTTTCAACACGTTCACCAACGCTCACGACGGTCACGCCGTCTGCTCCGTAGCGTTCACGAGGAACAGCAAGGTTCGGATCACTTTGACCCGCAATGATCATTTGTATTACCAATGATCATTGTTACCATTGCTTATTAATGTATTCAACCGCCTGAATGATATTACGAATGATCTTAAAATGTCTTAAAACAGCCTGAAAGATATTCTGAATGATCATTTGTATTTTCAATGATCATTGTTACCATTATTGGTCATTGGTGGCTTGTAACGTTTGTAAGATATTCTTTATGATCATTTACACCCGGGTTAGTAAAAACGCTTAAATGATCATTCCGATCTATTAATGATTATTAAATTCAACAATTATTTTTGACACTTCTGTTATAACGATTATTGATGATCATTGTTACCACTAGTTATCATAAAGATTGCCAATGATCACTGTGATCACTGATTTTCTTAATGATCATTGTTGACCCTCGATAATCAATAACGCCCTAAAATTATCATTAATATCCTAAATAATCATTAATAAACTCATTCAATGATCAATATCACCAAACAATTTCTTGTCAATATTGAATTATAAATCAAGGAGTATCGACTTCATGCTGACGTTTCCATTATTTGTCGGCAGTACCTGTTGACGTCAGGTTTGGACTCGTCGATAAAACTATGGGAGCTGGCGAGCAGTCGCTGCCTCATACAGTACACCGGCGCCGGCACCACCGGTATGTAGTAATAATAATAACGCTTCACTGACCGACCGAGTGACTGACCAACTAACCGACCTACTGACTGACTGAAACTGGCTTACTAATAGGCACTGATTGACACTGACCGACTGATTGACTGACACTGACCGACCTATTGACTGACTGATACTGATAAGCTAATATGCAAAGATAAACTGGATGATTAACATTTACTAACTGATTACATCTGACCGACCGGCTGACACTAACTGAACGACCGATTGATACTAACTGACCGATCGACTGACACTAACTGACCGATCGACTGACACTAACTGACTGACCGATTGACTCTATCTGACCGACCGGTTGACACTAACTGACCGATCGGCTGACTGACTGAATTGTTGACACATCTGACACACCACCAGCCACGAAGATACATTTAAATTTCTTAATTCAGGTAAACAAGAACATCAAGCGCAAGCTATATTCAACCATACAGAGGACTATGTGATATTCCCCGACGAGGCGACCACCTCGCTCTGCACCTGGCACTCCCGCAGCGCCAGCCGCGCCACACTCATGTCCCTCGGACACAACGGCGCCGTACGGTGAGTACCCAGTCCCACAGGGGCAGCCAGAGACCGCTCTCCACTCGCCACGATCCCGACACACCTCTCTTGCTTCCTTCCTCAATACATACATATACTCACGCCACAGTCCCACAGGGGCAGCCAGAGACCGCTCTCCACTCGCCACGATCCCGACACACCTCTCTTGCTTCCTTCCTCAATACATACATATACTCACGCCACAGTCCCACAGGGGCAGCCGGAGACCGCTCTCCACTCGCCACGATCCCGACACACCTCTCTTGCTTCCTTCCTCAATACATACATATACTCACACAGTCCCACAGGGGCAGCCAGAGACCGCTCTCCACTCGCCACGATCCCGACACACCTCTCTTGCTTCCTTCCTCAATACATACGTATACTCACGCCACAGTCCCACAGGGGCAGCCGGAGACCGCTCTCCACTCGCCACGATCCCGACACACCTCTCTTGCTTCCTTCCTCAATACATACATATACTCACACAGTCCCACAGGGGCAGCCAGAGACCGCTCTCCACTCGCCACGATCCCGACACACCTCTCTTGCTTCCTTCCTCAATACATACATATACTCACGCCACAGTCCCACAGGGGCAGCCAGGGACCGCTCTCCACTCGCCACGATCCCGACACACCTCTCTTGCTTCCTTCCTCAATACATACATATACTCACGCCACAGTCCCACAGGGGCAGCCGGAGACCGCTCTCCACTCGCCACGATCCCGACACACCTCTCTTGCTTCCTTCCTCAATACATACATATACTCACACAGTCCCACAGGGGCAGCCAGAGACCGCTCTCCACTCGCCACGATCCCGACACACCTCTCTTGCTTCCTTCCTCAATACATACGTATACTCACGCCACAGTCCCACAGGGGCAGCTGGAGACCGCTCTCCACTCGCCACGATCCCGACACACCTCTCTTGCTTCCTTCCTCAATACATACATATACTCACACAGTCCCACAGGGGCAGCCAGAGACCGCTCTCCACTCGCCATGATCCCGACACACCTCTCTTGCTTCCTTCCTCAATACATACATATACTCACACAGTCCCACAGGGGCAGCCAGAGACCGCTCTCCACTCGCCACGATCCCGACACACCTCTCTTGCTTCCTTCCTCAATACATACGTATACTCACGCCACAGTCCCACAGGGGCAGCCGGAGACCGCTCTCCACTCGCCACGATCCCGACACACCTCTCTTGCTTCCTTCCTCAATACATACATATACTCACACAGTCCCACAGGGGCAGCCAGAGACCGCTCTCCACTCGCCATGATCCCGACACACCTCTCTTGCTTCCTTCCTCAATACATACATATACTCACACAGTCCCACAGGGGCAGCCGGAGACTGCCTTCCACTCGCCACGATCCCGACACACCTCTCTTGCTTCCTTCCTCAATACATACATATACTCACCACACAGTCCCACAGGGGCAGCCAGAGACCGCTCTCCACTCGCCACGATCCCGACACACCTCTCTTGCTTCCTTCCTCAATACATACATATACTCACACAGTCCCACAGGGGCAGCCAGAGACCGCTCTCCACTCGCCACGATCCCGACACACCTCTCTTGCTTCCCTTCCTCAATACATACATATACTCACGCCACAGTCCCACAGGGGCAGCCGGAGACTGCTCTCCACTCGCCACGATCCCGACACACCTCTCTTTGCTTCCTTCCTCAATACATACATATACTCACACAGTCCCACAGGGGCAGCCAGAGACCGCTCTCCACTCGCCACGATCCCGACACACCTCTCTTGCTTCCTTCCTCAATACATACATATACTCACACAGTCCCACAGGGGCAGCCAGAGACCGCTCTCCACTCGCCACGATCCCGACACACCTCTCTTGCTTCCTTCCTCAATACATACGTATACTCACGCCACAGTCCCACAGGGGCAGCCGGAGACCGCTCTCCACTCGCCACGATCCCGACACACCTCTCTTGCTTCCTTCCTCAATACATACATATACACACACAGTCCCACAGGGCAGCCAGAGACCGCTCTCCACTCGCCATGATCCCGACACACCTCTCTTGCTTCCTTCCTCAATACATACATATACTCACACAGTCCCACAGGGGCAGCCAGAGACCGCTCTCCACTCGCCACGATCCCGACACACCTCTCTTGCTTCCTTCCTCAATACATACGTATACTCACGCCACAGTCCCACAGGGGCAGCCGGAGACCGCTCTCCACTCGCCACGATCCTGACACACCTCTCTTGCTTCCTTCCTCAATACATACATATACTCACACAGTCCCACAGGGGCAGCCAGAGACCGCTCTCCACTCGCCATGATCCCGACACACCTCTCTTGCTTCCTTCCTCAATACATACATATACTCACACAGTCCCACAGGGGCAGCCGGAGACCGCTCTCCACTCGCCACGATCCCGACACACCTCTCTTGCTTCCTTCCTCAATACATACATATACTCACACAGTCCCACAGGGGCAGCCAGAGACCGCTCTCCACTCGCCACGATCCCGACACACCTCTCTTGCTTCCTTCCTCAATACATACATATACTCACACAGTCCCACAGGGGCAGCCAGAGACCGCTCTCCACTCGCCACGATCCCGACACACCTCTCTTGCTTCCTTCCTCAATACATACATATACTCACGCCACAGTCCCACAGGGGCAGCCGGAGACCGCTCTCCACTCGCCACGATCCCGACACACCTCTCTTGCTTCCTTCCTCAATACATACATATACTCACACAGTCCCACAGGGGCAGCCAGAGACCGCTCTCCTCTTGCCGCGATCCCGACACAACCTCTCTTGCTTCCTTCCTCAATACATACATATACTCACACAGTCCCACAGGGGCAGCCAGAGACCGCTCTCCACTCGCCACGATCCCGACACACCTCTCTTGCTTCCTTCCTCAATACATACATATACTCACGCCACAGTCCCACAGGGGCAGCCAGAGACCGCTCTCCACTCGCCACGATCCCGACACACCTCTCTTGCTTCCTTCCTCAATACATACATATACTCACGCCACAGTCCCACAGGGGCAGCCGGAGACCGCTCTCCACTCGCCACGATCCCGACACACCTCTCTTGCTTCCTTCCTCAGTACATACATATACTCACGCCACAGTCCCACAGGGCAGCCAGAGACCGCTCTCCACTCGCCACGATCCCGACACACCTCTCTTGCTTCCTTCCTCAATACATACATATACTAACGCCACAGTCCCATAGGGGCAGCCAGAGACCGCTCTCCACTCGCCACGATCCCGACACGCCTCTCTTGCTTCCTCAATACATACATATACTCACGCCACAGTCCCGCAGGGGCAGCCAGAGACCGCTCTCCACTCGCCACGATCCCGACACACCTCTCTTGCTTCCTTCCTCAATACATACATATACTCACGCCACAGTCCCACAGGGGCAGCCGGAGACCGCTCTCCACTCGCCACGATCCCGACACACCTCTCTTTCTTCCTTCCTCAATACATACATATACTCACGCCACAGTCCCACAGGGGCAGCCAGAGACCGCTCTCCACTCGCCACGATCCCGACACACCTCTCTTGCTTCCTTCCTCAATACATACATATACTAACGCCACAGTCCCATAGGGGCAGCCAGAGACCGCTCTCCACTCGCCACGATCCCGACACGCCTCTCTTGCTTCCTCAATACATACATATACTCACGCCACAGTCCCGCAGGGGCAGCCAGAGACCGCTCTCCACTCGCCACGATCCCGACACCTCTCTTTCGTCCTTCCTCAATGCATACATATACTCACGCCACAGTCCCACAGGGGCAGCCGGAGACCGCTCTCCACTCGCCACGATCCCGACACACCTCTCTTGCTTCCTTCCTCAATACATACATATACTCACGCCACAGTCCCACAGGGGCAGCCAGAGACCGCTCTCCACTCGCCACGATCCCGACACACCTCTCTTGCTTCCTTCCTCAATACATACATATACTCACGCCACAATCCCACAGGGGCGGCCAGAGACCGCTCTCCACTCGCCACGATCCCGACACACCTCTCTTGCTTCCTTCCTCAATACATACATACGTGGGTGGATCAAAAAGTACCCGCGTTAAGACAGAAAAAACTTTTTTTTCAAAGAATTTTTTTTTATTTTTTAACATAATTTCCTTCGAGGTCTTTACACATAACCCCACTTTTTTACCACTTTTTTAACCCCTCGAAAAGTATGTTTTTTCAAACCCTTTAAAATACGCTTCTGATTCGGCAACCATCTCTTCGTTTGAGCTGATTTTTTTAACCCCCGAGCCAAGTTTTCATGTTGAGGTACCAAAAGACGTCGCAGGACGTCAGATCAATTAATTATGCTGGGTGCAGCAACAATTCGTAGCGAAATTCCACTAATTTGACAGCGACAAACCTGGATGAATGTGCTGGTGTGTTATCGGGGCCATACAGCATTTTTTCCTAGCCAAATGTGGCCGTGTATTCTTAAGTTTTTTATCGAATCGGTCCAATAATTCACTATAATATTGCCCTGTGATTGTTCTTCCTTTCTGTATGATGTTAATAAGGAGTTTTCCCTTCGGATTCCGAAAAAATCCTGGCCATGACTTTTTCGGCAGATGGGACCGTTTTCGCCTTCTTTGGAAGAGATTCATATGGGAAAATCTATTGTTTGGACTCGCTTGGTCTCTAGCGTATAATAATAGACTCAGGTTTCGTTAACAGTCATAACTCGAGACAAAAACTCCATCGGGTCTCTCTTAAACAGATCCAAACATTGCTTTGACTTTGACATTGAATCCGATTATTTTCATCTGTGAGTAAACGCGGCAGCCAAAGGGCGGACATCATTTTCTTGTGCAATTTATTACATAATATACTGAAAAATGTTCTGTACGACACGCCTACAATGTCAGCTAATTCGCAAACTTTAGTTCGTCGAACTGCGATAATCATGTCATGAAAATCTTTAATGACCTCTTCGGAAACCACGTCTGGAGGGCGACCTGGCCGGTCTTCATCAAAAACAGTTGTGTGCCACGTTTAAATTCATGGAACCAAAATCTGACGGTTGTCACAGAAGGCGAAAGGCCCCCATAGACAGCATCCAACTTTACTTTTATTTCATCGCATGTTTTTCTATCTAAAAATAAAAACCGAATTACGAAACGATGTTGATCTTTTTCCATGTCACCGCGAAATACAACACTCTTGTGATAAAACTGGCCACTAAATAAAAGGTAATGTATTGTTTTTAAACAAATATATATTTTTTAATTTCTAAATACCTTAGTTACACGATGATAATAACAACATAGCTCAACGACATCGTCTGTTTCCGAACGCGGGTACTTTTTGATCCACCCATGTATACTCACGCCACAGTCCCACAGGGGCAGCCAGAGACCGCTCTCCACTCGCCACGATCCCGACACACCTCTCTTGCTTCCTTCCTCAATACATACATATACTCACACAGTCCCACAGGGGCAGCCAGAGACCGCTCTCCACTCGCCACGATCCCGACACACCTCTCTTGCTTCCCTCCTCAATACATACATATACTCACGCCACAGTCCCACCGGGGCAGCCGGAGACCGCTCTCCACTCGCCACGATCCCGACACACCTCTCTTGCTTCCCTCCTTAATACATACATATACTCACGCCACAGTCCCACAGGGGCAGTCAGAGACCGCTCTCCACTCGCCACGATCCCGACACACCTCTCTTGCTTCCTTCCTCAATACATACATATACTCACGCCACAGCCCCACACGGGCAGCCAGAGACCGCTCTCCACTCGCCACGATCCCGACACACCTCTCTTGCGTCACAGTTACGCTGTTTTTGATGTTCAATTTTTTGTTTTAGATTTATTGTGCATTCTGGCACTGCACCTGCGTTTTTGACCTGCAGTGATGACTACAGAGCAAGATTTTGGTACAGAAGAAATACCCACTGAACATGTTATTATATTTTGGTATAATAAAAAATAGTTTTCTTTCGTAGCAATTAAGTATGTATTAATATTGGTTTAGTTCATAAGAAGTCGACTTGGAACAATAAAAAAAATTAAGAAACTTCTTCTACGAAGTAATTAAAAAAAAGTTTTTTTAATTTTCGTATGTTTAGTTTTATCTAAAATGAATAAGTACATTTCTAATAAGGTTAGGACATAGTTTTCTATTAAGTGAATAAATGAATCGGTGTTTAAAATAAATTAAACTCGTTTTATTTATCTCTTATTTACCTTCCGGCGTTCAGTGACAGGTGTCAAATAAATTGACAAAATGTGTCGTCAAACGCTAAATAAAATGTGTCGATTTTATGTGTCGAATAGAGACACGTGTCACGTCTCGACTGACAAAATGTCGTAATTGAATAAAATGTGTCGATTTTGTGTGTCATAGTGTCAAATAAAGTGACACGTATCACATCTCGACTGACAGATGTGTCGAAATGGAATCAAAATAAAAAAATATTTATTCAATTTGGGCTTTTAAAAGCTCTTATGAAGGTCAGAAGATACCACCGTTTTCGAAAAGATCTCAGGTAGAATTAAATGTGTCGAAGTGTGACATGTATCAAATCTCAACTGACAAAAATGTCGACACTGAATAAAATGTGTCATTTGTGTCGAATAGTGACACGTGTAACGCTTCGACACTGAATAAAGTCACTGACCTGGCTATACAGTTCTAAATACGCATCGTTTTTGTGTGTCATAGTGTCGAATACTAACACGTGCCGCGCTTCGACACTGAATATTCACTGACCTGGCTATACAGTTCCAAATACGTGTCGATTTCGAACGTTCTATTACACATTATAGTGTCGAATACTGACACGTGTCACGCTTCGACACTGAATAGTCACTGACCTGGCTGTAGAGTTCTACTGATGACTCCCCTTTCAGTTGGTGTCCAGTTAGGTAGGTATTGTGACTACTAGCCACGTAGTACTGCGATAGAGGTCCGGACATGTCTTTGGATAATTCTTTCGTCTGCGGATCGTCTTCTTCCGTTTTTCTGAAGATAAATATTAATTTTTATTATATGAAACTTAATCGTAGTAAGTGTACGGAGTAAGTACCTATAGATTATAATATAACAATTAGGCATCCGTGCGAAGACGGGGCGGACCGCTAGTATTGAATATTATGTACCAATTACAAATAGGAGATAGTTCTTCTTTTTTAGAATTCTGCTATATCTGTAAGATTAGCTGTCCGCCTCGGCTTCGCCCGGATCTCTTTATTTTATAGCCTATGTCACTCGGGAATAGTGTAGATTCCAAAAACAAACCTTTCCTCTTTATTATGTCTACCTAAGAGGGAAAGTTTGTTTGTTTGTTTGGATTATATAGGCTCCTAAACGACTAGACCGATTTGAAAAATTCTTTCACTGTTGGGAAGCTACACTATTATAGGCTATAAAAAAAAGATGATCCGTGCGAAGCCGGGACGGACAGCTAGTATTAGCTGTCCGTCCCGGCTAGCCTACGTCACTCGGGAATAATGTAGCTAATAATATTATAAATGGAAAGTAACTTTGTCTATCTGTCTGTCTGTTACGCTTTCACGCTAAAACTACTGGACCGATTTAAATGAAATTTGGTACAAAGAAGGTCTGGAGCGTGAGAAAGGACATAGGCTACTTTTTAACCGACTGCGAAAAAGTCGCGGGCAGAAGCTTTTTACTATAAATAGAAGAATGTTTTTCTCCTCTTTCAGAATTCTGCTATAATATATAAAAATGAATCGCAAAATGTGTTGGTAAGCGCATAACTCGACAACGCCTGGACCAATTAGGCCATTTTTTTTTTTAAATGTTCATTGAAGTCCAAGGATGGTTCTTACGGCGAGAAAAAATCGAATAATTGCCGGGAAAACCCTAAAAGCAGCCCTTTTCTTTTCCCATACAAACGTTGTCTAACTAAAGTTACTTAATTTGAATTTCTAACGGGCAGGATGACGTCTGCCGGGACCGCTAGTTTATAATATTTCTTGATACTTACCCTATATTATTATTAGCTCTTCTTTGTTCTGGTACAAAAGCATAATTATCCTTATCTGTCAGGAACCTGACGAAGCCTTCAAAAGAGAGACAGTTGTCTATCCTCAGCGCTGGATCCGGCTCGTGTCTCTGTTAAAAGAAATTATACTTTAAGAGTAGGAAACTAGGGTCTAAAATAGCATTGTCATCTTATTCTTATTGACGGCCTGTTGGTCTAGTGGTCAGAGGACCTGACTACGAAACCGGAGGTCGCGGTTTCGACTCCCGCTAGGGGCAGATGTCAATGTGATGAGCACTGGCATCTGTACCTGAGTCTTGGATGTCTTATATGTATTTATGTATATTTATCCGTTGTCTAGTACCCATAGTACAAGCTTTGCTTAAAATGGGACTAGATAATTGGTGTGAATTGTCCAAAGATATTTATTTATTTATTCTAATATACCTACGCGCTTCAAAACCAACACAATCGTAAGATACAGCTGTTTATGCTGTAAATTTTGCGACACTTGCAAGGGAATCAAAACCTACAAGTCAGTATCTCTAAATTTGGTACGAAAAAAAGTCTTATAGCACAGATAATGGGGAAAATGCGAAAACTATATTTTATTTATTTTTTCTTTATTAACCCATTATAGCCTAGCGGTGCCATATGGCACCCAATTTTATGCGTTTATGTTTTTGCACCATGAGAGCATCTCGTGCGATGGAGACCGATGGTTGGCTATCAAATCGGTGCTAGGGATGATAACTAATTGTTTTATTACTTTTGCTTCAACCTGTGCACTTGTTACGACGAGTATTAGCGGTAATAAGTTAGTGTTGAAAAATTATTCGCAAAAAATGAATTCACTGTCAAGTAAGAGAGTCATAATTTATTTATTATGTGTTATTTAACATTGAAATGCATCTTAATTTGTTGATATATTGTTGTTCGACTAGATGATATCGTAATATTATGAAAAATTGTTTGTATGTTTGGTTTATCGTATGTGAAATGTTTCGGGTGCCGTATGGCACCGCTAGGCTGATATGGTGTCTTTTCGGTATGAGTGAGTTAATTTTTATTTCTCGGTTTTCATTAGTAATAATATTTATTTATTATCTTAGGGGATGTACAATGCATAAAGAACTAGCATTACTAGAAAATTACGTATATCTCAAGCCACATATACTCTATACTAAATATCTGATCAAGGTTCTGCTGACGAAAACGGGGGTAGTCCTATGAATTACCTTATAAATCGTCAAGTTAACATTGGGTACGAAATAGTGTTGGCGTCTTCATCTCTGTCATCACGCCGGACATGCATAACTAGCCACAAAACTAACTACAGGGGTGTTACTAAATATAAAACCTGTACCTAGACGAAGTATCACATACAAAATCTCGCGGTTCATGCTTCTTGAACGAGATTATACCTAGTTAATTTCGAGAAAAATCACGATTAGAAACGCTGGATTTATTCTTGAGAATAGTGTTCTCAAAATACTTCGAATCGTCACAAAAATATATAGCCTCTTTTTGTAATTACCGGTTTTATGTTAATACATAGATGAAAAAACTTGGTGTAATACCAATAATTATATGAATTCCTTAAATGAAAATGCTCATTTTCATTAACTAATCCCTTTAAATTAATAAATCTACTTTATAAACATAGAAAATGATAATTAAACAGTAAATACTATTGGTTAACAGTCACTTAATACATATTTAGAAGAAGGCTGTTTTGACCCCATATTAGCCTAGCGGTGCCATATGGCACCCATTGTTTTTTCCAGAAGTAATGAATCGATTCAACTTCTGATAATCAGAAATGATTAAGGGGACATCAAACAACAATATATCCAAAAATTATCAATTTCTGAAAACCTAAAATAATTCAGGTCATAATGGGTTAAGGGAAACTAACAGCTTACATGTAACTTATGAATAAAAACTAAGAATTAATATAAACCAACAAAGTTTCCACTGATAAATCCTACTACTATTATAAAGGCGAAAGTTTGTAAGTATGGATGTATGGATGTTTGTTACTCTTTCACGTAAAAACTACTGAATGGATTTGAATGAAACTTTACCACAATATAGCTTATACATCAGAATAACACATAGGCTACAATTTTTGACACTAGACTAGACGGGACGAACCTGAAGTCCACGCGAACGAAGTCGCGGGCAAAAGCTAGTTTTACTTATTTTACTTTTATCACTAGGTACTTTACTTATATTTTTTTGTTACATCATAATATAATAAAAATATTATTAAACATAATTACCTATATATCTACTGGTCTGTACGGTTTCTGTGTGTAGGTACCTTGCTATAATGAAAAAAAATACCTGAATTATATCTTTCAATTGTTGTTCAGTCTTGGGTTCGTTTTGTCGCGTCTCGCAGAACTTGCCCAGCGTCGGGAGCGACAGCACCCGCCCGCTGACGTCCGGACACGCTCCTGTCAAAGTGACAGATGTCAAACAACACATCCACACATACACACAACAGGCGCGTCGTTACTGTCAAGTGTCAAACGTATGTCAAATGACACACACACACAGCAGGCGCGTCCCTCCTGTCAAAGTGGCAGATGTCAAATAACACACACACTGCAGGCGCGTCACTCCTGTCAAGTGTCAAACGTATGTCAAATGACACACACACACTGCAGGCGCGTCACTCCTGTCAAGTGTCAAACGTATGTCAAATGACACACACACACTGCAGGCACGTCACTCCTGTCAAGTGTCAAACGTATGTCAAATGACACACACACACCGCAGGCGCGTCACTCCTGTCAAGTGTCAAACGTACATGTCAAATGAAACATACACACACACAGGCTATGTCTGTGTGTGTCATTTAACACACAGGCTGTGTGTGTGTGTGTGTGTGTGACAGGCGCGTGCAGTGAGGGTCGCGCATGTAGGTACTACGTCAGGGTAGGCACTTCATATAATTATTTATACCATTGTGCCTACATGGAATGCACGCCCTTGACACACACATACACAAAAGCTAGTCAAATCCTAATCCTAACTAATATTATAAATGCGAAAGTAACTCTGTCTGTTGATTTAAATTAAATTTGGTACACAGTCTAGAGCCTGAGAAAGGACATAGGCTACTTTTGATAGCGAATAAAGGGTCGTAAGGGGTTAAAAGGCGGGTTGAAATGTTGTTAAAAGTACCGTAATTATTAATTCTACACGGAGTCGCGGGCAAAAGCTAGTGTGTTTCGCGGTTATTACACATTGGAATGAACTATAACGTTAAATAAAAATACGCGAGTTAAATCCGTTAATAGTTGTTTCATTCCAATGTGTAATAACCGCGAAGGCATCAGAAATTATTTAATGGATTTCTTACCTGGTAACGCGGCGGCGGCTAGTAGGTCGAAGGCTTTTTTCCTAGCAGCCTTATCACTAGGAGGCTCTAGGTCTAAAGACCCGTTCCTAGTTAGGAGACCTAAAAAAAAAATAATAACAAGTGCGATTTGAATTAGCGCATGAAGGGTTCCGTATTTAAATGACGGTCTTTTAAAAATAGTAAATCTTAAATGTACTTAATGATTTTGTTTTTTTTATTGTGTCTATGTTTTATGTTAAAAAACTATTAAGATCGATTTATTAATAAATGGTCGGTATGATTGATTTTATATTACCTATGACAGTGTTTTGACACAAAACGAAATGAAATATGGCACAAGTTGTCAGTGACGGCATTGATTGTTTGCTTTTTATTGTGTCCGTTATTGGCACAAAGAGGAAATTTGTGTCAATCTCCTTAAAATGACACAAAGACAACATTTTGATTTCAATCTCCTTAAAATGACACATAGAATTCGTTTTCAATCTCCTTGAAACGTTAACTTACCAATCCTACAAGCAGTTGTTTTTTATGTCAGTTTTATCAGTACCTCATTAAATGTATGCTTTTTTATTGTGTCAGTTTTATGACACAAAACGAAATAACTTACCAGTCCAAAAAGCAGTTGTTTTTTATTAGTCCTTCATTAAATGTATGTTTTTTTTATTATGTCAGTTTTATGACACAAAACGAAATAACTTACCAGTTCTAAAAGCACTTCTGTTTCTAAACAGCTCTGGTGAGCTTCTACTCTTCTCTGCCCCTAGCAGCGGCGACCGTGTCCTAGGCACTGCCAGCTGCTCAAACACGTCGCGTAGTTCTGAACGCATTACTAAACTGTAAAAGATGAATGTTTTAGAATTTAAAACCGTTGGGGGGTGAAATCATTTGTTCATAAGTTCTGAACGCATTACAAAACTGTGGAAAGGGTCAAATTATTTAATGTTTAAGGCATTTTAAAAAGAAAAGATTCTACTTTGTGTCACGTTTTGGTTTCGACAGATTTTGGTTTGTGACACTATTCTCTTAACGCAGCGAAATGGAGTAAAAAATGTTAGGCTTGTGTTACTACTCTATTTCGACATATTTTATTTTGGTTTTGTGCCACTATTCTATAAAATACTAGCGGTCCCGGCAGACGTCGTCAAAGTCTTCTGTCACTTACCGCCAATCACTTTGTATATGGGAGTATAGAAAGATGTTGATTTTACACTTTTTCAAGATGTTTTTTTAACTTACAAACCTTCCCTGGCCTTTCACAAATAATTCAAGACCAAAATTAGCCAAATCGGTTCGTGCCTTCTGGAGTTAAAGCGTCAGGAAGGAAAACTCGACTTATTTTTATATACTAGAATATTATACATCAATAAATGATTACCTGAAACTCCTAAATAACGACACAAAATCCATGAAGTCGAGCTGCGTGTCGTACCCCACGGAGCCGGTGCGCAGGTGCTTCAGGTTCTCCCAGAACCGCTCGCTGGTCTCCAGCCTCCTCAAACTGACACAAAACAAAAAATGACTCTCCAATCTCCTTAAAATGACACTAAGAATTCGACTTTAATCTCTTTAAACTAACACAAATGACACAAAGAGAAAATATGTCTCAAAGCTTCTAACAATGACACAAGGAATTCGTCTACAATTTCCTTAAAATGACACAAATAGGAAAATTTGTTTTCAATCTCCTTAAAATGATAGAAAGAGGAATTTAGTCTTCAATCTCCATAAAATGACACAAAGAGGAATTTAGTGTCCAGTCTCCTTAAATTGACATAAAGAGAAAAATTTATTTTTAATCTTCTTAAACTGATACAAAGAGAAAATTTATTTTCAATGTCTTGAAAATGACAATAAGGGGAATTTAGTCTCCAATCTCCTTAAAATGACACAAAGAGAAAATTTGTAGCTAATCTTCTTAAAATGATACAAAGAATTTTTCTTCAATCTCATACTGACACAAACATGAAATTTGTTTTCAATCTTCTTAAAATGACACAAAGAAGAATTTTGTTTTCAATCTCCTTAAAATGACACAAAGCGGAATTTTTAATAAAAACAGATTTTAACAAAATACATATATATAGGTAGTGTTTGTGGTTGCTAGGGTGGTTAGTAATAGATCAAGTAATCAATCGAGATTTTTAACTGATCGACATATTGGTTAACTAAATAACATTGGTTAACTGAATAACATACAAGTCAATTAATTGTGTGGTTAACTGATAGACATACCTACTCCTGTTGGGCGAGCCGCCCATGATGCTGGTGGCGGCGGCGGTGAGGCTGCTGTGCCGGGGGGCGCACGGGTGATGCTGGCTCATCGCGGCGGAGTACGAGCTGGGGGGTCGTCATCGTCATCATCATCATCATCACCATCATCATCATTATCATCATCATCATTATCATCATCATCATTATCATCATCATCATCACAATTATCATCATTATAATCATCATCATCATCACCATCATCATCATAATCACAATTATCATCATTATAATCATCATCATCATCATTATCATCACAATTATAATCATTATAATCATCATCATCATCACAATTATCACCATTATAATCATCATCATCATTATAATTTCTGATGCCATCGCGGTTATTACACATTGGAATGAAACAACTATTATCGGATTTAACTCGCGTATTTTTATTTTATTTTATTATGGAAACTGTAAAGAATCCGAAACGTCAGCTACTAAAATAAAATAAAAATACGCGAGCTACGATTATGAAAACTGTAAAGAATCCAAAACGTCAGCTAATAAAATAAAATAAAAATACGCGAGTTAAATCCGTTAATAGTTGTTTCATTCCAATCATCATTATTGTCATCATTATCATTATCATCACAATAATCATCATTACAATCATCATCAACATTTCCACCACTATCTTCATAATCAAAACCACCATCACCATCATCATCATCATCATTTGACGGCCTGTTGGTCTAGTGGTCAGAGGCCCTAACTACGAAACCGGAGGTTGCGGGTTCGACTCCTGCTAGGGGCAGTCAGTGTGAGCACTGGCATCTGTACCTGAGTCTTGGATGTCTTATATGTATTTATGTATATTTATCCGTTGTCTAGTACCCATAACACAAGCTTTGCTTAAAATGGGACTAGATAATTGGTGTGAATTGTCCTAAGATATTTATTTATCATCAGTAGTACCTACTGCATGATGGTGGTACTACATTGGCGGCGTTCAAGTATTACATAACGCATGGGAGGGGGGGGGGGGGGGGGGGTCTTGTAAAAATGCCTAATATATTATCGTTATAATAGCACCGAGGCCAGTAAAATAAAAAATGTCTCAGATCACATGTAATTGTCGTCCGAGGCGAGGCCGAGGTTGACAAAAATGTGATCTGAGGCTTTTTTATTTTACTGGCCGAGGTCAGTATACTATTTTTCGTTTCGACGAAGCCAAAAAGCGGCAATTTCATTTAGCGCAGCGGCCCGTTGTCGCTTTCTGGCCGGAGGACAGAAGAATATGTTATTCTGATGTATAACCAACTAGCTTCTGCCCGCGACTTCGTCCGCGTGGAACTCCTTTTCTGCAGTCGGTTAAAAAGTAGCCTATGTCCTTTCTCATGCTCCAGACTTTCTTTGTACCAAATTTCATTTAAATCGGTCCAGTAGTTTTAGCGTGAAAGCGTAACAGACAGACAGACAGACAGAGTTACTTTCGCATTTATAATATTAGTAGGGATAATCGATTCATTGTAGAAGACCTGGGGGGCTAGACAAGTGCCCAACGTTCAGCGTTAGCGCTAAACGTAAGCACCAAAATGTATACGATTTGACATTTGTGACGTACGTGACAGTCGTTCGCGGATGTCAAATCCCATACATTTTGGTCCTAACGTTTAACGTTAACGTTGAACGTTGGGCACTTGTCTAGGGCCCCTGGTACCTGTGTCTGGGTGATCCCTGGACCACTTCATCCTCGCTCCTGGCCCCAGAGGCGTGTGTGGAGCCATAACTCTTCGGAGAGCTGGTCTTCAGCTCTGATGTAGACTTGTTTTTCTAAAAATAACAATATTATTAGCTACTAGCAAACCGCCCCGGCTTCACGCGGCTATAAACCTTCCTCTTGAATCACTCTATCTATTAATAAAAACTAAAAGTTTTAGTTTTTATGTCGGGGGTTTGTTAAATTTTTAATTTATTTTTTTTATTTCATACTTTTTGTAAGTAGGTATTTAGGTACCTACTACATATTATTATTTTTAACTAATTTCCATTTAACATGGAATTTTGTACTGTGCACGTGATCCTCTTTCATTTGATACCCCACTCGAGTATATTTGTAGACATTTATTTTTCCATCCCCTCTTTCAACCCCCCGTAATTATTAAACTACTCAGCCGATTTTTTTAAAACATAGCTAAGAACACTCCCGACATAGTCACCTTTCAAACAAAAAAAACAGAATCAAAATCGGTTCATGCGTTTGGGAGCTATGATGCCACAGCCAGACACACACACACACACACACACACACACACACACACAGCTAGACAGACAGACAGACAGACACGTCAAACTTATAATACCCCGTCGTATATGCGTGGGGGGTTAAAAAAGACCACATCAAAATCCGTCGCGTAGTTTTAAAGATTTAAGCGTACATAGGGATATAGGGACAGAAAAAGCGACTTTGGTTTATAGTATGTACTTATGTAGTGATAAATATATACTCGTATAGTGATACTACGCAACGGATTTTGATGCGTTTTTTTAATAGATAGAGTGATTCAAGAGGAAGGTTTATAGCACCCGTGTGAAGCCGGGGCGAGATATTTTATTTATATCTCTTATTTCTTTTTCATTTTAAGTTTTTAGTTGATTCTATTCACAAATAATACCGGAAATCGAAAAAACTGGCTGAAAACCGAATACTAGCCGAATATTCTTGCCATCTCTACTCTTCTATTTATCTCCATTCTTCTCTTACCTTGAACTTAATGCCAGAACTCCTGATGGAGTCAGAGTGAGAGTCAGTGAAGGCTCCCTTGACTGGAGTGGAGTGAGATGAGCTTCCACAAGTGGACTCTCTCCCACCAAATACCTGGACAAAGACAAATTACATTGAAACAACTATAAACGGATTAAATTAGAAGATTATTACTGAGGAACATTTTTATTGGAAAATCCATTATAATTAGTTGACGAATTCATTAAAAAATATAAATACATTGTTTCTGTTTAATAGTATTAAATTTTTTATTATATACTTAAATTATTCCATCTGACAAATTGTATTGACGACTAATAAGAAAAACCTATTTTGAAGATTTCATATTTTGTAACATTTGATTGGAATGAAACAACTATAGACGAATTTAACTCGCTTATTTTATTTTATGGGCTGACGTTTCGGAGCCTTTACAGATTCCATAATCAGTTTAGCAAAAGACTATTGTCAGCTCAGTCGTGCTACGATTATGGAATCTGTATAGGCTCCGAAACGTCAGCCAATAAAATAAAAATAAGCGAGTTAAATCCGTTAATAGTTGTTTCATTCCATACCGTTTTAAGTTTTTTCATTCTGTTTATAGTTGTTTCAATGCGCATGTAAACAATAAAGTACAAGACCGAATTGAAAGGAGTAGAAAAATTCGATGCCCTGTCAGTGGTCCCTATGGTGTAATGGTTCAGCACGCTGCCGCTAGTAAAGGCATAGGCGTGGGTTCGAATCCCACTGGGGGTCTAAAATTTTTCTGCTCTTGTCTTTGTACAAAAATATCATTATAATAATATTAAATTTACCCGTATAGCATCAGACACTAAAGGCTCACAACAGCACCCATCTTCGTAATACAAGGCTGTATACTTGTTCTTCAACCAGGCCAGGCTCCGGTCTGCTAACTTCGCTTGGCTCATCAGTGACCTGATGACGGAGTGGAGACCCACTGCCCATACCCTGAAGAAAATGGAGATAAATGGATTAGACTGGAACAATCTAAGTGAGAAGAGCTCCCACAAGTGGCCTTGCCCACCAAACACCTGAAGAAAGACAAATTACATTGAAACAACTATAAACGGATTTGACGGCCTGTTGGTCTAGTGGTCAGAGGCCCTGACTACGAAACCAAAGGTTGCGGGTTCGTATCCTGTTAGGGGCAGATGTCAATGGAGAAAAAGGTGATAAATGGATTATACTGGAACAGCCCATGTCATGGAGAAAAAGGTGATAAATGGATTATACTGGAACAGCCCATGTCATGGAGAAAAAGGTGATAAATGGATTATACTGGAACAGCCCATGTCATGGAGAAAAATGTGGAGTTAAATGGATAACACTGGAACAGGATGGAATGAACTGGAAGATTAGGAAATAGCATAGTAAACTCTCTGGTCGTAGAATGCTTAATGCGTACTAGATCGACCAATACTGAACAGAACGAAAAAGAAAGGAACTAAATTGAAAATAAAACAACACAATATAATAACCTGGCCAAGTATGAGTCACTAGAAAGACAAGAACTAATCACAAAATGGAACAAAATGGATACAAATGGAACACAAGCTCACCTATAAGAATAAGCGGGCAACAACAAATGTACAGTTCTGTTGTCACTCAGCGTTCTTCCATACACTAATGATATGATTCTAGGAGCGTTGGCACAACTCTCCAGCCCGTACCGACGAGCACACGACGACAATTCCGCTATATCTCTCGGCTCCACTAGTTTCCCACCAAGACGCATGTCTTTAACGCATTGTAGATCGATGAATCTGTAAAAAAAACGAAGTCAATACATACATATACTCACACAGTCCCACAGGGGCAGCCAGAGACCGCTCTCCACTCGCCACGATCCCGACACACCTCTCTTGCTTCCTTCCTCAATACATACATATACTCACACAGTCCCACAGGGGCAGCCGGAGACCGCTCTCCACTCGCCACGATCCAGACACACCTCTCTTGCTTCCTTCCTCAATACATACTACTCACGTCACAGTCCCACAGGAGCAGCCAGAGACCGCTCTCCACTCGCCACGATCCCGACACACCTCTCTTGCTTCCTTCCTCAATACATACTACTCACGCCACAGTCCCATAGGGGCAGCCAGAGACCGCTCTCCACTCGCCACGATCCCGACACACCTCTCTTGCTTCCTTCCTCAATACATACTACTCACGCCACAGTCCCACAGGGGCAGCCAGAGACCGCTCTCCACTCGCCACGATCCCGACACACCTCTCTTGCTTCCTTCCTCAATACATACTACTCACGCCACAGTCCCACAGGGGCAGCCAGAGACCGCTCTCCACTCGCCACGATCCCGACACACCTCTCTTGCTTCCTTCCTCAATACATACATATACTCACGCCGCAGTCCCACAGGGGCAGCCAGAGACCGCTCTCCACTCGCCACGATCCCGACACACCTCTCTTGCTTCCTTCCTCAATACATACATATACTCACGCCACAGTCCCACAGGGGCAGCCGGAGACCGCTCTCCACTCGCCACGATCCCGACACACCTCTCTTCCTTCCTCAATACATACATATACTCACGCCACAGTCCCACAGGGGCAGCCGGAGACCGCTCTCCACTCGCCACGATCTCGACACACCTCTCTTGCTTCCTTCCTCAATACATACATATTATACTCTCACCACAGACCCACAGGGGCAGCTAGAGACCGCTCTCCACTCGCCACGATCCCGACACACCTCTCTTGCTTCCTTCACTCTATTTCATATGATGCTTACCCCTCTTCCCCCACGACTCCAGCTTCGTTCTCATGTGCCAGATTCGCCGTATATTTCAAAGGTATTACTTCTTCAGGATTGTATGATAAACTGATTTCTGGTTGCTGTATATTCTCTGATGGGGTTTCACCTGTAAAACCATAAATGTTGGAATGAAACAACTATTAACGAATTTAACTCGCGTATTTTATTTTATTGGCTGACGTTTCGGAGCCTTTACAGATCCCATAATCGTAGCACGACTGAGCTGACAATAGTGTAATGCTAAAGTAGTTTTAAAATAGTTTTTACTTGTATTCTTATTTTAACTTTTCTATAAACCTTTACGTCTCTTACTCAGCCCATGTCCCGACACGCTCTTGGCCACTCACCGTGTGTAGAGTGCGGTCTGTGGGCGGTCCTGCACCAGGCCAGGATGGCGCAGGCTCGCTCTAGGCGGAGTTGGGCTAGGGCGCCGCCCCACTCAGCCTCGCCCACCACACAGGCTGTGCCGTGATGCATTATCTGAAAAAAAAAAAAAAAACAAAATCGGTTCATGCGTTCGGGAGCTGCAATGTTACACAATTTCATGCTACACACACACACTAATACACACACACACACACACACACACACACACACACACACACACACACACACTAATACACACACACCACACACACTAATAGACACACACACACACACACGCACATAAACACCCCGTCTTTATTGGGTCGAGTATCAATAAAAAATATGTATATAATGTTTTTCTGTTTATGGCAAAAATATGGCTAATTCGTTTAAATGAGGAAGAACGACAATAAGATTGAGAATGAGAATAGGACGAGATAAGAAAAAAAAATAGTGTGAGAATAATAATGAGAATAAGAATTACAATATAAATGATAAAGAGAATTAAGATAAAAATAATAATGGGAATGATAAAGAAAATTTAAATTTGTACTAAATGTCCGCCCCGGCTTCGCACGGATCTTTAATTTCAAAATATTCCATAGCCTATGTCACTCGGGAATAGTGTAGCTTCCCAACAGTGAAAGAATTTTTGAAATCGGTCCAGCCGTTCTGGAGCCTATTAAATCCAAACAAACCCTTTCTTCTTTATAATATTAAGTATAGAATACCTGTAGCACATGACGATCCATCCTGTCCCCATTCACAGGTGCCAGGGGGAACATGGTGACCCCATGGTCGTGGGGTAGCGGCTGCACGGGGCAGTACCCGCCCCCCTCCAGCTCGTACAGCGCCTCGTCCTCGAACTCGCAGCCGCTGGTGCGAGGAGTTGGCTGCGCGAAGACAGGCTCATCGCAGGCTGCTATAGCTGTCCTGGAGAATAAGATAAGATAGGATAAGATTGTTTTTTTTTAAACCTTTTTTGTTCGTTTAACTAACTGGCTCGTTAACCTGAAATGATCTCCGAAGGAAGTAAGTTAGTAAATCAGTTAGGCGGTCAATCATTAAGTAAGTCAGTAAGTAAATCAATAAGTCAGTAAGTAAAACAATAAGCAAGTCTGTAAATAATTCAGTAAGTTAATCAGTACATAAATAAATAAGTAAGTCAGTAAGGTAGCCAGTAAATCAATCAGTAAGTAAGTCAGTCAGTAGGTAGGTAGTAACTTAGTTTGTGACATACATAGGTCAGTAAAAAAGTGACTAAGTAAGAAAATAAGTACGTCAGTAACTAAGTCCCTGAGTAAGTTTGTAAGTAAGTGAGTAAGTTGGTTAGTAAATTAGTCAGTCAATCACTGTGTTCATAAGTTAGTAAATAACTCAGTCAGTAAGTAAGTCAGTCAATAAGTAAGTCATTCAGTGAGTAAGTCAGTCAGTAGGTAGGTAGTAAGTTAGTTTGTGACATACATAGGTCAGTAAAAAAGTGACTAAGTAAGTCCCTGAGTAAGTTTGTAAGTAAGTGAGTAAGTTGGTCAGTAAATTAGTCAGTCAATCACTGTGTTCATAAGTTAGTAAGTAACTCAGTCAGTCACTAAGTAAGTGATTCAATAAGTTAGTCAGTAAGCAGGTCAGAAGTAAGTAAGTTGGGCACTAAGTGCGTAAGTAAATCAATAAGTCGGTCATTAAGTAAGTAAGTAAGTTAGTCACTAAGTAAGGCAGTAAGTAAGTTAGTCAGTAAGCAGGTCAGAAGTAAGTCGGTCAGTAAGTGCGTCACTCTTTATACTCCTTACTAAAAAGCCAGCTAACCTCAAATAGTCTCCGAACACGGGCGCGTGGCTCCTGGCCAGCGCGTAGTGGTGCTGGTGGAAGCTGGCCACGTGGTCCATCACCGCCTGGGTGCGGTACACCTTCTCCTCCAGATTCACCAGACCCTCACTCCCCCCCCCCCTCATCATTTCAAATCAGTCAGCAAATCACTCATTACGTCAGTCCGTCAGTGAGTAAGTCAGTAAGGTATTAAGTAAGTTAGTCAGTTGGTCAGTAAGTCAGTAAGTAAGTCACTAAGTTAGTTAGTAAATATGTCAGTAAATAAGTGACTAAGTAAGAAAATAAGTACCTCAGTGAGTAAGTCACTAAGTTAGTCATTAAGCAAGTCACTAAGTAAGTAAGTAAGTTACTAAGTTAGTCATTAAGCAAGTCACTAAGTAAGTCATTCAGTAAGTTAGTCAGTAAGCAGGTCAGGAGTAAGTAAGATAGTCATTAAGTAAGTAAGTAAGTCATACTTACTGACTGACTATAGTCGTTACTAAAAGGTCATCTAACCTCAAATAGTCCCCGAACACGGGCGCGTGGCTCCTGGCCAGCGCGTAGTGGTGCTGGTGGAAGCTGGCCACGTGGTCCATCACCGCCTGGGTGCGGTACACCTTCTCCAGGTTCACCAGACCCTCGGGCCCGACCCTTCTCCAGCCTGGAGAAGATTCCCCCTCCTCGTCGAATGACGCTATATACTGCAAATTAACAGTTACGTGTATAATTAAACAAACATATTATGTTTTTGATATCTATGACATATATATATATATATATATATATATATATATTTGATATTAAAATTTATTTTTTACTAGCTTCTGCCAGCGACTTCGTCCGCGTGGAATAGTTATTTTCCCCGTTTTTTACACATTTTCCACTGTTCCTTGGCTCCTATTGGTCGCAGCGTGATGTTATATAGCCTAAAGCCTTCCTCGATAAATGGTCTATCCAACAAAAAAAGATTTTTTGAATTCGAACCAGTAGTTCCTGAGATTAGCGCGTTCAAACAAAGAAACAAACAAACTCTTCAGCTTTATAATATTAGTATAGATTACAAATTATTCTATTACACTCTCTATCTTTTAAGTTGTATACATATTTCTGTCTAACCTACAATATATTTCTCATACTCTCTCAATCGCCCAAAGGTTAACTGGAGGAAATCCCTTAAAGGGATAAGTTCGCCTTTGTACATTTGTGTTTTCGTTTTTGTATTTGTTTTGTTGTTGTACAATAAAGAGTTTACATACATACATAATCATTTCTGATGCCTTCGCGGTTATTACACATTGGAATGAAACAACTATAACGGATTTAACTCGCGTATTTTAATTTTATTGGCTGACGTTTCGGAGCCTTTACAGATTCCATAATCGTAGCACGACTGAGCTGACAATAGTCTTATGCTAAAGTCATATCACTTTAGCATAAGACTGTGGCGTGTTTTATTCCAATGTCTAGATTTTTCTAGACAAGTCTGTGCCCAACAGTGGGTTACAGTGTTGCCAATTTAGCGATTTTGTCGCTAGAACTAGCGACTTTTGCTTAAGGCTTAGCGACCAAAAAAAAAGTTTTGACGACAAAAATAGTTTAACGACTTATCTGGCGACTTTTGGAGTAAAAATTAAAACAGCCAATAATAGATACATTTTTTGTCAAATCGACACAGAATTATTCCATGCCAAGAGATACATAATATGGAAAACGACAAACGCGATAGCGCACCAAATTCAAACTTTATTTAATTGAAGTTTCATTTGTATATTATTAATGGGGGTCCCCGAAGATTTTATGGTTATGTTTTAGTTTTAATGAATTTCTGGCGACTTTTCACTTTGAGTTTAGCAACTCGAACTTCTAGGAGTTGGCAACACTGTGGATACTTACCACTTGTCTATTAGGTTCTCTTGGATCCCGTTTACAGCTATCCCTTAAAGGACTAGTTGTCGTGCCCTGGTCTACTCGCTTTCCACTCTCTCGCCTCGTTGGGTCTCTTTTTAGCGACCCTCTGTAAAAAGACAAAAATTTAATAATTTCTGATGCCTTCGAGATTTTTACACATTAGCTGTGCCCGCGACTTCGTCCCCGTGGAATAGTAATTCTTCATACAGGCTTCATATTTTCCCCGTTTTTTACTCATTTTCCACTGTTTCTTCGCTCCTATTGGTCGCAGCGTGATGTTATTATTGTTATTATAGTCTAAAGCCCTCCTCAATAAATGGTCTATCCAACAAAAAAAGAATTTTTGAATTCGAACCAGTAGTTCCTGAGATTAGCGCGTTCAAACAAACAAACAAACTCTTCAGCTTTATAATATTAGTATAGATTGGAATGAAACAACTATTAACGGATTTAACTCGCGTATTTTATTTTATTGGCTGACGTTAATCCCTTTAAAGTTGTTTCATTCCAAAGACACAATCACTACATAGTATAAAACAAAGTCGCTTTTCCTGTCCGTATATCCCTATGTACGCTTAAATCTTTAAACTACGCAACGGATTTTGATGCGGTTTTTTTTAATAGATAGAGTGATTCAAGAGGAAGGTTTATAGCACCCGTGTAGAGCCGGGGCGGGTCACTAGTTTATAATATTTTTAGACAATTCACACCAATTGATCTAGTGGCAAAAGTCTACTAATATACCCGAGTGGGGTATTGTGCAGGCAGCTGCCTTGTTTCGTAGGGCTGGTTTACGGGAGCGGCGATTATAATAAAACTTTATTTTGATTGGGAAACAAACGTGTATTCATCACCACATAATCGAGAGAGAAGGTAGAAAAGTGTTGCCACATACGGCTTGAAATTAGTTACTAAACTAAATTAAATGTTGCTAACTCAACATGCTGCCACCTCGCAAGCAAAGATAAGAACAAACATAATATATCTTATTTGTAACTTATGTAAATTTAAAGGACAAATTCTTTTATAATTGTATCATTAAATAAATGAAGAGACAGCAATTGTTTACACAGCAATCAATACACATATTATGAAATTAAATCTTAGTTCTAATTAATCTTAATCACATTACAGATTATTATTAAGTTTTTAATGCTATAGGTAAGTTATACATGACAATATATTTGGTAGGTATAGCCAGTAATTATAACAAGTTATCTATAGTATGTATTTATTATTATGAGTCTTATATTTATATACCTACTTGTATATCTTATATAAGTATATGTTTAATCAATAGGTAGTATACAAATTTTATTAATTCCACGAGTGTGAGACCTCCTATTAGGCGTTTGCACTTCAACGGCTCTAACTTTGCCATCATGGCCGGGAAACAGTTTTGTGATCCTTGCCATTGGCCAGGACATACAGGGCATGTTATCTTCTTTAAGAATTACTAAGCTACCTAATTTAACATTAACCTCATCAAATAGCCACTTTGGTCTATTTTGCAATGTATTTAAATAGTATTTATGCCAGATGCGCCAGAAATTCTGTTTCAAATTAGTACATAATTGCCAAAATTTAAGTCTATTTTGTGGCGTTTCGCTTACATCTTTTTCAGGGTACATAGTTAATGCATTACCTATAATAAAATGACCTGGAGTTAAATAACAATAATCAGTGGGGTCTGTAGATAATGGTAACAACGGCCGCGAGTTAAGGACCGCTTCTATTTCGTTTAAAACAGTATTAAGTTGTTCATAGGTTAACACAGTTTTTTGCAATACTCTTTTTAAATAATATTTACATTTTCCAACTGAATTTTCCCAGAGGCCACCTTGGGTTGGCGTATAAGCAGGAATTTGGTGAAATTTTATACCTTTTTGCGCTGTAAATTCATGAACCTTATCTTGGTGCGCCTGGGAAGATTGCAGCGAATACAATTCGGCTAATTGACTCCTTGCGCAGTTAAATGTACTCGCGTTATCGCAATGAATTTCAGTGGGCAGCCCTCTTCGTGAGATCATTCTCCTCAAGCACGCTAAGAAAGTCTCGGTGGTCAAATCTGATGCTAATTCAAGATGAATAGCTTTCGTAGCAAAGCAAACGAATACGCAGATATAACCTTTACCGATAACGGACCTCCGCACGCGTGAGAGCTTCACATCTATTGGCCCAGCGAAATCCATCCCGATTCTCTCGAACGGCCGACTAGCCACAGTAACTCGACTTGCCGGCAGGAAGCCCATCAGCTGTTTGGCCACAGTGGCCTTTTGTCTAAAACAAGTTACACATTTATGAGTTATTTTCTTAATTTCTGACAAGCCATTTACAATCCAAAACCTTTGATTCAAATTGGCAAGCAAAAGCTTTGGTCCTGCGTGCAGTAACCTTTCATGTTCACATCTGATAAGTAAAGTAGTTATATATGAAGCTTTAGGTAATATAACGGGGTGCTTTCGATCGTACGCAATGTCAGCGTGATGCAACCTACCACCTACGCGTAAGAGCCCTAACTCATCAAGGAAGGGATGCAAGTTAGTTAAATTTCCTTTTAATTTATCGCCTTTACTTAAACAAGCAATCTCAGATTGAAAATATTTATATTGTTCATATTTAACGATTAACATAAGCGATGCTTTTAATTCCGCAGTGCACAAATATTTTGTATTTATTTTATCTTTCTTTTTATTAGTATTGTTAAGAAATCTCAGTATGTATGCAAACAATCTAGATATTTTGTTAATGTCGGAATACTTATATAAGCGTTCAAATATATAGTCAAGTGCATTTAAGCGTACACACGTCATATTGCTGGAGAACGCTAAGCAGGGTTTGACGACCTCAGGTAGGTCCAGTGGTATGTTGACATCATGGCAACTAAAATCGTACTCACTGTTTTGTAGAAACCGTGGGCCTCGCCACCACAGCTCGTTGCTGCTCAGCTCTCCAGGCTGGACTCCTCTGCTTATTAAATCTGCAGGGTTCTCGGATGTGTTCACGTACAGCCAGCGCCATCTATTTGTGTTTTCGCGAATCACATTCACTCTGTTCCCTACGTAAGCTTGTAACTTAGTTATTTCCGTTTTTAGCCATGCAAGAACGATTTGTGAATCGCTGAATAAATATACATCTTTAATATCGATTTTAAGCTTGAGAGTATTATACGTTTTTAATATTAGTTTTGAAAGAAGAAGTGCAGCATTCAATTCTAGCCTAGGTACCGTCATACCTTTCATTTGCACAGGGTTAATTCTTGATTTGGAACAGAGTAAATATGTATTCGTTGTACCTGTTTTAGTCGTCACTCGCAGGTACACGCAGCAACCGTAGGCCGTCGTACTGGACGCGTCGGCGAACCCGATCAGCTGTACTGTATGAGCATCTGAAATGTCTATATTTCTATTTAATAAGATAGGTTTCATTATTGCCAAATCACCTACGAACTGGAGCCACTCTTGTTCAACACTAGAGGGCGGACTTTCGTTCCAGTTAGTGTTTGACATCCATAACTTTTGCATGATAGCCTTTGCTGTAACTATAATTGGACTTACAAAGCCCATTGGGTCATAAAATCTACCTATATAGCTCAATATAGTCTTTTTAGTTATTTTTGCAGAGTCAAATGGCTCTGGAGATGAAATAATGAAATGGTCATCTTTAATATTTATTTGCAATCCTAATGCTTTCATATTATGGTTATCCTTTTGTAAATCTAAGCTATCAAAATGTTGCTCATTTGCTGGTATATTTGACAATATTTGCTCATTATTTGAGGACCACTTGTGAGTATGGAAACTACCTAACTGTAGTAAGTTGCACAGCTGGTCTTTCGCAGCAAGAGTAGCTTGTAAATCATTATTCGCATAGATCACATCGTCAACATATATATTATTTTTAACTATAGAGGCTGCTAGAGGATATGAATCTCCATACCTATTTGCTAGCTCGTCTAGACAACGCGTGGCTAGATAACTTGAACTTTTTAGACCATAAGTCACTGTATCTAATCTAATACACTTTATTGTTTCATTCGGATTGTCTCTCCAAAGTATATTTTGAAGAGAAGCATATTCAGGGCTAACTTTTACATTACGAAACATGCGCTTTATGTCTGCAGTGAATGTGTGTTTACCAAATCGAAAAAGTAAAATAATATCAAATAAATCTCTTTGAACCACTGGTCCATTAAGTTGTAAATCGTTAAGTGATATCTTTTTATTTGTTAACATTGAACCATCGAATACAGTGCGTAATTTCGTGGTTTTACTATTTTCATTCATGACAGCATGGTGTGGAAGAAAGTAAATTGCATGCTTGTTCAAATCATATGCCTCTATGTCGACATACCTACCGTGATTGAGTGATAAGTATTCATTAATGAAATGTTTATATCGTTCAAATAAATCTGGATTGGAATGTAACTTCTTTTCTAAATTCAAAAATCGTTTGAGCGCATATTTAAATGACTCTCCTAAGGTGTCATTGACCTCAGACAGAGGTAATTTCAAAGGTAAGGCTACTTCAAACTGATTATTATTTAACTTGACAGTGCTTTGAAAAATTTGTTCACATTGACTTTGCTCTGAATTTTTTTCATTATATATTTCTGGAACCTTTTCGGTCTCCCAAAACTGAGTAATTGTTTCATTAATCCCTACCTCACATTTTAATACAACTTTATTACAGGTGGGTGATGAAATATGACAAGGTAAGCTTCCTCCAATAATATGCCCAAATACCGTATTAATCACATGTAGACGTGGCTCGCTGCTGTGTCGCGCGGCCGCAGAATCAGCCGCTGACTCCGAACACCGGGACGCCTGCGAAGAGCCCGTCGGTTGCGCAGACACCTCCAGCTGAGTTGGGTGTTCGCTCGGCAACAGCGCCTGAAAAAACACGTCAGCTCCAATTAGCATGTGAATTTCACCTGGTACATTATATTTTTCATCCGCTAATGAAATATGAGCGGGTACTTTTATTGCATTAACATCAAACTGTTGCTGTGGTAATGAACATGTTATTTTATCAACTATGTGACAAGTGACATTTGTTTTAAATGGGGTTTTCATTGAATGCACTTCTATTGGAACACAATATTTGACACTACTTGTTGCATTGGTTATGCCAATGATGCTAGTGTTGTTCTCCTTTGGTGTCAAACCTAAAATGCTAGCAACCTTAGAAGTCACCAGTGACACTTGTGATGCGCTGTCCAAAAGACAACGGATGAGATATTCCTTGCCGCACTTCCCAATCACTTTTATTCTTGCTGTGGGAAGAAGGACATTATTATTTATATTGCCTGCCAAACTGACAGGTGGGGTGGACACATTGCTTTCAGTTGAATTGTTGTGCAACAGAGTGTTGTGCATACCTTTGCACTCTGAGCACCTGAAATGGAAACGACATCGTTGTGTATGCCTCCCCAGACATATTTTACACATACCATTATTTGTAATAAATGCTACCCTCTCATGTGCTGGTAATAATTGAAATTTTTGACAAATAAATATTTTATGATCTTTCAACTTACAATAGCTGCACGATGGAGTTGTAGCGACGTGAGCTGCTACTTTGTAGTAGTTGCTCGTTGAACTCTGCGCGTAGCCGCGCTGCTCCGACGGGCCCCGCTGCTGCGACGTGCCATGATGCGTCGGATTGTGCGTTCCTTGCTCAGCGTTCTCCATCGCCAAGGCGCGTCCGTCCAGAAACTCCAAGAACTCCATTAGAGTTGGATTTGTGCTCGCATTGCGCTCGAGTTGATACGTTCGAGCGGTGAACGTGTCTAGTTTGCGAGATAAAATACATAATAATATAGCATCCCAGAATTTAACATTGGGTTCGTGGATTTTTATTGCAGCTAATTGCTGTTTTACACACGATACAAAATCTCGTAAATTATTTGCAGTAGACCTACTGAGACTTTTTAAATCTAAAATATTGCTTATATGTTCATTGACAATTTTATATTTGTTATCGTAACGTGATTTTATCAACGCTAATGCTTCTATGTAACTTTCAGAGGTTATAGGAAGGTTTTTGATTAAATCGAAAGGTTCGTCCTTTAAAAACGAACGCAAATAGTATAATTTTTGAATTGAATCGAGTTTTTTATCTTTATCTATTAATGACTCAAACATATTTATAAAAGGTACGTAGTCTGTGAACTTACCATCAAATGTTTTAATAGTAATTGCCGGCAGGGACACATTTGAACCCGTAGCTACCGGAGTCGTGGTCGTAATCGGTGGATTGGCAGGCGGTTGCGGTGTTTTCGAATTAATCTGCCCATCTAAGAAGGCCAATATTTTAAAGTAATTATTTTCAACGGTCTCAACCTTTTCAACATCATCGGTATTTAAAAATAAAATTTCTTTGCAACGAGTTTCATATTCATTGAATGCTTTTAATAAGTGATCGCGTTTAGCAATGTATGTTGAAATTGTGTGAGAAGAATTAGCGGGATCTTCGATCCACGTTGTTAATCGCGTGATCGTACCTTTAACGTAACCGCGTTCGGCTACTTTCCGCTTCAACTCGTCCTCCATTCCACAAACCACGATTGACAAACACGTAAAACAGAATTATTACACTTGTTAACTTAATTGTAATTAAAATTACTTAGTTTTAACTTAAAATATAACGAAGCGCGTAACGTGGCGTCGTAAGCAGCTAAAGCGTCGATAAAATGGCGATCGCGACGTTGCCGCTTCGATGTTGCGATCCACGAACGGCGTCGATACTTCCCGTTGACACCCGAAGTCGGCGCGCGTCGTGACTTGTTGTCTCGCTCGCACTCGTACCTCGTAATGGCGATGAAATGTTGCCTTTGCGCTTCCGCAGGTATAAACTCTTGCGTACACGAAGTGGCAACGGGTTTCTTCTAGAGCTGGCCGGGTTATACTTCCCAGCGTCAAGCAGCTCTGTTGCTTCTTGTTTGAAACAAAATGGCGATTTTTTTCATTGATTGACACGATTTTCGGTTTCCAAATATTGAAAATATATTGCGCCTTACTCCAAATTTTTTCACTCCTTGAAGGACCATGTGCAGGCAGCTGCCTTGTTTCGTAGGGCTGGTTTACGGGAGCGGCGATTATAATAAAACTTTATTTTGATTGGGAAACAAACGTGTATTCATCACCACATAATCGAGAGAGAAGGTAGAAAAGTGTTGCCACATACGGCTTGAAATTAGTTACTAAACTAAATTAAATGTTGCTAACTCAACAGGTATCAAATGAAAAAGGATCACATACAATATAAAATTACGATAAATTTAAAAAAAAATCTTTGAAACCTATTTTGTCGTTGATCTTTTTTATGTTTTAATTCTTCTTTCTTACCTGTCTTCTTTGACGGAGTCTCTCTTAAACTCTCTTCTGTGGGTAGGAGTGCCAACAGAGTGGGTGTTGGTAAGAGAAGGAGTGGCAGCCAGGATCTCTCTGGAAAGAAAATAACTCAATGAAAAATCTATAGTATATACTCTGTACTAATATTATAAAGAGAAAAGGTTTGTTTGTTTGGATTGAATAGGCTCCTAAATGACTGGGCCGATTTTATAAATTCTATCACTGTTGGAAAGCTACACTATTCCCGAGTGACATAGGCTATAAAAAACGTGGTCCGGGCGAAGCCGGGGCGGGCCGCTAGTCTAAAATATTTTGAAAAAAAAACTGGGATATTTTTGGTTAAGATATTATTTTTTTAATTGCTAGCTAACCTAGTGGACTTCAAACCGCGTTTTTTTTATTATTTTTTATATTTCTCCGCCGTACAAACCTTTCCTAGACTTGTACGAAAATTTCAAAACAAAATTTAGTCAAATCGGTTATGCAGAAGATTTCCTTACGTACCTATAGACTTAAATTTTTCATTCCAAAAATTTTATTTAGTGGCGTTTCGAAAACTTTACAGTTCCTATATTCGTAGCCGACTGAGCTGACAAGAGGGTTAGACATAGAATATCGTTAGAAAAATTGATAGGTAAATAAATAAATAAATAAATAAATATCTTTGGACAATTCACACCAATTATCTAGTCCCATTTTAAGCAAAGCTAGTGTTATGGGTACTAGACAACGGATAAATATACATAAATACATATAAGACATCCAAGACTCAGGTACAGATGCCAGTGCTCATCACACTGACATCTGCCCCTAGCGGGATTCGAACCCGCAACCTCCGGTTTCGTAGTCAGGGCCTCTAACCACTAGACCAACAGGTACAAAATGTCCAATTTTGAGTATATAAAGAATACCATTGCTTGCGAGACCCGACACACTCTTGGCCGTACGACAGCCCCAAGAACACTACGCAAACACTATAAAATCTAACTTTATAAAAGTCAAATATTAAACGCGTAGCACTCTCGTAGCACTTTCGTAGATCTCGTAGCACTTCGTAGCTCGTAGCAATAATATTATTGTTACATTGAGTTATAGGTAAGGTGTACCCATTTTAGTGAAGCGACAATTGTCGGTGACAAGTGACAGGAGGTGTAAATGTTATTGACATATCGACAATTTGTTTACCGGGGTTGCACCTAATCTCTTTTTTTTCTATACTAATATAATAAAGAGGAAAAGTTTGTTTGTTTGGATTGAATAGACTCCTAAACGACTCGACTTTGAGAAATTCTTTCACTGTTGGAAAGCTACACTATTCCCGAGTGACATCCCTATTATAATATTATAAATGCAAAAGTAACTCTGTCTGTCTGTCTGTCTGTCTGTCTGTCTGTCTGTCTGTTACGCTTTCACGCTAAAACTGCTGGTTCGATTTAAATGAAATTTGGTACAAAGACAGTCTGAAGCCTGAGAAAGAACATAGGCTACTTTTTAACCGACTGCGAAAAAGGAGGAGTTCCACGCGGACAAAGTCGCGGGTGGCCGCTAGTAGGCTATAAAAAAAGGGATGCGGGCGAAGCCGGGGCGGGCTGCTAGTATAGTAGACGAGAGTACTTTGTACACTTCAAAAATTACTGGTCTATAAGAGGTATGCATCGGAAACCTCGTTTCGCTCAATTAGTCAAATAGCTAGTTAATCGTTAGGAAACATACTTCAAGTAATTAAAAAAACAACGCATACTGCCGCGTGTGAAGTCGGCGTGTAATTAATATTTAAGCAGAGCTGATTATACCAAGCATTTTTATTTATTAAATATTAACAAATTACACATTAGTACATTACGCACCGAGGCCAGTAAAATAAAAAATGTCTCAGATCACATGTAATTGTCGTCCGAGGCGAGGCCGAGGTTGACAAAAATGTGATCTGAGGCTTTTTTATACCGGCCGAGGTCAGTATACTATTTTTCTGTTCGACGAAGCCAGAAAGCGGCAACTTCATTTAGCGCAGCGGCCCGAAAGTTGGCGCTTTGTGGCCGGAGGACAGAAAAATATATTACAGCTTTCTCTCATCACAGGCCAGTAGCTTGTCTCTCATCACAGGCCAGTAGCTTGTCTCTCATCACAGGCCAGTAGCTTGTCTCTTATCACAGGCCATTAGCTTGTCTCTCATCACAGGCTGGTAGCTTGTCTCTCATCACAGGCCATTAGCTTGTCTTCCATCACAGGCCAGTAGCTTGTCTCTCATCACAGGCCAGTAGCTTGTCTCTCATCACAGGCCAGTAGCTTGTCTCTCATCACAGACCGGTAGCTTGTCTCTCATCACAGGCCAGTAGCTTGTCTCTCATCACAGGCCATTAGCTTGTCTCCCATTATAGACCAGTAGCTGGTTTCTCATCACAGACCAGTAGCTTGTCTCTCATCACAGGCCGGTAGCTTGTCTCTCATCACAGGCCAGTAGCTTGTCTCTCATCACAGGCCAGTAGCTTGTCTCTCATCACAGGCCAGTAACTTGTCTCTCATCACAGGCCAGTAGCTTGTCTCTCATCACAGGCTAGTAACTTGTCTCTCATCACAGGCCAGTAGCTTGTCTCTCATCACAGGCCAGTAGCTTGTCTCTCATCACAGGCCAGTAGCTTGTCTCTCATCACAGACCGGTAGCTTGTCTCTCATCACAGACCGGTAGCTTGTCTCTCATCATAGACCAGTAGCTTGTCTCTCATCACAGGCCAGTAGCTTGTCTCCCATTATAGACCAGTAGCTTGTCTCTCATCACAGGCCAGTAGCTTGTCTCTCATCACAGACCGGTAGCTTGTCTCTCATCACAGACCGGTAGCTTGTCTCTCATCATAGACCAGTAGCTTGTCTCTCATCACAGGCCAGTAGCTTGTCTCCCATTATAGACCAGTAGCTTGTCTCTCATCACAGGCCAGTAGCTTGTCTCCCATTATAGACCAGTAGCTTGTCTCTCATCACAGACCGGTAGCTTGTCTCTCATCACAGACCGGTAGCTTGTCTCTCATCATAGACCAGTAGCTTGTCTCTCATCACAGGCCAGTAGCTTGTCTCCCATTATAGACCAGTAGCTTGTCTCTCATCACAGGCCAGTAGCTTGTCTCTCATCATAGGCCAGTAGCTTGTCTCTCATCACAGGCCGGTAGCTTGTCTCTCATCACAGGCTAGTAGCTTGTCTCTTATCACAGACTATACCAATTGATCGCTTTTGATCCATTTAATATCAAAAAAACCTTTAGAATAATGTGTAAAGACATTATTCAAAGTAATTTGAAAACCCCAAGAGATTCAAATCGAATAAAGTAAATTGTATAAGTGGTTCTTGTGCCTTGGGAATTTTCGCGTTTGTTTTATAATTTTTGACAGACAGACGGTTGTATTGGCAAGTTGGTCGCATAATATATATTATACTTATATTAAGTATTAGAAACGAGTACCTATTTTAGGAGATAAATTATAGAGCAGCTATACTGATGTTGAAGTTTTAATTGAAGTAAGTAAAAATGTATAAGTGACATATAGAATAAGTATGTAGTTTAAAATTAGAAAAATAGATTAGTATTTATATAATAGCCAGTATTATACAATATATAATAATATTATAATGTCTTTCCGAAGCGCTAGTAACGCCCCCTATTAGGTTTTAATTGTAATGGAATTTAATTGTAATAAAAATTTTAGGCGTAAAATATAATATTAGTATTTCATAATTCAGAATAGGGTAGTTTTTTCAAAATTTGTCATTTAAATATAAGGTAGTTTGCATAACTGTATAAATCACTTTAGCGTTAGACTATTGTCAGCTCAGTCGTGCTACGATTATGGAAACTGTAAAGAATCCGAAACGTCAGCTAATAAAATAAAATAAAAATACGCGAGTTAAATCCGTTAATAGTTGTTTCATTCCAAAAAGTACCTTAGTTCCCTTAAGAAGGCTCCAAAGAAGGGTATTAGCCTGCATTCATGCATAGCTAGGGCTCGCCCCAGGGCCCGCTCGTACTCTGCTGAGAGAAGGGCTGCTGAGAGAAAATCAAGTGCCGGAAGAGGTTCATCAGATATGCTAAACCAGAAGGACTTTAGCTTGTTGGACCTGCGAACAAAGATAAGATAAGATAAGTAATAATTTCTGATGCCTTCGCGGTTATTGTACATAAGTCAACAATAATATTTTTTCTGTCCTCCGGCCAAAAAGCGCCAACTTTGTGGCCGCTTCGCTAAATGAAATTGCCGCTTTCTGGCTTCGTCGAACAGAAAAATAGTATACTGACCTCGGCCAGTAAAATTTAAAAGCCTCGGATCACATTTTTGTCAACCTCGGCTTCGCCTCGGACGACAATTACACGTGATCTGAGACATTTTTTATTTTACTGGCCTCGGTGCGTAATGTACTATTGAAGAAGAAACTGTTACATAATTATTATTATTGCAATAAAAAAACTACAAAAGGAATTAACTCGCGTATTACTTGAGCCTTAGACTATCGTCAGCTCAGTCGTACTATTACGAATATGGGAACTTTAAAGCATTCAAAACGTCAGCAAATAAAATAAAGAAGATATATAGGTACGCGAGTTAAATCAGTTAATAGTTGTTTCATTCCAATCTATGAATATTAGTTAAATTTTCCGATAAACACACAAGCATTTGCTAAAAAAAATTAACGGTAATTCCACGGATTATTGTAAAATTTGTTTTTGATTAAATCCTGGATAATTCCCTTGATGTCCAGGTAATTTTCCGGGGTCCAATTTTCCCGGAATTCCGGGATCTCTTAAAACAAAACAAATCACAAACATACACTGCCAGTATATAAACAAAACAGCATACTTCATTTCAGAGTTAAATCCGTCTATAGTTATTTCATTCCAATGTATAATAACCGCGAAGGCATCAGAAATAATTCCTACTAATAATATAATAGCGAAAGTAACTCTGTCTGTCTGTCTGTTACGCTTTCACGCTAAAACTGCTGGGCCAATTTTAATGAAATTTGGTACAAAGAAAGTCTGGAACCTGAGAAAGAACATATGCTACTTTTTAACCGACTGCAAAAAGGAGGAGCTCTATGCGGACGAAGTCGCGGGCAGAAGCTAGTCCGTCTATAGTTGATTCATTCACATGTATAATACCCGCGAAAGCATCAGAAATAATCCCTACTAATATTATACATGTGAAAGTAACTCTGTCTGTCTGTCGCGCTTTCACGCTAAAACTAATAGGTACACCGAATTAAATGAAATTTGGTACAAAGAAAGTCTGGAGCCTGTGATAGGACATAGGCTACTTTTTAACCGACTGCAAAAAAGGAGGAGTTCCACGCGGACGAAGTCGCGGGCAAAAGCTAGTTAGAAATAAAAACGGAACTTTTGAATCAAGAATTTTTTGGTTATTATCGATTTGTAACGGGTTCTCCCATAGAGAGAATTACAAGAATATTTCTGATCAAATAATCTGTTTACAATGCAATTTCGGCTGCAACTGCACTTCGGTGCAATATGGCCGACATAGTGATGCACCAAATAGTTATTGGTATAAAACTATAACGACTTTCTGTCAGCGGTCTCTGGCTGCCCCTGTGGGACTGTGGCGTGAGTATATGTATGTATTGAGGAAGGAAGCAAGAGAGGTGTGTCGGGATCGTGGCGAGTGGAGAGCGGTCTCTGGCTGCCCCTGTGGGACTGTGGCGTGAGTATATGTATGTATTGAGGAAGGAAGCAAGAGAGGTGTGTCGGGATCGTGGCGAGTGGAGAGCGGTCTCTGGCTGCCCCTGTGGGACTGTGGCGTGAGTATATGTATGTATTGAGGAAGCAAGAGAGGCGTGTCGGGATCGTGGCGAGTGGAGAGCGGTCTCCGGCTGCCCCTGTGGGACTGTGGCGTGAGTATATGTATGCATTGAGGAAGGAAGCAAGAGAGGTGTGTCGGGATCGTGGCGAGTGGAGAGCGGTCTCTGGCTGCCCCTGTGGGGCTGTGGCGTGAGTATATGTATGTATTGAGGAAGGAAGCAAGAGAGGTGTGTCGGGATCGTGGCGAGTGGAGAGCGGTCTCCGGCTGCCCCTGTGGGACTGTGGCGTGAGTATATGTATGTATTGAGGAAGGAAGCAAGAGAGGTGTGTCGGGATCGTGGCGAGTGGAGAGCGGTCTCCGGCTGCCCCTGTGGGACTGTGGCGTGAGTATATGTATGTATTGAGGAAGGAAGCAAGAGAGGTGTGTCGGGATCGTGGCGAGTGGAGAGCGGTCTCTGGCTGCCCCTGTGGGACTGTGGCGTGAGTATATGTATGTATTGAGGAAGGAAGCAAGAGAGGTGTGTCGGGATCGTGGCGAGTGGAGAGCGGTCTCCGGCTGCCCCTGTGGGACTGTGGCGTGAGTATATGTATGTATTGAGGAAGGAAGCAAGAGAGGTGTGTCGGGATCGTGGCGAGTGGAGAGCGGTCTCTGGCTGCCCCTGTGGGACTGTGGCGTGAGTATATGTATGTATTGAGGAGGGAAGCAAGAGAGGTGTGTCGGGATCGTGGCGAGTGGAGAGCGGTCTCTGGCTGCCCCTGTGGGACTGTGGCGTGAGTATATGTATCTATTGAGTATGCAGGAAGCGAGAGAATAATTAGGTATCTTCCAGTGCTGGTGCAAATACTGTATCAATTGATACTTAATATTATTAGCAGCCATTATAAATATAGCTAGAAACAACTACAGCACCTCAAACGCTTAAAAATCTACTCTTAAAAAACATATATATAATGATATATATTATTTTATGTTTGACATAAAACGTCTTCAGTAACATAGTATCTTAATACAAACTTTATCGAATTCTAGTCACGTCCGAACCATCGAACCTATAAGTTGCAAAGTTTGTCGATATCGATATAACTTTAACCCCATCACTATTTGTACAGTTCGCGCCAATTCAGCTGAAACGAGTCGATAAAAAGTTAAAAAGAAATATTAGTGTTGTGTATTGCATTTTGAAAAAAAGCGCGAGCGATTTTTCGATTTTAAGAAATGAAGAGTTATGTATTGGAATGAAACAACTATAAAGGATAATAATTTCTGATGCCTTCGCGGTTATTACACATTGGAATGACACAACTATAAATGTATTTAACTCAAGTATTTTTTTTATTTTGTTTGCTGATGTTTCGGATTCTTTACAGTTTCCATAATCGTAGCACGACTGAGCTGATAAGTCTAACGTTAAATAAAAACACGCGAGCGAAATCCGTTAATAGTTGTTTCATTCCAATGTGTAATAATCGCGAAGGCATCAGAAATTATTAAGAATGATGTAGTTTGGAATGAAACAACTATGAACGGATTTAACTCGCGTATTTTATTTTATTTGCTGACGTTTGTTTTATCCTAATGTGTAAAAACTGCAAAGGCATCAGAAATTATTAACTACTAGCTTTCCGCCCCGGCTTCGCATGTCACTCGAGAAGTGTACCTTCCCAACAGTGAAAGAATTTTTCAAATCGGTCAAGTCGTTTTGGAGCCTATTCATTACAAACAAACAAACCTTTCCTCTTTATTATATTAGTATAGAAGTATAAAAAACGCTTTCCTCTTCTGTTTTACATTGTCATTCATTCTATTTTTTCGTAGTTTTTTCTTTGAACACATTTCTACAAAAATGCAGACATTTTGAAACAAAATGTACAGAATCATTTTATTTAATAATTTCTGATGCCTTCGCAGTTATTACACACTAGCTTCTGCCCGCGACTTTGTCCGTGTGGAACTCCTCCTTTTTTAAAGTCGGTTAAAAAGTAGCCTATGTCCTTTCTCAGGATCCAGACTATATTTGTACCAAATTACATTTAAATCGTTCCAGTAGTTTTAGCGTGAAAGCGTAACAGACAGACAGACAGACAGACGGAGTTCTAGTCTTATATGTATTTATATGTTTATCAATTTATATACTTAAGTATATATATTTTGACGGCCTGTTGGTCTAGTGGTGGCCCTGACTACGAAACCGGAGGTTGCGGGTTCGAATCCTGCTAGAAGCAGATGTCAATGTGATGAGCACTGGCATCTGTACCTGATTCGGTGACGTTTGAAAATGTTGTTTATCATTTCGAATTATCGTCAGGTTAGTCATGGTACGAATATGGAAGGTTTGTTTGGATTGAATAGGCTCCAGAACGGCTGGACTATTTTAAAAATTCTTTCACTGTTGGAAAGCTACTCTATTCTCGAGTGACATCTCTACTAATATTTTAAGTGCGAAAGTAACTCTGTCTGTCTGTCTGTTACGCTTTCACGCTAAAACTACTGGACCGATTTAAATGAAATTTGGTACAAAGAAAGTCTGGAGCCTGAGAAAGGACATAGACTACTTTTTAACCGACTGCAAAATAGGAGTTCCACGCGGTCGAAGTCGCGGGCAGAAGCTAGTAGGCTATAAAAAAAGATGATCCGTGCGAAGCCGGGGCGGACAGCTAGTAACTATATAAAAGGAGAACCTGACTTTATGACTGATATATCAACGCAGGGCCTAAACTCTAAGAGTTAGAAATTTGTAAAATACTAATGATGTGCAGACGAAGTCGCGAGCGATAACTAGTATATAGATATTGTATTTTGAAAAGATCTATTCACGGAATATGTTAAAATTTGTTCATGAAGAATAAAACGCATTGATTAAGTAATGTCGCTGTTATTTCGTGCGTTTTTAAACAATAGAAATGATGTAATAATTTCTGATGCCTTCGCGGTTATTACACATTGGAATGAAACAACTGTAGACAGATTAAGCTCGAGTATTTTATTTTTTTGGCTGACGTTTCGGAACTTTTACAGATTCCATAATCGTAGTAAAATACGAATAAGGGAAATGTAAAGTCTTAAAAACGTCAGCAATAAAATAAAATACGTGAGTTAAATCCGTCTATATTAATAATTTCTGATGCCTTCGCGGTTATTACACATTGGAATGAAACAACTGTTAACGGATTTAACTAGCGTATTTTTATTTTATTAGCTGACGTTTCGGATTCTTTACAGTTTCCATAATCGTAGCACGACTGAGCTGACAATAGTGTAACGCTAAAGTCAAGCTAATAAAATAAAATAAAAATACGCTAGTTAAATCCGTTAACAGTTGTTTCATTCCGTCTATATTGTTTCATTCCAAAGTGTAACCGCAAAGGCATCACAAATTATATTGCTTATTTTAATTTCATGCTATTGTTTCGATTACATAATATTATTATTATTCCCAACTCACTCTGTAAAGTTATCTAAGCGTGAGCATAATAGTACATTACGCACCGAGGCCAGTAAAATAAAAAATGTCTCAGATCACATGCAATTGTCGTCCGAGGCGAGGCCGAGGTTGACAAAAATGTGATCTGAGGCTTTTTTATTTACTGGCCGAGGCCAGTATACTATTAGCGCAGCGGCCACAAAGGCGCTTTCTGGTCGGAGGACGGAAAAATAAATATACCTACGTGAATTAAATCCAAGTCAAAACAAACAATACATAAATTTTTGGAATAAGCGAAACTGACAAAAAAAATAGCAGCGTTTTTTTCTTATTGCGAATATTAATCGGGCGTGAGTATTCTCGGCACGAGTCGGCCGTTTGTAAGTCGTTTCGTGAATAGAACCCCTTAAAGATTAGAGAAGCTGAAATAAGATATGTTTTCTAAGAATTTCTTATTTAAATGACTAGCTTGTGCCCGCGACTTCGTCCGCGTGGAACTCCTTTTTTATTTATTTATTTACACTTTATTGCACAATAAAACAAATGTACAAAAGGCGGACTTAATGCCATACGGCATTCTCTACCAGACAAGCTTTAAAGCAAACAGAGAGCATGTGTAGGCGCAAAAAGAATAATACATATAATACAATAGATACATACATACATACATTTTTTGCAGTCGGTTAAAAAGTAGCCTATGTCCTTTCTCAGGCTCCAGACATTCTTTGTATCAAATTTCATTTAAATCGGTCCAGTAGTTTTAGCTTGAAAGCGTAACAGACAGACAGAGTTACTTTCGCATTTATAATATTATAGTAGAGATAATAATATAGATATGTAATAATTTCTGATGCCTTCGCGGTTATTACACATTGGAATGAAACAACTATAACGGATTTAACTCGTGTATTTTAGCCTTAAAGTCACTTTACTGTAAGACCATCGTCAGCTAAGTCAATATTATGATTGTCTTGGTATTATCTTGTTTAAAAGGGAAATTAATAATCCCAATTGAATCATTTTTAACTTCCACGCGGACGAAATGACTTCTATTCGGACAAAATCGTGGGCAAAAGCTAGTATATATATAATTAAACGTAAATTTGGATTACAAAGATATAATATGTCATGACCCATCTCACATAATCTGTCATAATTTGCCCTGACCGCTCATACATATATAATAATATATATTATATGTCCGCTCGGAAATATTTTAATAAAGGACTAATATGTTACGACGGGATAAGTGCCTATGTTATGTTAAATATAATCCTAGCCATTTTGAAATTTATACTGTAGGCATAACTCACGCTACAGTCCCACAGGGGCAGCCAGAGACCGCTCTCCACTCGCCACGATCCCGACACACCTCTCTTGCTTCCTTCCTCAATACATACATATACTCACGCCACAGTCCCACAGTGGCAGCCGGAGACCGCTCTCCACTCGCCACGATCCCGACACACCTCTCTTGCTCCCTTCCTCAATACATACATATACTCACGCCACAGTCCCACAGGGGCAGCCGGAGACCGCTCTCCACTCGCCACGATCCCGACACACCTCTCTTGCTTCCTTCCTCAATACATACATATACTCAAACAGTCCCACAGGGGCAGCCAGAGACCGCTCTCCACTCGCCACGATCCCGACACACCTCTCTTGCTTCCCTTCTCAATACATACATATACTCACGCCACAGTCCCACAGGGGCAGCCAGAGACCGCTCTTCACTCGCCACGATCCCGACACACCTCTCTTGCTTCCTTCTTCAATACATACATATACTCACGCCACAGTCCCACAGGGGCAGCCAGAGACCGCTCTCCACTCGCCACGATCCCGACACACCTCTCTTGCTTCCTTCTTCAATACATACATATACTCACGCCACAGTCCTACAGGGGCAGCCAGAGACCGCTCTCCACTCGCCACGATCCCGACACACCTCTCTTGCTTCCTTCCTCAATACATACATATACTCACGCCACAGTCCCACAGGGGCAGCCGGAGACCGCTCTCCACTCGCCACGATCCCGACACACCTCTCTTGCTTCCTTCCTCAATACATACATATACTCACGCCACAGTAAATACGTAAAAGGTCAATGTTTTTGAATATTTGATATTTCTTCTGTTGAAAAAACATCACATTAATTCTATCATTATTATTTAAGTCTGTATTAAAACTTCAAAGTAATTTATTATCGTTTTCGCTTGTAAAAATGTGTATTAATAAAGAGAGTCGTAAATAATTTTATTGCCGTTAAATTAAGTTACTTAGCTATTACACGGCTGCTATGATAAATAAACGAGAAAGTGGATTTTCTATGAAATTTAAACTAGCTTCTGCCTGTGACTTTGTCTGCGTAGAATAGGTACTTACTTTTGCATTTATTATAATAGTTAGGATATGAATTAAATCCATTCTGCGGTTCATACCTGTAAAGGTAAGTTAACTGTGGAAACTTCGGATCTGTGTTTAGAACGTCAGTACAAAATTATTATACGCAGTATATATTTTTTTGCAGTTAATTTTGAAGTCAAAAATCGCCATTTTAACTACAGCCTTATAGGTTTCTCCTTCTAGCGAGACGCAATAATAAATGAGCTCGTTTAATTATAAATCTTAAATTACCTATCTACTTCAAGACCATTTTAATGAATTGTGATATCTTTTTTACTAAACATTTATTTAAAATTTAGTAAAGAGTATATGTATGTAATAAGTGTAAGGGAAGCAAGAGAGGTGTGTCGGGATCGTGGCGAGTGGAGAGCGGTCTCCGTCTGCCCCTGTGGGACTGTGGAGTGAGTAGTATGTATTGAGGAAGGAAGCAAGAGAGGTGTGTCGGGATCGTGGCGAGTGGAGAGCGGTCTCTGGCTGCCCCTGTGGGTCTGTGGCGTGAGTATATGTATGTATTGAGGAAGGAAGCAAGAGAGGTGTGTCGGGATCGTGGCGAGTGGAGAGCGGTGTCTGCCCCTGTGGGACTGTGGCGTAAGCTTTTATCCCAACTCTGTTTACCTTACTTTCATGAGATTTTAGAGTATCTCTAATATATGCATTAGCTAAGCAAACGGTGTGGGAGTCTCTGAATTAGGTCACGGCATGACATCTACTGTGTTTAGTATTAATGGCGTGTCGCCTCGCTTAGGGAGAATGTTTTGTATTCAATCGATAGAAACCAATTAAGTTACTTTTATAATTGTACTACTAGCGGCCCCGGCAGACGTCGTCCTGCCCGTCCGATTGTTTCGTCAAAGATCTGTAAAAACCTTCTGTCACTTCTTCATAAGGCTTCATATTTTCCCCGTTTTTTACACATTTTCCACTGTTTCTTCGCTCCTATTGGTCGCAGCGTGATGTTATATAGCCTAAAGCCTTCCTCGATAAATGGTCTATCCAACAAAAAAAGAATTTTTGAATTCGAACCAGTAGTTCCTGAGATTAGCGCGTTCAAACAAACAAACAAACTCTTCAGCTTTATAATATTAGTATAGATTAGTATAGATAATGATTATCGTATATTCTTTCTGTGGGTTATTGTATACAAAATGCTCTGTCTGTACTATGTAGGTAAACTAATATAATAAAGAGGAAAGGTTTGTTTGTTTGGATTGAATAGGCTCCAAAACGGCTGGGCCGATTTGAAAAATTCTTTCACTGTTGGAAAGCTACACTGTTCCCGAGTGACATAGGCTATAAAAAAGGGATCTGGGTGAAGCCGGGGCGGGCCGCTTGTACTAATATGATAAAGAGGAAAGGTTGGTTTGTTTGTTTTTTTGGATTGAACAGGCTCTAAAACGGCTAGACCGATTTTAAAAATTCTTTCACTTTCGGGATGCTACGTTCATCCTGAGTAACATAGGCTATAGAAGATTTTGAAAAAAAAAGGAATCCGTGCGAAGCTTACTTTATAAGTACCAACACAAGCTTTATCCTGTTGACAAATTAAATCAAAGATAATAATTTCTGTTGCCTTCGCGGTTATTACACATTGGAATCAAACAACTATTAACGGATTTAACTCGCGTATTTTTATTTTATTTTATTATTTATTATATGGAAACTGTAAAGAATCCGAAACGTCAGCTGATAAAATAAAATAAAAATACGCGAGTTAAATCCGTTAAGAGTATTTTACTACCTATATTACCTGTTTTAAAATAAAGTTCCCATATTCGTAGACTGAGCTAACGATAGACTAACGCTAGTCATTCCATCATATACTCTGCCTGATAGGATGTGATATACATATATATTACTATATGTCGAGCTCGGTACAGATCCGCAGTTGATGACGAACACAGAGTTCAGTGGAGACGAATTGTGAAGTATCTTTAAATTTATATTAGGAATTTATATTATACTAGCTTCTGCCCGCGACTTCGTCCGCGTGAAACTCCTTTTTTGCAGTCGGTTAAAAAGTAGCTTATGTCCTTTCTCAGGCTCCAGACTTTCTTTGTATCAAATTTTATTGAAATCGGTCCAGTAGTTTTAGCGTGAAAGCGTAACAGACAGACAGACAGAGTTACTTTCGCATTTATAATATTAGTAAGGACTAGCGGCCCCGGCAGACGTCGTCCTGCCCGTCCGATTGTTTCGTCAAAGATCTGTCAAAGTCTTCTGTCACTTCTTCATAAGGCTTCATATTTCCCCCGTTTTTTACACATTTTCCACTGTTTCTTCGCTCCTATTGGTTGCAGCGTGATGTTATATAGCCTAAAGCTTTCCTCGATAAATGGTCTATCCAACAAAAAAAGAATTTTTGAATTCGAACCAGTAGTTCCTGAGATTAGCGCGTTCAAACAAACAAACAAACTCTTCAGCTTTATAATATTAGTATAGATATTTTTTATTTTTTATTTATATTATTATTATATATTTCTCTCGAAATAAACCTGCTGTATGTTAACGATATAATTTCACATTGGAATGAAACAACTATTAACGAATTGAACTCTCGAGTAAACTAAGGTGGTTTTCATAATGCAAAAATCGCTTTATTGTTCGACTATCGTCGTAGTTTTTAAAATGTTAGCAATAAAATTTAAATATGCGGGTTAAAAACGTTAAAGTTATTTCATTGTAATGCATTTTGTAATAACCGCAAAGTTATCAGAAATTATTTTAAATTTTAAATTTTGGAATAAAACAACTGTGACGGATTCAACTTGCGTATTGTATTACATATATAATTTTTTGACGTTTCGAAACTTTTACAGTTTATTGTAGTACAACTCAGCTGATTAAAGTCTAACGCTAAAATGATTGTAACATCGTTTCGAAACGTCAGCATATTAAACATAATCCGTTACGGTTGTTTCATTCCAATATGTAATAACCGCGAAGGCATAGAAAATATTTTATAAATATTATTAAAGCAATATCTACTCCACAGTTGTCGCTGTTGCTTTGTATATTCAAGGAATCTGCCAATTATGTATTGAGCGAGCGAAGAGGGAACAAAACAATAATTATACGGTCAATATCAGATGCGGCCTGAGGGAAAAACATGGAGATTATAGAAAAAACATGCACCTATAATACATACATATACTCATGCCACAGTCCCACAGGGGCAGCCAGAGACCGCTCTCCACTCGCCACGATCCCGACACACCTCTCTTGCTTCCTTCCTTAATACATACATATACTCACGCCACAGTCCCACAGGGGCAGCTAGAGACCGCTCTCCACTCGCCACGATCCCGACACACCTCTCTTGCTTCCTTCCTCAATACATTCATATACTCACGCCACAGTCCCACAGGGGCAGCCGGAGACCGCTCTCCACTCGCCACGATCCCGACACACCTCTCTTGCGTCCTTCCTCAATACTGACTATATTGTATTTGAAATACCTACATTCTTTAGTCAAAGTTATTGCAGTATTTTTCAAATTCTTTACCTACATCGCAGGCTGCCAATTACTAGTGCAGTGAAATTCACAATTGCATTCTATCGTAGTTTAGGAGCTGTAGGAAAATTAAAAAGTCGTGGCAATCTTTTGACAATATCACGTTTTTTTAATAATACCCATTATATTTTGCTACAATTACACCGTTAATTGTTATTTTAATGATTTTTGTACAAATCAATGACTTATTCAAAACTGAAGTGGATTAGCCGATTGGTTAAATAATAATTTCTGTTGCCTTCGCGGTTATTACACATTGGAATGAAACAATTATTAACGGATCGGAATGAAACAACTATTAACGGATTTAACTCGCGTATATTATTTTTATTTCACAGATTCCATAATCGTAGCACGACTGAGCTGACAATAATCTTATATTAATAGTCTTGTAAAGGCTCCGAAACGTCAGCCAATAAAAATAAAATACGCGAGTTAAATCCGTTAATAGTTGTTTCAATCCAATGTATAATAACCGCGAAGACATCAGAAATTATTAAACTATAACATATTTAACTCGCGTATTTTATTTTATTACCTAACTTTTTTGAAAACTTTAAAGCTTCCATATTCCTAGCCGACTAAAAATCATTCTAATGTTATACCTGTCTACCAGTATGGGAATTGTAATGTTTTCGAAAAACTAATGTAAGTACGTATTAAATTTTGTTTCCAATAGCTCTTCAGCTATCTCTGTTGCATTCTCAAATAGGAATGCATCGAATCAAGTGCAATCGATGGAAAATGCATTCAAGAATGCAACCTGTTCGATTGCAGATTTCTCTTTGTACATTGTTAATGAGAACTGTAAACTCTATTAATGGAAGCATTTTTTAAGTAATAAAACAAATATATTGGAATGAAACAACTATTAACGGATTTAACTCGCGTATTTTTATTTTATTTTATTTGCTGACGTTTCGGGTTCTTTACAGTTTCCAGAGTATCTTTGAAAATATCAACATTAGTTAATAATAAATTATTCACTTTTTCTTCTTATGTAGCCATCAAGTACAGTCAGCAAGTAGTTTCCGCCGGCCTACAGTCTACTGAACAGCTGAAGGCCGAAAGAAACCCCTGCCAACTGTACTTCTCTTCTTGTCTTCTTTATATTCTTCTTGCAGGAATATATTCAAAATTATATAATGTATAGATAAATCTGCAAAAAAAAATTACTAATCTGACAATTTATCGAAAACCACTTAAGGAATCTGACCACTTATCAAAATTTACCACTTGGTAAAGAAATCTTGATAGATTTTATTTGTTAATTTGACTAATCAACTGCGACTTCCTTAACGAATCTAACAACGTGTCAAAATCTGTCATTTACCCAGTTAATCTGATAACCTTTTAAAATCTACCACTTACCTACTCAAGGAATCTATCAACTTATAAAAACTTGCCAATCGCTTAGAGGATTTAACAACCTATCACAATCTGCCACTTAAAGAATCTGTCAACTTATCAAAATATTATTGCTTAAATAATCTAACTACCTATCAGAATCTGACACTTTATCAAAAGCTGCCTCTTTTTTCAGCCATCTGACAACGTGTTAAAATCTGACGACTTACCAAAACCTGACAAAATATCAAAATCACTTACCTAATGAATCTGACAACATATCAAAATCACTTACTTAATGAATCTGACAACATATCAAAACCACTTACTCAATGTGCCAACTCATCAAAACTTACTTCAGTCCAGCCACGATCTCCATGGCTCCGTTGAAGTTGCCAATATTCCAGCAGGTGAGGGCAACGCGGAGGACGCTAGCCAGCGCTGCCTTCCGCTCCTCGGAGGAAGGCTGCTCCAGCACCAGCTCCGTCACCCACGCTGACACCTGGTGAGGAGTTGGGGGTCAATACAATCTAGATATAGATTATCTTATCTTTTTCTATACTAATATTATAAAGAGGAAAGATTTGTATTTTTGTATTTTTGTATGTTTGTAATGAATAGGCTCCGAAACTACTGGACCGATTTCAAAAATTCTTTCACCTTTGGAAAGCTACATTATCCCCGAGTAACATAGGCTATATAATATCACGCTAGGTCTTATAGTTGCGGAGCAGTAACCGAAAATGTTTCAAAAACGGGGGAAAAGTATCGTTTCTGAGGCCTTCCGTGGCGTGCGCTGAGCATATAGTTAAAGTTATACAAAAATGCTTTATGGGTGAATTGTTCATCTTAACATTTGGCTGAAAATTGCTGGGGATGTAGCTCAGAGCCAGGAGAAGGACATAGGATACTTTTAACAATGACAACTGTCATATCGATTGATTAATGCAGCGCTTCTTTGCCAGGCGGGACGAAGTCTACCGGGACCACTAGTAATAATTATATATTTATATATATATATATATATATATATATATATATATATATATATATAATATTATAAAGAGGAAAGATTTGTATTTTTGTATTTTTGTATGTTTGTAATGAATAGGCTCCGAAACTACTGGACCGATTTCAAAAATTCTTTTACCTTTGGAAAGCTACATTATCCCCGAGTAACATAGGCTATATTATATCACGCTAGGTCTTATAGTTGCGGAGCAGTAACCGAAAATGTTTCAAAAACGGGGGAAAAGTATCGTTTCTGAGGCCTTAAAAAAATCTTAAGTCCCCCCGTGCGAAGCCGGGACGGGCCGCTAGTTTATTATATAAAAGAAAGTCGTGTTAGTTACTCCGTTTATAACTCAAGAACGGCTGAACCGATTTGGCTGAAAATTGCTGGGGATGTAGCTCAGAGCCAGGAAAAGGACATAGGATACTTTTAACAATGACAACTGTCAAATCGATTGATTAATGCAGCGCTTCTTTGCCAGGCGGGACGAAGTCTGCCGGGACCACTAGTTATATATTATTATATAAAGGACGGTCGCGGAGCACAGCGAAAAACGTACGTTGCCCTTTTTACTGTGCAAGCGTGTTTCTTGCCGTTTCTTCTCAAGTGAGGTTTTTTCGGAAACGCTATTTTCTAAATTTCATAAGAGCTTGTAAAAGCGTAAGCTGAATAAATATATTTTCGATTTTTTTGTTTTATTAAATCTTGAAATAAAACAACTGTAACGGATTGGACTCGCGTATTTTATTTTATTTGCTGACGTTACGAAAACTTAACTAGACTAACGTTAAAGATATACTATCGTCGTTACTCTTGCTACGAATATGGGAATTGGTTTCGAAACGTCAGCAAATAGAATTAAATCTGTCTATAGTTGTTTCATTCCAATCTATACTAATATTATAATACTGAAGAGTTTGTTTGTTTGTTTGTTTCTTTGAACGCGCTGATCTGGTTCGAATTCAAAAATTCTTTTTTTTTTGGATAGACCATTTATCGAGGAAGGCTTTAGGCTATATAACATCACGCTGCGACCAATAGGAGCGAAGAAACAGTGGAAAATGTGTAAAAAACGGGGAAAATATGAAGCCTTATGAAGAATAACTATTGCACGGGGACGAAGTCGCGGGCACAGCTAGTGTGTAATAACCGCGAAGGCATCAGAAATTATAACGCATATTTCAAATTCATCAATATAAATTTCGCTTATAATTTAAAATATTTGCACTTCAAGATCAAATTTCAGATAATTAAAGCTATTATAACAATACAGTGTTAATTAACAATATAGTAAAATGAGTTAATACAAGTAATTATACAATTTGAAATGATTGGCTTCATTTCAAATTAAATCGGTTTATTTGTAATTATGTACTTGTTCAATTAATCCTTAATAATCACTACATAGTATAAAACAAAGTCGCTGTCTGTCTGTCCCTATGGATGTTAATATTGTGTATATTTATACTTAGATAATTAAAACTACGCTTTAATTATCCAAGGACGGATTTTGATGTGTTTTTTTTTAATAGACAAAGTGTTTGAAGAGGAAGGTACATGCGCAGACGAAGTCGCTGGCAGAAATTAATATATATATTTAACTAGCCCGCCCCGAACAAACAAACAAACAAACTTTTCCTCTTTATTATATTAGTATAGATATATACATGTGTCCATCATTTTGACAAGTTATTTAATAGGATAGTGGGTCAAACTTCCAAGGGTTTTCGATTATTTTAGGGTATATTTGCATAATATTACTCCTAAGGATTACAATGATACGGGTGACCCTATCAGATTATACGAGGGCAACCACACTGTGACACACTCAATACATATACTCACGCCACAGTCCCACAGGGGCAGCCGGAGACCGCTCTCCACTCGCCACGATCCCGACACACCTCTCTTGCTTCCTTCCTCAATACATACATATACTCACGCCGCAGTCCCACAGGGGCAGCCGGTGACCGCTCTCCACTCGCCACGATCCCGACACACCTCTCTTGCTTCCTTCCTCAATACATACATATACTCACGCCACAGTCCCACAGGGGCAGCCAGAGACCGCTCTCCACTCGCCACGATCCCGACACACCTCTCTTGCTTCCTTCCTCAATACATACATATACTCACGCCACAGTCCCACAGGGGCAGCCAGAGACCGCTCTCCACTCGCCACGATCCCGACACACCTCTCTTGCTTCCTTCCTCAATACATACATATACTCACGCCACAGTCCCACAGGGGCAGCCAGAGACCGCTCTCCACTCGCCACGATCCCGACACACCTCTCTTGCTTCCTTCCTCAATACATACATATACTCACGCCACAGTCCCACATAATTATTAGATTTTTCCCACACTAAACAGAAAATCTTGGTAACCCCGAATAAAAGGGTTAGATTCGTCTACTTGTTTGAAATTTATGTAATATTCTGTAATAGGTTAGACCTTACAATGTAATATATTTTATACTTATATATAATATATAATAGGACAGTTTTTTTTAATATATGTGTGGCGGCCTTGTCAGTGCATTCCACATTTTAGCATAAGACTTTAGTCAGCTCATGTGTGCCACGATTATTGAATCTGTAAAGGCTCCGAAACGTCAGCCAATATAATAAAATACGCGAGTTAAGTCTACAGTTGTTTAATTATATTTTCTATCCTCCGGCCAGAAAGCGCCAACTTTGTGGCCGCTGCGCTAAATGAAATTGCCGCTTTCTGGCTTCGTCGAACAGAAAAATAGTATACTGACCTCGGCCAGTAAAATAAAAAGCCTCAGATCACATTTTTGTCAACCTCGGCTTCGCCTCGGACGACAATTACATGTGATCTGAGACATTTTTTATTTTACTGGCCTCGGTGCGTAATGTACTATTACTTATTAATTCTGTTCTTATATATATTTTGAGATGTTAATAAATAATTTCCTATGTACTTGTGACTTGATACATCTTATTACAAATATTATTAATACATAAATAATAAGTATAGTCAATGTAATATTTGTGTGGGAAGGTAAAATAATATAACGAGGTACAGTCGCGAGGAAAAAAATATTCTTGCTAGAATTTATTTTGTACCAAGAAGTCATACCATCTTTCAATATTGTAATGAAACAACTATTAACGGATTTAACTCGCGTATTTTATTTTTATTGGCTGACGTTTTGGACTTTACAGATTCCATAATCGCAGCACGACTGAGCTGACAATAGTCTTGACATGACAAAAAAGTCCAAAGTTTCATTCCAATGTATAATAACTGCAAAGGCATCAGAAATTATTATTTATGTAATTAATTTAAGAGGATTGTGAACCTGTTAATTTTCATACAAAAGGCGATAACGTTTTACACCCAGTAAATATAGTTAGATTTTTATAATTTTTGGATATGTTGTAGATATAATGAGAAACTACGTCTGTACGTTTTGATTTTTAAGAAATATTGCTTAAATAATATAGATTTTTATGATTATAAATCTATATACAGATTTTTAGATGCTAATAAATTTTAGCGTAAGCAATATTTCTTAAAAATCAAAACGTACAGACGTAGTTTCTCATTATATCTACAACATATTCAAAAATTATAAAAATCTAACTAAATTTACTGGGTGTAAAACGTTATCGCCTTTTGTATGAAAATCAACAGCTTCACAATCCTCTTAAATACAATTAACAATTTAAATGTAGGCCTTTATCATTTTAAATACCAGCTACCACAAAGCCTACAGTATAATTATTATTATAATAATTATACCACATGTATCACAGTACATAGTCACTCTTATAATAACGTGTGTATTTTTTTTTACCTCAAATCTTCTTCTATCTATATTCTACTAGCGGTTCGCCCCGGCTTCGCACGGATCCCTAATTTTTTTCAAAATATTCTATAGCCTATGTTACTTAGGGTGAACGTAGCTTCCCAACAGTGAAAGAATTATTGAAATCGGTCCAGTAGTTTTTGAGCCTTCATTACAAACATACAAAAATAGGTACAAATCTTTCCTCTTTATAATATTATAGTATAGATATCTATAATTATCTTCTATTATATAAAAGAAAGTCGTATTAGTTACTCCGTTTATAACTCAAGAACGGCTGAACCGATTTTGAAAAGGATATATGATAAATCGATCTTTTCCGGGCGGGACGAAGTCTGCCGGGACCGCTAGTATCTAATAATTTCTGATGCCTTCGCGGTTATTACACATTGGAATGAAACAACTATTAACGGATTTAACTCACGTATTTTATTTTATTGGCTGATGCTATACAGATTCCATAATCGTAGCACTGAGCTGACAATAGTCTTATGAAAAAAAATACCATATTTGGAATGAACTTTTAGCGGATTCAACTCGCGTATTTTATTTTATTGGGTGACGTTTCAGATTCATTACAGATTCCATAATCGTAGCACTGAAGTGACAATAGTCTTACGCTTAAGTCTAAGTATAATTTAATATTTTAGTTATTAAATTAGTACTTTTGTTATAAATTGTACAACGTAGGAGTAGCCTTTAGGCGATTTGTAATAATATTTCAAAGATGGTCTGAGGGCGGCCAAACTTACATTAGCTAGAAGACCGAGCCAAATATTAAGAGATATTTCTAATACTTGGTTGTTACACAAATAATAAGGTATATTAAACGCAATCTATACTAATATTATAAAGAGGAAAGATTTGTACCTATTTTTGTATGTTTGTAATGAAGGCTCAAAAACTACTGGACCGATTTTAATAATTCTTTCACTGTTGGGAAGATACGTTCCTGAGTAACATAGGCTATAGAATATTTTGAAAACAATTAGGGATCCGTGCGAAGCCGGGGCGAACCGCTAGTTTTTTTTTAATTTCTAAAGTAAGGTAGTTTGCGTGAAATAAAATCTCTTTTGTGTTAGATTAAATATTTGTGAAGAAATTGCAATGAAATAATATAAACGGATTTAACTCGCGTAATTTTATTTTTATTGGCTGACGTTTCGGAGCCTTTACAGATTCCATAATCGTGGCACGATTTATATAGTTATGAAAATAAAAAAGGGTAAATAAGGTTATTTATTAAATTAAAAAAATATAAGTACCTGTTCTAAAATATGTAATATTTCTGTTTCATTTTGGAAACGTCAGCCAATAAAATAAAATACGCGAGTTAAATCCGTTAATAGTTGTTTCATTCCAATGTGTAATAACTGCGAAGTCATCAGAAATTATTATCTCTTGTATTTTATCTTATTGGCTCACGTTTCAAAAACATTACAGTTCCCATATTCGTAGCATGATGGCGGCCATTGTCTAACTGTAAAGTTAGCTAGTTTTTTATACGTTCATAGTTGTTTCATTCCAATCCCTACTAATATTATAAATGCGAAAGTAACTCTGTCGGTCTGTTACGCTTTCACGCTAAAACTACTGGACCGATTTAAATGAAATTCGGTACAAAGAAAGTCTGGAGCCTGAGAAAGGACATAGGCTACTTTTTAACCGCAAAAAAGGAGGAATTCCGGACGAAATCGCGGGCAGAAGCTAGTGTACAATAACCGCGAAGGCATCAGAAATTATTTGTAAATGATTTCTATCTGTATATATCTGCACTCTTCTTTTGTATTGAAGAGTGAGCGAGAAGGAAGACACGTTTCAATACACGTGATGCTATAATGGGGGGTTGGTCCTTTAGGGAAGAGATAAAGTCGATATGAAAATAAACTTATTTTTTTTTTATCTGATCTATATAAAACTAGTGGTCAACCCTGGCTTTGCACGTATCCCTTTTCTTTTAATTAATATAGCTTACTAGCTTCTGCCCGCGACTTCGTCTGCGTATGATTAGTATTTTACACTATATCGTTATAAAATATAGCCTATATGTTATTCTGATGTATAAGCTATATTGTGGTAAAGTTTCATTCAAATCCATTCAGTAGTTTTTACGTGAAAGAGTAACAAACATCCATACATCCATACTTACAAATTTTCGCCTTTATAATAGTAGTAGGATGTCACTTACGAATAGTGTAGTCTAACAGTGAAAGGATTTTTCAAATCTAGTAATTTGAAAACATAATATTAAATACAAACAAACCTTTCCTCTTTATTATATTCATGTACCTACTCAGATAAATATCTTTGGATCATAATTTTTGATGATTTCGCGGTTATTGCACATTGGAATGAAACAACTATTAACGGATTTAACTCACGTATTTCAATTAAAAATTAACGTTAGACTATTGTCAGCTCAGTCGTTGAACCATTATGGAAACTGTAAAGAGTCCGAAACTCCAATAAAATAAAATACGCGAGTTAAATCCGTAAATAGTTGTTTCTAATATAATAAAGAGGAAAGGTTTGTTTCTTTGTTTGTATTGAAAAGGCTCCAAAACGACTGGATTGATTTGAAAAATTCTTTTACTGTTGGAAAGCTACACTATTCCCGAATGACATAGGCTATAAAAAAAGGGATCCGGGCGAAGCCGGGGCGGACAGCTATTGTAATAGGTATATTTTGTTTTTTAAACATCGATATCGACATAAAAGTCCCCATCCCTACGTCACAGTATCTTCCTTCTAATAATGTCTGTAATTTTGTTAATTTTTGCTCAGACACTTGATATCGGCCATTTTAATTAGTGTTAATTAACTTCGAAGTACCTTCTCAAGTGGTGTTGAAATACTGAAGGTTTCTAAAATAACTTTGACAAAAGCTGTTTCGAGCTTGTTACTAATATGGGAACTGTAAAGTTTTCGAAACTTAGACATAAAATCAATAAACTCTAAAGTACTTTTTGGAATGAAACAACTATTAACGGATTTAACTCGCGTATTTTTATTTTATTTTATTAGCTGACGTTTCGGATTCTTTACAGTACTAAAGTACTTTTACCCTGAGGCAGCTAGTGTAGGTACATCGCTTAGTTCTTGTGAGTTAAATCCGTTTATAGTTTTTTCATTCCAACATTTAATCAATGATAATTTCTGATGCCTTCGCGGTTATTACACATTGGAATGAAACAACTTTAGCGTTAGACTATTGTCAGCTCAGTCGTGCTACGATTATGGAAACTGTAAAGAATCCGAAACGTCAGCAAATAAAATAAAATAAAAATACGCGAGTTAAATCCGTTAATAGTTGTTTCATTCCAACATTTAATCAATGTTTTTGTGCCATGTAATTTTTGTTGTCCAAAAATAAAAAAACTTGTCTATCTTTCATCAGTTACCCAATGTCCATCAGTAAACCAATGTCCATCACTTAACTAACGTCCAACACTTAACCAACGTCCAACACTTAACCAACGTCCAACACTTAACCAAACTAACCTCGTTGAACCGCCTTATCAGTGCGCGCACGGTCCTAGTGGCTTGCTGGGCGTGCGTGGGCGGCGCCCGCCTTATCACATGCCGCTCTGCCACGGCGCCGCCCGCCCCCAGGTCCAGGGTCACTTGGCGAAGGTAGTCTATCGGTGGAACCTGATGAAGAAGAGCATATTTATAACTAATATTATAAAGAAGAAAGGTTTGTTTGTTTGGATTGAATAGGCTCCCAGGCTGGACCGATTTGAATAAAATTTCACTGTTGGGAAGCTACACTATTCCCGAGTGACATATGCTATATTTTATTTTGAAAAAAAAAAACAACAAACCCGGGGCGGACCGCCAATATATGAATACTAGCGACCCGCCCCGGCTTCACACGGGTGCTATAAACCTTCCTCTTGAATCACTCTATCTATTCAAAACCGCATCAAAATCCGTTGCGTAGTTTTAAACATTTAAGCGTACATAGGGATATAGGGACAGAAAAAGCGACTTTGCAATGTTTTATACTATGTAGTACGGCGAAACAGAAGTGACAGAAAACAAAAAGAGTCGTTACTTTAAATTCTAAGTCATCCCTACTAATATTATAAATGCGAAAGTAACTCTGTCTGTCTGTTACGCTTTCACGCTAAAACTACTGGACAGATTTAAATGAAATTTGGTACATGGAAAGTCTGGAGCCTGAGAAAGGACATAGGCTACTTTTTGACCGACTGCAAAAAAGGAGGAGTTCTACGCGGACGAAGTCGCGGGCAGAAGCTAGTTTAATTATAATTCGGGCGACACATTTCGTATTACGTCATTAAACTCCAAATTTTAGTAAATCAAACTTTTGGGTCTACAAAGTTTAGATAATGTTACATGAATATGTAGGTAACGTCAAACTATGTAAAATGACATATTATATGTTGGAATGAAACAACTTTAACGGATTTAACTCGCGTATTTCATTTTATTGGCTGACGTTTCGGAGCCTTTGTAGATTCCATATTCGTAGCACGACTGAGCTGACAATAGTCTAACGCTAAAGTGCTTTATACAGTTATGCAAACTACCTTATATCTAAATTACATATGAGTTATATATTTACTTATGTTCTGATGCAAAAAATCTCAAATTTAAAAAAGGTTTCGCTAATATATTATTATACCAAAATTTACTAAAAAACACGTTACTTACAATATTAACAGCGGTTTCGTTTAAAAGTGTGAAAACAAATCATTTGAAAATCACAAAAAATATATAAGAATATACAAAATAAATACGAGTATATATCATAACTTTTTTTTTCTTTATCATAATTTTGAATCCTGCTAGGGGTAGATACCCCTAGCAGGATTCAAACCCACAACTTCCAGTTTTGTACTCAGAGGTCTGACCTACATCTAACCGGTAAATAAACAAAAAGGTTGTTAAAAGGTTCCTGAAAGGTCTATTTCAGTCGAAAAACCCGCGGATCTCTAAAAGCTATTTGTACAAATAAAAACCCTAACAGCTTATTCGTGTCTGATGGAAATTACTTTTTGCGAACGGTGGAAAAAAACATTTCTTTTTCACTGAAATAAACTACCATTCCACAGGCAGCCAGAGACCGCTCTCCACTCGCCACGATCCCGACACACCTCTCTTGCTTCCTTCCTCAATACATACATATACTCACGCCACAGTCCCACAGGGGCAGCCAGAGACCGCTCTCCACTCGCCACGATCCCGACACACCTCTCTTGCTTCCTTCCTCAATACATACATATACTCACACCACTGTCCCACAGGGGCAGCCAGAGACCGCTCTCCACTCGCCACGATCCCGACACACCTCTCTTGCTTCCTCAATACATACATATACTCACGCCACTGTCCCACAGGGGCAGCCAGAGACCGCTCTCCACTCGCCACGATCCCGACACACCTCTCTTGCTTCCTTCCTCAATACATACATATACTCACGCCACTGTCCCACAGGGGCAGCCAGAGACCGCTCTCCACTCGCCACGATCCCGACACACCTCTCTTGCTTCCTCAATACATACATATACTCACGCCACTGTCCCACTGGGGCAGCCAGAGACCGCTCTCCACTCGCCACGATCCCGACACACCTCTCTTGCTTCCTTCCTCAATACATACACATACTCACGCCACAGTCCCACAGGGGCAGCCAGAGACCGCTCTCCACTCGCCACGATCCCGACACACCTCTCTTGCTTCCTTCCTCAATACATACATATACTCACGCCACAGTCCCACAGGGGCAGCCAGAGACCGCTCTCCACTCGCCACGATCCCGACACACCTCTCTTGCTTCCTTCCTCAATACATACATATACTCACGCCACAGTTATATAGTATTTTTATCATATTCTCTTTATTGATATTGTAGTGTCTTACTTAATTTATATTTTATTATGAGGAAAATCGGTATTCCTTTGGGTTTACCTTGTCTTTTGGGATTATTGTAATTTAATAATATAAGAAAATATAGGTTCTTGTTTGTATTTCTTTCTATATTAATACTAGATTACCGAAAAAAGAGGTTTTAAGGGTTACAAGGGTAAAGTACCTGACTGACTTTTCCGTCCGTCCGTCTGTCATCAGGCTGTATCTCATTAACTGTCATAACTTTCTTTTTTAACTGACGAAGAAAACGGAGGACATTTTCAAATCGACGCGTATATCCTAACTAATCCTAACTAATATTATAAATGCGAAAGTAACTCTGTCTGTCTGTCTGTCTGTCTGTTACGCTTTCACGCTAAAACTACTGAACCGATTTAAATGAAATTTGGTACAAAGAAAGCCTGGAGCCTGAGAAAGGACATAGGCTACTTTTTAACCGACTGCAAAAAAGGAGGAGTTCCACGCGGACGAAGTCGCGGGCAGAAGCTAGTATTTTTTATAAAATAAATAAAAAATGCAAACAAACTTGAGCACCTCTGTGAAATCAACTCTTTATTAAGTCCCTCAATTTTTTTGAGGCTGGCACCGAATCCAAAAATAACAGACTTACAACCAAAATTCGTTATTGAAGACATTTTTTTTTTCTGAAACAGTGTGCTATAGTTTTTTTGTTGCCTTTGAGTTTTTCTTGATTTTTTTGTACTTATTGATTCTGTTTTTAAATATATTTTATGACAACAACGCCGCCCGCCTTATAACAAACTAGCTGTTCGCCCCGGCTTCGCACGGATCCCTATTCTTTTCAAAATACTCTAGAGCCTATGTTACTCAGGGTGAACGTAGCTTTACAACAGTGATTTTTTTTTTAAATTGGTCCAACAGTTTTCGAGCCTATTCAATCGAAACAAACAAACAAACCTTTTCTCTTTATTACAAAAATATTATAGTAGGCATAGAAAACTTCTTTTCTATAATATTTCAATTTCAAATTGTGTCAAATTTATCAATTTAGAAGTTCGAATTGAAAATGTCACTTTCAGGATATAAGTGACAACAACTTGAGAAATGTAACTGTCAATTCGTTGTCAAAGTGACAGTTCAATAAAAGATTTGTACGTGAATTGAATTTATACGAGTTTCTTTGCATAGGTGTTATTAAAAAGATAATTTCTGATGCCTTCGCGGTTATTACATACTAGACGTTCGCCCCGGCTTCGGACGGATCCCTATTTTTTTCAATGTATTCTATAGCCTATGTTACTCGTGGATAATGTAGCTTTCCAACAATCTTTCAAATCGGTCCAGTCGTTTAGGAGCCTATTCAATCCAAACAAACAAACTTTTTCTCTTTATTATATTAGTATAGATAATTTCTGATGCCTTCGCGGTTAAACAACTATTAACGGATTTAACTCGCGTATTTTTATTTTATTTTATTTGCTGGCGTTTCGGATTCTTTACAGTTTCCATAATCGTAGCACGACTGAGCTGACAATAGTCAAACGCTAAAGTGGTTATTACACATTGTTATTGGTTCGCGGTTATTACACATTGGAATGAAACAACTATTAACGGATTTAACTCGCGTATTTTTGGAATGAAACAACTATTAACGGTTTTAACTCGCGTATTTTTATTTTATTTTATTACCTGACGTTTCGGATTCTTTACAGTTTCCATAATCGTAGCACGACTGAGCTGACAATAGTCTAACGCTAAAGTGCGTATTTTTACTTATATATGATTAGATTAACAGAACCCTCTTTAGCTAACCGTAGTCGGTTAAAAGCAAAACAATCCCAGATTGCAATCATCTACAAATGTTTGCAGTTGATTAAAGTTGTTTGTTTTTGTCTGAGACTTGAGATTTCATTTTTAAATTCCTTATTTTTTTTACTTTAATGAAAATTTATCTTTAGAGGGCAAACGCGTGTTGGGGTATTAATTTAGAAGAGGGTAGTACCTTAAAATTTTGTAATTTAACAAATAAGGTGCATAGCTGTATTAATCACTTTAGTATAAGACTATTGTCAGCTCAGTCGTGCTACGATTATGGAATCTGTAAATGCGAAACGTCAGCCAATAAAATAAAATATGCGAGTTCAATCCGTTAATAGTTGTTTCATTCCAATGTGTAATAACCGCGAAGGCATCAGAAATTATCATTAAAGCTTCTTTTTCGTCTGTAGCGAAAAAGGAAACATTTGCTGATGCAATACAAAATTATGAAAATATTATAAAAAGGTCGTTGGCCGATCTTGTCTAGACAGAATCTTTATCAAAGCTTTTTTCTTAATTTTATGACAAAATCGATAAGCAGCATTTTTAGATTTTATCTCATACTAGCTGTACTTCGTCCCCGTGGAATAGTAATAGTAATTCTTCATAAGGCTTCATATTATCCCCGTTTTTTACACATTTTCCACTGTTTCTTCGCTCCTATTGGTCGCAGCGTGATGTTATATAGCCTTAAGCCTTCCTCGATAAATGGTCTATCCAACAAAAAAAGAATTTTTGAATTCGAACCAGTAGTTCCTGAGATTAGCGCGTTCAAACAAACAAACTCTTCAGCTTTATAATATTAGTATAGATTCTAATACTAGCGTCTGCCCTTGATTTCGTATGCGTAGAATTAGTACCTACTTCTTTGAGATGAAACAACTTTAAACGGATTTAACTCGCATATTTTACTTTATTGGCTGGCGTTTTGGAGCCTTTACAGATACCATAATCGTAGCACTGAGCTGACAATAGTTTAACGCTAAAGTGTAAATTAAATTATCTTTAAGGTGTATTAAAATTCATTTCAAAATATCTTTTTAACATAAAATGAGAAAACATAGAAATGCCAAAAAGTTAAAAGGAAAATTCCTAAGGATCGTATTTCCAAATTAATTATCATCTAATTTTGTTTCATATTACGTATAAATTAAGAACATTTTTAGCACTTCCTTTTCTTGTTTTATATCATGATTCATGAAATACTTTACGTAACATATTATACATAATCTATATCTATACTAATATAATAAAGCTGAAGAGTTTGTTTGTTTGTTTGTTTGAACGCGCTAATCTCAGGAACTACTGGTTCGAATTCAAACATTTTTTGTTGGATAGACCATTTATCGAGGAAGGCTTTAGGCTATATAACATCACGCTGCGACCAATAGGAGCGAAGAAACAGTGGAAAATGTGTAGAAAACGGGGAAAATAACGGACGAAGTCGCTGGCAGAAGCTAGTATTATATGCTTCGCACGGATCCCTTTTTTTATAGCCTATGTCACTCGGGAATAGTGTAGCTTCCCAACAGTGAAAGAATTTTATAAACGGGTCTAGTCTTTTAGGAGCCTATTCAATCCAAACAAACAAACGTTTCCAATTATTGTATTAATATAGACTAGCGACCCGCCCCGGCTTCACACGGGAGATAGAAACCTTCCTCTTAAATCACTCTATCTATTAAAAAATATCGCATCAAAATCCGTTGCGTAGTTTTAAAGATTTAAGCGTACATAGGGATATAGGGACAGAAAAAGCGACTTTGTTTTATACTATACTAGCGGCCCCGGCAGACGTCGTCCTGCCTGTCCGATTGTTTCGTCAAAAATCTGTCTAAGTCTTCTAACTGTCACTTCTTCATAAGGCTTCATATTTTCCATGTTTTTTACACATTTTTCACTGTTTCTTCGCTCCTATTAGTCACAGCGTGATGTTTTATAGCCCAAAGCCTTCCTCGATAAATGGTCTATCCAACAAAAAAATATTTTTTGAATTCGAACCAGTTGTTACATATACCAATAGTAGGCCAAGTGCTGACCATGCAAGATACTCCGCACACGGCACTTGGCTGACGCAACATTACGTACGTGGGATAAAGTGCTGACCCAGCAACGCGTGAGCGCCGCCGGAACCGTTGGCGCACTCGGCTGACGCAACTTTGTACATGAGATAAAGTGCTGACCCAGCAATGCGCGAGCGCCGCTATAACCGTTGGACACCACCGAGGGGCGGTACTTCGTTTCTCACATTGAACGGGTCACCACCCTTTAGGTTTAGTTAGTTATAGTTAAGGTGACTTCGTTTCTAACATTGAGCGGGTCACCACCCTCTAGTTATAGTTAATTATACGGAGACTCCGTTTCTAACATTGAGCGGGTCACCATCCCTTTGATTGTAGTTAGACATAGAAACCTGTAATTTTAATGAATAAATCTTAATTATAAGTAAATCGGTTCTTCTTTGAGTCCTCCTGTCGCTGACATTCGTAACTGGCGCAGTCGGTAGGATTCTCGCGAGCCGGTCCGCGATCGCGTAAAGGAAGTATCTCATATTCCTCGCGTCCTGTCGCCGGTGGAGGCTACCAAGTCTTTCAACGAGAATCCTAGAACCTACGGAGCAGCCCAGGAGTATCCAGAAATCGATAGCAACTCAAAGAGGCCGATATGTTCAAGTAAGTACACTATTAAGATTTATTCGTAGTGTTGCTTTCCTTGAAACCTTTTCTTTTAGTAATTTTTTCCTTTCTTTTTTTTTTATATAAAAAAGAATTATTTTTATTACTTATCCAAGATTGCTCAATCGAGAGTATCTAGGGAACAACTATGTCGAATAGAAAATACATTTTCTTTCGTCCGTGCATCGAGCACACATCAGTTGGTATTAATATTTAGTGATAATAAGACAGACGAATGAAGCTTCCAACTATGTACAATAGAAAAGATATTTGCTTTCGTCCGTGCATCGAGCACACATCAGTTGGTAGCTATTCATATTTAGTGATAATATAGACGAATTAAGCTTCGAACTAAGTAGAATAGAAAATATATTAGCTTTTATCCGTGCATCGAGCACACATCAATGTAGTATCTTAGGAATCAACGCAAAAGCTATTAATAGCACGTTGAATACACTTAGTAATATAATATAAAGTAAAATCAAGTATTAGATTTAGACCCCAGAGAATATTACGACGTAATCATATCAGGCTCATATTACAGCGATAAAAAGATTCTTTTAATACTCAAATTTCCTATTGTAGCACCACAGACTTATGAACTATTTAAACATCCTATATTACCTAATAAATTTAATCAATCCCTTATCCCTCCATATCCTATGATAGCAACTTGCGATAATTCTTATGTGTACATAGAGACAGAATGTCCGAAGTATAATATTCAGTACGATAAACTGAGTCAGCAAATTAAAAGCACAGCCAGACTGTATCCACAGACTCATTATGAACCAGATTTTGCACAAATCCTGCCACATGATCACCATAGCCTTAGCCAAGAAAACTATAGAACCACTGCACGATGAAAACTATGGTATAGTGTTCCCCGAGCCGACTAAAGGACGCTGACCTGTTCCCGAGATGACTACAATACGAACTTTAAATTTACCCACGGACTTCGAGCCCGCCGCCGCAACCTACCAGCAACATTTTTTGTAAACCTGAAAAAATAGTTGCTGTTCTTCAGGAGGGAGGTGTTACATATACCAATAGTAGGCCAAGTGCTGACCATGCAAGATACTCCGCACACGGCACTTGGCTGACGCAACATTACGTACGTGGGATAAAGTGCTGACCCAGCAACGCGTGAGCGCCGCCGGAACCGTTGGCGCACTCGGCTGACGCAACTTTGTACATGAGATAAAGTGCTGACCCAGCAATGCGCGAGCGCCGCTATAACCGTTGGACACCACCGAGGGGCGGTACTTCGTTTCTCACATTGAACGGGTCACCACCCTTTAGGTTTAGTTAGTTATAGTTAAGGTGACTTCGTTTCTAACATTGAGCGGGTCACCACCCTCTAGTTATAGTTAATTATACGGAGACTCCGTTTCTAACATTGAGCGGGTCACCATCCCTTTGATTGTAGTTAGACATAGAAACCTGTAATTTTAATGAATAAATCTTAATTATAAGTAAATCGGTTCTTCTTTGAGTCCTCCTGTCGCTGACATTCGTAACTCAGTAGTTCCTGAGATTAGCGCGTTCAAACAAACAAACAAACTTTTCAGCTTTATAATATTAGTATAGATAGTGACAGTGATAAGGGAAGTACACACATAAAATAGGTATACGTGTTTTACTATTCACTCCGATGTAATTATTGAATCAGAAAGTGCTCTCGCAACATGCTCCTAAACGCCAATTTACTCTGTTAGCAACTTTTGAAATATCTCTCAAAATTTACTCCAAAATTATTCATATAATGTGAAAATAACAGAGTAACAAAAGTATTAGATAACACAAAACCCTTTGTCAACCCTCTTAAAAGTTGTTTTAATTAATCCTTGTTTTAACTCCAACCCTTTTGGACAGTAAAATCATTTTACGAAATCCATCTAAGAGAGTAATTTTCAAACAAAATAATGCATAAAATTATCCAAGTTCCAAGAAAGATGTAGCGAGTGGAGCGGTCTCCGGTTGCCCTTGTGGGACTGTGTGAGTATATGTACGTATTGAGGAAGGAAGCAAGAGAGGTGTGTCGGGATCGTGGCGAGTGGAGAGCGGTCTCTGGCTGCCCCTGTGGGACTGTGTGAGTATATGTATGTATTGAGGAAGGAAGCAAGAGAGGTGTGTCGGGATCGTGGCGAGTGGAGAGCGGTCTCTAACTGCCCCTGTGGGACTGTGTGAGTATATGTACGTATTGAGGAAGGAAGCAAGAGAGGTGTGTCGGGATCGTGGCGAGTGGAGAGCGGTCTCTAACTGCCCCTGTGGGACTGTGTGAGTATATGTATGTATTGAGGAAGGAAGCAAGAGAGGTGTGTCGGGATCGTGGCGAGTGGAGAGCGATCTCCGGCTGCCCCTGTGGGACTGTGTGAGTATATGTACGTATTGAGGAAGGAAGCAAGAGAGGTGTGTCGGGATCGTGGCGAGTGGAGAGCGATCTCCGGCTGCCCCTGTGGGACTGTGTGAGTATATGTATGTATTGAGGAAGCAAGAGAGGTGTGTCGGTATCGTGGCGAGTGGAGAGCGGTCTCTGGCTGCCCCTGTGGGACTGTGTGAGTATATGTATGTATTGAGGAAGGAAGCAAGAGAGGTGTGTCGGGATCGTGGCGAGTGGAGAGCGGTCTCTAACTGCCCCTGTGGGACTGTGTGAGTATATGTACGTATTGAGGAAGGAAGCAAGAGAGGTGTGTCGGGATCGTGGCGAGTGGAGAGCGGTCTCTAACTGCCCCTGTGGGACTGTGTGAGTATATGTACGTTGTTGCGAACTCCTTGCTGTGTGTGTATATAGTTTTATAGTTTTACTTTTATTGGCTATTGCCCTTTTTTATAAATCGATTGTTTTTGTATTGTCACTCAGTTAGTTTAGTTTTTGATTTGATTGTGTTCTGATATTGTGTTGTACTGTTCGTTGTGAAGTTACCTAATTAAATCCCTATATTCCATTATCCTATTGTTTGTATTACAGTCCATTACTCACCAACATTTGGTCCATCGACGGTAAAATTTGAATCACATTTTAACAAAATTTTCATTTTACACGTATCGTTCATTTTTGTTTTCATTTTAGTTATCGTTATTTTCATTTTGTTTCCACTACATTTCGTTTCATTATCTAGCTTTCATAATGTTACTACATAGCAAAAGCAAGAACCTAATAAGTGTCGTTCCAGAAACTAGCCAAGCCGAAATTCCATCTACCTCGGAAGCGCAGCCTGAAGTCCGTGCAGGCGACGATGAGGTTGCCAGCAGTATGCGTTCCTGCAGTTCATCGGCAACGCTCAAATCACGCATGGCTGCCGCTGAAGCTGCATTTAAGCGCCGCCAATACGAAAATTTAAAGGCTGTTGCAGAACAACAAGCTGCGCTCCAACAGGCTCAACAACAAGCCGCGCTGCAACAGGCTCAACAACAAGCCGCGCTGCAACAGGCTCAACAACAAGCCGCGCTGCAACAGGCTCAACAGCAAGTTGCATTGCAGCAAAGCCTGGCACAACAGCTCGCGGAGGTTGAAGAGGCTGAACTTCGTGCTGAGCTCAAACAGTTAGAAGCTGAAGCAGTAACTGAAGGTAGTCGTAGAAGTAGGCAAAGCGCCACCAGTCGTTCGAGGACACGCAAGTGGGTACAAAATGTTTCTAATTTAACTTTACATAACGATACACACAACGAGGCAAATATTGCACCAGAGGTCACACAGATTAGTCAGCTGTGCAATCTTCCCAAGGCAGGCGTTACTTATCCTCCACAGGTACCCGGGCCGGCTGTTGTTGACGCATCGCCACCCACCTTTGTAGGTCCTGAGGACTTTCGCCCCCCTATGCCGACGGTCGAGAACCAGCTTTCTACCTCACTCATACAAGCAATCGCCGACACAGCGGCTGTCGCTAAAACACTAGCAGCCAACCAATCTAAGCCACGATCAAAAATAGAGCTTGCTCAATTTACGGGCAACCCGTCTCAATGGCTACATTTTAAAAAACTTTTTGATACCACTAAAACTTCCTATTTCCCCGCAGAGAATGTCGCGCGTTTACAAAACGTGCTGCGTGGCCCCGCGCGAGAGGCCGTCTCGTCGCTGCTCGTCACAGCGGAGGACCCCGAGGAGATCATGCGCGCCCTAGAGCGTAGCTTTGCGTGCCCGGAAATGATCGTCCTAGGCGAAGTCCAGATACTGAAGTCTCTGCCGCGGCTCGGTGTGGACCTAAAGGAGTTAGGTACAATAGCCAACAGGGTACGAAATAGTTTATCTACTATGAGTTTGCTCAACCAAAGCGAATATATTTATTCACCGGAGCTCTTTCAAACGATCTTAAGTAAATTAAATCCTATCATGAAAATGAGATGGTCTGATTATGCTTCGGATACGTTTAGCTCCATTAATATTCCAAAACTGGAAGCGTTGTCAAACTTCCTTACACGTGAACACGAGCGACACGTTAGGTTTGCTCTACCAACCGATTTAGGGCTTTCGCTAGCAACACAACAGTCACTCGTGACATCACCTGTCAACAAACCATTTAAACGTGAAAATATTCATTCTGTTTCTCATAATAACACTAAAATTAGCGACAAAACTAAAGAATGCGTTTATTGTAAGAATAAGCACGATATTAAAAACTGTAACGAGTTTAAATCTTTGTCAATTGATGAGAGATGGAACTGGTCACGCGAGAACAAGGTTTGTTATAGATGTCTCAAGCGTTCTTCACATCTATGGAAAACGTGTAATGTGAAACCTTGTGGTGTAAATGAATGTACATATCGTCATCATCCGCTTTTACACGGTAGGCAGTACCCGTTAACGTCAACGCAGGCACCCTGTACGCAGTCGTTCAACAACGCTGTGTGTGCTGCGCCCTCATGTGACGTTCCCTGCTCGTCGTCTTCAACGGCGGCCACTGCTACGGTGTCGGAAGAAAAGGTAGTCGTCTCCACCACAGGTATTCAGTGTAATAATTATACACAAACACGGTGTTGTACATATTTAAAAATTGTGCCTGTTACTGTGTCCGGCCCCTCTGGCAAATATGATACTTACGCTCTTCTCGATGACGGCAGCACAGCGACGCTGATTGACTCCAGCGTAGCTGCTCGTGTAGGTTTATCGGGACCCGAAGAGCTTATATCAGTAAACGCTATTGGTGGTTTACACAAAAATACTAAGATAACATACGTTGATTTTTACATACAAGGTAAACACGAATCTGACGTTTATTTAGTTAAACATGCTAAGGCAATGCCGTCGCTTAATTTAAGCGCACAGACATTGTCAAAGCATTCTGTACAGTCATATAGCCATTTATGCGACTTAGTAGATTTTTTAACATATAGTGATGCTACACCTACTGTGCTTATTGGCGCTGAGCATTGGCATCTATCGATATCGCACGATGTCCGCTCCGGCCAACGTAATGAGCCCGTTGCTTGCCACACACCGCTAGGTTGGACGCTGTATGGAGTAGCTTCGAATAAATCTCAACACAGTGAATTTATTAACCACTGTCATGTCGACTACGCTAGGCTGACAGATACTCAACGTTCGGAACCTCTTAAGAATAAATTAAAACTTGATTCGCTAGGTATCTGTAAACGTGGAACGCTCCATAGCAAGCAAGATTTGCGTGCTATTGAGTCTTTAGAATCTACCTTTCGTTTGTCATCAGTAAGAAAAGATGCGCGAACGTTCAAGCCTTTTGTGGCCCATCAAGTTGGCGAAATTATCGAAAACTCACGCGTTCAGTATTGGCGATGGGTTCCAACTGACTTAAACGTTGCTGATGATGCTACCCGAATAAAACCGATAAATTTTATTTTGGATCACCGCTGGTTTACCGGTTCTAAATTCCTTTTTGATTCCCCGGAGGATTGGCTCACCGAGCCAACTGATCATCCTCCAAATGAGCAACCTCTGGCCCAAGCAGAACTAAAACGTTCTTCTGGACTAGTGGTTGGCCATTTGGTAGTAACCAGTAGTAACCATTTTATGTCTCATTTCAGTGATTGGCCGCATTCACTTTGTGCCACTGCTCGGGTCTTGCAGGCTGCGGCTAAGTTCCGCTCAATTCTGAACAGTAGAGTAGATGTCACTGGCACCGCTGTCAGAGACCGCCGACGGGCGATCGCACCTACATCCACCACTCTACCGCCTATATCATCAGAATTAATACAAGCCGCAGAAAGGCACGTGCTGCAGCGAGTGCAACTAGATAACTTCCGTGAAGAACAATATATCCAACAAAATGACCTGCTTCCCAGAACCAGTTGCCTATTTAAGCGTTCACCCAACCTTCTGGACGGTTGCCACCCTGTCGCTCGTTTGTTAGTGCATAGAAAAGCAGGACACGCAAACAACGAGATGGTGATAAATGAAATGAGGCAACGCTACTGGCTTCTTCACATGCGAAACACCGTAAGAAGCGTAGTAAGCCAGTGTTTATTTTATCGGATTAAAAGGTCAAAACCAATGAACCCAATGACGGGAGATCTACCACCTCAGCGCCTAGCCCATTATCGCCGCCCATTCACATTTACTTGCATGACTTCTCGAGGCATCCACTTGGAGCTGGTCCATTCCTTATCAGCTAATTCGGCCATAATGTGTATACGCCGCTTTATCGCTAGGAGAAGGACACCAGACACCATTTATTCAGATAATGGCACGTGTTTTGTCGGTGCTGCTCGTATATTGAAACAATTTTATCAAACGGAAGTCGAAGATTTTGTGGCCAATGTGGGGTGCGTGAAGGTGGCGCTAGATGCCACGCTTCCTGAGAGAGCACCGAATGAAGGAGAAGACGATCTTGACCTACTGCGGAACGACTGGAGGAAGACCCCGCGGGCGCGTGTCGGCTACATTCCCCGGACGAGAGAGTGGTGGATGTAGCCACCGCAGGGAGTTTGCTTCGCCGACTCCTAAAAACTAGACAGGCTACCTGCATCAGCTAGTGTGGTAGTCTGGCTAGTCTGTGCACTTTCGTGCACAAGGGGGTGGGATGTTGCGAACTCCTTGCTGTGTGTGTATATAGTTTTATAGTTTTACTTTTATTGGCTATTGCCCTTTTTTATAAATCGATTGTTTTTGTATTGTCACTCAGTTAGTTTAGTTTTTGATTTGATTGTGTTCTGATATTGTGTTGTACTGTTCGTTGTGAAGTTACCTAATTAAATCCCTATATTCCATTATCCTATTGTTTGTATACAGTCCATTACTCACCAACATACGTATTGAGGAAGGAAGCAAGAGAGGTGTGTCGGGATCGTGGCGAGTGGAGAGCGGTCTCTAACTGCCCCTGTGGGACTGTGTGAGTATATGTATGTATTGAGGAAGCAAGAGAGGTGTGTCGGGATCGTGGCGAGTGGAGAGCGGTCTCTGGCTGCCCCTGTGGGACTGTGTGAGTATATGTACGTATTGAGGAAGGAAGCAAGAGAGGTGTGTCGGGATCGTGGCGAGTGGAGCGGTCTCTGGCTGCCCCTGTGGGACTGTGGCGTGAGTATATGTATGTATTGAGGAAGGAAGCAAGAGAGGTGTGTCGGGATCGTGGCGAGTGGAGAGCGGTCTCTGGCTGCCCCTGTGGGACTGTGTGAGTATACGCATGTATTGAGGAAGGAAGCGAGAGAGGTGTGTCAGGATCGTGGCGAGTGGAGAGCGGTCTCCGGCTGCCCCTGTGGGACTGTGGCGTGAGTAAATGTATGTATTGAGGAAGCAAGAGAGGTGTGTCGGGATCGTGGCAAGTTGAAAGCGGTTCCTACTACTCCTAAGTTTGAATTTATTCAGTGTAGAAGATGGAACTACAGAGCGTTGTGTAGTCGACGCTTCCGTCCTAACTCTCATGTTATATGTATGTACCTATGTATGTTCCATTATGTAAATATATTCGGCGTGAAATGTGTTCTCGGTTACGAGTTAGACAGAATCGATTTTATTTAAATTCGAACGTGAAATTGTCCTCGCATTTAGAATTGTATTTTATTCACGTTGGTTTTGTGGTTTTGTTTTTGGTGGAGCTTTGTAGTTTATGTATTTACTAGCTTCTGCCCGCGACTTCGTCCGCGTGGAACTTCTCCGTTTTTGCAGTCAGTTAAAAAGTAGCCTATGTCCTTTCTCAGACTTCAGACTTTCTTTGTACCAAATTTCATTTAAATCGGTTCAGTTGTTTTAGCGTGAAAGCGTAACAGACAGACAGACAGACAGAGTTACTTTCGCATTTATAATATTAGTAGGGATGCTAATTTTCAGAACGGTGATCCTACTTCATATATTATTTGTTCACTATTTACTCCTTTTACATTTTATACATCAATACTTAAAATTCAATAAATGATTTGCATTTTCGTAACTTAATATCGTGGCACGACTGAGCTAACCATAGTCTAACGCTAAAGCCAGCTCAGTCTTGCTACGATTATGGAAACTGTAAAGAATCAAAAAAATCATCAAATAAAATAAAATTAAAATATTTTTTTCTTTTTAATGTGTAATAACCGCGAAAGCTTTAGAAATTATAAATTTATAGTTGTGTCATTCCAATTAATAATCATTTTTAACCCTTAAACTTGGCTTATATTGTTATAATATATTTTTTTTTACTTTAAATTACACATTTGAATGAAACAACTATAAAAGGATTTAACTTTTTATATTTAGGTACTCATATAATAAAAAGGAAAGGTTTGTTTGTTTGGTTTCAATAAGCCCCATAACTACTAGACCAATTCTTTCACTGTTAGGAAGCTACACTATTCCCGAGTGACATAGGCGATAGAATATTTAAAAAAGTGATCCATGCGAAGCCGGGGCAAATGCCAGTATTATTATATTTGCGACTTTATTCCTTTGGGTTTAAATTGGGTTTTTAAAACAAAACAGATCCGTCTCTTGTGTTATCGGCAAAATTTATACGAGTTCTTAAACAAAAGTTTTAAAAAGAAAATTGTTTTCTTCAACAATAGATGTGAGACGTTTGCAAAGAATTGAGTTTCCTTGTTCCGTAACTGCTACTTTTCAGAAACAATTGTAGTTAAATAATGATTTATTAAGACTGATGTTTTGAAAACATTACATGTCCCATAATCGTTGCACGACTAAGCTGACTATAGTCTAACGCTAAAGTATTAATATTAAGTAATTTTTGAATAAATCTTCGCACAATAATATAATTCGAATGAAAGAATTCTAACTCACGTACCTATTTTATTTTATTTCGTAAAGTTTCGTAAAGATTTACAGTTACCATATTCGTAGCACGACTGAGCTGAAGATAGTCTAATGCTGAGTTATATCCATTACAATTATTTAATTCCGATGTGTTATAACCGCTTGCGCATCAGAAATCCTTACTAATATTATAAATGCGAAAGTAACTCTGTCTGTCTGTCTGTCTGTTACGCTTTCACGTTTAAACTACTGGACCGATTTAAATGAAATTTGGTACAAAAAAAGTCTGGAGCGTGAGAAAGGACATAGGCTACTTTTTAACCGACTGCAAAAAAGGAGGAGTTCCACGCGGACGAAGTCGCGGGCAGAAGCTAGTTACTAATAAAATTACTAAATCTTTTGACTATTCAAAGTTGATATTTTTAATTCCCATATTCGTAATGTAAAGTTCCTTAGTTTTAGACTATCTACTGTACATTTCTAAACTTAATACGCAAAAAAAACAGCAGAACTTAAATTTGATACGCGAGTGAAATCCCTTAATATTATTTTTTACAAATATATAAGTAAATAAACTTACTTGATAAAACAGCTGGTACTCAGTGTCTGTCAGTCTCAAAGCCACCTCTTCAGGAAACTGGAGCAAGGTCTTCAAGGACATCAACTCTTCGATGCTGCTATCATCAGATATCGATGAACCTGGGGACAAAGAAGTCATCAGACAAATAGGTATGTATTGAGGAAGGGAGCAAGAGAGGTGTGTCGGGATCGTGGCGAGTGGAGAGCGGTCTCTGGCTGCCCCTGTGGGACTGTGGCGTGAGTATATGTATGTATTGAGGAAGGAAGCAAGAGAGGTGTGTCGGGATCGTGGCGAGTGGAGAGCGGTCTCTGGCTGTCCCTGTGGGACTGTGACGTGAGTATATGTATGTATTGAGGAAGGAAGCAAGAGAGGTGTGTCGGGATCGTGGCGAGTGGAGAGCGGTCTCTGGCTGCGCCTGTTGGACTGCGGCGTGAGTATATGTATGTATTGAGGAAGGAAGCAAGAGAGGTGTGTCGGGATCGTGGCGAGTGGAGAGCGGTCTCTGGCAGCCCCTGTGGGACTGCAGCGTGAGTATATGTATGTATCGAGGAAGGAAGCAAGAGAGGTGTGTCGGGATCGTGGCGAGTGGAGAGCGGTCTCTGGCTATCCCTGTGGGACTGTGGCGTGAGTATTTGTATGTATCGAGGAAGGAAGCAAGAGAGGTGTGTCGGGATCGTGGCGAGTGGAGAGCGGTCTCTGGCAGCCCCTGTGGGACTGCAGCGTGAGTATATGTATGTATCGAGGAAGGAAGCAAGAGAGGTGTGTCGGGATCGTGGCGAGTGGAGAGCGGTCTCTGGCTGCCCCTGTGGGACTGTGGCGTGAGTATTTGTATGTATCGAGGAAGGAAGCAAGAGAGGTGTGTCGGGATCGTGGCGAGTGGAGAGCGGTCTCTGGCAGCCCCTATGGGACTGCAGCGTGAGTATATGTATGTATCGAGGAAGGAAGCAAGAGAGGTGTGTCGGGATCGTGGCGAGTGGAGAGCGGTCTCTGGCTGCCCCTGTGGGTCTATAGCGTGAGTACCTATATGTATGTATTGAAAAAGGAAGCAAGAGAGGTGTGTCAGGATCGTGGCGAGTGGAGAGCGGTCTCTAGCTGCCCCTGAAACGTGGTACCTATTTAAATAATATGAAGAATCCGATCCCATGAAAAATGTGATAAGTAGCTACATTTTCTTCCTTCACAAACAAAGCAATATTTATGTTTCTGTTGTAACTACACCTGTGGGCATATTTTATCTACGTGAGTCATAATGTTCCCATAAAATGTGCATTTTATACTATGTAGGAAACTCTGAATTAAATGCAGTGTAAGATGTAGCTACAAAGTTAAAATGCAAACAAACCTTTTAGCGTAGTTTGTGGATAGTGAATATTTTATGATAGCATAACTAAGGAACTCTGTGAAATATGGAAAAGTTCCTTCCATGTGGTTACTCTAAGTTTTAACATAAAAGCACTATTACTCAGTTTGTAGCCATCCTGGCACACCTCTCTTGCTTCCTTCCTCATTACATATATATGTCGCAGTGAGATGATAAAAACAGGGATTTGATCAAGTCCCCCAGTGATATGATCAACTCCCGGCTGATGATAAAAATACCACGCATTGTGTCATTTCCCTAGCGAAATTTAGTGATTTGATCAAGTCTCCAAGTCATTTTAGGGAAATGAAAGAATCATAGAAATGGCTGCTAGATTTCATCATTTCACTTAGTTATTTGATCAAATGCCTAAGCTGTTTTAGGGACATGATAAAACAAGTAATTAAGTCAACTCAGTTTTAACATTTTACTAAACACGTCTAGTGATTTGATCAACTCCCTAAACAGTTTTAGGGAAATGAAAGAGTCACAGCAATAACTGGTGGAATTCTTCATTACCCTTAGTGATTTCATCAAACCTCTAAGCTAGTTTAGTGAAATGATAAAACAAGTTTTAGAAACATGATAATATCCTTTAGGAAATAAGTATTTCTCGGGTAGCAAAATAATAAATTAGAGCCCAATTTTTTTTGTCATTGTCAATTAGCCAAGCACGTGACATACCTTCGATATCCTGGTTAGATCGTTCAACTGACACTTGACTGGCTGGATGTCTAGGTCTGCCATTAACTATCTTGCACGATGGTCACAATTTTTTTAGTTCTTTCCACACTATTTATTTTCTATAATGTTCATAACCCCTATTATTTTATGCCATAACTATTATTTGCCATAATTACGAAAAGAGCAAATCCAAACTGTTTTTTTGTGCACAGGGTATAATGTAAGGGACCTCTTAATTAATGGCAATTGAAGGTCTCCTTTAGGTACGACGACGAGCGAAGCGAGGAGGAGTGTTAGGTAGAACTGTGACCTTGCAGCGCGCGAGCCGAGCGAGCGAAGCGAGCGTGCCGCGGCAGCGGCCAGCGAAGCGTCAGAACCGATACTTTTAATAATAGTATATTTACGACATAACATAAACTAACCAGGTTTTGTCAACTAATAATAATAATCACTAAATTTTGACCTGTTATGGCAAATAATAAATTATAGTGATTTAATTTGAATTTGTTTGAAAATTGAGCTACTCAACATATTTCTGGAAGTAGGTTGTCCTCACATTCTGCAATGCGATAATGGCCGAGAGTTAAGGCACAAGAAATTGGGCTGTAGGTAGCTTGTTGTTAATTTGTTAGCTGAGAAATACCTACTGCTTAAAGGATATTATCTTGTTCCTAAGACTAGTTTTATCATTTCCCTAAATTAGCTAAGAGATTTGATGAAATCACTAAGGGTAATGAAGAATTCCACCAGTTATTGCTGTGATTATTTCATTTCCCTAAAACTGTTTAGGGAGTTGATCAAATCACTAGACGTGTTTAGTAAAATGTTAAAACCGAGTTGACTTAATTACTCGTTTTATCATGTCCCTAAAACAGCCCAGGCATTTGATCAAATAACTAAGTGAAATGAAGAAATCTAGCAGCCATTTCTATGATTCTTTCATTTCCCTAAAATGACTTGGAGACTTGATCAAATCACTGAATTTCGCTAGGGAAATGACACAACGCGTGGTATTTTTATCATCTACCGGTAGTTGATCATATCACTGAGGGATTTGATCAAATCCCTGTTTTCATCATATCACTGCGACATATATACTCGCGCCACAATTCCACAGGGTCAGCCGGAGACCGCTTTCCACTCGCCACGATCCCGACACACCTCTCTTGCTTCCTTACTCAATACATACATATACTCACGCCACAGTCCCACAGGGGCAGCCAGAGACCGCTCTCCACTCCCCACCATCCCAACACACCTCTCTTGCTTCCTTCCTCAATACATACATATACTCACGCCACAGTCCCACAGGGGCAGCCGGAGACCGCTCTCCACTCGCCACGATCCCGACACACCTCTCTTGCTTCCTTCCTCAATACATACATATCACGCCACAGTCCCACAGGGGCAGCCAGAGACCGCTTTCCACTCGCCACGATCCTGACACACCTCTCTTGCTTCCTTCACATTCGATACATAAGTAGAATATTAAGTCGTATTGAGGTAAATATATATAGGTAACAAAAACTTCACAGAGTGAGGTTGTATTTCATCATATTAAAAGCCCACTCAGTCTAATTTGCTCTACGCTACTATTACTCAAATGGGTCAAGTTTTTTTTTAGTTTGTGTTCATTTGTAGTGATGGAATGACTTATATTTTACTATATTGTGTGATTATTAACTAAAAGCTCGATTCGGAACTTGACACTGTTAAAACGTACCTAATATTATATACCTTTGGACATATATAATTATTATGTTTATAATATGCCTCCAGCGCATTAAGAGTTTTATCTGTATGTAATATATATGCATATATACACTATCATATAGAGGAATAATTTGTATGTTGGTATGTAACGACTAAACTCAAAAATGATTACGATTATTTCAAAAACTCTTGTTACCATTTCAATCTAAGGTATGATACCAAACAAAAATCCTTATACCACGTAAACTACTAAAACTATTTACAACTAGCTGTACGCCCCGGCTTCCCATGGGTCATCTTTATTTTATAGCCTATGTCACTCGGGAATAGTGTAGCTTCCCAACAGTGGAAGAATTTTTGAAATACAAAAAAGTCTGTACAGGGCGAATCTTTTAGCGTTTGAGATGCCTTCATTGTCGTCTGCATCTATATATCTATAATGGTTGCAAATAATATTATTAAGTATCAAATGAAATAGTATTTGTGCCAGTACCAGAGGATAATATCACTTCAATTTTACTTATTGACTCTGTTCTTAAATATAGATGTAGACAATGACGGCGTCTCAAACGCTTGAAAATCCGCCCAATACAATAATAATATGTCTAACTAAGTATTAGGTACAGTTTCGTCAATACAACGACCTTTTCATGTTAAAATATGCAATAGCAACGTCGGTACAAACTATTCCACATTATTCGGACCTTTGTATTAATCCTAAACCAAACAAGTCATACCTAAAGACACATTTACTCTACATTTGTCTCAAGATTAAATAATATATTTCCAAACGTTTGAAGCCGGGGCGGGCCGCTAGTGAATAATAAATACATTTCAACGATACACACCAATTGATTTAGACCCCAGGATAATAAAAGCTTGTATAATAGGTCCTAGTGGTTAACCTTTTTAGGTCCGTCACTCTTATGTCCTAGCTAGGGTCCCTGCCCGCGCCTCCTCCCGCCGCCGAGCTCGCGCGCTAGTCGCCGCTCAGACTAGACACTTTGTAATGCGGCGGGAGAGACAACTGCCAGCTGATTGTTGCAAGAAATACTAGTACCCCCGCGGGGGTAATTATCTAGGTGTTAAGAACCTAGGCTCTAAACTGATTTACTCATCCACCTGGCTCTCCCCTATATACTTATGTTTCTGAGATCTAGGCTAGTGCCTAGAATACTATGGTGTCCACAATTCGGTTTGCTTGGTGTGGTTTAGTTTGGACCCAGCTAGTCTCTACCCAACGCCTAGGTTCTTAACCGGGGGGTAAGCTTGTATTTCTTGCAACAATCAGCTGGTAGTTGTCTCAGACGCCGCATTGCAAAGTGTCTAGTCTGAGCGCCGACTAGCGCGCGAGCTCGGCGGCGGGAGGAGGGCGCGGGCAGGGACCCTAGCTAGGGCATAAGAGTAACGGACCTGAAATATATGCTTCTATACTACTTCTATAAATAAATAAATAAAATAAATATCTTTGGACAATTCACACCAATTATCTAGTCCCATTCTAAGCAAAGCTTGTGTTATGCGTACTAGACAACGGATAAATATACATAAATACATATAAGACATCCAAGACTCAGGTACAGATGCTAGTGCTCATCACATTGACATCTGCCCCTAGCGGGATTCGAACCCGCAACCTCCGGTTTCGTAGTCAGGGCCTCTGACCACTAGACCAACAGGCCGTCAAAAAAACTTCTATATAAAAAGACAGTCAGACATAGTTTACATACCATCATCATCTTTGTGTAGTCCATGGGCGGCGCCGCTCGGCCCGGGCCTGGCCCCGTCGCGCATCGCACACACACAACACTACCACACACACACACACACACTACACCGGAACCACGCCATCTAGCGACCCGCACTCGCCATTACACATTGTGGTTATCTGTAACAAAGAAAATATGCTTATTATTATGTCAGGATCGTGGCGAGTGGAGAGCGGTCTCTGGCTGCCCCTGTGGGACTGTGTGAGTATATGTATGTATTGAGGAAGGAAGCAAGAGAGGTGTGTCGGGATCGTGGCGAGTGGAGAACGGTCTCCGGCTGCCCCTGTGGGACTGTGTGAGTATATGTATGTATTGAGGAAGGAAGGAAGAGAGGTATGTCGGGATCGTCTCGAGTGGAGAGCGGTCTCTATCTACCCCTGTGGGACTGTGTGAGTACATGTATGTATTGAGGAAGGAAGTAAGAGAGGTGTGTCGGGATCGTGGCGAGTGGAGAGCGGTCTCTGAATGCCCCTGTGGGACTGTGGCGTGAGTATATGTATGTATTGAGGAAGGAAGCAAGACAGGTGTGTCGGGATCGTGGCGAGTGGAGAGCGGTCTCTGAATGCCCCTGTGGGACTGTGGCGTGAATGTGTGTATGTATTGAGGAAGAAAGCAAGAGAGGTGTGTCGGGATCGTGGCGAGTGGAGAGCGGTCTCTAGCTGCCCCTGTGGGACTGTGGCGTGAGTACAATACATCTTTCATCCCTTAAACACGAAAATGGCCCAGATGTTACAACACTTAGAAAATAAATAAATATGGCGTCCTAACTACTTGCTCGAGGAAAGGCATTTGGCAATTCGCCAAAAGTTATATTTCACAGAGAAAATAGAGAACAGTACAATAAGGAAAAATACGATTTTATTGCAATTTAGAGTTAATTAAGTATCTCGTAAAAACTAAAGCCTTCGTGGTTATTGCCTAAACACTAGCGGCCCGCCCCGGCTTCGCACGGATCTTTTTTTTATAGCCTGTCACTCGGGAATAGTGTAGCTTTCCAACTGGAAAAGTTTTTTTCGAATTGGTTTTGGAGCCTATTCAATACAAACTAAAAATTCTTTCACCTCTCGAAGGCTACATTATCCACGAGTAACATAGGCTATAGAATCTTTTGAAAAAAAATAGGGATCCGTGAGAAGCCGGGGCGAACGTTTAGTTGTTGAATGAGATACTTACTGTATATTCTTTATTTTTATTACAGTTAAATTACTGTTGGCCAATATGTAAGAGAGAGACGGGTATACCGTTAGTGTTCCGTCTTTTTCTCTCTTATGAAAATGTCGATTTCTTTTGATAGTAATATAATGATTGATGATTTGTATTGGTTGAGTTTATATAAAAAAACTATTTTCGGAAAGTTATTATATGAAGTACCTAATTAATAAACCTACTGCCAAAATTGTTAGGTACAGAATTACTTGACAGATTTTTTTTCACTTGTTATGTAGCGTTAGACTATCGTCAGGTCGTGCTACGAATATGGGAACTGTCAAGTGAAATCTTCAGCTAATAAAATAAAATACAAGAGTTAAATCAGTTTATCGTTGCTTAATTCCAATATTTTACATTGGACTGAAACAACTATAAACAGATTTAACTCGCGTATTTTATTTTATCGGCTGACGTTTCGGAGCTTTTACAGATTCCATAATCGTAGCACGACTGAGCTGACAATAGTCTAACGCTAAAGTATAACTTTTGTTTTATTCCAACATTTTTTTTGAAGTCAAAAATAGCTTTGGTTTAAAAAATGGATAGTACACTCGGCAGATAAATTGGCTTGTCAAAACACAGACTGGGTACAGTCGGCGTCAAAGTTAAATTGGAAAAAGTTGAGCCAACTGTACGTTGTTAAACCTGCATTTTTTATTGATAAAGTTTTTTTTAATAACTTTTTAGGCGGATCTCTGATTTATTTTGTATTTTTGATTAACTTTGGAATTGGAATGAAACAACTATTAACGGATTTAACTCGCGTATTCTTTACAGTTTCCATAATCGTAGCACGACTGAGCTGACAACATCCTAACGCTAAAGTAACGTCAGTTAATAAAATAAAATACGCGAGTTAAATCCGTTAATAGTTGTTTCATTCCAATGTGTAATAACCGCGAAGGCATCAGATATTATTATCTAAAAAAAATAACTGAATGTTTTTGAAAAATTCACATCAATAGATCAAGAGTGCTATCTATCATCAGCTCAGTTTGCTATGAATATGGGAACCGTAAAGTTCTCTAAACAATAGCGTAAAAATGCATATTATTTTACTCTAGTTATCCCTAATAGTTGTTTCATTCCAATCCCTACTAATATTAAGTATCGTCTGTCTGTCTGTCTGTTACGCTTTCACGCTAAAACTACTGGACCGATTTAAAAGTCTGGAGCCTGAGAAAGGACATAGGCTACTTTTTAACCGACTGCAAAAAAGGAGTTCCACGCGAACGAAGTCGCGGGCAGAAGCTAGTGTGTAATAACAGCGAAAGCATCAGAAATTATTAGGTATAATTTAATTTGCGTACATTTCCCTTGAGATTTTAACATTAACTTACCGCACCTAGTGACATAATTAACTATTAAAAAATCGGTCAAGTGCGAGTCGGACTCGCACACGAAGGGTTCCGTACCAATTATACATAGATAATATTAATAATATAATCTATATATATAAAAATCAATGCCACTTTTCGTTGTAATTTTATAACTCTAAATCGGTAAAGGCGTTGTTACCGATTTGGCTAATTTTGGTCTTGAATTATTCGTGGAAGTCCAGGGAAGGTTTGTAAGTAGAGAATATTTAAAAAAACACCTTGAAAAAGTGTAAAATCAACATCTTTCTATACTCCCATATACAAAGTGATTGACGGTAAGTGACAGAAGACTTTGACAGATCTTTGACGAAACAATCGGACGGGCAGGACAACGTCTGCCGGGACCGCTCGTAATATAATAATTTCTAATGCCATCACGGTTATTATACATTGGAATGAAACTATAGACTATCATAAGACTATTGTCAGCTCAGTCGTGCTACGATTATGGAATCTGTAAAGGCTCCGAAACGTCAGCCAATAAAATAAAATACGCGAGTTAAATCCGTCTATAGTTGTTTCATTCCAATGTATAATAACCGCGAAGGCATCAGAAATTATTAAGACAATTTTTATACAGAACCGTCAGTGCACGAGCCTGGCTTGCACTTGGGCGGTTTTTATATTACATGTCCCTTACGGACCCTTAAGGGTTGTTGTCGACTGTTAATAATAGAGAAGGTTGACCTCAGCCGCGGGATGAGGTCAACACTCTTTCAATTTATTATGAGGTCTAAACAAAGCTGTGTAGTAATTGTTTGTAAACAGGTTCAAATCCTGCTGTGGGTAGGTCTTCAATTTAAAACATACTAGTTAGAAGAAGATCCGAAACTACCTATAGTCGGAAATCGGTCCAGCCGTTCTGGAGCCTATTCAATCCAAATAAACAAACTTTTCCTCTTTATAATATTAGTATAGATAATATTTGAAATAAAACAATTTTAAACAGATTTTACTCGCGTATTTTATTTTATTGGCTGACGTTTCGAAGCTTTTACAGATTGCATAATCGTAGCAGGAATAAAATAGGTATAATACGCGAGTTGAATCCGTTTAAAGTTGTTTCATTCCAATGTGTAATAACCGCGAAGGCATCAGAAATTATCGCATATTTTTATTTTATTTTATTGGCTGACGTTTCGGAGCCTTTACAGATTCCGTAATCGTAGCACGACTGAGCTGACAATAGTCTAACGCTAAAGTGAATTAAAGTTGTTTCATTCCAATGTATAATAACCGCAAAGGCATCAGAAATTATATATATTATGCTAATATCTTTTTTAAGTTAGCTCTCTTTAAATAAAGGTGTAAGATGTTTCTACAAAAAAACACAACAATTTAGCAATCTGCCTGTAACTTAGAACGTAACTTCTGAAAAACACGAAAAACTTTCGTGGAAAGCTGTGGTTTTCCAACAAATAAGCTTTAAGTTGTTTTATTTGTTTTTGTACAACATAATTTCTACTCCAGAGGTCAAACAAAGGTCGTTCCAGTTCACCTTCACACAACCTACACAGTACTTAAAAGTTAAACAAAATTTAATTACGTATATGTATGTATTGAGGAAGGAAGCAAGAGAGGTGTGTCGGGATCGTGGCGAGTGGAGAGCGGTCTCTGGCTGCCCCTGTGGGACTGTGGCGTGAGTATATGTATGTATTGAGGAAGGAAGCAAGAGAGGTGTGTCGGGATCGTGGCGAGTGGAGAGCGGTCTCTGGCTGCCCCTGTGGGACTGTGTGAGTATATGTATGTATTGAGGAAGGAAGCAAGAGAGGTGTGTCGGGATCGTGGCGAGTGGAGAGCGGTCTCCGGCTGCCCCTGTGGGACTGTGGCGTGAGTATATGTATGTATTGAGGAAGGAAGCAAGAGAGGTGTGTCGGGATCGTGGCGAGTGGAGAGCGGTCTCCGGCTGCCCCTGTGGGACTGTGGCGTGAGTATATGTATGTATTGAGGAAGGAAGCAAGAGAGGTGTGTCGGGATCGTGGCGAGTGGAGAGCGGTCTCCGGCTGCCCCTGTGGGACTATGGCGTGAGTATAATTATGTATATATTGAAAAAGGAAGTAAGAGAGGTATACAGTGTCACGTTTCGGATTCTTTACAGTTTCCAAAATCGTAGCATGAGCTGACAATAGTCTAACGATAAAGTCATAAATTGTTATGGAAAGTTTGAATAACAAATTCGTCAGTTGGAACCGTTAATTCGATTAGAGTATATTGTAAAAAAAAAACACAAGAGAAACGATACACGGTTTAAATAAGACGGGATTCAGAATTTCATTTACATACGGATAATCCGATAAAAAATCGTGTAAATATAAAGCCAAAACAGGATGTGTGAAACGGAATTAAACATAAAGGTTCCGTATAGCAAAATCCTATAGAAAATTACAAGTCTGATATTGGAATGAAACAACTATAAACGGACTTAACTTGCGTATTTTAGTTTATTTGCTGATGTTTCGGAGCCTTTACAGATTCCATAATCGTAGCACGACTGAGCTGAGGATTTTTAGCGTTAGAGTATTGGCAGCTCAGTCGTGCTAGGATTATGGAAAGTAGGTTCCGAAATGTCAGCTAATGAAATAAAATACGCAAACTAAATCATAAAATACGCAAGCAAAATATTATCAATTTTATGAAATTCAAAAATCATAATTGCACTAGCGGACCCGACAGACGTTGTCCTATCTAAAAAAAAACATTAAAAATCGGTCCAGCATTGTGAATGTAAACCATCCTCAAATCCCCTGGAATACACACAAAAAATTTTATCAAAATCGGTCCGGCCGTTTAGGAGGAGTTCAATTACTAACACACGTACAGAAGATTTATATATTATAGCTTCTGCCTGCGACTTCGTCCGCGTGGAACTCCTCCTTTTTTGCAGTCGGTTAAAAAGTAGCCTATGTCCTTTCTCAGGCTCCAGACTTTCTTTGTACCAAATTTCATTTAAATCGGTCCAGTAGTTTTACCGTGAAAGCGTAACAGACAGACAGATGTGTGACAAATGGAAGGACAGTGACGTAATAGGCCCTACGGAACCCTAAAAAGTATCAAATTAATTTGATTCTGTCGAGAAACGTATTGGGCTTACTCAATTTATTCAGAATTCGCTTTATAAAAGGCACGTCGGAAAATACATTCGATTGGAAGAATAAATATAATTTTGAATGTCAATTTTATTCCCACAGAGTATTTTGAACTTAATTTTGGGATATTTTCTAATTATATTTTCCAAACAATCAAAATCATTATTATAATAAAATATCGAACAGAAATGTATCCGGATTATGGCGAGTGGAGAGCGGTCTCTGGCTGCCCCTGTGGCCTGTCGGACTGTGGCGTGAGTATATGTATGTATTGAGGAAGGAAGCAAGAGAGGTGTGTCAGGATCGTGGCGAGTGGAGAGCGGTCCCCGGCTGCCCCTGTGGGACTGTGGTGTGAGTATATGTATGTATTGATGAAGGAAGCAAGAGAGGTGTGTCGGGATCGTGGCGAGTGGAGAGCGGTCTCTGGCTGCCCCTGTAGGACTATGGCGTGAGTATATGTATGTATTGAGGAGGGAAGCAAGAGAGGTGTGACGGGATCGTGGCGAGTGGAGAGCGGTCTCTGGCTGCCCCTATGGGACTGTGGTGTGAGTATATGTATGTATTGAGGAAGGAAGAGAGGTGTGTCGGGATCGTGGCGAGTGGAGAGCGGTCTCTGGCTGCCCCTGTGGGACTGTGGCGTGAGTATATGTATGTATTGAGAAAGGAAGCAAGAGAGGTGTGTCAGAATCGTGGCAAGTATAGTACTTTTACGTATTAAAGTCTAGCACGTGTTTAATAAGCTTCAGTAAGCGTCTAATTTGCTGTGTAGAGACTAAAATAACAAGTCCATTATATATGCTAAGTGTTGAGTAATTCCATTAACGGTGTATTACGTTGTGATTGTGTCGGAATCTTCATTTAAATTTAAATTTCATTCCGGGGGAATATTAGCTTGTAGTTATTACAGCCTATTTCTCAACGTCCAAGTTATTTCTAATAAGCTATTTGTAAAATGTCTAGGGGATAGAATATCGTTTTAAGTCGAAAGCGAGGTTTCTGCACGGCAGTGCCGTAGCCAAGTCGAGCAAAAATGAGAGGCACTGCCGTGACATTTTGTTTTCAAAGCAGCTCAGACCATTTTTACCCCTATAGCTTCCTTATGAATAACTAGCTGTCCGCCCCGGCTTCGCACGGATCATCTTGTTTTTATAGCCTATGTCACTCGGGAATAGTGTAGCTTCCCAACAGTGAAATATTTTTTGAGCCTATTCAATACAAACAAACAAATAAACCTTTCCTCTTTATAATATTATTATAGACTATAGTCTATACTGGGAGCCTGAATTTTTAATTATAAAATTCGAGATTGAATACGACTACTACCTTGCAAGGGCGTGCATTCCATATAAGCACAATGGTATAAATGTATGAAGTGCCTACCCTGACGCAGTACATGCGCGACCCTCACTGCACACGCCTGCTACCTTGTAATAAAAGCATAAGTCTAAACACAAGCCAATAAGACTCCCATTACGAGCAAGTGTGTTCTAAAGATTACAGCACCCCTTTATAAATTACTAGCGACCCGCCCCGGCTTCACACGTGCTATAAACCTTCCTCTTGAATCACTCTATCTATTAAAAAAACCGCATCAAAATCCGTTGCGTAGTTTTAAAGATTTAAGCGTACATAGGGATATAGGGACAGAAAAAGCGACTTTGTTTTATACTATGTAGTGAAGTTACCCGAAGGATCATTGGTACGAAACGGGGTAAGTAAAAGGGGTGATACACGGGAGAAGCGGAGATTTAATAAAAATGACCCTTTCGGTTTACACTGCCCACGTTTATAATGAATCGTTTTCGCGCCTGGCTGTCAAATAACCATTATTATAGTTGACCTAGTAAACTTTGTACTGAGGGTCTTTTTTTTAAAAGAAAATCGGCCTGTTGGTCTAGTGGTCAGGGGCCCTGACTACGAAACCGGAGGTTATGTACCATTGCAATAATATGGGAATAGGTTATCAGTATATAGATGGTAAATGTTTTTATTAAAAGGAAATAGACAAAAGTTTATTTAATTCTGTTACAACATAATACATATATATTATTATAATTATTTTTACTCGGAAGCAATGTAAGAATACCAAATAAAGCACCTCATTTTGTTTAACTCCGGTTCGCATAAATCTAGTTTAAGTGGAAAATTAAGAATTTTCGACCTTTCAGTAACAAACTGAAAAGTAGGTAAGGACATACATAATATACTCACGCTGCAGAGACCGCTCTCCACTCGCCACGATCCCGACACACCTCTCTTGCTTCCTTCCTCAATACATACATATACTCACGCCACAGTCCCACAGGGGCAGCCAGAGACCGCTCTCCACTCGCCACGATCCCGACACACCTCTCTTGCTTCCTTCCTCAATACATACATATACTCACGCCACAGTCCCACAGGGGCAGCCGGAGACCGCTCTCCACTCGCCACGATCCCGACACACCTCTCTTGCTTCCTCAATACATACATATACTCACGCCACAGTCCCACAGGGGCAGCCGGAGACCGCTCTCCACTCGCCACGATCCCGACACACCTCTCTTGCTTCCTCAATACATACATATACTCACGCCACAGTCCCACAGGGGCAGCCGGAGACCGCTCTCCACTCGCCACGATCCCAACACACATCTCTTGCTTTCATATATATTAAACTAGCCAATAGTTTACTCTTGATTAATTCGGTCGTAGTAAAACTGGCTCTTGGTTAACGATAAAGTTGATTTAATCCATGAAATTGACAAATTAAGTGTTTATTTGGGACGTTGTTAAATTTATTAGCAAGTTACCAAACCCTTTTAAGTGAGGACGACGTCGTAGAATAATTTATGGTGTTACTTTATTGATTTTTTAATTCTGTGTGTTCGTGTAGTTTTATGCCCTCAACTATTTTTAGGATTCTGTACTTAAAGTACCTTATTATATATTGGAACTAGCGGTCCGCCCCGGCTTTGCATGGATGCCTAAATTTATTCAAAATGTAGCCTATGTCACTCACGAAAGGTGTCTTCCCAATAGTGAAAGAATTTTTCAAATCGATCCAGTCCTTTTGGAGCATATTTAATACAAACAAACAAACAAACCTTTCCTTTTTATTATAATAGTATAGATGAAACAACTGTAATAAACTGTACGCTTAAGTAAGGTCATTAGCGTTAGACTATTGTCAGCTCAGCAACGATTATGGAAACTGTAAAAGTACTTACCGAAACATCAGCCAATTAAATAAAATACGCGATAATTTCTGATGCCTTCGCGGTTGTTACACATTGGAATGAAACAACTATTTTATATATTGTATTGTATTTTTGTATATTGTAGGTATTGTAAATAAATCACTTTAGCGTCAGCTCAGTCGTGCTACGATTATGGAAACTGTAAAGAATCCGAAACGTCAGTAAATAAGATACGCGAGTTAAATCCGTTAATAGTTGTTTCATTGCAATGTAAAATACGCGAGTTAAATCCGTTTATAGTAATTAGTAACAACAATAAACGGATTTAACATTGGCATGAAACATTCAATCTATACCTACTAATATTATAAAGCTGAAGAGTTTGTTTGTTTGTTTGTTTATTTATTTGAACGCGATAATCTCAGGAACTACTGATTCGAATTCAAAAGTTCTTTTTTTGTTGGATAGACCATTTATCGAGGAAGGCTTTAGGCTATATAACATCGCGCTGCGACCAATAGGAGCGAAGAAACAGTGGAAAATGTGTAAAAAACGGGGAAAATATGAAGCCTTATGAAGAATTACTATTCCACGGGGACGAAGTCGCAGGCACAGCTAGTGTGTAATAACCGCGTGGCCATCAGAAATATTTTAATGTTCATATTTTGAGGTCCAGCTGTCATGTACCACCAATGAGAGGCAAGCTACTGGCCTGTGATTAGTGGTACATGACAGCTGGACTTCATTCTACACTAGCGCATCTAGCGGATTTCTGACACGCGGTAGCCCTCATTACGTACTGAGACTCCGCTGTCCATCCGTCTTTCACCAGGCTGTATTTTATGAACCAATTTAGGCAGTTGAAATTTTCACAGACGATTAATTTCTGTTGATGTTATAACAACAATATTGAAAAAGCCATTAATCAACCATTTAAGTGGAACTTCCATACAACAGACATGATTCTTTTGCCGATTTTTTTCGACCTTTGATACCTGCTATCTGTATAACCCCACTTTCAGCTTAACGAGTATCCATTTCATTCTACGTGTATTGTATTGTACCCAATCTTAAAATTCATCTTTGCTAAAATCAAATAAGTTGGGTGTGATTTGGATACAGTCACTCTATACTCTATAATTATACTAGCGCCCCGCCCCGGCTTCACACGCGTGCTATATAAACCTTCCTCTTAAGTCACTCTATCTATTAAAAAAAACCGCATTAAAATCTGTTGCGTAGTTTTAAAGATTTAAGCGTACATAGGGATATAGGGACAGAAAAGGTGACTTTGTTTTATACTATGTAGTAGTGACCAAAACACCTTTCCCACAAGTATAGTCAATACACTAGCGTTATAATCAACACAATCCCTACTAATATTATAAATGCGAAAGTAACTCTGTCTGTCTGTCTGTTACGCTTTCACGCTAAAACTACTGGACCGATTTAATTAAAATTTGGTACAAATGAGGTCTGAAGCTTGAGAAAGAACATAGGCTACTTTTTAACCGACTGCAAAAAAGAAGGAATTCCACGCGGACGAAGTCGCGGGCAGAAGCTAGTATTATATAAAATTTCAACCACATGTGAAAACCTGAGCTTGCTTAAAAACCTTAAAACTGAGGCTTGCGTTGTTAGCAAGAACTCTTAGAGAGGGCAAGGTCAAACCAGCGACCTCGGTGAAACTAGGTCAGCATAGCTCGAAGCAGGTATGTAACATATAAGATATAGCTTTGAGATATTTTCTTATATTAGCACTCATAAGAAAGGTGACTATATAAATGACTCTATTTGACTGTGAAGGGGGGACTGTGGCGTGAGTATATGTATGTAATGAGGAAGGAAGCAAGAGAGGTGTGTCGGGATCGTGGCGAGTGGAGAGCGGTCTCCGGCTGCCCCTGTGGGACTGTGGCGTGAATATATGTATGTATTAAGGAAGCAAGAGAGGTGTGTAGGGATCGTGGCGAGTGGAGAGCGGTCTCCGGCTGCCCCTGTGGGACTGTGGCGTGAGTATATGTATGTATTGAGGAAGCAAGAGAGGTGTGTCGAGATTGTGGCGAGTGGAGAGCGGTCTCTGGCTGCCCCTGTGGGACTGTGGCGTGAGTATATGTATGTATTGAGGAAGCAAGAGAGGTGTGTCGGGATCGTGGCGAGTGGAGAGCGGTCTCTGGCTGCCCCTGTGGGACTGTGGCGTGAGTATATGTATGTATTGAGGAAGCAAGAGAGGTGTGTCGAGATTGTGGCGAGTGGAGAGCGGTCTCTGGCTGCCCCTGTGGGACTGTAGCGTGAGTATATGTATGTATTGAGGAAGCAAGAGAGGTGTGTCGGGATCGTGGCGAGTGGAAAGCGGTCTCTGGCTGCCCCTGTGGGACTGTAGCGTGAGTATATGTATGTATTGAAGAAGGAAGCAAGAGAGGTGTGTCAGGATCGTGGCGAGTGGAGAGCGGTCTCTGGCTGCCCCTGTGGGACTGTGGCGTGAGTATATTATTATGTATGTATTGAGGAAGGAAGCAAAAGAGGTGTCTTGCTTCGCACTTAATATGGATTATAATATCAAGAGATTTATTTGTTTTATTATTACAGGGAATCCTAAAAACTTGGCCAATTATTTTAATTTGCAATGAAATACAAATACTGAGATGTCAGCCGCAAAGGACTTAAAAGGAAAGAAGGACTTGAAAGAAAAAGTAATAAAAAAATGCCAAGAGTAAGAGACTTCTTACTTTATATTCAAACAAGTTGTTTGGCCCGGCTTCGCCCGGATCCCTTTTTTTAAAGCCTACCTATGTCACTCGGGGAAAAGTGTAGCTTCCTAACAGTGAAAGAATTTTACAAATTGGTCCAGTTGTTTTGGAGCCTATTTAATACAAACAAACAAACCTTTCCTCTTTATAATATTAGTATAGAAGTACCTCCTATGTTTGTTGTAACTATGTATGCCAATAAACATTTCTTTTTCTTATTTTTAAATATGAATGTAAGTTGCAATGGAAGAACTATTAACGGATTTAACTTGCGTATTTTTTATTTTATTTTATTTGCTCAAACAAAACGTCAGTAAATAAAATAAAATACGCCAGTTAAATCCGTTAATAGTTATTTCATTCCAATGTTTAATAACCGCGAAGGCATCAGAAATTATTATGAATGTAAGTATTAGGAAAATCGTTTTACAGTGAAGTGGCTACAAACAGTTGATCTTAGTTTAATAAAACATTATTTCATAGCTTTTTGTACAATTACTTGGTGATTAATATTATACTGGGTATTATCTGCACAGAAAACAAAAGAAGAAAAATGTATTTAAGTAATACTTTTATAATAATTTCTGATGCCTTCGCGGTTATTATACATTAGAATGAAACAACTGTGGACTGATTGACGATTATGGAATCTGTAATGAATCCAAAACTTCAGCAAATAAAATAAAATAAAAATATGCGAGTTAAATCAGTTAATAGTTGCTTCTTTATATTTTTTAAATGGTATCCCTTACAGTTTTAATCAGAAGATAAATCTATACTAATATTATTAAGCTGAAAAGTTTGTTTGTTTGTTTGTTTGTTTGAACGCGCTAATCTCAAGAACTACTGGTTCGAATTCAATTTTTTTTTTGTTGGATAGACCATTTATCGAGGAAGGCTTTAGGCTATATAACATCACGCTGCGACCAATAGGAGCGAAGAAACAGTGGAAAATGTGTAAAAAACGGGGAAAATATGAAGCCTTATGAAGAAGTGACAGAAGATCTTTGACGAATCAATCGGACGGGCAGGACGACGTCTGCCGGGGCCGCTAGTAATATATATTTTTTATTCAATTCTACATTCGAATATTCACATCTTATTAAGGGGATAAAATAGGGGAAAAAAGCACAACAAACCTACTCTCAACCCTAAACAGAGAGTTCGTATAAATACTTTCTTTAACATCATACTTGTGACTTAAACTCAATATAAAAAGTAATTTTATATAACAAATGCGCCAATCAGAAAACCCCGTATCTGCCCGAGATTAATTCAAACTCATTAAGCGGTTGAAGGATTCATTTCTTGCGATATTATAATTACATTTCCCGTGATAAACTCTGTTATAAAATGGAAATATGTTAACTCGCCACGGGACTGTGGCGTGAGTATATGTATGTATTGAGGAAGGAAGCAAGAGAGGTGTGTCGGGATCGTGGCGAGTGGAGAGCGGTCTCTGGCTGCCCTTGTGGGACTGTGGCGTGAGTATATGTATGTATTGAGGAAGGAAGCAAGAGAGGTGTGTCGGGATCGTGGCGAGTGGAGAGCGGTCTCTGGCTGCCCCTGTGGGACTGTGGCGTGAGTATATGCATGTATTGAGGAAGGAAGCAAGAGAGGTGTGTCGGGATCGTGGCGAGCGGAGAGCGGTCTCTGGCTGCCTCTGTGGGACTGTGGCGTGAGTATATGTATGTATTGAGGAAGGAAGCAAGAGAGGTGTGTCGGGATCGTGGCGAGTGGAGAGCGGTCTCCGGCTGCCCCTGTGGGACTGTGGCGTGAGTATATGTATGTATTAAGAAGGAAGCAAGAGAGGTGTGTCGGGATCGTGGCGAGTGGAGAGCGGTCTCCGGCTGCCCCTGTGGGACTGTGGCGTGAGTATATGTATGTATTGAGGAAGGAAGCAAGAGAGGTGTGTCGGGATCGTGGCGAGTGGAGAGCGGTCTCCGGCTGCCCCTGTGGGACTGTGGCTTTAATCTAATATTCTACAAAATGCGACAGTAAACAGACATACCTGTTTTATTTCATCACAGGAGGTAATTTAATTATCTCTCTCGTTTATTTGTTAGAAAATGATTTGGGTAAATTGGCAAAATCGTCGTTTACAAAAATAATTTGATTCAATCTGTTTGTTTTGTTTGCATTTGCAATTACGAATCAGGGGCAAATAATTTGAATGCAATGAAGCGAGTTTTGTTCAAATCGAGTTTAATAATTAATTAATATGAATGATTACATTTGTTGATGGGTACGTTTTATAATGTACTAGTTAGTTCACTTTAGCGTTAGACTATGGCGGCAGAGAGAAACGAATGGAAAAGACTAGAGGAGGCCTTTGCCGAGTGGCACACAGACCAGCAAATCAATAAAATAAAAATACGCGAGTTAAATCCGTTAATAGTTGTTTCATTCCAATGTGTAATAACCGCGAAGGCATCAGAAATTATTATGTACTAGTTGTATTTTTTAAAACCTGTTGGGGAGTGAATTTCAATAGGAAACGAAATACTTATTTAGTGTATATTATTATTAATTCTGTTAAAGAATGTTAACGCAAAATTTGAAATAAAGTGGAGCAAGTTATTACGTTTTTTCATTCAAACTTTGCACCCCTTTTTGACCCTTTAGGATGGGAGCATTTCGGAAAATGCCTTGTTATCTATACTAATATTATAAAGCTGAAGAGTTTGTTTGTTTGTTTGAACGCGCTAATCTCAGGAACTACTGGTTCGAATTCAAAAATCCTTTTTTTGTTGGATAGACCATTTATCGAGGAAGGCTTTAGGCTATATAACATAACGCTGCGACCAATAGGAGCGAAGAAACAGTGGAAAATGTGTAAAAAACGGGGAAAATATGAAGCCTTATGAAGAAGTGACAGAAGACTTTGACAGATCTTTGACGAAACAATCGGACGGGCAGGACGACGTCTGCCGGGGCCGCTAGTCTATAATAAATTGTGAAGTTTCATCAAAATCCATTCAGTAGTTTATGCGTGAATACTAACAAACATCCACCAACTTTCGCGTTTATAATATTAGTAAGGAGTTTCAAATATATGAAACTGTAATATAAGCTATGTTTTCATATGTTTATATATATTGAAGTATATAATGAGGACCCAAAAGTTATTTGTTTCGAAGTTGAATAAATAAGCCGCGAAATTAAGTATTTTGTTGCCTCCGGCCTCGCTCGTGTTCAGATCGTTTGATTTGTTTCAAAAACAACATAATCAAAAAGCAGAGTTAGTTTAGTAATGTTTTTGTATAAAATCCATATTTACATGCATATATTTCTATACTAATCTACACTAATAATATAGAGGAAAGATTTGTTTGTTTTGATTGAATAGGCTCATAAACAACTAGACCGATTAAAATAATTCTTTCACTGTTTGAAAGCTCCACTATTCCCGAGTGACACAGGCTATAAAAAACGGGCGAAGCCGGGGCGGGCCGCTAGTCAAATATAAAACTATACTTCCACTCATACTAATTTGATGCGTAACCATTGGCTAGTTTTTTTGTTTCGAACTGAATACTGAAGCGCAGTTGGTCAGCTAATGGGCCTTTACTGCAAAACCGGACGGGTGGCGAGCCTCCTGAGAGGCTTTCAAGCCTTTAGGTTAGGTTTTTAGCCCTGACCAACCCAAGGGCCCTCCGGAGTGAGGGGCATTGGCTAGTGACCTATAAGTAACTTGTAAGTAAATATAAGAAAGGTATAGTGTAAATAATATTCTACATTCCTTAGGGACGGTCCCTTCACGCTGACAGAGAATTGGGTATATGAATTGACGTGACATATTGGACACAGTATAGATATAGTACTCAGTAAAAATATTTAATAATGGCTGCCGCCCCGGCTTCGCACGGATCCCTTTTTTATAGCCTACTAGCTTCTGCCCGCGTCTTCGTCCGCGTGGAACTCCTCCTTTTTTGCAGTCGGTTAAAAAGTAGCCTATGTCCTTTCTCAGGCTCCAGACTTTCTTTGTACCAAATTTCATTTAAATCGGTACAGTAGTTTTAGCGTGAAAGCGTAACAGACAGACAGACAGACAGAGTTACTTTCGCATTTATAATATTAGTAAGGATGTCTCTCGGGAGTAGTGTTGCTTCCCAGACAGTGAAAGAAAGAAACAAACAAACCTTTTCTCCTTATAATATTAGTATAGATAAATATAGAATATGAAGTAAGATGGAGGGAGAAAGGGGGGAGATTGTGTTTAGAAAAATTAGTACCCGCAAAATATTGTAGCTTAGTAAAATTACCCGAGGAACTATTATAATCCCTACTAATATTAGAAATGCGAAAGTAACTCTGTCTGTCTGTCTGTCTGTTACGCTTTCATGCTAAAACTACTGGACCGATTTAAATGAAATTTGGTACAACGAAAGTCTGGAGCCTGAGATAGAACATAGGCTACTTTTTAACCGGCTGCAAAAAAGGACGAGTTCCACGCGGACGAAGTCGCGGGCAGAAGCTAGTTATAATATATTTAATAAAATCCTATAATATCAAAAACTAATTCCATTCTGGGTATTCCTAATATTGAAACTTTCGGGTATAAGAAACCTTTATTACATAAGAAGCTTTCAGAAAAATTGAAAAGGTTTCTTACAACTGTTCACGTCATCGTTTTCTTCTTTTCATATTACAAAGACATTTGATGGGATAAACTGTATATTATATGTCATTTACTAAGCTCTTTTTTAAATAATAGTCCCACAGGGGCAGCCAGAGACCGCTCTCCACTCGCCACGATCCCGACACACCTCTCTTGCTTCCTTCCTCAATACATACATATACTCACGCCACAGTCCCACAGGGGCAGCCAGAGACCGCTCTCCACTCGCCACGATCCCGACACACCTCTCTTGCTTCCTTCTTCAATACATACACGACATATACTCACGCCACAGTCTCACAGGGGCAGCCAGAGACCGCTCTCCACTCGCCACGATCCCGACACACCTCTCTTGCTTCCTTTCTCAATACATACATATACTCACACAGTCCCACAGGGACAGCCAGAGACCGCTCTCCACTCGCCACGATCCCGACACACCTCTCTTGCGTCCTTATGTTACAGTAGTTTTATTCAAACTTAATTATTCTCAGTAATGTGACGGCGACCCTTGTCAAGTGACAAGCTTGACTTTTCTCCCTTGGCGCTTGAGATAACGGACTTTGCCAAAATGAATAAATTAAAGGGACCTTCGTAAGAATCTTTTGAGAAATGGTCAGTAATTCTTTGGCAAAATTTATGTTAATTTCTGATGCCTTCGCGGTTATTACACACTAGCTGTTCGCCCCGGCTTCGCACGGATCATCTTTTTTTTACAGTCTATGTCACTCGCAGGCGCGTGCAGTGAGCGTCGCGCATGTACTACGTCAGGGTAGGCACTCCATACATTTATACCATTGTGCCTATATGGAATACACGCCCTTGGTCACTCGGGAGTAGTGTAGCTTCCCAACAGTGCTGCAGTGAAAGAATTTTTGAAATCGGTTTAGCCTTTCTGGAGCCTATTTATTCCAAACAAACCTTTCCTCTCTATAATATTAGTATGTACATGTATCTAAGAATTAAGTGAAAACCTATTATAATAATTCTGTTTCAACTAAGCAAATAAAGTAGATACGCGAGTTAAATCCCTACTAATATTATAAATGCGTAAGTAACTCTGTCTGTCTGTCTGTCTGTCTGTCTGTTACGCTTTCACGCTAAAACTACTGGACCGATTTAAATGAAATTTGGCACAAAGAAAGTCTGCAGCCTGAGAGAGGACATAGGCTACATTTTAACCGACTGCAAAAAAGGAGTAATTCCACGCGGACGAAGTCGTGGGCAGAAGCTAGTCCGTTATAACTGTTTCATTCCAGTAATCACGAAGTGAAATTATTAATGCTGATTGTTTTTGGGGATAAAAAAAACTGTAAAAAGCAACCTTTTTAATAATTTAACACTTGACATGTGTCACTCAGCGAGAAACGCGGCTGCTTGTAAAAGGTGACCCAGATTCACACTCCTTTGGAAACCTCATTTATTTTAGCAAAATGGGAATTTCTTACTAAATAATTATAGCCTTCGCTGTTATTACACATTGGAATGAAACAACTATAACGGATTGGAATGAAATAACTTTAAACGGATTTAACTCGCGTATTTTATTTTATTGGCTGACATTTTGCCTTTACAGATTCCATAATCGTAGCACGACTGAGCTGACAATAATTTTCATTTAAAGTTGTTTCATTCCAATGTATAATAACCGCGAAGGCATCAGAAATTATTAACTATAGGTACCTAACGTATTTAACGCAAGTTTTATTTTGGCTGAAATTTTGAAAACTATACATTTCTCATAGTCGTAGCATAGCTGACGATAGTTTAACGATAAAGTCACTTTAGTTATATTTGTTTTATTTTTAAAAACAAGTGCGAGTCGGAATATCGTACTATTTCCGTACCATTATCTAAGGATATATAAGGACTAAAAAACTATATATCTATTGTATTTTATACTCTTTTTTAGTATTTTATACATCATCTGTGAAAACTATCAAATTCATGAGATACTAGCTTCTGCCCGCGACTTCGTCCGCGTGGAACTCCTCCTTTTTCGCAGTCGGTTAAAAAGTAGCCTTTGTCCTTTCTCAGGCTCCAGACTATCTTTGTACCAAATTTCATTTAAATCGGTCCAGTAGTTTTAGCGTGAAAGCGTAACAGACAGACAGACAGACAGACAGTTACTTTCGCATTTATAATATTAGTAGGGATAATAAAATACAGCCTGGTGACAGACAGACACAACAGTCTTTTCACCCTTTAGGCACGGAACCCTATTTTATAACGCACAGCTGTTAAAGAGACCAGTAATTTATATTCCAAAAATACATTGTTACTTTTAAGGTAAAAAACATTCTTAAATCGTATACTATTGTTAGTCACGCACAAAGGTTTCGTAATCCCTACTAATATTATAAATGCGAAAGTAACTCTGTCTGTCTGTTGCGCTTTCACGCTAAAACTACTGGACCGATTTAAATAAAATTTGGTTTTCTTTGTATCAAGCCTTTGTCTAAAGCCCGAGAAATGACATAGGCTACTTTTTAACCGACTGCACAAAAGGATCCACGCGGACGAAGTCGCGGGCAGAAGCTAGTAAATTATAAAAGAGGAACTTTACATAAAACACGAAATTAAATGGAGGGTAATTATTAACTGTCAAAGTCAGTTATTGATTAAACATTTTACACCTGTTATTAACGATCCTACAATTGTCAAGGGCCTGTCGCATAACTTAAATTCATGAATCTAGCCTTAATTATGCACCAATCACAGGCTAGTAGCTTGTCTCTCATCACAGGCCACCTTGTCTCTCATCACAGGCCAGTAGCTTGTCTCTCATCAAAGGCCAGCGTGTCTCTCATCACAGGACAGTAGCTTGTCGCTCATCACAGGCCAGTAGCTTGTCTTCCATCAAAGGCCAGTGTGTCTCTCATCAAAGGCCAGCGTGTCTCTCATCACAGGACAGTAGCTTGTCGCTCATCTCAGGCCAGTAGCTTGTCTCTGACCACAGGCCAGTAGCTTGTCTCTGATCACAGGCCAGTAGCTTGTCTCTGACCACAGGTCAGTAGCTTGTCTCCCATCACAGGCTAGTAGCTTGTCTCTCATCACAGGCCAGTAGCTTGTCTCTCATCACAGGCCATCAGCTTATCTCCCATCACAGGCTAGTAGCTTGTCTCTCATCACAGGCCAGTAGCTTGTCTCTCATCACAGGCCAGTCATTTGTCTCATGACCCACTAATGGGGTAAAACGGAAATGCTTATTGTGCGCAGAGGAAGTCGCGGGTATGCGATAAAAAATAAACAACCCAAAGTACTAATTCAATTGAGTCACAATCAATAGATTGTAATCTAACAACTCTTTTACGGAGTTAATTCAGTAATAGACCTTTTTTATGATTGGTTCGCTTTGTCTTTGAATATCCATTACGATATATAACTTCTAAATCGGTTAAGCTATCAAAAGCAAATAATCCATGAAACTTAATAACAACTCTCACCAAAGCTTTTAGGGCGTATTAATAAATCAAGTTATCGATACATTTTATATTTCGTGGAAAGAATTTTGACATGAGTGATCGATAACTAAGTTACAAACGAAGCGTGTGAAGGGACAAAGTGTGTCGGGATCGTGGCGAGTGGGGAGCGGTCTCTGGCTGCCCCTGTGGGACTGTGGCGTGAGTATATGTATGTATTGAGGAAGGAAGCAAGAGAGGTGTGTCGGGATCGTGGCGAGTGGAGAGCGGTCTCTGGCTGCCCCTGTGGGACTGTGGCGTGAGTATATGTATGTATTGAGGAAGCAAGAGAGGTGTGTCGGGATCGTGGCGAGTGGGGAGCGGTCTCTGGCTGCCCCTGTGGGACTGTGGCGTGAGTATATGTATGTGTTGAGGAAGGAAGCAAGAGAGGTGTGTCGGGATCGTGGCGAGTGGAGAGCGGTCTCCGGCTCCCCCTGTGGGACTGTGGCGTGAGAATATGTATGTATTAAGGAAGGAAGCAAGAGAGGTGTGTCGGGATCGTGGCGAGTGGAGAGCGGTCTCCGGCTGCCCCTGTGGGTCTGTGGCGTGAGTATATGTATGTATTGAGGAAGGAAGCAAGAGAGGTGTGTCGGGATCGTGGCGAGTGGAGAGCGGTCTCTGGCTGCCCCTGTGGGACTGTGGCGTGAGTATATGTATGTATTGAGGAAGGAAGCAAGAGAGGTGTGTCGGGATCGTGGCGAGTGGAGAGCGGTCTCTGGCTGCCTCTGTGGGACTGTGGCGTGAGTATATGTATGTATTGAGGAAGGAAGCAAGAGAGGTTTGTCGGGATCGTGGCGAGTGGAGAGCGGTCTCTGGCTGCCCCTGTGGGACTGTGGCGTGAGTATATGTATGTATTGAGGAAGGAAGCAAGAGAGGTGTGTCGGGATCGTGGCGAGTGGAGAGCGGTCTCTGGCGGCCCCTGTGGGACTGTGACATGAGTAGTATGTATTGAGGAAGGAAGCAAGAGAGGTGTGTCGGGATCGTGGCGAGTGGAGAGCGGTCTCCGGCTGCCCCTGTGGGACTGTGGCGTGAGTATATGTATGTATTGAGGAAGGAAGCAAGAGAGGTGTGTCGGGATCGTGGCGAGTGGAGAGCGGTCTCTGGCTGCCCCTGTGGGACTGTGGCGTGAGTATATGTATGTATTGAGGAAGGAAGCAAGAGAGGTGTGTCGGGATCGTGGCGAGTGGAGAGCGGTCTCTGTCTGCCCCTGAACTGTGGCGTGAGCAAGGCAAAATGGCGGCCGGAATACCTAGTATTTATGTTGAGTTAAACCTCAACTGAGACCTAGGTCTTGTCTAAGTTGACTAAACACTAACAAGCTGGACCGCCCCGGGCAATGTCCCAAAACTTTCGCAAATGATTTAATTGCATAACAATAGTTGAAACTGTTGGGAGCAGGTGTTTAGTTTGCTTAGTTTGGGACTAACGATGTCGTTGACAGACTATTCGGAGTTTCGTTTGGTGGACTTGCTATTTTCTATTTTGCAAATGAATAAAATATGTATTAATGTCAAAGGATTTAACTCGCGTATTTTATGATATTGGCTCACGTTTCGGATTCTTTACAGATTCCATGATCGTAGTACTTCTGAGTTGACAATAGTGTTATGCTGAAGTCACTTTAGTTATTAAACTACTGAACCGATTTTATCAAACATAGCTAAGAACATTTCCGTCATATTTACCTTTCAAACGAAAATATTCATGCGTTAGGGAGCTATGATGCCACTGACACACACACACACACACACACACAGACAGACAGACAGACAGACAGACACGTCAAACTTATAACGCCCTGTAATTATTTCGTCAGGGTTTAAAAATACGCGGGTTAAATCAGTCAATAATAGTTGTTTCATTCCAATCACTTAAGTCAAAAAACACTTTTATACTCAAATACTCAATTTGACGGCCTGTTGGTCTAGTGGTCAGAGCCCCTGACTACGAAGCCGGAGGTTGCGGGTTCGAATCCCGCTAGGGGCAGATGTCAATGTGATGAGCACTGGCATCTGTACCTGAGTCTTGGATGTCTTATATGTATTTATGTATATTTATCCGTTGTCCAGTACCCATAACACAAGCTTTGCTTAAAATGGGACTAGACAATTGGTGTGAATTGTCCAAAGATATTTATTTATAAATCTGTGCTAAAAAGCTAAACAGCTTAATGGTCTAGCCATATTTCCGTGATTAAATACTAAAACGTCCGGCGCGGTCCGGCCTGTTCCGGATTCCGGAAACGGTCCGGCTAACGAGGGGAATTTTTAATGACCACATGTAGCTGTTTCATTATAACTTTGTTTCGTAATGGCTAGTTTTACGGCGATGTGGTAAAATGACTAATTGGGCGATTGTAGTATTTTGAAAACGCTGTTTTGTGTTATAGTTTAGTTAGTAAGTAGTCTGGTCGAGTTAGTTAGTTCTGTGAGAAAAATCTATTGTTGAAGTGTCTAGATGACACTATAATCCCTACTAATATTATGATTTTTTAAAAAAAAATAAAACCGCCTTCAAAAAAACTAAAAAAAAAATAAGTAAAAGAAAATGAAAAGCAGAAACAAAAAGTAACAAAAAGTGATTTAAAAAAAAAACTAAAAAGATAAAAATAATCAGTTATCCGATTTACTATCTAATAAATTTAAATATATTCTTACAAGTTGCTAAACTTGTAAGCTCTAGCTTACACGAAATTAACTAGACTTACTTAATACCCAATCCTAAATTAAACTCTAATTTAATATTAATTCGACACGAGATACGATTTTAACACCTAACAAAAAAACAATTTCTTAAATTTTAATCACCTCTTGAAGTCGGTGCCAAATGATTAATGTCAACAGAACTTACAACGTTGTACCATAGAGGGCATTCCGCGAAACTTTAGTAATGTTTATGGCGTCTAAGCAAAAGCGATGTACCTATTTGTACCGCGCGATACTAATTTGAATCAAAACTCATTTGTTTTTTTTTTATTTTACTAAGAAGTGTAAATATGTATTAACTATTTGGCTAAGTGTAAATGAGATTTGGCACCGACTTCAAGAGGTGATTAAAATTTAAGAAATTGTTTATTTGTTAGGTGTTAAAATCGTATCTCGTGTCGAATTAATATTAAATTAGAGTTTAATTTAGGATTGGGTATTAAGTAAGTCTAGTTAATTTCGTGTAAGCTAGAGCTTACAAGTTTAGCAACTTGTAAGAATATATTTAAATTTATTAGATAGTAAATCGGATAACTGATTATTTTTATCTTTTTAGTTTTTTTTTTAAATCACTTTTTGTTACTTTTTGTTTCTGCTTTTCATTTTCTTTTACTTATTTTTTTTTTAGTTTTTTTGAAGGCGGTTTTATTTTTTTTTAAAAAATCAGTTTTTATTTCAAGCTTTTTAGTGTGACGTAATTATAAGGTAGATATCTACATCATGGGGAGGCCTTCTTTACATGCATCACGAATGAGAAAACGTCGGTCACAGGAGTTAAACCATGATAAAAATGAGCGCTTACTTCATCATCAGTTGGGTTTGCTTAAGTTACAAAAGTCTAATGTCAACTATTCATCACCTGTTACATAATATCGTTTTTCCCGAAGCTGGGACGTCGGTGGTTGAGGAGTTCTCCTAGTACCTACTTCATCATCAGCTGGATTTGCCTAAGTTACAAAAGTCCAATGTCAACAGTTCGTTACCTGTTACATAATATCGTTTTTCCCGACGCTGGGACGTCAATGGTTGAGGAGTTCCCCTAGTACTTCATCATCAGTCAGTTCCATATCACAAAAACTAATAGTACTTCATCATCAGCTGGATTTGCCTAAGTTACAAAAGTCAAATGTCAACAGTTCGTCACCTGTTACATAATATCGTTTTTCCCGACGCTGGGACGTCAATGGTTGAGGAGTTCTCCTAGTACTTCATCATCAGTCAGTTCCATGTCACCAAATGGTGATTTTCATGTGCAAATGACTGAGTAACTATGAAAATTACCAAAATTGCAACTACCGTGCCTACAATGTTTGAAGAGTTCCCTCGATTTCTCCAGGATACCATCATCAGATCCTAACTTGGTGACAATGGGACCACCTGTGAAGTATACCCTTTCGAATAAAAAAAAAATTTTGGAAAACGGTCCAGCCGTCTTCGAGTAATTCGTGAACATACATAAAAAAAAAAAAAAAAACATCCCGACGAATTGATAACCTCCTCCTTTTTTGAAGTCGGTTAATAAATGCGAAAGTAACTCTGTCTGTTACGCTTTCACGCTAAAACTACTGGACGGGTTTTAATGAAATTTGGTACAAAGAAAGTCTGGAGCCTGGGAAAGAACATAGGCTACTTTTTAACCGACTGCAAAAAAGGAGGAGTTCTACGTGAACGAAGTCGCGGGCAGAAGCTAGTTTTAAATAAAATAAAAATGCGCTTGCATGCTTGCATGCTTAAATCCGTTAATAGTTGTTTCATTCCAATGTGTAATAACCGCGAAGGCATCAGAAATTATTACTGGTTCGAATTCAAAAATTCTTTTTTTGTTGGATAGACCATTTATCGAGGAAGGCTTTAGGCTATATAACATCACGCTGCGACCAATAGAAGCGAAGAAACAGTGGAGAATGTGGAAAAAACTGGGAAAATATGAAGCCTTATGAAGAATTACTATTCCACGGGGACGAAGTCGCGGGCACAGCTAGTTAATGTTATAATTAAGAATACCCTACTCAGTTGAAAGTTAATTTAGAATGACCCATGTCTCGTACAAAAATATTTCTAAAAAGCGGTCAAGTGAGTGACGGACTTGCGCAAAAAGTACTTAATCTATTCTAATATTATAAAGAGGAAAGGTTTGTTTGTTTGTATTGAATAGGCTCCTAAACTACTGGACCGATTTAAAAAAATCATTCACTGTTGGGAAGCTACACTATTCCCGAGTGACATAGGCTATAAAACAGGGATCCGGGCGAAGCCGGGGCGGACAGCTACTAGTAAATAAAGTTAAAAAGGATATAATAGAGCCTCCAAGCTCCACCGGAAGTAAGCCTCACTTCCGGTCTGTACTATAAATCAATATCCGGTGGAACTTCCTGTAATATTACTTGAAAGCGAATATTATAGAAATACCTCTATTTCATCAATGCGACAATTGTCGGTGACAGGTGACAATTATGTTTGCTTTGATTACAGAAAGTCGTTTCTTATGTATTTAAACCCCCTAAAATATTTATTACTAGCTTCTGCCCGCGACTTCGTCCGCGTGGAACTCCTTTTTAGCAGTCGGTTAAAAAGTAACCTATGTTCTTTCTCGGGCTCCAGACTTTCTTTGTACCAAATTTCATTTAAATCGGTCCAGCAGTTTTAGCCTGAAAGCGTAACAGACAGACAGAGTTACTTTCGCATTTATAATATTATTGGTAGGGAATTTGCTAGCGATTCATAAACTTTACAGTTTCTATATTCGTAGCCGACTGAGCTGTCAATTTTCTAACACTAAAGTGACTTTAGCAAATGAAATAAAATACGCGAGTTAAATCCGTTAATAGTTGTTTCATTCCAATGTGTAATAACCGCGAAGGCATCAGAAATTATTAAAATACTCGAGTGAAACCGTTTACAGTGGTTTCATTCCAATTAATATTAAATGACAATGATACATTATATTTTTTGTCTTAAATCTATATTTTCCGTCCTCCGGCCAGAAAGCGCCAACTTTCTGGCCGCTGCGCTAATTGAAATTTCCGCTTTCTGGCTTCGTCGAACAGAAAAATAGTATACTGACCTCGGCCAGTAAAATAAAAAAGCCTCAGATCACATTTTTGTCAACCTCGGCCTCGCCTCGGACGACAATTACATGTGATCTGAGACATTTTTTATTTTACCGGCCTCGGTGCGTAATGTACTATTATATTATACTAATATAATAAAGAGGAAAGGTTTGTTTGTTTGTATTGAATAGGTTCTGAAACAACTGGACCGATTTGTAAAATTCTTTCACTGTCGGGAAGCTACACTATTCCCGAGTGACATAGGCTATAAAAAAGGGATCCGGGCGAAGCCGGGACGGAAAGCTAGTACTCTCAGACGCCTAAAGGCTACTGGGAGAGATCCCTTAAAAAGATAAGTTCGCCTTTGTACATTTGCTAGCTATACTAGCTGTCCGCCCCGGCTTCGCACGAAACAACTTTTTTTTATAGTTTATGTCACTCGGGAATAGTGTAGCTTTCCAACAGTGAAAGAATTTTTGAAATCAGTCCAGTTTTGGAGCCTATTCAATACAAACAAACCCTTCCTCTTATTATACTGGTATAGATACCATTTTGAAATTACACCCCTAGCTTTTCCTATCGAGTGGAATAAAAGTTTTTCATTCATTTTGAAAAACAATCGGCAGTATTCAAAAGAGAAAAAACTAGGTTTATCAAAGGTCTAGATATGACCTATTGTTTTACTAGCCTTTTGTTCTCCAGGTCTATGAAAACTAATTAAAATTTTAATATGGAAATTTAATCAATTATCAGTAGTAATGAAGTGATTTTTGTACTGTTATCCTAATTTATAGGTACTAATATTATAAAGAGGAAAGGTTTGTTTGTTTAGATTGAACAGGCTCAAAAACTACTGGACCAATTTTAAAAATTCTTTCACCATTCGAAAGCTACATTAGAATATTTTGAAAAAAAAATAGGGATCCATGCGAAGCCGGGATGAGCCGCTAGTTGTTAATGTTGCTAAATCCCTACTAATATTATAAATGCGAAAGTAACTCTGTCTGTCTGTCTGTCTGTCTGTTACGATTTCACGCTAAAACTACCGGACCGATTTAAATGAAATTAGGTACAAAGAAAGTCTGAAGCCTGAGAAAGGACATAGGCTACTTTTTAACCGACTGCAAAAAAGGAGTTCCACGCGGACGAAGTCGCGGGCAGAAGCTAGTTGTAATATAATATGTTGGTTATTAACACACTTAAATTCAATATTAATGATTAAGAATCTATACTAATATTATAAAGCTGAAGAGTTTGTTTGTTTGTTTGTTTGAACGCGCTAATCTCAGGAACTACTGGTTCGAATTGAAAAATCTTTTTTGTTGGATAGACCATTTATCGAGGAAGGCTTTAGGCTATATAACATCACGCTGCGACCAATAGGAGCGAAGAAACAGTGGAAAATGTGTAAAAAAACGGGGAAAATAACTATTCCACGCGGACGAAGTCGCGGGCACAGCTAGTCTATACTAATATTATAAAGAGGAAAGCTTTGTTTGGTTGTAATGAATAGGCTCTAAAACGACTGGACGATTTGAAAAATCTTTCACTGTTAGGAAGCTACACTATTCGTGAGTGACATAGGCTGTACTAAATTTCGAAAAAAAAAATAGGTATCCATGCGAAGCCGGGATGAGCCGCTAGTCGTTAATTTTGCTAAATTGTAATATAATACGTTGGTTATTAACACACTTTAATTCAATATTAATGATTAAGAATCTATACTAATATTATAAAGCTGAAGAGTTTGTTTGTTTGTTTGTTTCGACGCGCTAATCTCAGGAACTACTGGTTCGAATTCAAAAAATTTTTTTTTGTTGGATAGACCATTTATCGAGGAAGGCTTTAGGCTATATAACATCACGCTGCGACCAATAGGAGCGAATAAACAGTGGAAAATCACAGCTAGTTGTTTATGATAATACAATGAAGAGGAAAACTTTGTTTGTTTGTATTGAATAGGCTCCATAACGGCTGAACCGATTTGAAAAATTCTTTCACTGTTGGGAAGCTACACTATTCCCGAGTGACATATGCTATAAAAGGGATCCAGGCGAACCCGGGGCGGACAGCTAGTTGTAATATAATATTATGTTGATTATTATCTCACTTAAGAAATTCAATATTAATAATTAAGAATTATATTTATTCATATAATATTGTTTATTGGAATAAAACAACTTTAAACGGATTTAACTCGCGTATTTTATTTTGTCGTTTTGAAACCTTTACAGTTCCCATAATCGTAGCACTAAGCTGACAATAGTCTAACGCTAAAGTATTCATTCATATTTCATTCCATCCTACTACTATTATAAAGGCGAAAGTTTGTATGTATGGATGTATGGATGTATGGATGTTTGTTACTCTTTTACGTAAAAACTACTGAATGGATTTGAATGAAACTTTACCACAATATAGCTTATACATCAGAATAACATATAGGCTATATTTTATAACGATATAGTGTAAAATACTAATCATACGCAGACGAAGTCGCGGGCAGAAGCTAGTGTAACATAAACGCGGAGGCATCAGAAATTATTTTCTTATTTCATTACCAACATAATCTACTTCCATTATTAATATCAAGCCGCCATATTTAATCGCTGAGCTTACTTCCGGTAAGCTGGCTGTAAGCACTTCCGGTTAGAAATAACTGGGCGGAAATCGGGTATTTTTTTTTCATTATATAAATATCTTATTCATTGGAATAAAACAACTATAGCGGTTTAATTTGGTGTATTTTATTTTAGCTGAAGTTTCGAAAACTTTACAGTTCCTATATTCATATATAAGCTGAAGATAGTTTAACACTAAAATAAGACTGTCGTCAACTCAGCCGTGCTACGAATATGGGAATTGTGAAGTTTTCGAAACGTCAGCCAATAATAAGTAGTACATTACGCACCGAGGCCAGTAAAATAAAAAATGTCTCAGATCACATGTAATTGTCGTCCGAGGCGAAGCCGAGGTTGACAAAAATGTGATCTGAGGCTTTTTTTATTTTACTTGCCGAGGTCAGTATACTATTTTTCTGTTCGACGAAGCCAGAAAGCGGCAACTTCATTTAGCGCAGCGGCCAGAAAGTTGGTGCTTTCTGGCCGGAGGACAGAAAAATAAAATAAATTAAATCCGTTAATAGTTGTTTCATTCGAATGTGTAATAACCGCGAAGGCATCAGAAATTATTATATTTTCTTATGTTAATATATATTTTGACTTACCACTTATATTCATTTCTGGAATCCTGAAACAAAAAAATATATTTTACTTATATATCTTATCATTATCACTACATAGTATAAAACAAAGTCGCTTTTTCTGTCCCTATATCCCTATTCCCTATGTACGCTTAAAACTTTAAAACTACGAAACGGATTTTGATGCGGTTTTTTTAATAGATAGAGTGATTCAAGAGGAAGATTTATAGCCATGTGAAGCCGGGGCGGGGCGCTAGTTATATAATAATATGAAAATGAATCCCCTGATAGCACGACTGAGCTGACATTTTCGCCAAAACAAAAACAAAAGGTATGTGCTACGATTATGGAAACTGTAAAGAGTCCGAAACGTCAGCTTATAAAATAAAATACGCGAGTTAAATCCGTTATAGTTGTTTCATTCCAATGTGTAATAACCGCGAAGGCATCAGAAATTATTAAAAAAACTTTTTTGTTTATTTGCCATAGTAAAACAAATTTTGTTGAAAAACCAACTTCCCTACTATATAAAAGTGAACCTTTGTGACAGATAGATAACGAAATCCTAATTAGGGTCCCATTGTCACCCTTTGTGTACGGAACCGTGTTAAGTCTGGGGTCCAAGTGAAATAGGGTGTAAGCGACATACGGTCTTATTCAAAATGGCATAAGCGTCATACTGTATGTACAGGACTTATGTCCTTTTTAGTAGAACCGTGTGACAGTTACACCCTTTGTAATTGGGACCACGCAATTGTAGATGTCATTTGTGTAAAAATAAAATTTAAGGGATGATTTAGCAAAAAAAAGTTATTTAAAAAAAAAATTTGTATACTTATCCTAATACTTACTAATAATATAAATGCGAAAGTAGCTCTGTCTAGCTTTCACGCTAAAACTACTGAACCGATTTAAATAAAATTTGATACAAAGATAGTCTAGAGTCTGAGAAACGACATAGGCTATTTTTAATTGCGATAAAAGGGTTGAAAAGGGTTAATAGAGGGGATGAAATGTAAGAAATTCCACGCGGACAGAGACGCGGGCAAAAGCTAGTAATGATATAAATAAGGAAAGGTAAAAAACTTTTTTAAAACACTTTTATTATTTTAGAATGTACATGTCATTCTCTTTCTTATGCAAATTGAGTTGTAAGATTTCACCCGCACATACTTAAATACTTATAATTTAAATTGTTCTTTCATTCCAATGTGTAATAACCGCGAAGGCATCAGAAATTACTAAATTTGCTTTTAAAAGTCGGCTAAATACCTAATTTTCTGTCCTCCGGCCAGAAAGCGCCAATTTTCTGGCCGCTGCGCTAAATGAAATTGCCGCTTTCTGGCTTCGTCGAACAGAAAAAAAAAATAGTATACTGACCTCAGCCAGTAAAATAAAAAGCCTCAGATCACATTTTTGTCAACCTCGGCCTCGCCTCGGACGACAATTACATGTGATCTGAGACATTTTTTATTTTACTGGCCTCGGTGCGTAATCCTTACTAATATTATAAATGCGAAAGTAACACTGTCTGTCTGTCTGTCTGTCTGTTACGCTTTCACGCTCAAACTACTGGACCGATTTAAATGAAATTTGGTACAAAGAAAGTCTGGAGCCTGAGAAAGAACATAGGCTACTTTTTAACCGACTGCAAAAAAGGAGGAGTTCCACGCGGACGAAGTCGCGGGCAGAAGCTAGTATACTATATATTCCAAACAAGAAACTTTACGATGTTTTCTTTGAAAATAGGATACAAAGGATTTTATTATTTACGACCTGTTTCATGGGTTCATAAATAACTTTGCTTTATTTATCGACTAGCTTCTGCCCGCGACTTCGTCCGCGTGGAACTCCTTTTTCGCAGTCGGTTAAAAAGTAGCCTATGACCTTTCTTAGGCTCCAAGCTTTCTTTTTACCAAATTTCATTTAAATCGGTGCAGTAGTTTTAGCGTGAAAGCGTAACAGACAGACAGAGTTACTTTCGCATTTATATTAGTAGGGATGTATTGCTTTGACAATTACTAGATAGTTGTGTCAATCCTTTGACAAAATGTCGGACAGACTGTGACATTTCCAATTACTATGCAAATCAGGACAACCAGACCTTTGTTATATATATATATATATAAAATACTAGACTAGCTTTTGCCTGCAATTTTGTCTACATAGAAACAATTAAACTAAAAGTACCTATATTTGAAATATGCGCAAAATGAAACATAAATATTGTCATAATAATTTCTGACGCCTTCGCGGTTATTATAGATTACATTGGAATGAAACAACTATTAACGGATTTAACTCGCGTATTTTATTTGGTGACGTTTTGGATTCTTCAGTTTCCATAATCGTAGCACGACAATGAAAAACCACACGAGTTAAATCCGTTTATAGTTGTTTCATTCCAATGTGTAATAACCGCGAAGGCATCAGAAATTATTACAATACGCGAGTTACATCTGTTTATAGTTATTTCATTCCAACGTCTACTTTGGGTTTTAACATAAACTAACGTCCCGCCCCGGCTTCACATGGCTATAAACCTTCCTCTTGAATCACTCTATCTGTTAAAAAAACCGCATCAAAATCCGTTGCGTAGTTTTAAAGATTTAAGCGTACATAGGGATATAGGGACAGAAAAAGCGACTTTTTTAACCCCCGACGCAAAAACGACGGGGTGTTTTAAGTTTGACGTGTCTGTGTGTGTGTGTGTGTGTGTGTGTGTGTGTCTGTCTGTGGCATCATAGCTCCCAAACGCATGAACCGATTTTGATTCTGTTTTTTTTGTTTAAAAGGTGAATATGTCGGGAGTATTCTTAGCTATGTTTGATGTAAATCGGACCAGTAGTTTAATAAAGAGAGGGGGGTGAAAGAGGGGATGGAAAAATAAATGTCCAATCAAAAATGACCGAGTGGGGTATCAAATGAAAGAGGATCACGTGTACATTACAAAATTAAAATTATAATGAAAATCGGTAAGCCGTTCAAAAAATATAGGGACTGAAAGTGTGGAAATGGTTAACCAAATGACTACAAATACCTATAACCGAGTGAGGTATCAAATGAAAGAGGACCACACGTACATCACAGAATTCCATGTAAAATGGAAATTGGTTAAAAAAATAATAAGTTACAATACAATATCAAGGTTGCAATTTGAAATACGAGCGACCCACCCCGGCTTCACGCGGCTATAAACCTTCCTCTTGAATCACTCTATCTATTAAAAAAACCGCTCAAAATCCGTTGCGTAGTTTTAAAGATTTCAGCGTACATAGGGATATAGGGACAGAAAAAGCGACTTTGTTTTATACTATGTAGTGATGTTATTCCTAGGGGGCTAGACAAGTGCCCAACGTTCAACGTTAACGTTAAACGTTAGCACCAAAATGTATAGGATTTGACATCCGCGAACGTTTGTGACGTACGTGTCGTTCGCGGATGTCAAATCCCATACATTTTGGTCCTAACGTTTAACGTTAACGCTGAACGTTGGGCACTTGTCTAGGGCCCCTAGTATTTAATTGGGTTACGACCTCTTACATAATTAATTTGAAATCGATCGACTAAGTAATGACTAAATAGAGAAAACTACGTTTTAATAAATAGCTGTTGAAACTACGCTTGAAAAAAAAATCATTGTTATTATTAATAAACAAGATGTCCGCCCCGGCTTCGCACAGATCACCTCTTTTTATAGCCTACTAGCTTCTGCCCGCGACTTCGTCCGCGTGGAACTCCTCCTTTTTTGCAGTCGGTTAAAAAGTAGCCTATGTCCTTTCCTAGTCTCCAGACTTTCTTTGTACCAAATTTCATTTAAATCGGTCCAGTAGTTTTAGCGTGAAAGCGTAACAGACAGACAGACAGACAGACAGAGTAAGGATGAATAGAGAAAACTAGGTTTTAATAAATAGCTGTTGTAACTACGCTTGAAAAAAAAAATGTTAATCACTACATAGTATACTAGCGGTCCGCCCCGGCTCCGCACGGATCCATATTTTTTTCAAAATATTCTTTAGCCTATGTTACTCTGGGTGAACGTAGCTTCCCAACAGTGAAAGAATTATTGAAATCGGTCCAGTAGTTTTTGAGCCTATTCATTACAAATATACATACATACAAAAATAGGTACAAATCTTTCCTCTTTATAATTTTAGTGTAGATGTATAAAACAAAGTCGCTTTTTCTGTCCCTATATCCCTGTACGCTTAAATCTTTAAAACTACGCAACGGATTTTGATGCGGTTTTTTAATAGATAGAGTGATTCAAGAGGAAGGTTTATAGCACCCGTGCGAAGCCGTGGCGGGTCGCTAGTATTAATATTTATGAATTCTTATAGAATTCTAATTTTCTTCTTTATTAATATAGCCTATGTCACTCACGAATCCTTACTAATATTATAAATGCGAAAGTAACTCTGTCTGTCTGTTACGCTTTCACGCTAAAACTACAGAACCGATTAAAATGAAATTTGGTACAAAGAAAGTCTGGAGCCTGAGGAAGGACATAGGCTACTTTTTAACCAAACGCAAAAAAGGAGTTCCACGCGGATGAAGTCGCGGGCAGATGCTAGTAAATAAATAAATCAATCAAAAGTTTTCTTTTTAAATTTAATTGACTTTCTTACATCTCCTGGTTTTACCTTATTGTATAAAGACAGCAAAGTGTACCTTACCTTAGTGTATACATATTGCTGCCTCGGGAGTCGTTTGTACGTGCTTACTCAAAAAGGGTTCCCCAGATACCTGTAAAGGTTTTTACACGTCTACCGCAGACCCCTTTAAAGTAAAGTGCACATAAATATAGGTTAGTCGCTGAGTGGAAGTTTTCATAATACTGATTCCTTCGCGGTTATTACACACTAGCTTCTGTCCGCGACTTCGTCCGCGTGTAACTCCTTTTTTGCAGTCGGTTAAAAAGTAGCCTATGTCCTTTCTCAGGCTCCAGACTTTCTTTGTACCAAATTTCATTTAAATCGGTCCAGTAGTTTTAGCGTGAAAGCGTAACAGACAGACAGACAGACAGACAGAGTTACTTTCGCATTTATAATATTAGTTAGGATTAGTAAGAAATTAAAAAAAAGAAACGGCAAACTTAATGAGGTACATTTTTACAATACATAATTATGTATTGGAACGAAACAACTATTAACGGATTTAACTCGCGTATTTTATTTTATTGACTGACTATTCGGAGCGTTTACAGATTCCATAATCGTTGCACGACTGAGCTGACAATAGTCTATAATCTACACTAATATTATAAAGCTGAAGAGCTTGTTTGTTTGAACGCGCTAATCTCAGGAACTACTGGTTCGAATTCAAAAAATCTTTTTTGTTGGATAGACCATTTATAGAGGAAGGCTTTAGGCTATATAACATCACGCTGCGACCAATAGGAGCGAAGAAACAGTGAAAAATGTGTAAAAAACGGGGAAAATAACTATACCACGCGGACGAAGCTAGTAGTTAATAATTTCTGATGCCTTAGCGGTTATTACACATTGGAATGAAACAACTATAACGGATTTAACTCTATCTTTAGCATAAGACTATTGTCAGCTCAGTCGTGCTACGATTATGGAATCTGTAAAGGCTCCAAACGTCAGCCAATAAAATAAAATACGCGAGTTAAATCCATTATAATTGTTTCATTCCAATGTGTAATAACCGCGTACTCAAATTGAGTACTAGGTTATTTTTATTGATATCTATGGGATATATATATATATATATATATATAATATTTGTATATATTTATGATAATAATATTTATTTTAAATATTAAAAATTTTTTATTTATTACAAATTATTTTATTACATTTTCTACCTTTTAAGTTGTACACATATTTTTGTCTTACCTACGATATACTCTTCCTATTCTCTCAATCGCCCAAAGGTTAACTGGAAGAGATCCCTTAAAGGGATAAGTTCGCCTTTGTACATTTATTGTGTTTTCGTTTATGTATTATTTTGTTTTGTTGTTGTACAATAAAGAGTTTACATACATACATTTATAAAAACGTCATTTCCTTCTCCTGTCTAGGTTTAAAAGCAACATGCTACGGTTCAATGCCCTCTTTATAGCACTAGCGACCCGCCCCGGCTTCACACGGGTGCTATAAACCTTCCTCTTGAATCACTCTATCTGGTAAAGAAGACCGCTTTTAAATCCGTTGCGTAGTTTTAAAGATTTAAGCGTACATAGGCATATAGGGACAGAAAAAGCGACTTTGTTTTGTACTATGTTATAATAAAGAGGAAATGTTTTTTGGATTGAATAGGCTCCAAAATGACTGGACCGATTTGAAAAATTCTTTCAGTGTTGGGAAGATACACTATTCCCGAGTGAAATAGGTTATAAAAAAAAGATGATCCGTGCGAAGCCGTAGCGGACCTAGTATATAATATTTACGTAAGCTTTGCGCTATTTCTGTTGGCAGTACAAAATAATTGAGTTTACTAAACGACGTTCCCACAACCTAGGCTACCTATCTAGCTTTGACTAACATCCTGTACCGACTAGCAATTAACTAACTTTTAGAACTAAATACACTCTCATAATATAGTTAAAGAGTATATGTATGTATTGAGGAAGGAAGCAAGAGAGGTGTGTCGGGATCGTGGCGAGTGGAGAGCGGTCTCTGGCTGCCCCTGTGGGACTGTGGCGTGAGTATATGTATGTATTGAGGAAGGAAGCAAGAGAGGTGTGTCGGGATCGTGGCGAGTGGAGAGCGGTCTCCGGCTGCCCCTGTGGGACTGTGGCGTGAGTATATGTATGTATTGAGGAAGGAAGCAAGAGAGCTGTGTCGGGATCGTGGCGAGTGGAGAGCGGTCTCTGGCTGCCCCTGTGGGACTGTGGCGTGAGTATATGTATGTATTGAGGAACGAAGCAAGAGAGGTGTGTCGGGATCGTGGCGAGTGGAGAGCGGTCTCTGGCTGCCCCTGTGGGACTGTGTGAGTATATGTATGTATTGAGGAAGGAAGCAAGAGAGGTGTGTCGGGATCGTGGCGAGTGGAGAGCAGTCTCTGGCTGCCCCTGTGGGACTGTGTGAGTATATGTATGGTTTGAGGAAGGAAGCGAGAGAGGTGTGTCGGGATCGTGGCGAGTGGAGAGCGGTCTCTGGCTGTACCTGTGTAATGTGTATAAATAATTAGTTACCATTGTTTTAATGAAGTTTTTGGATGATAATAATTAAAAAATACATTTTTAGATTTTTTTGTAAACTTTGACAGGTTGGAATTGTTTTTGCGAACTGTACTTTCTTAATTGCATTTTCCGAAGCGAGGTACAGTCGGCCACAAAGAAGCGACATCAGCAAAGCGTTTTAAGAGTTAAACCAACATAAACCAAAATATGTCCTCTACTGAGATATCTTATTTTTCCTCTGGTTAAAAGCCGATCGCTGAGCACAGCGAAAAGCGGACGTTGGCCTTTTTCTATTTGTCTCTGTCGCACGCGCGTAGTAATAGTGCTCTCACGCTCGCACAGAACAAGTTCAAGGTTACTGTGCGAGCGTGATGGCACTATAACTACGCGCGTGCGACAGAGACAAATATAAAAAGGGCAACGTCCGTTTTTAGCTGTGCTCCGCGACCGTTCTTTAGTAAGAACACAAGTGGCGACTACGGACTGGAAGACGCAGTGCCTTAAAATATTTTAATTGGGGACAAAATAACTTGTAGAGAAAGGTAGTATTTTAAAAATGTTGTAATTTAGATATAAGGTAGTTTGTATAACTGTAATCACTTTAGCGTTAGACTATTGTCAGCTCAGTGCTACGATTATGGAAACTGTAAAGAATCCGAAACGTAAGCAAATAAAATAAAATGCGCGAATTAAATCCGTTAATAGTTTTATTCCAAAATAAGTTGAGTCTTCCGTGATTGCAAATCCCTACTAATATTATAAATGCGAAAGTAACTCTGTCTGTCTGTTACGCTTTCACGCTAAAACTACAGGACGATTTGAAATTTGGTACAAAGAAAGTCTGGAGCCTGAGAAAGGAAAAAGGCTACTTTTTAACCGACTGCGTAAAAGGAGTTCCACGCGGACGAAGTCGCGGGCAGAAGCTATATATAAATATTTCAAATTTCTAAACAGCTGTGTGATAGCGTGGTGTTATCAGACAGACAAACTGTCTAAAATTATAGACTTTGCCTTTAATTTGATATAGATAATCTTATCAAATCAAATCAATACAATATCAAGGTTGAAATATGAAATACTAGCGACCCGCCCCGGCTTCACACGGGTATAAACCTTCCTTTTGAATCACTCTATTTATAAAAAAACCGCATCAAAATCCGTTGCGTGGTTTTAAAGATTTAAGCGTACATAGGGATATAGGGACAGAAAAAGCGACTTTGTTTTATACTATGTAGTGATAAGTATGCAAATTGCATCTTAAAGAACTATTCTCTAGAAAATATTCCAACACACGTTATCTATACTAATATAATAAAGAGGAAAGGTTTTGTTTGTTTGTGTTGAATAGGCTCCAAAATGGCTGGATCGATTCCAAAAATTCTTTCACTGTTGGGAAGCTACACTATTCCCGAGTGACATAGGCTATAAAAAAAGGAAGCGATCCTGTTTATTCTTTTGTATGTGCAAATAGAGAGTTGTTTATGGGTCGTTTATTTCTAGGATATAAAATGAGACAAGCAATAAAAGAACTAGGTCGTGGAGTTAAGTTATAAATCTTTAGACTTTAAGTTAACTTCAGTATTTTATTTTATTTGATCACGTTTTGCAAGCTTTACAGTTCCCATGTTCGTGAGCGACTTAGCTGACGATAGTCCAAAAGTACCATTTATAAAGTTTTCGATAGGTCAGCCAATAAAATAAAATACGCGAGTTAAATCCGTTATAGTTTAATTCCAATGTGTAATAACCGCGAAGGCATCAGAAATTATTTAAGTCATATTATAGTAGTTTCACTAGAATTGCGACCGTGAACTGGAAGACGCAGCGTAAGTAAGAGACGAAGTATGACCGAAACAAAGTAACTTAGACGAAACTTACTCGAGACTTACTCGGCACTTACTTGGGACTTATTGGGAATTTACTTGAAACTAACCTTTAAAGCGACTATCCTGCGGCGTTTCTTCTCAGTTGATGGTCTTTCCGAAGCGCTAGTAACGCCCCCTATTAGGTTTTAATTGTACTGTATAATAGTAAAAAAAATTTTGCATGAAATGTGACTTTAGTATTTCATAATTCAGAATAGGGTAGTTTTTCAAAATTTGTAATTAAATATAAGGTAGTTTGCATAACTGTATATATCACTAGCGTTAGACTATTGTCAGCTCAGTCGTGCTACTATTATGGAAACTGTAAAGAATCCGAAACGTCAGCAAATAAAATAAAATAAAAATACGCGAGTTAAATCCGTTAATAGTTGTTTCATTCCAATGTGTAATAACCGCGAAGGCATCAGAAATTATTAACCTTTAACTTTAACGGGACTTACTCGGGACTTAAACGGGACTTGCTGGGACTTAGGTCCTCGGGACTTAGGTACTAGGAAGTTAGGTACTCGGGACGTAGGTACCCAGCGAGCTATAATAAACTGTCAAGTCGACATCTTGTCGACATAATATTGAGAAAGTTGTCGACAAGAAGGTTTTTCGTGTCGATATTATTCCGTTGTTGACATAAGAGACGACATCGACATGTCAAGATTTCTCGTTGTCGACAACCTTACCGATTTTTGCCAGAACAGCGAGAATAAGACGACATCGACATGACAAGATGTCGACTCGACAATTCATCATAGGCTCGCTGGACTTCAGTACTCAGGCCTTACTCAGGACTTACTCGGGCCTTACTCAGGACTTACTCGGGCCTTATTCGGGACTTACTTGGAAGTAAAAGCTCCTTATTTCACAAGAAACCTTTAGTATCTTATAAGGCTTCTTCTAATGAGAAAAGCCTGCGAGAAGCTTGTGTACAGCTTTTACACAGCCTTACACAAAACAGATGCATTATAAAGTATTATCTATACTAATATAATAAAGAGGAAAGGTTCGTTTGTTTGGATTGAATAGGCAAAAGATACACTATAGGAATGAAACAACTTTACGGTTTAACTCGCATATTTTTATTTTATTTTATTAGCTGACGTTTCGGATTCTTTACAGTTTCCATAATCGTAGCACGACTGAGCTGACAATAGTCTAACGCTAAAGTGATTTATACAGTTATGCAAACTACCTTATATTTAATTACAAATTTTGAAAAACTACCCTATTCTGAATTATTGTCGTGCTACGATTATGGAATCTGTAAAGTCCGAAACGTCAGTCAATAAAAATAAAATACTTACGCGAGTTAAATCCGTCTAGTTGTTTCATTCCAATGTGTAATAACCGCGAAGTGTATCAAATTAAATTTATTTATTTCTCAAAATTCAATATAATAAAATTATTATATAAAAATAGCTTCTCTTTTTCTCTATATAAAATAAAAAAAAACCTGATACCTTCGCGGTTATTACTCATTGGAATGAAACAACTATAACAGATTTAACTCGCGTATTTTTATTTTTTGTGTTTATTTCGAAAACTTTAGAGTTCTCTTTACATATCCACTTTAATTAAAGTTATTATACATTATGCCTTTCTTTGTACCGAATTTCATTTAAATCGGTGCAGTAGTTTTAGCGTGAAAGCGTAACAGACAGACAGACAGACAGAGTTACTTTCGCATTTATAATATTATTAGGGATATTAGGGATTAGGGATTAAGTTCTTTCCGAAGCGTTATTTTGTATTGAAATAGCTGTTTTTCTTTTATAGAACTTCTTTATAACAAGTTTACTACGTGTTTGGGTTACAAGTAGCATTTCATTATTATATAAAAAAACATATTTTCTTAGTATTAAATCCGTACTAATATTATAAATGCGAAAGTAACTCTGTCTGTCTGTCTGTCTGTCTGTTACGCTTTCACGCTAAAAGTACTGGACCGAATTAAATGAAATTTGGTACAAAGAAAGTCTGGAGCCTGAGAAAGGACATAGGCTACTTTTTAACCGACTGCAAAAAGGAGGAGTTCCACGCGGACGAAGTCGCGGGCAGAAGCTAGTAGTAAATATTAGCTGTTATGCTTTTTAATTTAAAATTTATTAAACTCGTACAAAATGATCAAAATTCGAAATCAGGTTTAAGGGGGTGAAAGGGGTTGAAGTTTGTGATTTTTTTTATAAAATTTTAATCTCAGTAAATACATACACACTAGCGGTTCGTCCCGGCTTCGCACGGATCCCTATTTTTTTTCAAAATATTCTATAGCCTATGTTACTTAAGGTGAACGTAGCTTCCCAACAGTGAAAGAATTTTTGAAATCGATCCAGTTGTTTTAGAGCCTATTTAATCCAAACAAACAAACAAACAAACCTTTCTGATATTATGTTGAGATAAAACAAATACGTGTCGAATATTTTTTCTTAAATAGGATTTTTTCTTTACCCAGTCATTACGAATTCTACGCAAGCGAAGACACGGAAAGAGGCTAGTAGGTATGTCCATAAATTTGTAAGAAAAATAATGATGAAAAAAGTTAAAAAAAGTTATGTTTGTTAAAATTATGTTGAAAAACAGAAAACAGAATAACTTTTGTTTATACAAAAAAATCTTACTTTTACGAAGGTACATAAACTCGTTTATATTAAAACTAGATTTCTAACTAAGCAAAGCTTCGACTATGGGTACTAGACAACGGATAAACATACATAAATACAAGACATCCGAGACTCAGGTACCAGATGCCAGTGCTCACACTGACTGCCTCTAGCAGGATTCGAACCCGCATAAATGGTCTATCCAACAAAAAAAGATTTTTTGTATTCGAACCAGTAGTTCCTGAGATTAGCGCGTTCAAACAAACAAACTCTTCAGCTTTATAATATTAGTATAGATAAGGTACTAATAAGTCGCGCGCAGAATTCTAAAATATACCTGTCAATATCTGTCAAATGTCATTTAGGCCTATAGCTATTCAACCACACAATTTTGTCCAAATCTAGTTGTTTTCTTACTATATATTGTCAGCTTGCTACGATTATGGAATCTGTAAATCCGAAACGTCAGCCAATAAAATAAACGTGAGTTAAATCCGTCTAGTTTTTTCATTCCTACAAGTTAACTACCAATAAAGTACTTACTTAATGTTACCTAATTTCATTCCTTAGGGAGGAAAAATGAGGTGTAAATGTCTACTTATACAGGAAAAGAGGCACGAAACTAAGCAACAGGCAAAAGGTCCTTTTAGGGTTCCGTACCTAACCGGAACCCTATTACTGTGACTATGTCCATCTGTCTGTTTGTCTATACTAATATTATAAAGAGGAAAGATATGTACCTATTTTTGTATGTTTGTAATGAATAGGCTCAAAAACTACTGGACCGATTTTGATAATTCTTTCACTGTTGGGAAGCTACACTATTCCCGACATAGGCTATAAAACGGGATTCGTGCGAAGCCGGGGCGGACAGCTAGTAAGCTATAAATTGCAAATATATACTCTATTTTTTTTATTTATTTAGTACTAGCTTCTGCCCGCGACTTCGTCCGCGTGGAACTCCTTTTTTGCAGTCGGTTAAAAAGTAGCTTATGATCTTCCTTAGGCTCCAGACCTTCTTTGTATCAAATTTCATTTAAATCCGTCTAGTAGTTTTAGCGTGAAAGCGTAACAGACAGACAGACAGAGTTACTTTCGCATTTATAATATTATATTAGTAGGGATTCAATTTTGTACCTAATAAATATGTATTTTGAAAATGATACGTCATTGAGTTTCTTGCTATTTTGGAAACGGTGGTATCGTCTAAAATAATTTTAATACCTACATAGAATTTTTCAAATTATTTTAAAAACATAAAACCAATTTTATATAATCCAAATAGCTAATTTAGATTAATTAACAGATAAGCCACAAAAAACATGGGTCTACGACTTTAGCGTTAGACTATTGTCAGCTCAGTCGTGCTACGATTATGGAAACTGTAAAGAATCCGAAACGTCAGCTAACAAAAATAAATACGCGAGTTAAATCCGTTAATAGTTGTTTCATTCCAATGTGTAATAACCGCGAAGGCATCAGAAATTATTATACTATACCCAACTTAATATTTAGGTCATACTATTAAAATAAACATTAGTATTCAAATATATTTAACTAGCGGTTCGCCCCGGCTTCGCACGGATCCCTAATTTTTTTCAAAAATTTTTATAGCCTATGTTACTCCCAACAGTGAAAGAATTATTAAAATCCAGTAATTTTTGAGCCTATTCATTACAAACATACAAAAATAGGTACAAATCTTTCCTCTTTATAATATTAGTTTAGATAACCTAACCTAATTTAGGTACTCATTTAATCTAGACTTCTATATTCACCTAGATTTAATAAAACAAATACTTCAAAAAGATTATTACAAAAAGAATCCCATACTAAAATACAGAGCCTACGTTTCAATCGATGGAAATATCAAAAATAAACAACATTTCCAATCGTCTTTAAACCTAAACAAAAACACAAATCTAGACAAAAAATACATGAAAATCTAGACCAAAAACTCACCTTAAACACTATAGTTATTACACAGCACAAATTATAACTAAACACTGTTTAATAATGTTTTTTTTATATTGAGAAAAAACGACGTGCGCTCTACTCGGCGGTTGGGATGTGACTGACTAAGAACACGAGAGTAGGGGGTACCTTTTATACATATAGGGTAGCTTGGGTAACATAAACTTTATATGTTACTAGGGGTGTTCATATATATATCAAGCGGGCTACGATACGTATAAACAGACATACAGACTTTGATGATACTTTAGAATATATTGGAATGAAACAACTATTAACGGATTTAACTCGCGTATTTTTATTTTTAGTACATTACGCACCGAGGCCAGTAAAATAAAAAATGTCTCAGATCACATGTAATTGTCGTCCGAGGCGAGGCCGAGGTTGATAAAAATGTGATCTGAGGCTTTTTTATTTTACTGGCCGAGGTCAGTATACTATTTTTCTGTTCGACGAAGCCAGAAAGCGGCAATTTCATTTAGCGCAGCGGCCAGAAAGTTGGCGCTTTCTGGCCTGAGGACTGAAATTTTATTTGTTGGTATAAAAATACGCGTGTATCCTTAATAGTTGTTTCATTCCAATGTGTAATAACCGCGAAGGCATCAGAAATTATTTAGAATATATTATAAGACTATTAAAGTAGTAGAGTAGTACATTTATAAAACGAGTTAATTTAATAATTTTACGACTTTAACATAAGACAGTTGTGCTACGATTATGGAATCTATAAAATACTTATTTTGCATTTAGCATTTGAAATACAAAACTCGAAACTTATTGATATTTTTATCAATTATCATAACTATATTTTGTATTCACAAAATTTTATGAAAATCGGTCCAGTCGTTTCGGAGAACACAAACACTATGACACGAATAATTTATCCTTAATACTTACTAATATTATAAAAGTGTTTTTTTTTAATAATGTATGGATGTATGTCTCTTTTACGCAAAAACGACTAAACGGATTTTGATGAAACTTAAAAATAATATAGCTTACACATCAGAATAATAGGCTATATTTTATAACGATATTGTGTTGTACTTATCATTCGCAGACGAAGTCGCGTGCAGAAATTAGTATAATATTATACACAGCTACGAGTTCGTAGCTTTGCTACGTCGTAGAGCCGCTACGGCGTAGCAAGAAAACTTATTATTTGAAAACATAACAGCCAAATTAAATTATAAAAAAATCTAGTAAATAAAGTTGGAATGAAACAACTATAACGGATTTAACTCGCGTAATTTTGTTTTATTTGATGACGTTTTCGTAATTTCGTATTAATCACTTTAGCGTTAGACTATTGTCAGCTCAGTCGTGCTACGATTATGGAATCTGTAAATAATCCGAAACTAAATAAAATAAAAAGACGCGAGTTAAATCCGTTAATAGTTGTTTCATTCCAATGTGTAATAACCGCGAAGGCATCAGAAATTATTACTAATTAATTAATTTAGAGTCTCTTTTAAGTATCTATGATAATTTTATTCACGTACTTATATAAAACAAGCTGTCCGCCCCGGCTTCGCACGGATCATCTTTTTCTTATAGCGTATGTCACTCGGGAATAGTGAAGCTTCCAAACAGTGAAAGAATTTTTCAAATGGGTCCAGCCGTTTTGGAGCCTATTCAGTACAAACAAACAAACAAACCTTTCCTCTATATTATATTAAAGTATATACATTAGTAATAGGTATTGATAATATTAAAGTTTTTCCTCAAATAAAGTATTTTATTGTGAAGTTTGAACTGAGATTTTCACACAAGAGAAAGAGACAAGTATATCAAAGGCTTTGTTAGAAAGAGAAGGAATATTCTTTGTAATACGGCGCTTTGAACTTATTGGTTCTAGTTGGTAGGATAAAGAGTAATAAGTATGAAATTAAACTTTTATTATTATTTTTTTTAATTTTGGATAATTTATTTATTACATTATATTCAAAATAATCATTAGAATGTAATAACGTCAGCCAATAAAATAAAATACGCAAGTTAAATCCGTCTATAGTTGTTTCATTCCAATGTGTAATAACCGCGAAGGCATCAGAAATTATTAACAAATAATTCCGCAACCCGCTTCGTCAAATAAAATGTATTAAGTAGGTATATTACATTTATTTTATTTCAATAAAATAATACTTCTTAATAATGCCTCATTCTGCGGTTATTACACATTGGAATGAAACAACTATAAAAGGATTTAACTCACGTATTTTATTTTATTGGCTGACGTTTCGGAGCCTTTACAGATTCCATAATCGTAGCACGACTGAGCTGACAATAGTCTTACGCTAAACGCATATATTCTAACTAGCGGACCCGACAGACGTTGTCCTGTCCCAAAAAAAATCATCAAAATCGGTCCAGCATTGTGAATGTAAACCATCCTCAAACCCCCTGGAATACACACAAAAAATCTCATCAAAAACGGTCCAGCCGTTTAGGAATTCAATGACTAACACACGTACAAAAGATTTATAATTATATATATAAACATATTTGATAACCGCGAAGGCATCAGAAATTAATAATAACATTTACAGATTGAAAAGTCAAATTATATGGTTACTACATTGTAGGGTGTGAAAATTGTATGTAATTCGAAGATATATCGTATTTCAATGGTGTAGATATAGTATATTGTAAACTAGATTATATATGTACCTAATATATATTATACTAGCTGTCCGCCCCGGCTTCGCACGGATCATCTTTTTCTTATAGCCTATGTCACTCGGGAATAGTGTAGCTTTCCAACAGTGAAAGAATTTTTGTCATAGGTCCAGCAGTTCCTGAGATTAGCGCGTTCAAACAAACAAACAAACTCTTCAGCTTTATAATATTAGTATAGACTAGCTGTGCCCGCGACTTCGTCCCCGTGGAATAGTAATTCTTCATAAGGCTTCATATTTTCCCCGTTTTTTACACATTTTCCACTGTTTCTTCGCTCCTATTGGTCGCAGCGTGATGTTATATAGCCTAAAGCCTTCCTCGATAAATGGTCTATCTAACAAAAAACGATTTTTTCCATTCGAACCAGTAGTTCTTGAGATTAGTGCGTTCAAACAAACAAACAAACCTTTCAGCTTTATAATATTAGTATAGATATACATAAAAAAATCTCGTGTCGCGGTGTTTGTTGCCAAACTCCTCCGAAAAGGTTGGATCGATTTTAATGAAATTTTGTGTGTAGATAGGTCTAAGAATCGGTTGACATATATTTTTCATACCCCTAAATGATTTTTTTTGTGGATTTCTATTTTGTTTATTTCTATTTTATTTCTAAGTGTATTTCTATTTTGTTTTTGGTCAAATTGTTTTTGACTTTATTTTTTACTAGCTTCTGCCCGCGACTTCGTCCGCGTGGAACTCCTCCTTTTTTGCAGTCGGTTAAAAAGTAGCCTTAGTCCTTAGTCCTTTCTCAGGCTCCAGACTATCTTTGTACCAAATTTCATTTAAATCGGTTCAGTTGTTTTAGCGTGAAAGCGTAACAGACAGACAGACAGACAGAGTTACTATCGCATTTATAATATTAGTAGGGATGATTCGGCATTAAAAAATAATTACAACAGTAATAAAATAAATCTAGATTTTTAATTATTTCAACATACCAAGTGAGTTTTAATTTTAACAAATAGTATTACGTTTTAATTGTCTTTCAATTAATAATTTTATTTTGAATGAAAATTAAATAAAAGAGGAAAAATACAGAATGTTTTTATTTCCTCCATTGCACTGTAAAAGGAAACACGCGTCTACGCCATTTATTTTCATCTACAACCTGTGTCCCGTTTGATACGTACTTTTTACTATTTAAATAAAAAATATAATAAATTCTGATGCCTTCGCGGTTATTCTACTTTAGCATAAGACTATTGTCAGCTCAGTCGTGCTACGATTATGGAATCTGTAAATGCTCCGAAATGTCAGCCAATAAAATAAAATACGCGAGTTAAATCCGTTAAAGTTGTTTCATTCCAATTATTATCTTCTTTATCCTTACATAGATCTGACTAATCTTTATTTTGGAATGAAACAACTATAAACAGATTTACTTCGCGTAAGTATTTCATTTTACTAGGTGACGTTTTGAAAACTACAGTATCCATAATCGTAGCACGACTGAGCTTACAATAGTCTAACGCTAAAGTGTTTTTATAGTTGGAATTAAAAAACTATCAACTATTGCTGACGTTTCGTATTCTTTACAGTTACTTTAACGTTTACTATTGTCAGCTCAGTCGTGCTACGATTATGGAAACTATAAAGGCTCCGAAACCTCAACTAATAAAATTAAAATCTCGAGTTAATTCCGTTAATAGTTGTATCATTTCAATGTATAATAACCGCAAAGGCATCAGAAATTATTAATATTATCTTATTTCTCCTTGCACCGATTTGAGTAATTTTTATTTTGGAATGAAACAACTATCAACGGATTTTATTTTACTAGATTACTTTTTTTAAACTACAGTTTCCATAATCGTAGCACGACTGAGCTTACGATAGTCTTACGCTACACTGTAGCGTAAGACTATCGTTTATAGTTGTTTCATTCCAATAAATGGCTAAAGTTTTTGCTATAAAACAAAATACGCGAGTTAAATTCGTTAATAGTTGCTTCATTCCAATGTGTAATTACCGCGAAGGCATCAGAAATTTATTAGTGTCTAGATTTCTAAGTAAAAGTAAAGTTAGTTAATAAAAAAATTGCTTTTTGGTTTAAAATACCGCATGCTAGCTAATACTCTTACTAGTTATACTAATCATTTATTTATGTACTTATTTATAACAATAACTTGCGGCGCCGGCAGACGTCGTCCTGCCCGTCCGATTGTTTCGTCAAAGATCTGTCAAAGTCTTCTGTCACTTCTTCATAAGGCTTCATATTTTCCAAGTTTTTTACACATTTTCCACTGTTTCTTCGCTCCTATTGGTCGCAGCGTGATGTTATATAGCCTAAAGCTTTCCTTGAATGGTCTATCCAACAAAAAAAGATTTTTTCAATTTGAACCAGTAGTTCCTGAGATTAGCGCGTTCAAACAAACAAACAAACTCTTCGGCTTTATAATATTAGTATAGATAATATCTAGATTTCTAATTATATTTATTCGATTCCCTTAGGTTTACTACTACTAACTAACTACTAAGTAAGTAATAATTTCTGATGCCTTCGCGGTTATTACACATTGGAATGAAACAACTATTAACGGATTTAACTCGCGTATTTTACTAAGTCAGTAGGTACTGCATCTTAGCGAGTACACTCGCAAGTTCGAACCTCCCTCCACTCACTCGGTTTTTGGGTCAGAGTTCTTTCGTTATTATAACAGGGGTTTTACAAAACTTCACAAAAACCAGTATAAAATAATAATTTCTGATGCCTTCGCGGTTATTACACATTGGAATGAAACAACTAATCAGTTGATAGTTGTTTCATTCCAATCAGTACAAAATAATTCTACAAATATTTAGTTTTACGCACTGAAATAAGGGTTTTGAAATTACTAGTGTATTTGACTATCTTTATCATTAGAATGAAACAACTATAAACGGATTTAAATCGCGTATTTTATTTTATTGGCTGACGCTTAGGGAGCTTCACAGATTCCATAATAGTAGCACGACTGAGCTAACAATAGTCCACTAAAGTGAAAGATAAAGATAGTAATCATTTTTGATGCCTTCGCGGTTATTACACATTGGAATGAAACAACTATTACGGATTTAATTTTATTTTCTGTTTTGAAAACTTTACCGTTTCCATTTTCTTAGGTCGACTGAGCTGATTTTAGTGTAGTGTCTAAACTACCTATTTAATAAACAAAGTAAAATTAAACTAAATACGCAAAAAAGTGTATTATCAAGGATATATAAATATATGGATATTCTGATTGTCCGGAGTTGACTACTCAGTTTGTAAATTTATTTGTGCCAACTGTACCTAGGATCCTCCTTCGACCTAGAAGCCATCCCCTGCTGGCGGTGCCGAGAACACCCACGGTATCTCACAGAAACTGCCCAGCTATAAGAGCACTGCAGCACTTAAATACTCTTCTGTTATCCAAGCCAGAATGTGACGTATTTGCTAGCCGGTGGATGGATCTTTGTCGGGAGTGTATGACTCTTTGTGAGGCGTTGGATGTGAGAGTAACGTCAGTAATTTTGTAATTGGGTAATATAATTATTAACTGCTTGTATTATGAATTTTACAGTGCATTAGTTTAAGGCTGTAATACTGTAAAATTGTTTTTCATAAATAAATAAATAAATAATATCTAACTGTACAGTTAGATATATAGCTGTATAGCTATACTGATAAAAAAGTCAGTTGCTTTATTCAATATTTCAACGACTATTTAATAAACAAACTAAAATAAAACAAAATTCCCTAAAAAAAGTGTATCATATTTATAAATCTGTATCCAGATAGTAAAGTAACTTATTATATTTAGACACCTATTTAATAAACAAACTAAAATTAAACACATTAAGCTAAAAAATCAAGCAGTGTAAAAATGTAAATGGAGCGAATAATTTATCAAAGCGTGCTTACTGGTCGGCGGGCACGCCTCGACTGCCGCTGAAGACGCATCCAGCCCCGTGATTGGTCAACGAAGTGACCACAGACTAATGAGCTTACCGTCGTCGATCGACCATAGACACTTTGATCGTTGTTTCGCTCCGGTGACTTGGCACAAAGGGTTTTTTTTAGCTTATCTGTGTTAGTAACCTAGTTTTTTAATTATGGGAAAATGTTTTGGCTTGTAAAATTGATTATTAATAAGATTTTACTGTATGTTGTAATCTTAAATAATCCTACTACTATTATAAAGGCGAAAGTTTGTAAGTATGGATGTATGGATGTATGGATGTTTGTTACTCTTTCACGTAAAAACTACTGAATGGATTTGAATGAAACTTTACCACAATATAGCTTATACATCAGAATAACATATAGGCTGTATTTTAAAACGATGTTGTGTAAAATACTCATGGTGCGCAGACGAAGTCGCGGGCAGAAGCTAGTCTTAAATAATAAGTTCATGTAGATATTGGAATTAAAACTATTTTTATTTTATTTGGTGAAGTGTTGAAAACTTTGCAGTTTCATATTCGTAATACGACTGAACCAATAAAATAAAATACGCGAGTTGAATCCGTTGATAGTTAATTACCATATATAACTAATTATAACGGATTTAACTCGCGTAAGTATTTTCTTTACTTACGTTGTATCAGACTATATTACAGACTATATTAATAAAATTTAAGAACGTAATAAAAGGAAAAAGAATTCTTGATTCTGTAAAGTTTTCGAAATGTCAGCCAATGCAATAAAATACGCAAATTAAATCCGTCTATAGTTGTTTCATTCCAATGTGTAATAACCGCGAAGGCATCAGAAATTGGAATGAAACAACTATTAACGGATTTAACTCGCGTATTTTTATTTTATTTTATTTGCTGACGTTTCGGATTCTTTACAGTTTCCATAATCGTAGCACGACTGAGCTGACAATAGTCTAACGCTAAAGTGCATCAGAAATTGTTTCATTCCAATACTTTTCACACTACTAAATTCGTTTTCAGACGAAAACGCAGGCAGAAGCTAGTGTATATTTTCACTCTTTTCACCTACAAAGGATTAAAAACACTTTTTGATGCCTTTGTATTTTAACATTTGCATTTCAAATTTTTTTGCGCGATCTTTACAAAGGAAGGTCAAGTTAGAGTTTTACTTGTACACGAAAGGTTCCGTAAAGGGATTTTCGTTTTGCTATAACGATAAACGAAACGAATGGCAACACACGTCTTAGTGAACGGGTGCTGTTTGTGTGGTTCGGTCTGTTCTTCAAAAGGGACTTTAGACTATAACCACATGCTTTGGTTCGATTTCGACTAAAGATGTTTCTTATGTAAGTATTTCATTTTTGTTTTGTTTGTTGTATAATTGTTTTAACGTTACCTACTAGCGGTCCCGACAGACTTCGTCCCGCCCGGCAAAGAATCGATTTGACAGCTGTCATTATATTGTCTTTCACTGGATCGTGATAAAAAGAATCCTATGTCCTTTTCCTGGTTCTGAGCTACATCCCCAGCAATTGTCAGCCAAATCGGTTCAGCCGTTCTTGAGTTATAAATGGAGTAACTAACACGACTTTTTATATAGATTTGTTATCTGAAGACCTTATATACATCTTAATTTCTGATGCCTTCGCGGTTATTACACATTGGAATGACACAACTATAGACGGATTTAACACGCGTATTTCATTTCAATGGATGACGTTTCGGAGCCTTTACAGAATCCATAATCCTTACTAATATTATAAATGCGAAAGTAACTCTGTCTGTCTGTCTGTCTGTCTGTCTGTCTGTTACGCTTTCTCGCTAAAACTACTGGACCGATTTAAATGAAATTTGGTACAAAGAAAGTCTGGAGCCTGAGAAAGGACATAGGCTACTTTTTAACCGACTGCAAAAAAGGAGTTCCACGCGGCCGCTAGTCTTTTATAAAATATTTATTTTGTATTGATAAACTGTATATTATAATTATGTATTTTGAAAAACTGCTCATTGAGTTAGCCGTTTCTTCTCAAGTGAGGGTTTTTCGAAAACGGTATCTTCTGACCTTCATAAGAGCTTAAAGTATTAAAGAAATATTTTTGATTTTTGAACCCTAATAAAAATACAGCGCTTTATAAAATGTACTATTTTTTGGTCAAACCAAACTCTTTGACTGATTACGGATAAAAAGGATGGTTATGATAATTTCTGATGCCTTTGCGGTTATTACACATTGGAATGAAACAACGGATTGAACTCGCGTATTTTTATTTTATTTCATAGCATCGACAGTCTAACGCTAAATACTTTAGCGTTAGACTATTGTCAGCTCAGTCGTGCTACGATTATGGAATCTGTAAAGGCTCCGAAACGTCAGCCAATAAAATAAAATACGCGAGTTAAATCCGCACGTCTATAAAGTATAAACCTTCTTGAATCACTCTATCTATTATAAACTTCAAAATCGGTTGCGTAGTTTTAAAGAAAGGGACGGACAGACAGCGACTTTGTTTTATACTATGTAGTGATACTGTATTTAAAATAATAAAATAAATATTAATTTAGTTTGCTATCGTGACTTATGTACTTTTTACTCATTTATATGTATGTACGTATATCTGTCAACAACAGCTAGGAAACTATATTAAACTAGCTTCTGCCCGCGACTTCGCCCGCGTGGAACTCCTCCTTTTTTGCAGTCGGTTAAAAAGTAGCCTATGTTCTTTCTTAGGCTCCAGACTTTCTTTGTACCAAATTTCATTTAAATCGGCCCAGTTGTTTTAGCGTGAAAGCGTAACAGACAGACAGACAGAGTTACTTTCGCATTTATAATATTAGTAAGGATTGTTAAAATCTCCGTACTATAATATTATATTTTGACATAGTAAAATAACTTTTAAATCACGTGAGTAAAAAACAGTATTTATCTATACTAATACTGGCTTCTACCTGTGACTTCGCCTGCGCACGATAAGCAGCTTTTATCTACTTAGAAGGTCAATTAAAACAAAATTGGTGCTCCCCTACGTTATAAAAGGAACCCATGTGAAAAATTTTTGAAACAGGTTGGTACATAATAATTTCTGATGCCTTCGCGGTTATTACACATTGGAATGAAACAACTATAACGGATTTAACTCGCGTATTTTATTTTATTGACTGACGTTTCGGATTCTTAAATTTCCATAATCGTAGCACGACTGAGCTGACAATAGTCTAACGCTAAACTTAAATCCGTTAAAGTTGTTTCATTCCAATGTGTAATAACCGCGAAGGCATCAGAAATTATATATATTTATATAGGTAATAAAGAGAATAGGCTCCAAAACGGCTGGACCGATTTGAAAAATTCTTTCACTGTTGGGAAGATACACTATTCCCGAGTGACATGGGGGGCCCTAGACAAGTGCCCAACGTTCAACGTTAACGTTAAACGTTAGGACCGAAATGTATGGGATTTGACATCCGCGAACGACTGTCACGTACGTCACAAATGACAAATCCCATACATTTTGGTGCTAACGTTTAACGTTAACGTTGAACGTTAGGCACTTGTCTAGCCCCCAGGGTATAAAAAAGATGATCCGTGCGAAGCCGGGGCGGACAGTAAAAAATATTTTTGATCTTTATTTTGATTGATAATTATATATAAATGGTATTTTTATACATAAACTAGCTGTGCCCGCGACTTCGTCCGCGTGGAATAGTTATTTTTCCCATTTTTTACACATTTTCCACTGTTTCCTCGCTCCTATTGGTCGCAGCGTGATGTGATAGCCTAAAGCCTTCCTCGATAAATGTTCTATCCAACAAAAGATTTTTTCAATTCGAACTAGACTTCCCGAGATTAGCGCGTTCAAACAAACAAATAAACTCTTCAGCTTTATAATATTAGTATAGATATTTAAAAATCAATTTCTACCATACTTAAGCTTATAATTAAAACCCCATACAAATTACTACCCACTTCATACTCTCATATATAATTCAATGAACTTGTAAAGGACTATGCTCAGTGAGTTTCGCTTTTGATGACAGTCTCTCGGCTGGCTGGTCACGGGTTCAAATCCTGCGCATGCATCTTAAAGGGCTGAGGGGATTATTTACCTGTGAATAAACTGATATAGGTAGGTTTAGCTAGATTATGTGTGTTAGAAATAATGACAAAATCGGTCCAACCGTTAGGTAGGTATGAAAGAAAGAAAAATTATTTGATGCGAGGCAATATCAAAATAAAAAAACAGACAGGTAGGTACTGAACGGATGAACCGATTTTGTTTTTTTTTAGGAAGGTGAATAGTTCGGAAGTGTTTAAGATTAGCTTTATGTTAAATGAAAATCGGTTTAGTAGTCAAATAGTAACTAGGAGTGTAAGTGGGGATGAAATAAATGTTAGTAATATCACTACATAGTATAAAACAAAGTCGCTTTTTCTGTCCCTATATCCCTATGTACGCTTAAATCATTAAAACTACGCAACGGATTTTGATGCGGTTTTGAATAGATAGACTGATTCAAGAGGACGGTTTATAGCACCCGTGTGAAACCGGGGCGGGTCGCTAGTATACCTATAAAAAGCGTGAAATAAAAGAACTGAATTAAAAAAAATCTTAGAATAATAATACTAATACTTAATAAAAACTTTATTTGACATTATATTATGTATGACAAACTCCTAATGCAATGAAATTGTAATTTTGCTGTTAATTATTGTTTAATCTTATTGTTCTTTGTTTTTGTTTTTAACGATCTCAATATGAATACATGTAATTTGACATAATAATAAATGTAATTATATTGTAGGTATGCACTTATGGGAAATAAATAAATCTAATCTATTAGATAAATTAGTTAAAAGATAATATATCTAAAACGATGTAAAAATAAAACCAACAAATCGATTTCATATTTAATTAATTACAAAATTAACACATATTATAATAGTGATGACTTCCACAAGAACCACAAACTGTATCCATATAAGTATAAGGTATCAATATCACAGTTTCACCATGTTTATAATGAATTTGAACACCACTGAGACGAGAATGAACCACCACGGTAGAATCCTTACGGGTAACCCTGAAACAAAAAGAATAATGAAACCACAGGGGCAGCCAGAGACCGCTCTCCACTCGCCACGATCCCGACACACCTCTCTTGCTTCCTTCCTCAATACATACATATACTCACACAGTCCCACAGGGGCAGCCAGAGACCGCTCTCCACTCGCCACGATCCCGACACACCTCTCTCGGTTCCTTCCTCAATACATACATATACTCACGCCACAGTCCCACAGGGGCAGCCAGAGACCGCTCTCCACTCGCCACGATCCCGACACACCTCTCTCGGTTCCTTCCTCAATACATACATATACTCACGCCACAGTCCCACAGGGGCAGCCAGAGACCGCTCTCCACTCGCCACGATCCCGACACACCTCTCTTGCTTCCTTCCTCAATACATACATATACTCACACAGTCCCACAGGGGCAGCCAGAGACCGCTCTCCACTCGCCACGATCCCGACACACCTCTCTCTTGCTTCCTTCCTCAATACATACATATACTCACACAGTCCCACAGGGGCAGCCGGAGACCGCTCTCCACTCGCCACGATGCCGACACACCTCTCTTGCTTCCTTCCTCAATACATACATATACTCACGCAACAGTCCCACAGGGGCAGCCGGAGACCGCTCTCCACTCGCCACGATCCCGACACACCTCTCTTGCTTCCTTCCTCAATACATACATATACTCACACAGTCCCACAGGGGCAGCCGGAGACCGCTCTCCACTCGCCACGATCCCGACACACCTCTCTTGCTTCCTTCCTCAATACATACATATACTCACGCAACAGTCCCACAGGGGCAGCCGGAGACCGCTCTCCACTCGCCACGATCCCGACACACCTCTCTTGCTTCCTTCCTCAATACATACATATACTCACACAGTCCCACAGGGGCAGCCGGAGACCGCTCTCCACTCGCCACGATGCCGACACACCTCTCTTGCTTCCTCAATACATACATATACTCACGCCACAGTCCCACAGGGGCGGTTATGTTTTAATTAATTTATTAAGTATCATTGCCCACTACCACTGACCTATTTACGCTAGCTAAAAGTTGTGTATTGATTTGTCTGCAAGTCTATAAATAAATTGACTTAGTGGCTTCATTCCTTTACTTTTTGAACTAAAAGTTATACAAAGAGTTAATGGTTTTCTAGTTTCTTGTGATTTTTATTTTTGTTAAGCCCTTTTGGTGAAATTAAGCGAAGTTTCGGATTTTATAATAGTTAAGTCTAGCAACTCAGTTTGTGCTAAAAAACTATTTGTTAATTTGTGTAAAATTTTAGCTAAGTCATATTGGAATAAAATAATTATAACGTTAGACATAAGAGGTTTTAGCATTTGACGATGTGTCAACTCAGTCGTGCTACGATTATGGAAACTGAAAAGACTCCGAAAATAAATTACGCGAGTTAAAACCGATCACAGTTGTTTAATTCCAGTTATAACGGATTTAATTCGCTTATTTCATTTTAATTGCTGACATTTCGAAAACTTCACAGTTCCCGCATTTGTAGCGACTAACGCTAAAATGCGTTGTTTCATTCCAATGTGTAGGTACCTAATAACCGCGAAGACATCATAAATTAGGTATATTTCATTTTTTATTTCAAAAATAATACTTAGTGATATTTTTATCAAAATAGGTAGAAAAAAATAATCATAAAAAAAAATACCTATAAATATCAATCGAATTTAGATTCTAGTAAATATTTAATAAAATAATATCTTCGAACAAACGGATTTAACTCGCGTATTTTTATTTTATTGGCTGACTTTTCAGATTTACAGTTCCCATAATCGTAGCACGGCTGAGCTGACAATAGTCTAACGCTAAAGTAATACTTACTTAAAATCGTAAAAAGGCTCTTGTTCAGGGTAGGTACAGTCGGCCACGCACCGTCGTTCCCCATTGAATACTATGCTTGCCTCCCCGCCGTCACTCGTCACGGTCACATAACTACCTCCAGTATATATCTTGTATGTCTCAACTGCGTTGTGACGTTTACGGAAAATGGCGAACCTGTCAAAAAATCAAATTAACATTAAAATTGGAATGAAACAACAATTAACGGATTTAACTCGCGTATTTTTATTTTATTTTATTAGCTGACGTTTCGGATTCTTTTAGAAAAGGGTAGTTTTTCATAATTTGTAATTTAAATATAAGGTAGTTTGCATAACTGTATAAATCACTTTAGCGTTAGACTATTGTCAGCTCAGTCGTGCTACGATTATGGAAACTGTAAAGAATCCGAAACGTCAGCTAATAAAATAAAATAAAAATACGCGAGTTAAATCCGTTAATAGTTGTTTCATTCCAATGTGTAATAACCGCGAAGGCATCAGAAATTATAACATTAAAATTACTAAATAGTTTGTTATTGGAATGAAACTATAAACGGATTCAACTCGCGTATTTAAAAGTTTAGGATATAAAATTTTCGAAACGTCAGTCAATAAAATAAAATGCGCGTGTTAAATCCGTTATTGTTGTTTCATTCCAATGTGTAATAACCGCAAACTGTATTATAATATTTTTTTCTGTCCTCCTTCCAAAAAGCGCCAACTTTCTGGCCGCTACGCTATATGAAATTGCCGCTTTCTGGCTTCATCGAACAGAAAAATAGTATACTGACCTCGGTCAGTAAAATAAAAAAGCCTCAGATCACATTTTTGTCAACCCGACGACAATTACATGTGATCTGAGATTTTTTTTATTTTACTGGCCTAGGTGCGTAATATATTATAACGTACCTAGGGGCCTTAGTACAGTCAGCTAAAATAAGTATTTCGTAACAACTCGCCGGCGGGAGTCTGTCTGTACTTCCAGACAAAGTTTTCACTGTAGATTCTTCTACACGACATTCACCTGTGAAAAACATAAAATATATACTAAAAAAAACATTAATATACATAACATATATATATCGATCAGCTATATTTACATACAATTATATAATATACTAGCGTTCGGCCCCGGCTTCGCACGGAACCCTATTTTTTTTTCAAAATATTCTATAGCCTATGTTACTCGTGGATAATGTAGCTTTCGAGTGGTGAAAGAATTTTTAAAATCGTCCAGTAGTTTTTGAGCCTATTCATTACAACCAAACAAACAAAGTTTTCCTCTTTATAATATTAGTTAAGATAAGTAAATACATAGATTTACTATGTCACTTTATAAGATCGTCAAAAATATATAAAAAACTAAAATAATATCACTACATAGTATAAAACAAAGTAGCTGTCCCTATATCCCTATGTATGCTTAAATCTTTAAAACTACGCAACGGATTTTGAAGTGGTTTTTTTAATAGATAGAGTGATTCAAGAGGAAGGTTTATAGCAGTGTGAAGCCGGGGCGGGTCGCTAGTAGTTATCTATACTAATATTATAAAGAAGAAAACTTTGTTTGGTTGTAATGAATAGGCTCAAAACGACTGGTCCGATTTGAAAAATTCTTTCACCATTCGAAAGCTACATTATCCACGAGTAACATAGGCTATAAAATATTTTGAAAAAAAAATTAGAAAATAGAGATCCGTGCGAAGCCGGGGCGGACAGCCCGTAGGTAACTATATAAAATAATATTGCATTGTCAACCGATTCATAAACTGTGTTAATAATAATTACTTACGATATATTCCGAATTTCCTCATAATCTGCATGTTACTCCAGCTGTCTAAAAGCCATCCAAAGTTTTCTGATTGAAATTTCATTTCCCCCCCCTCATTAATACGTAACGAAGCCATGCCGTTTTTTTCCTATAAAAAAAAATATTTTTCAGTTATATTTACTAAGATAATTAATTATATCTAATTCTTATACTTATGCTTATTTCTCGCTTAACGAATATTGGTAGTAAAGAATGTTCAACGGCCAAGTCACACAACATCCCTACTAATATTATAAATGCGAAAGTAACTCTGTCTGTCTGTCTGTCTGTTACGCTTTCACGCTAAAACTACAGGACCGATTTAAATGAAATTTGGTACAAAGAAAGTCTGGAGCCTGAGAAAGAACATAGGCTACTTTTTAACCGACTGCAAAAAAGGAGGAGTTCCACGCGGACGAAGTCGCGGGCTGAAGCTAGTTCACTATAATAATAAAGAAATCGCAGTAAGAAACCTTAGACTTGGCACGACTCTGTCTAGATTTCATTACTGCTGCCTTACTTCGTCCGTGTGGCACTCCTTTTTTGAAGTCGGTTAAAAAGTAGTATGTCCTTTCTCAGGCTCCAGACTTTCTTTGTACCAAATTTTAAATCGGTCCAGTAGTTTTGCGTGAAAGCGTAACAGACAGAGTTACTTTCGCATTTATAATATTAAGTAGAGATTATAATATATCATATTACTAGTGGTCCCGGCAGACTTCGTCCCGCCCGGCAAAGAAGCAATGTAGCGGTGTTAATCAATCGATTTGACAGCTGTCATTGTTGCGTTTTGTTATACTATTTTTAACAAATGAGCTAAATATTTTTTTTTTACTGGATCGGGATGAAAAGTATCCTATGTCCTTTTCCTGACTCTAAGCTACCTCCCCGCCAATTTTCAGCCAAATCAGTTCAGCCGTTCTCGAGTTATAAACGGGGTAACTAACACAACTTTCTTTTATATATATATATAGATATAGATATATAGATATAGATAGATATATTATACGTTATAATATATGTACTTACTTTTATAACTGCAGTTATATTTAAAGGTTGGTGTTCGAAGTTACTCAAAAGTTGACCAAAAGCTGTTTGTGACCCATAGCCAGAGTCCGCTAACATGTTCAGTTTTGGCAGCTGAAAAAAAAAAGAAAAAATGTAAGTACCTAGATACATTGGAATGAAACAACTAGTAACGGATTTAAATCGCGTATTTTTTTTTTCCTTGTAAATATAGGAGTGTCCTAAAAAAGCGACTTCCTACTGAGTTTCTTGCGGCGTTTCTTCTCAGTTGATGGTCTTTCCGAAGCGCTAGTAGGTTCTAATTGTAATGTATAATAGTAAAATATTTTGTGTAAAATGTAACATTAATATTTCATAATTCAGAATAGGGTAGTTTTTCAAAATTTGTAATTTAAATATAAGGTACCTAGTTTGCATAACTGTATAAATCACTTTAGCGTTAGACTATTGTCAGCTCAGTCGTGCTACGATTATGGAAACTGTAAAGAATCCGAAACGTCAGCTAATAAAATAAAATAAAAATACGCGAGTTAAATCCGTTAACAGTTGTTTCATTCCAAAAAAATAATGATTAAAATCGATCCAGTACTTTTTGAGTTTATTCTCTACATACAAAAATACAAATCTTTCCTCTTTATTGTATTAGTATAGAAAAGCTTTTAAAAACTGTCGTATCCCAAAATTTAAACTTCTCTTCAAATATTTCAGGCAATCCGTCCCTGGAATTCTCTCCCTCTATCCATCAGGCAAGCACCGAGTAAGCTAGCATTCAAGCGTTTGTTACGTAAGCACTTTTTAAACCTTTAGTTTTCATCATCTATCATTGTAGTTATGTATTTTTGTATATCTATATATTTTAGTATATTAATGTAAGTATTTATGTAGTGTAATATCTTCCTGTTATATATTGTATCTATTATATTATATGTATTATTCTTTTTGCGCCTACACATGCTCTCTGTTTGCTTTAAGGTTGTCTGGTAGAGAATGCCGTATGGCATTAAGTCCACATTTTGTACATATGTTTTTTATTGTGCAATAAAGTGTAAATAAATAAATAAATATTTTTAACTAAAACACACCTCAGTTCCAACGATTTTGACTTCAAAATGTCTTTCCAGGGTCCCAAACAAGTCATAAGGTCGACCTCTGTACTGCATCACGAGCTTACTTCCATTACTAGGACAGGACAAGCTAAGGTCACCAGAACTGAACATCACCGTCAGTTCTCCTTCGTAAGCTGATGGTATCGTCATGAGGTCCTGGTCTTCAGAGAGGTGAGAGATGTCACGTTCTTGGAGACATATCTGAGAATAAAAACCGTGACAAAATAGTAACAGATATATTTTAGAACTAGCTATTCGCGTGGAATAGTTATTTTCCCCGTTTTTTACACATTTTTCACTGTTTATTCGCTCCTATTGGTCGCAGCGTGATGTTATATAGCCTAAAGCCTTCCTCGATAAATGGTCTATACAACAAAAAAAATTTTCAATTCGAACCAGTAGTTACTGAGATTAGCGCGTTCAAACGAACAAACAAACTCTTCAGCTTTATAATACAAATATAAATATATAATATAATATATATATATATATATATATATATATATATATATATATATATATATATATATATATATATATGAGTATAGATTTAGAACAGGGTAGTAAGTAGGTACTTAAATTTTGTAATTTAATACATAAGGTAGTTTGCTATATTAATCACTTTAGCATAAGACTATCGTCAACTCAGTCGTGATACGATTATGGAATATGTAAATGCTCCGAAACATCAGCCAATAAAAATAAAATACGAGAGTTAAATCCGTTAAAGTTAATAATTTCTGATACCTTTACGGTTATTACACATTTGAATGAAACAACCATTAACGGATTTAACTCGTTCAAAAACGTTTCGGAGCCATTACAGATTCCATAATCGTAGGACGACTGAGCTGACAATAGTCTTATGATAAGTCTTTAGGCGCAAAGGCATCAGAAATTAAAAATATATAAAACAAAATTACCTTCCATTTCCTCTTATTAGGATTCTTGTTCAAAGGCTGCTCTCCGGTTACTAAAAACTCAATACTTAAATTGCCATTTTTCGTATCCAATTTCGTATACCCACTTATATTCAAAAATAGCTGTCCTTGTAATTTGTCTTCTCTAAAAGAAAATACAAAAGTAAAGAAAAACGTATTTAATTTAACTTGAAATTAATTTGTGTCAAGGACGCAAGTGAGGTGTGTCGGGATCGTGGCGAGTGGAGAGCGGTCTCTGGCTGCCCCTGTGGGACTGTGGCGTGAGTATATGTATGTATTGAGGAAGGAAGCAAGAGAGGTGTGTCGGGATCGTGGCGAGTGGAGAGCGGTCTCTGGCTGCCCCTGTGGGACTGTGGCGTGAGTATATGTATGTATTAAGGAAGGAAGCAAGAGAGGTGTGTCAGGATCGTGGCGAGTGGAGAGCGGTCTCCGGCTGCCCCTGTGGGACTGTGGCGTGAGTATATGCATGTATTGAGGAAGGAAGCAAGAGAGGTGTGTCGGTATCGTGGTGAGTGGAGAGCGGTCTCTGGCTGCCCCTGTGGGACTGTGGCGTGAGTATATGCATGTATTGAGGAAGGAAGCAAGAGAGGTGTGTCGGGATCGTGGTGAATGGAGAGTGGTCTCTGGCTGCCCCTGTGGGACTGTGGCGTGAGTATATGTATGTATTGAGGAAGGAAGCAAGAGAGGTGTGTCAGGATCGTGGCGAGTGGAGAGCGGTCTCTGGCTGCCCCTGTGGGACTGTGGCGTGAGTATATGTATGTATTGAGGAAGGAAGCAAGAGAGGTGTGTCGGGATCGTGGCGAGTGGAGAGTGGTCTCTGGCTGCCCCTGTGGGACTGTGGCGTGAGTATATGTATGTATTGAGGAAGGAAGCAAGAGAGGTGTGTCGGGATCGTAGCACTCACCTGAAAGCTAGGGTATGTGTAATTTTGACCTTCAATCGATCATCCAAGTCCATACTCAGTTCTTCCATTTTTAACTTTAGCTCCAAGATGTTCTTTCCTGGCTGCTGCATCACGCGTTGTGGGGGGAGGATCATCCCACAGGATCCGGTGGTGGGAGAGGTAAGGAGGAGGAGGGAGTTTAAAAATATCAGCGATGGTTGGAGGTTGGTGAGGAAACTGGAAAAATGAAAGAAAATGTAAAAATGTCTATAATTTAAATATGTTAAAGAATGTTTATGTAAAATTTTAAATAGATTGGACCAAGGATTTACGTAAAACTATACAGACTGTCTCTCTTTTCACCTTAGGTTTAGAATTCCGGAAAATCCTTCGCTTGGTCAGATAGTTATATAATCTGTACTAATATAATAAAGAGGAAAGGTTTGTTTGTTTGTATTGAATAGACTCCTAAATAACTGGACCGATTTAAAAAAATCTTTTACTGTTGGGAAGCTACACTATTCCCGAGTGACATAGGCTATATAAAAAGATGATCAGTGCGAAGCCAGGGCGGACAGCTAGTATCCTATATGATGATAATTTTATTATATTTTGAAAGTATACGTACTCGTAAGTATTTGTTTTTGTCGCCAATAGTTTTTCCATTAATTCGGTGCCTGTCATCGGCCGCTCGCAGTCGAAGAAAACTCCATTCTCATCGATTTGTATCGAATCATGCTAAAAGAAATAAAACATTTCAAAGTAGGTACCTATATTGCTTAAGCAAAAACATTTTATGCCGGAAATAAGAGCGTCGCCTAAAATGCAGACAAAAGTGACATCGCATGACATCAGTTAGTGACACCGAGGTGATGAGCGAAATCTCGTGACATTTTGAGCAACATCGCATAGTATGATTTGGTGACAAATTGAGCGCCATTGCGCGACTTAAGATCGCAACATGTTTAGAAAGTCGCACAACATGTTAAGCGAAATTTTGCGTCATGAGAGAGAAGCATGATGAGCGACTTAATACGACATAATGTGTGATAGATAGATAGATAAAAACTTTATTTTACCACAACAATACATGGCACAGAAACACACATGACATTGCACAACACAAGATACCAACATGTTGAGCGATATAATGAGACATGAAGAGCGACATTTTGCGACATGTTGAGCGACATAATGAGACATGTTGAGCGACATTTTGCGACATGAGATAGCAAACTGTTGAGCGACTTAATGCGACAATTCGCGACATGAGATCGTAACATGCTAAGCGACTTTGTGCGACATATCAAGCGACATCATACATCTGTCTTACATACTCTCAGTTTAAAATGGCGCGCACTAGCCTAGCTTATACCTGATACTTCTTGTCTCCAATAGCGACAGTGTAGACATCTCTGCCTTTCTCAGACACCATGGATATCTGAACCCGGGAATGCATGGCCACGCCCCCGTGCTGCTCTCCGGGGTTCGGCCATTTCAATCTAGAAAACACAACGATATGCTATACTTACACATTAATGTCGATTTAGATGTAAATGTAGACAGTAGTCATAGTTTTAGTCATAATCAGTCATAATTATAGTCATGGTCACAGTCATAGTCACACTTATAGTCATAGTCAGTCATAGTCGTGGTCACAGCAATAGTCGTAGTCATAGTCACACTTATAGTCATAATCAGTCATAGTTATAGTTATAGTCACACTTATAGTCAAAGTTATAGTCATATTCAGTCATAGTTATAATCATGATCACAGTCATAGTAATAGTCACATTTATAGTCATAGTCAGTCATAGTTATAGTCGTGGTCACAGTCGTAGTAATAGTCACATTTATAGTCATAGTCAGTCATAGTAATAGTATAGTATTAGTCAGTCGCAGTCATCAACAACTCACACAGACATAATCAGATATATATAATTATAGTCATAAGCAAGTAGCTTGTCTCTCATTAGTGTAACATGACAGCTTTTTATCTCTACTAATATTATAAATGCGAAAGTAACTCTGTCTGTCTGTCTGTTACGCTTTCGCGCTAAAACTACTGGAACTTAAATGAAATTTGGTACAAAGAAAGTCTGGATCCTGAGAAAGGACATACGCTACTTTTCAAGCGACTGCAAAAAAGGAGTTCCACGCGGTCGAAGTCGCGGGTAAAAGCTAGTTTTGGTATAAATGTACTAAAGTTATTTTCTTCATCATACTCACTCAAAAGCCCTTTCAATCGGCGACACGGTTACGTGGAACTTGATCGGGAGGTGGGAGACCATGGACTGCTGGATGAGGGCCTGATGCCGTGAGGACACGAGGGGACCGTCCGTAGATAGTGACGTCACGGTTGTTGCTTGGTACCTGTGGAGAATGACTTCATATAGCTGTTGGAAGTTAGCAAGAAAATAAGCATCGTAATCTATATCTATACTAATATTATAAAGAGGAAAGATTTGTACTTATTTTTGTAAGTTTGTAATGAATAGGCTCAAAAACTACTGGACTGATTTTAATAATTCTTTAACTGTTGGGAAGCTACGTTCACCCTGAGTAACATAGGCTTATAGAATATATTGAAAAAAATTAGGGATCCGTGCGAAGCCGGGACGAACCGCTAGTAGTATATAATGAGCTATATGGCAACATGATAGAACAACACGTTAAAACAATATTAAAACGTTACGCACATGTTAAGCGCCAGTAGAGAAAATGTTAAGCGACAATTCGCAATATGTTAAGCGATATCACGAGCCATGTTGAGCGACATGTCGCGTAATGTCGCTCAACATCGCCCAACATCGCCCAACACCTGCCAACATCGGACAACATCGGACAACATCGGACAACATCGGACAACATCGGACAACATCGGACAACATTGGACAATATTCGACAACATCGACAACACCGGACAATATTCGACAACATCGACAACATCGGACAATATTCGACAACATCGGGCAACATCAGACAATATTCGACAACATCGCCCAACATCGCCCAACATCGACAACATCGCCCAACATCGGGGAACATCGCTCAACATCGGCCATCATCGGACAACATCGCCCTACATCGCCCAACATCGCCCAGCATCAGGCAACATTTGACAACATCGCCCAACATCAGCCAACATCATCTCATCACGAGACATGTTGAGAGACATGATGAGCGACATTTCGCGATACAAAATGGCAACATGTTGAGAAGTGAACCGACATTTTTCAACGGGTTTTAAAAAATTCAGGCCAAAATTTTAGGTAAAAACGGGGTTAGTAAAATTTAGTTTTATGCCCTGTTATTTCGTGAATGGCGTCCAGTGACGTTATCCAAAGCTATTTATTCTGTATTCAGCTTTGAAACTGGCACGAATTTGGTTTTCTTTTATCTGTTTTATAATAAAAAAAGGAAAGTTTTGTTTGTTTGGATTGAATAGACTACAAAACGACTGGACGATTTAAAAATTCTTTCACTGTTGGGAAGTTACACTATTCCCGAGTGACATAGGCTAAGGAATATTTTAAAAAATAGGGGTCCGTGCGAATCCGGGACGAACCGCTAGTCATAATCTATACTCTATACTTATATTATAAAGCTGAAAAGTTTGTTTGTTTGTTAGTCTGTTTGTTTGTTTGAACGCGCTAATCTCAAGAACTACTTGTTCGAATTCAAATTTTTTTTTTTTGTTGGATAGACCATTTATATAACATCACGCTGCGGCCAATAGGAGCGAAGAAACAGTGGAAAATGTGTAAAAAACGGGGAAAATATGAAGCCTTATGAAGAATTACTATTCCGCGGGGACGAAGTCGCGGGCACAGCTAATATAAGATAAGAAGAGAAGAAGAAAAGAAGAGAAGAGAAAGATAAAGAAGATAATTATAAAATAAGATAGATAGATAATAATTTACCTGATATGCAAGTCGTTCCTCCAAGTAAGGTCCTGGTTGGAGGGCGCTGTCAGATTGCCTCGAATCGACATAAATGACATTACTGTCGACTGGAGACGAATCGGTGTACCTGTCAAATTATTCAATAACCAACCATTTATCATTTGTGATGCCTTCGCGGTTATTACACATTGGAATGATACAACTATTAACGGATTTAACTCGCGTATTAATAAAAAATACGCGAGTTAAATCCGTTAATAGTTGTTTCATTCCAATATTCAATAGGTAATCAACCATTTATAATTTCTGATGCCTTCGCGGTTATTACACATTGGAATGAAACAACTTTGCTTGGACTTTCGTCTGTGGCGGATTTACCAGCAGGCTGAGTAGGCTGGAGCCTAGGGCGGCAGATTTTAGGGGGCGGCAAATTTGGCCCAAACATTTTATTTTGTCTTACAGAAATAAATGAAATTATATACCTACACAAAGAACTTTGAGCCATTTATTAAATTAAATACGTATATTATGATTGTGAACTAAACTAGCGTATGAGGTCAATAGGGGCGGCAAAAATTTGATAGCCTACTGGCTGGTGGTAAATCCGCCACTGACTTTAGGGTTAGACTATTGTCAGCCCATGCTACTATTATGGAATCTGTAAAGGCTCCGAAACGTCAGCCAATAAAATAAAATACGCGAGTTAAATCCGTTAATAGCTATTTCATTCCAATACATAATTATGTATTAAACAAATTTTCTTTCTTTCTTTCTTTATTGTAAAAATGATACCTTATTGAGTTTGTTTCTTCTTAAGTGAGATTTTTCGGAAACGGTATCTTCTGACCTTCATAAGAGCTTGTAAAAGCCTGAATTGAATAAATATATTTTTGACTAGCTTCTGCCCGCGACTTCGTCCGCGTGGAACTCCTTTTCTGCAGTCGGTTAAAAAGTAGCCTATGTCCTTTCTCAGGCTCCAGACTTTCTTTGTACCAAATTTCATTTAAATCGGTCCAGTTAGCGTGAAAGCGTAACAGACAGACAGAGTTACTTTCGCATTTATAATATTAGTATTGATTATTTACTTACCTAATTCTGTGGGTATGTTCACGTCCATTTGGAAAGGGTAATAAACCATTTGTTGATTAATATGACTTCCGAAACGAAGAAAATCTTCTATTGATTTCGTCACTGTAATTAAAAAAAAGTAGGTCAAGTGCGAGTCAGACTCGAGCACCGAGGGTTCCGTACAAATCTGTAGATATTCTTATTATATAATGTAACTGAGAATGTAAAGTTTTCAAAATTTTCCCGAAACTGTGGTATAAGGCGTTGTTTCGTACCAAAGTTCACGGGAAGTACCCCGTAGGTTTTGACTCCCTTGCGACTGCTTGAGAGTGAAAAAATGAGTGTTTAAATTTAAAAATATTTTTATTAGGTATATGATATAGGTAGCTAAAATGTACATTTTTCAATTGATACAAGACATTGCAAAGGTTGTCTGGTAGATAATGCCGTATGGCATTAAGTCCGCCTTTTGTTCATTTGTTTTTTATTGTGCAATAAAGTGTAAATAAATAAATAAATTGCTTCATAGGTACCAAATTTCAAAATAACGGGAATGCTCTGTTAATTTGATTCCCTTGCGAGTGTTCATATTTTGCGGTATAAACGGATGTAACCTTTTGAACCCTTAGGGGGTGAATTCCAATAAACCACAAAACGCAGATCGTTGCTATTTTTGGTAATCACCCCCGTGGGGGTAAATCTTGTATTTCTTGCAACAATCAGCCGGCAGTTGTCTCTCACGCCGCATTGCAAAGTGTCTAGTCTGAGCGGCGACTAGCGCGCGAGCTCGGCGGCGGGAGGAGGCGCGGGCAGGGACCCTAGCTAGGACATAAGGGTAACTACTGTCTACTAGACAAACATTATATACTTACCATCTTCCCCATTCCAGGAATTGAACCGAGACTCGTTGATATGAGTGGCGTACACAGTCTTGTCATGTATTTTAACCACTATGTCGATATGTACCTAAAATAAAATAAAGTTATAATTTCTGATACCTTCGCGGTTATTACACATTGGAATGAAACAACTGTTAACGCGTATTTTTATTACACTAAATAGGCAAAAGCGTTTAGCGTTAGACTATTGACAGCTCAGTCGTGCTACGATTATGGAAACTGTAAAGAATCCGAAACGTCAGCAAATAAACTAAAATAGAAATACGCGAGTTAAATCCGTTAATAGTTGTTTCATTCCAATCTATACTAATATTATAAAGAGGAAAGATTTGTATTTATGTAAGTTTGTAATGAATAGGCTCCGAAACTACTGGACCGATTTCAAAAATATTTTCACCTTTGGAAAGCTACATTATCCCCGAGTAACATAGGCTATAGAATATTTTGAAAAAAAATAGGGATCCGTGCGAAGCCGGGGCGAACCGCTAGTGTGTAATAACCGCGAAGGCATCAGAAATTATTAAGATATATAAATTTATATATCTTACCTTTTCCGGTTGCACAGTAGGTACTTTAAAAGATTTCAAAACTTCTACTAATTTCTCAACTTTTAACTCCTTTTCGTTGATATTGTGTAATTTCTTAAACATATTACTTGCAACACCTTCCGCTATAACATATACCTGAAAAACATATAAAATTTATCAAAAAATAAATAAAAAGATTATAGCGTGAAGAGTTAACAGACAGACAGACAGACAGAGTTACATAACAATATTAATATTAGAAGTGGTTTAATATGCAACCAACGCACTCCGTTTTTCTATTTAAAAGGACAGAAAATTCAAAAACATTTGTCAAAAAACCATCAACTAAATTAGTCTGTGACTTCCGAAATATTACCTACCTACTCAATACACTTTTTTACTTACAGCAACGTGGTGCGGTCTTCTACCACCTGTTGACAATTTCACAGCCGCAAATGCCGGCTGAGAGCTCAAAGTATCACCAACACTCAAAAACTAAAAACATTAAAATCCATTTAAAATGTGAGTATATGTATGTATTGAGGAAGGAAGCAAGAGAGGTGTGTCGGGATCGTGGCGAGTGGAGAGCGGTCTCTGGCTGCCCCTGTGGGACTGTGGCGTGAGTATATGTATGTATTGAGGAAGGAAGCAAGAGAGGTGTGTCGGGATCGTGGCGAGTGGAGAGCGGTCTCTGGCTGCCCCTTTGGGACTGTGGCGTGAGTATATGTATGACTGTATGTATTGAGGATGGAAGCAAGAGAGGTGTGTCGGGATCGTGGCGAGTGGAGAGCGGTCTCCGGCTGCCCCTGTGGGACTGTGGCTTGAGTATATGTATGTATGAGGAAGGAAGCAAGAGAGGTGTGTCGGGATCGTGGCGAGTGGAGAGCGGTCTCTGGCTGCCCCTGTGGGACTGTGGCTTGAGTATATGTATGTATGAGGAAGGAAGCAAGAAAGGTGTGTCGGGATCGTGGCGAGTGGAGAGCGGTCTCTGGCCGCCCTAGTGACGTGAGTTCACCTGCAAAGCGGCTGCGCCGGCGTCGTCTTTAGTGCTTACAATGTAGTTATTTGTCGCCCAATATTTTGAATCTGGATTTGACACTTGACTAGTTATAAACGGAACATAATAGGATCTGAAAAAAAAAATTTAGTGCTTAGTTCATTGATATTATTATAAATGCGAAATTAACTCTGTCTGTCTGTCTGTTACGCTTTCACGCTAAAAGTACTGGACCGATATTTAAATGAAATTTGGTACCAAGAAAGTCTGGAGCCTGAGAAAGGACTAAGGCTACTTTTTGACCGACTGCAAAAAAGGAGTTCCACGCGGATGAAGTCGCGGGCAGAAGCTAGTCCGAAATAAAAACTCTTTTAGTGCTTAGTTCATTGAGATTTGTAATTTGTAACTTAATTATGGTGATAATGATGGTTGTGGTGATGATGATGATGAATGTGGTGATGACTATGGTGGTGTATATGGTGACGGTAATGACGGCGATGGGGATGACAGCACAGAGCATGATGGTAATGAGTTTATATGATAATAATGTTTATCATTGAGGTCGGCGATAATGTAAATGGTGATGATGATTTTGACAACAACGATGATAGTGATGATGGTGATGGTTACGACTATGATGATGATTATGGTGGTGGTGATGATGATGATGAAGAAAGTGGTGATGACTATGGTGGTGTATATAGTGATGGTAATGACGGCGATGGGGATGACAACACAGAACATGATGGTAGTGAATTATGATAATAATGCTTATAATTATGAGGACGGCGATAATGTAAATGGTAGTGATGATTTTGACGGCAACGACGGTGGTGATGATGGTGATGTTACGGCGGTGATGATGATGACGGTAAAGATAGTGTTGAGTATAAAAACGGTGATAAAGATTATGAAAATGGTGGTGATGATTTTGACGACAAAAACTAAAGTGATAATGATGAATATGATGATGGTGGTGTTAACGAAGGTGATGATGAAATACTTACGCAGCTCTATACTCATTGTAAACTTTACAGTTCTCCAAACTCTTCACAGTTGTGAACCAAAAGCGCTTCAATTGATCGTTGTCGTTGTTTTTTATATAATTATGGACATATATAAAATCGCTCGCTCGTATGTCTGTACTGAGCAGGGCGTGTAAAGCCGCGATTCTCAGTTGTATGTGTTCCGTTTCATCCATTATTATTGGTAATGACGTTTGTAATACCTTTGAAAATATAAAAATACACATAAAACAAAATAAACTGGACTTTAACAAATATAATATAATAAACACGATTAAAACTAATTCGCAAAGAAACACAACAAAGAATTAATGAAATCGGTCGAGTCGTTCTAGCGTAAAGCTGTGACCAAAGAAAAAAGAGGTTCAATTATATAAATAAACTAGCTGTCCACCCCGGGTTCACACGGATTTTTTTTATAGCCTATGTCACTCGGGAATAGTAAGCTACATTATTCCCAAGTGACATAGGCTATAAAAAAAAAGATCCATACGAAGCCGAGCGGACAGCTAGTATAAGATAAGATAAGATAACTGATTACCATATTTGCATGGTGCAAGGTCTTCCCTCCATCAGCCAAAGCAGCCCACAACCTCTCATGACGGTCTCTATCCTTGCCAACATAAACTGTACCAGTGTACCTATTGGCAGAAAAACCAATATTACATAGACCTTGAAGCCACACCATACGATCGATGTATTGCGGACAATCTGTGAAAGAAACCACAATTAGGAAAGGTGTGTCAGGATTGTGGCGAGTGGAGAGCGGTCTCTGGCTGCCCCTGTGGGACTGTGTGAGAATAAGTATGTATTGAGGAAGGAAGCAAGAGAGGTGTGTCGGGATCGTGGCGAGTGGAGAGCGGTCTCTAGTTGCCCCTGTGGGACTGTGTGAGTATATGTATGTATTGAAGAAGGAAGCAAGAGAGGTGTGTCGGGATCGTGGCGAGTGGAGAGCGGTCTCTGGCTGCCCTTGTGGGACTGTGGCATGAGTAGTGTGTATTGAGGAAGGAAGCAAGAGAGGTGTGTCGGGATCGTGGCGAGTGGAGAGCGGTCTCTGGCTGCCCCTGTGGGACTGTGTGAGTATAAGTATGTATTGAGGAAGGAAGCAAGAGAGTTGTGTCGGGATCGTGGCGAGTGGAGAGCGGTCTCTGGCTGCCCCTGTGGGACTGTGGCATGAGTAGTATGTATTAAGGAAGGGAGCAAGAGAGGTGTGTCGGGATCGTGGCGAGTGGAGAGCGGTCTCTGGCTGCCCCTGTGGGAATATGGCGTAAGTATATTACTATGTATGTATTGAGGAAGGGAGCAAGAGAGGTGTGTCAGGCTCGTGGCGAGTGGAGAGCGGTCTCTGGCTGCCCCTGTGGGACTGTGTCGTGATCATGTCAGATTCTCAGGAGCTCAGATAAGACAACGGGCCGTCAATTTACCCCCAACAGGATTCAAACCTTCAATAAGCAATATACTAACCACTGTACATCCTAAAGTATTTGACAAGGATGTTATCAAAGAAGTCATCCTTCACCATCCAAGTTTCCCTGGTCTTGTGGACTAAAGTGGCGTAACTCAAAATGGCGGCGTGACGTATCTCCCTGGAGAAGTCCAGGCTCAATTTGGTGAAGACCTCCAACTCCTGGAGGAGATCCTGGCTGTAATTGGCCACGTTGAATGGGAGTTTTCTGATGAGGGAGAGGATCGTGGCGTCTTCTATTTTCTCCTGGAATTTGATTATCTTATGTTATGTTATCTTTTTAAATTGGAAGTAATAGTGCTATATTTGGAGTTAGATAGTTTACATGTAAGTTTTAATATTTAATATGACATAAGTTTATGTAATTCGTTTTTTATAATTGGCATCTTTCAGAAGAGATTAGATGATTTTTGTATATTATTTTAGATTTAACTGTTATATTGTAGATAATAGAAATTATACCAATCGCATACTCGTATCATAATATTTCAAGACAAATTTGATTACAATATCCTTCTTATATTATATATTATTTAGTTTAACTTAATATGTTATTTTGTATTTTAGGCAGAAAATTATGTTTATTTTACCTTACCTTGTGCTGAATGATTAAAAATATCTCTATTCTATTTTAAATTATTTATTTAACCCTATCTTATCTTACTTTGTATTTGTTTTATCTTATACCTTACTTATCTTATCTTATCTTACCTTCTCTTCCACGACCAAGTATTTAACAAACACAGCACAAGCGTGTGTTCTAACGTGCGGGAGTACTTCCAAAAATATATTTCTTGAAGTTTCAATCTCATAACTTGTTCCAAGAACCATATCGTTAAATAATTTACTTAGAGAAGCATAGTTCAGTTGACTCATTGTGCTGAAAAAAAAATTTAATAAACTTGTGAATATATATAAATATATTGGAAACCCTTTGAAAATTTTGACTTGTTTTTGATTTTTTTCTACTTCGTCTGCGCACGATGAGTACTTTACACAATATCGTTATAAAATATAGCCTATATGTTGTGTAAGCTATATTATTGCAAAGTCTCATCGAAATCATATCATCAAAGACAGACAGACATCAAAGACAGGAGATCATCAAAGACAGACAGACAGAGTTACTTTCGCATTTATAATATTAGTAAGTAGGGATTTTAGAGACATTCAACAAGAATAGAATAATAATTTCTGATGCCTTCGCGGTGACGTTAGACTATTGTCAGCTTAGTGCGCTACGATCATGGAATCTGTGAAGGCTCAGAAACGTCAGCCAATAAAATAAAATACGCGAGTTAAATTCGTTTACAGTTGTTTCATTCCAATCTGTAATTACCGCGAAGGCATCAGAAATTATATTATCTGTTAGATAATTTTTAAAAATATTGGACTCTCTTTTATCTTTAGATTACAATATAATCTATTATCTGTGCTGGTGCCTTTTTTATTATCTTATTTTATGAAATTACTGTTTTATCTTTTTTTTAAACTCTAGTGACTTTTTCATTCAAAATATACATATTTACTTACTTCAAAAGATCAATAAAGTCCAAACTATGTATAATAGTAGCATTTCTCACAATATTATCGGCGTCGATTCCTTTACGAGCTATTTTCAATAAAATCTGAAATATAATATTTTTTATTATTATATATAATAATTTATGTATAAAGTATCTTTCGTATTTTCACTTATCACTGTAGTGAATTGTTATAATTGTTGTTATGTTGATGTTATATTGTTGTTAATGTTATGGTTATTGTTGTAATGACTGTTATAATGTTGCGATTGTTATTATGTTGTGTTGTTGGTGTTTTCTTTGTTCTTCTTATTGTTGTTGTGCTTGTATTTGTTAATGTTCTATTGTTGTGGTATTAAACTTATTGTGATATAAAACTTCTATGCTAAGCTTTGTTTTTTAATTTCTTTACTCTTTTGTTTTGTTTAGAACAGGGTTGTCAGATTGTTGCTAGCTATTAAATTAATTTGTGTGTGTTTTAATTATGAAAATATCCATAAATATCACAATTGTATTGTTGTTTATATTATATCGTTGTTGCTGTTATAGTTATTGTTGTCGGTGTTATGTTGTTGTGCTTGTTATTATTGTTAGGTATTGTAAGTGTTTTCTTTGTTCTCATGGTGTTATCTTATGGTTGTTGTTGTGTTGTGATGCTGTTGTTATTGTTATAAATGATGATAATAACTTCTTCTTACCTCATAAGCTTTATTCCTAAAATCGTGTTGAGTTTTATTACTTATTCCATTGGACGGATCACTATACCCAAGGGATACATATTGTATGTTTGTCTGAGTCACATTTAATTTGTCTATTTGCTGTCTTGGATGATGGTTATCGTAAGATAAAGATAATCTGAAAAAAAAAACCGTTAAAATTTTGAAAACATCCCCAAGGGTTATAAAATCAGTTTAATTAAAAATACGTAATTTTTGGGATTAAAACAGTACCTATATATATATGCGAAATATATTTTTTTAATAAAATAACGGTAATTTTACTTTACGTATCTATATTCACAAAAAAATACACGCACGTCGCTTACTTACAAAATACAGACATAATATAACTTAACTTAATCAACTTAAAAACAGACAAAATATGACGGTACTTAGAAAAGGGAGACAAAATATGACGGTACTTAAAAAATACACAAAGTATTACTCAAGAAATGCAGACAAAATGTGACAGTCCTTACTCAGAAAACTGACAGATTATGACGGTAAATACTTAATAAATAGAGACAAAATATGGCAATACTTACTCAGAAAACACAGACAAAATATGACTTTGCACTTTATACTGGAAAGTCCCAGATAAGTCCAAACTTTTGAGTCCAACGGCGTCATCAAATTCATACACTCTCTCTGCAGTTGCAATTGCATCAGGCTGTGAAACATTCAAAAATATTTTCAAAATACCTGCTTGTTAAGGAGATCTCATGAACTTGCTTATAGGCTTATAATACAAAATCAAAAATATATATATCAAATTTAGACTTTTACAAGCTCTTATGAAGCTCAGAAGAAGAAGATGCTGTTTCCGAAGAAAAACCTCACTTAAGAAGAAGCGGGCAGAAGCTAGTATGTATATATATATATATATGTTTATCCGTTATCTAGTGCCCATAGTACAACCTTTGCTTAGTTTGGGACTAGATCAATTGGTGTGATTTGTCCAAAGATGTGTAAAGTGTGAGTTTGAGACAAAATCGCGTGTACAAGTTAGTCTATACTAATATTATAAAGAGGAAAAGTTTGTTAGTTTGGATTGAATAGGCTCCAGAACGGCTGGACCAATTTCAAAAATTTTTTCATTGTTGGGAAGCTACACTATTCCCGTGCGAAGCTGGGGCGGGCAGCTAGTTCTTAATAAACTTACCACTCCAATAAGGTCATCGAACTCTGCGTTACCAACCACATTGACAGAACTCCAAGAGCGATCAGCTGATGGTGACAGAAGCTGAGAATTTGTGTACTTCCTTAAAATCTTTCCTTGGTTAATATATATAGCGATACAGGTAGCGTAGAGGCACGGCTGCAAAAAAAAACAAACATTCATTAATACATACAGTCCCACAGGGGCAGCCAGAGACCGCTCTCCACTCGCCACGATCCCGACACACCTCTCTTGCTTCCTTCCTCAATACATACATAATAATATACTCACGCCACAGTCCCACAGGGGCAGCCAGAGACCGCTCTCCACTCGCCACGATCCCGACACACCTCTCTTGCTTCCTTCCTCAATACATACATATACTCAAGCCACAGTCCCACAGGGGCAGCCAGAGACCGCTCTCCACTCGCCACGATCCCGACACACCTCTCTTGCTTCCTCAATACATACATATACTCACGCCACAGTCCCACAGGGGCAGCCAGAGACCGCTCTCCACTCGCCACGATCCCGACACACCTCTCTTGCTTCCTTCCTCAACACATACATATACTCACGCCACAGTCGCACAGGGGCAGCCAGAGACCGCTCTCCACTCGCCATGATCCCGACACACCTCTCTTGCTTCCTTTCTCAATACATTCATATACTCACGCCACAGTCGCACAGGGGCAGCCAGAGACCGCACACTCTCTTGCTTCCTTTAAGCTTTATATTCCTAGATAATTGCCAATCAAATTACCTCATTATATCCATCGTTGCTAAGTAGAAAGTTGAGTGACAGTGCTCTTTTCATGTTCACAGACCATACTGGTTCATCACTAACGTAGAAGTTGCTGATGTTGCCATTTTCCTACAAATATAGTAATGTATTAAATAAAGTCATAATTATAATTAGGAAAGAACTAAAAAAATACTGCAAATCACTACATAGTACAAAACAAAGTCGCTTTTTCTGTCCCTACTTCCCTATGTACGGCTTCGGGGTTTGAAAAAGGGATCCGGGCGAAGTCGGGGCGGACATCTAGTATAATACAAAGACGCTGTCAGTCCATCGATATGTACGCTTAAATTTTTAAACTACGCAACGGATTTTAATGCAGTTTTTTTAATAGATAGAGTGATTCAAGAGGTAGGTTTATAGCACCCGTGTAAAGCCGGGGTCCCTGTCCTATATAAATAAAGGTTGTACAAGGACACCCATATACAGACTCAAAGTACTAAGCATGCCCAGTCGCAGTCGCAGACAAAAGCTAGTTAATATTAATACCTGAAAGTCCACCTCCCAGGGTTGTTCCAGTTGTCTCCTGGCTTCAGCTGATTGATATTCTGAGTATCCTTGATTATTGCTATATACAGCAGTCTGAAAATAAAGAAAAAACATTAAAGAGTATATCAGTGAGTCTTGAGGAAGGAAGCAAGAGAGGTGTGTCGGGATCGTGGCGAGTGGAGAGCGGTCTCTGGCTGCCCCTGTGGGACTGTGGCGTGAGTAGTATGTATTGAGGAAGGAAGCAAGATAGGTGTGTCGGGATCGTGGCGAGTGGAGAGCGGTCTCTGGCTGCCCCTGTGGGACTGTGGCGTGAGTATATGTATGCATTGAGGAAGGAAGCAAGAGAGGTGTGTCGGGATCGTGGCGAGTGGAGAGCGGTCTCCGGCTGCCCCTGTGGGACTGTGGCGTGAGTATATGTATGTATTGAGGAAGGAAGCAAGAGAGGTGTGTCGGGATCGTGGCAATTTACCTTAAGGTCATCTAATTTAAACCGAACCCTGGTATAATTGTCCAGGGCAGTGGCAGACAGTCTTCCACCCAGGGTCCAATAACTACCAGCTTCCTGAGGACTCAGGGTCCCAGAAGACACGTTGGTCTTGATGATGTAGTGATACTGATGATCTACTGATGGAAATAGAAGCTGGAGAGTCTGTGCTGCTGATGCTGAAGATATTGCTGAAAGATATAAAATACAGATATATAATATATTATTGCGCTGTGGAGAATGAGGTCCTCCTATCATGAGCCACCAATAAGCTATCAGCTACTGGCCTGTGATGAGAGACAAGCTTCTGGCCTGTGATGAGAGACAAGTTACTGGCCTGTGATGAGTGACAAGCTACTGGCCTGTGATAAGAGACAAGCTTCTGGCCTGTGATGAGAGACAAGCTACTGGCCTGTGAAGAGAGACAAACTACCGGCCTGTGATGAGACAAGTTACTGGCCTGTGATGAGTGACAAGCTACAGGCCTGTGATGAGGGACAAGCTACTGGCATTTGATGAGAAACGAGCTACTGGCCTGTGATGAGAGACAAGCTACTGGCCTGTGATGAGAGACAAGCTACTGGTCTGTAATGAGAGACAATCTACTGGCCTGTGATGAGAGACAAGCTACAGACTGACCTGTGATGAGAGACAAGCTACTGGCCTGTGATGAGAGACAAGCTACTGGCCTGTGATGAGAAACAAGCTACTGGCCTGTGATGAGAGACAAGCTACAGACTGAACTGTGATGAGAGACAAGCTACTGACCTGTGATGAGAGACAAGCTACTGGCCTGTGATGAGAGACAAGCTACAGACTGACCTGTGATGAGAGACAAGCTACTGGCCTGTGATGAGAGACAAGCTATTGACATATGATGAGACAAGCTAGTGGCCTGTGATGAGAGACAAGCTACTGGCCTGTGATGAGAGACAAGCTACTGGCCTGTGATGAGAGACAAGCTACTGGCCTGTGATGAGAGACAAGCTTCTAGTACGTGACGTTTAGAAAACTGCTGTTTCCATATTCCTAGCATGACTGAGATAACGATAGTCAAATGCTAAAATTATTATGTTACTAAGTAACGATTTGTGATGCCTTCGCAGTTATTATAAACATTGGAATGTAAAAACTGTAAACTTTAGCATAAGACTATTGTCAGCTCAGTCATGCTACTATTATGGAATCTGTAAAGGCTTCCAAATCGCACACCTAGATCTAAAGGGATCTAACTCAAAAACCGGAAGATTTGAGTTATGCACACCATCGGATTCCAGCAAAACCCACCTACACTAAAACTGATTTCAGCTAATATAACTCTGCTAGCTTTATTATAAAAAGTATAAATTTATACAGAAAACTCATGCGTGCATATGGACATATTAATCAGTTTCTCGCCTCTCCTGAAAAAGTACCTTTTTTGAGTTAGCTCTCAATAGATCTAGGTGTGCGAAATGTTGGCCAATAAAATAAAATACGCGAGTTAAATTCGTCTATAATTGTTCGAAAGCATCAGAAATTATTATTCAGGTACTTAAATATGTACATTATAAAATGAACTGTTTTCATTTAAGTATATGCTTATTTTCTATATATTTATATAAAAGTCCACTGACAAAAAAAAAAGGTTCTTAGTTTTATCTCAAACTTACCACAAAATAACAGAAAACTGTTTATATACATTTTTGCGAAGTTTTTGAGGTTACACTATATTATTTCACTTTTAATACTATATTTATAACTAGTACTTGTAATAACAAGAAATAATTATTTTATACAAATACTTATTGTATGTAATGATCGAGACAGTGTACTGTTGATTACTGAGGCAGACTCCTGCGCAGGTCGCGGTGACAAAGTGAAGTAACCACAAAAAATGGAAAAAAACTTTTTTTACTAAAAAAAAAACTTTGTAAAATTGTTAATGGTGCACTAAAACTTTAATATAGTCTTACTGCTTAAGTCGTGGTGATAAAGTTGTATAACCACAAAAGTTAACATTTTTTTTTTTTATTTAAAAAAAAAAAACATTGTAGTTGTATCTTCGAGAGTTGGAAAAGGTGATTTAAAAAACAATTATACTTAGTCCATTTATCAAAGATTGGTAAATAAAAAATATATATTATTTCAGATTCTCTTTTTAACCCCGGACGCAAAAACGACGGGGTGTTATAAGTTTGACGTGTCTGTGTGTGTGTGTGTGTGTGTGTGTGTATCTGTCTGTGGCATCATAGCTCCCAAACGCATGAACCGATTTTGATTCTGTTTTTGCTCAAAATCCTTTCATTAGAACGCTTTACGAAAATTAAATAAATAAATATGTTTGTACATTTACACCAATTAACCGAATTACTATTGATATCTACATAGTTGTACGTAAATATTAAGTTAACTCTAGTTAAAAAGATTTTTTAACCGATTTGGAAATAAAGAGGAGGTTAAATTCTTACGAGTTGAGTTAAATCGATTAATTGCTTATATTAAAAACTAAACGAATATCAGGGAATCTTTTTCTAAAGTAAGTATATTTATTATGTTCTTTTTTAAAAATAATAATTGTCTTAAAAAATTGATGATCGATTATGTGCCGAACATTTTCTAACTTAAGTACCTACATTATTTCTATTTTTTTTTTGATATTGTCTAAATAAATTAAGATCGATTATCTGTTTATATGTACTAAAAATTTAACAAATATCAGCGAAACTTTATTTTTTTTTATAATCATTTTCTAAAAAAAAATGTTTCCTCAAATTACAATATAACAGAGTTACCACCCTTTACAGTCCCCTCTTATCACATTGCGCCGATATCAGTTGACCTACGAACTACTCATTTGGAATGATTAACAAAACCAGACTTAAAAGAACTATAGCAGACACTCTAAATAAATACATTAAAAACATTGATAATAAAACAAGTTGATTTGTAAGCATAAAATAAATAAATATCTTTTAACAATTCACACCAATTGATATAGGAGCGAAGACAAGACAACGTTCAACGTTAACGTTAAACGAAACGACCATAATGTATGGGATTTGACATCCGCGAACGTTTGTGACGTACGTGACAGTCGTTCGCGGATGTCAAATCTCATACATTTTGGTGCCAACGTTTAACGTTAACGTTGAACGTTGGCACCTTGTCTATGCCCCCAAAACCCAAATTAAGCAAAGCTTGTACTATGCACTAGACAACGGATAAACATACATAAATACATATAAGACATCCAAGACCCGGGTACAGATGCCAGTGCTCACACTGACTGCCCCTAGTAGGATTCGAACCCGTAACCTCCGGTTTCGTAGTCAGCTCTGACCATTAGACCAACAAGCCGTGTGCCAGCTGTTTTGTGTATATATATAGATATAATACTAGCTTTCCGCCCCGGTTTCGCACGGATCATCTTTTTTTTATAGCCTATGTCACTCGGGAATAGTGTAGCTTCCCAACAGTGAAACAATTTTTGAAATCGGTCCAGCCGTTTTGGAGCCTATTCAATCCAAACAAACAAACAAACTATTCCTCTTTATAATATTAGTATAGATATATAAAATTGTCGTGTGTCGCGGTGTTTGTTGCCAAATTGCTAAAAACCGGCTGGATTACCCTACATACATTTTTATTATATATATTTCCTCGTCATCTAGTACGGAGTCCAAGCAATTTTTGTTTTCGCCAATTACAACTTGTTGATTTTATTAAGGTACAAGGCCACAGTCATCCTATAATTCTGCCAACGCCCACTAATATGACCTTACGTTTATCATGAATAAACAAACATACACGCCACAGTCCCACAGGGGCAGCCAGAGACCGCTCTCCACTCGCCACGATCCCGACACACCTCTCTTGCTTCCTTCCTCAATACATACATATACTCACGCCACAGTCCCACAGGGGCAGCCAGAGACCGCTCTCCACTCGCCACGATCCCGACACACCTCTCTTGCTTCCTTCCTCAATACATACATATACTCACGCCACAGTCCCACAGGGGCAGCCAGAGACCGCTCTCCACTCGCCACGATCCCGACACACCTCTCTTACTTCCTTCCTCAATACATACATATACTCACGCCGCAGTCCCACAGGGGCAGCCAGAGACCGCTCTCCACTCGCCACGATCCCGACACACCTCTCTTACTTCCTTCCTCAATACATACATATACTTACGCCACAGTCCCACAGGGGCAGCCAGAGACCGCTCTCCACTCGCCACGATCCCGACACACCTCTCTTATTTCATACCTCAATACATACATATACTCACGCCACAGTCCCACAGGGGCAGTCAGAGACCGCTCTCCACTCGCCACGATCCCGACACACCTCTCTTACTTCCTTCCTCAATACATACATATACTCACGCCACAGTCCCACAGGGGCAGTCAGAGACCGCTCTCCACTCGCCACGATCCCGGCACACCTCTCTTGCTTCCTTCCTCAATACATTCATATACTCATGCCACAGTCCCACAGGGGCAGCCAGAGACCGCTCTCCACTCGCCACGATCCCGGCACACCTCTCTTGCTTCCTTCCTCAATACATACATATACTCACGCCACAGTCCCACAGGGGCAGTCAGAGACCGCTCTCCACTCGCCACGATCCCGGCACACCTCTCTTGCTTCCTTCCTCAATACATACATATACTCATGCCACTGTCCCACAGGGGTAGCCAGAGACCGCTCTCCACTCGCCACGATCCCGACACACCTCTCTTGCTTCCTTCCTCAATACATACATATACTCACGCCACAGTCCCACAGGGGCAGTCAGAGACCGCTCTCCACTCGCCACGATCCCGGCACACCTCTCTTGCTTCCTTCCTCAATACATACATATACTCATGCCACAGTCCCACAGGGGTAGCCAGAGACCGCTCTCCACTCGCCACGATCCCGACACACCTCACTTGCTTCCTCAATACATACATATACTCACGCGACAGTCCCACAGAGTTAGCATATTTCATAATAGGTAGTACCTAATATATTATGTTTGATAAGTTTGTACGTTGTTATGTTTTTGAAAAAAATATACATGATTTCAAGCCCGCATAATTAAGGGAAAACGTAGTTTTTCAAATATGGTGGTATTATTATAAAAGTACTAGTTTAATATAAAAGTAAATATATTTTCATTTTACTTAACACAAGATGTTTGGTCGCAAAGTTTTGATTTTAATGTTTTTAACAATATTTCTTCACAAAGGTAAGAATATGTCTAATTGGAATGAAACAACTATTAACGGATTTAACTAGCGTATTTCATTTTATTGGCTGACCTTTCGGAGCCTTTACAAGTTGCTGAAGTTTTAGCATAAGACTATCGTCAGCTCAGTCGTGCTACGATTATGGAATATGTAAAGGCACCGAAACATCAGCTAATAAAATAAAATACGCGAGTTAAATCCGTTTATAGTTGTTTCATTCCAATGTATAATAACCGCGAAGGCATCAGAAATTCTGTTTTAAATGTTGACCTCACTGTCACTGACTTGTCAAAACAAAATGTCAGAACCATTCAACCAATTTCCTGATTTGCTATTAATTTTGACAGTTTAGTTTGATGCTGTCACATCAAAGGGTAGTTTAGCTCTTGCTTAATATTGTCAAAATCATATCTGTCTATCTTCTATATATCTATACAAGCGTTCCGCCCTGGCTTCGCACGGATACCTAATTTTATTTCAAAATATTCTATAGCCTATGTTACTCAGGGTGAACGTAGCTTACCAACAGTGAAAGAATTTTTAAAATCGGCCTAGCTGTTTTAGAGCCTATTCAATCCAAACAAACAAACCTTTCCTCTTTATTATATTACTAGCTTCTGCCCGCGACTTCGTTCGCGTGTAACTCGTCCTTTTTTGCAGCCGGTTAAAAAGTAGCCTATGTCCTTTCTGAAGCTCCAGACTTTCTTTGTACCAAATTTCATTTAAATCGGTCCAGTAGTTTTAGCGTGAAAGCGTAACAGACAGACAGACAGAGTTACTTCCGCATTTATAATATATAGAGCATAGAGCATAGAGCAATAGAGCAATAGAGCAAAAGTCCCAAACAAAACGACTAAAAATCACTATCTCAATTTAGTTATCTGCCTACTGCCTACCCCCTAAGAACGATGGCGTGATTATTTATAGCCTATGTCCATTTCTAGGTTATCATCTATTACCATACCAAATTTCATCAAAATCCGTTCAGCCGTTTAGGCGTGAAAGAGCAACAGACAGACAGACAGACAGACAGACAGACAGAGTTACTAACGCATTTATAATATTAGTAGGGATGTATGTTTATCCGTTGTCTAGTACATAGTACAAGCTTTGCTTAGTTTGGGACTAGATTGTGTATTGTCCAAAGATAAAATAATAATAAAGGTATTATAATAATTATTATAATAATATATTTTGTCCTTTATCTACAGAAATATTTTGCAGCGGTTCATTAAGACAAAAACGGTAAGTATAATAATATATTACTAGCGGCCCCGGCAGACGTCGTCCTGCCCGTCCGATTGTCTCGTCAAAGATCTGTCAAAGTCTTCTGTCACTTGCCGTCAATCACTTTGTATATGGGAGTATAGAAAGATGTTGATTTTACACTTTTTCAAGATGTTTTTTAAATTGTCTCTACTTACAAACCCTCCCTGGACTTACTTCCACGAATAATTCAAGACCAAAATTAGCCAAATCGGTAAGGCGTTGAGTTATAAAATTACAACGAAAAGTGGCATTGATTTTTATATGAGTGAATATAATTTGACATAATATTGTATTTTTTTATTATGTTATAGGTAATGAAATTTGTTCATATTATTTATTTTTTGTTTTTTATACTGTACTAGCTTCCGCCGGCGACTTCGTTCGCGTAGAACTCCTCCTTTTTTGCAGTCGGTTAAAAAGTAGCCTATGTCCTTTCTCAGGCTCCAGACTTTCTTCGTACCAAATTTCATTTAAATCGGTCCAGTAGTTTTAGCGTGAAAGCGTAACAGACAGACAGACAGAGTTACTTTCGCATTTATAATATTAGTAGGGATGAATTTTGAGAAATAAATAAATCTAATCTGATCATTTTTAAACAGATGTATAGTTATTCAGAAGCAGTCTGGTACCCATGGAGACAGTACTGAAGGTGATGATGATGAGACGAAGGTACCCCAAGTCAAGGACCCAAGAGGCAAAGGGGACTTAAGGAGGCCCAGCGCTGGGCATAAGGATTTTGACGTTGAGGTCTGTAAACATTAATATAAAAAAAAAACACAACTACACATTAGGGTAATTATTTGTGATGTTTTTGGGGTTATTACACACTAGCGGCCCCGGCAGACGTCGTCCTGCCCGTCCGATTGTTTCGTCAAAGATCTGTCAAAGTCTTCAGTCACTTCTTCATAAGGCTTCATATTTTCCCCGTTTTTTACACATTTTCCACTGTTTCTTCGCTCCTATTGGTCGCAGCGTGATGTTATATAGCCTAAAGCCTTCCTCGATAAATGGTCTATCCAACAAAAAAATATTTTTTGAATTCGAACCAGTAGTTCGGGAGATTAGCGCGTTCAAACAAACAAACAAACAAACTAACTAACTAACAAACAAACAAACCAACTCTTCAGCTTTATAATATTAGTATAGATTGGAATTAAACAACTATAACGGATTTAACTCGCGTTAGTTAGTTATGCATAACTGTATAAATCACTTTAGCGTTAGACTATTGTCAGCTCAGTCGTGCTACGATTATGGAAACTGTAAAGAATCCGAAACGTCAGACAGTTAATAAAATACGTAAGATTTAACTCACGTTCAGTGTTGCCAATTTAGCGATTTTGTCGCTAGAACTAGCGACTTTTGCTTAAGGATTAGCGACCAAAAAAAAGTTTTGACGACAAAAATAGTTTAATTAGCGACTTATCTGGCGACTTTTGGAGTACAAATTAAAACAGTTCTAGAGCCAATAATAGATACATTTTTTGTCAAATCGACACAGAATTATGCAATGCCAAGAGATACATAATATGGAAAACGACAAACGCGCACCAAATTCAAACTTTATTTAATTGAAGTTCCATTTGTATATTATTATCGGGAGGGGGTCCCCGAACTTTTTATTGTTATGTTTTAGTTTTAGCGACTTTCTGGTGACTTTTGACATTGAGTTTAGCGACTCGAATTTCTAGGAGTTGGCAACACTGCTCACGTTTATAGTTTTGTATCGACTGATGGACGTTTAGCATCCAGCGAGCCTATGATGAGTTGTCGTCGAGAAGAAATATTGACAACGGCTCCCGTTGAATAGTACATCGTTGCCGAGTGGCAACGAGTGTTGCCAATAAGGAGAAATTTCGTTGGCGACTTGATAAAATGTTGCCATGTTATGGATATCTGTCTTATGTATTTATTATAGTGTTGCAAGAAACTACTTACATTTATTACTTAAGTGTTAGGAAACATTGTTAACATTAAAAATAAATTTTATTTTAATAAAAATAAATCGGCCAAGGGCGTGTCGGACTCGCGGTGCGACATTAATTGACGTAAGTACTTATAATACGTTGTCGCCTTTAGACGACTAGTAAATGTCAAATTGCTAGTCGTATCCACTTTTGACGTTTAAAAGTGTTTATTAATCGTGAAAACAAAGATAGTGAAATATTGTTTACTTGACGAACTTTTAGTGATTTGCATGATATTCAATCAAACTATTTAAATACCCATCTACTTAACTACCTCTTGTTTTATTGAGTAAGATGATTAATACCTAGGTACTCTGTGAAAGAAATTTTCACAAAAAGCAAGTGCCTATGCTTAGAAGCCACAAATGCACCGGGGAAAAGAATGGACAATTAATTATTACCATGGATTACTTAGGTAAGTACGTTGAAAAATGTTTTTTATCTTTCATAATAATATTGTTAGCTGTTAATGATATTAAAATAAAATAAGTATTTGACTATTAGAAAACTGGTGATAATTAATAAGTAGTACTTATATCACACAAATTAAGTAACTACCTACTTAAGTAGGTCTGTACCTATTTATATTTAATGTTGTAATGCTTTTAACTAAGTATTATTTTTAAAACATATATATTCCAATCAAGGTAATTAGGAAGGCAGGTAAGTAGTATATTATTATACATATGAAAACATTGCCCATTTATTTTTCAGGGAATAAAAATACTAACCTAAATGTGGCAGTAATAAAATGAACCCAGAAATATCTTTGAAAAAAAATTGTATGTCAGCACTGAGCAGCCATCTAAATATTTTACTGGCAGTATCTTTTAATTAACTCAGAGGACCTCAGAATTTAAAGTAAGTACCTACCTACTTTCGTTAGGAAGTAATATTACCTACCTAGCATAATAATAACCAATCTAGTTTGTCTGGGATTATTATTGATCTAATAATAAGTAAATGTTAAATTATATGTAAGAGAGGTGCCAAATTGGATGGACATTAAGTATATAAAACAGGCTAATTGTGAAAACAAAGAAAGTAAAATATTGATTATATTACTTACTTCATTTAAATGAAAGATCAACCATATATTTCAAATTGAAATTTAATTAGACTTTATTATTATTATTTATGAGTTTATTATGCCTACATTGTGCTCTGTTTCCTACATAAATGAAATCCTAGCAATTTTTATTAACTAACACTATGTCCATAATAGAACTTAAATAAACTAATAAAATTGAACAAAATGGATGACATCTTGTCCCCTAAATTCCAATTACTTCATAGTCAAAGTAATTCTTTTTCACTTTGATAATTTCAAAATGTCAGCACAATTGTTAGCTAACAAAATGTTTACTTATAGGTAGCTGATGTCAATTGTACAATCTTGGGAGTCAATGCAAGGTTCCCAGAAGAGTCCCCATGATGACGACGCATTTATATATATTTAATAACTCTGTTACTGAAATGCAGCTCAGCTCAAGAGGCTCCACAACAGTCAGATTGGGGTATACTTTCTTCTGGGTAAGTAGATACCTACTTTTGTAAATAAATTTAAAACCTTATTAAAAATATAAAAGTATTTTAAACAAAAAGTAATAAAAATATTTAATTATATTATTTACAAAATATTTATATTCAGTTTCTTCTAAAACCTGCATCTCTTCTAGAAAATCTCCTAATATTTTAAAATTTGAATATTTTAATTGTAATTGCAGGTGTCAGAATCTGGGTAGGTATTAGCCATGGCCATGGCTCATGACTCCGATTATTAATGCAGTTCTGAATAGTAGCAGAGGCAAGATACACCCACTGGCACGACAGTACCATAGAAGTAATTGAAAAATATATTCACAACAATAACTTGCTGAGAAGAAAAGAAAAGAAGCACATAAAAAAGCGCTCGATCATTATAAATTATCATTATTTCACTTGATTATTTTGTTTAATTTAATACCCATGCAATGTATCTCCTTATAATTATCCTTGCTCAGGATGTAAACTTGTGTGTGCATACTCGCTGACTACTAGGTAGGGTTAGATTAAAAGGATTAAAACAGAAAACAGTTTATAAGTATTTATTAATTTAAATAACACCTTTACACCATACATTAAGTCACCTACTTAGGTAGGTACTTACATATAGAATTTTATAAGTATTAAATTATAAACTAGCTCGGGGAATTTGCACCTGCTCGAAGAATGTGTGTGCTGTAGAACATTGACTTTAATGAGAACAAGCTCACACACAATTTCGGTAGTTTCATATTTATAGATAGTGTGTCTGTGTCTCAGTTTCCTGGAGAGATTTTGATAGCACCAATTACTTGCAGAGCAGTGAAGGCTAGCAGCAACATCGGAATCTGTTGACCAGAAAGTAGAATGACATAGTTTGGTTAACCCAATTTTTGATGATTTCAGACAGACTGATTTAACTTGTGTATACTGATTTTGAAAACTTTACATTTCTCAAAAAGTCATAATTCTAATCTATGAATCACATTCATTCCTATGGAAGTCCAAATAATCAGAATAATATATTATCTACATCCTGATATTCAATTATTTATTTAAAATTTAATTAATAGGTATTGAGATTAGAGATTGACTAGAGTGAGAGTCGATAATGAAATGCTTAATGACATAGCTACATACTATGTGCGCAGTAGTAGACACAGCACTGAAGAACTGAAGACAGCAGATGGAGTTATTTGAAGTGAAGCTCTCGCTATACAGATGGTCCACCATGCAATACCTGGAGAAGAAGAAGTGCAAGGGTTTGCAATTGCGGAAAGGGCAAGCAAAGAAAAATGGGTGCAACATTGGTAGAGAAAATCAAACATAAATAAAATACAAACCGGTATTTCAGTTGCGATCAGTGCATGTAGTTGTAAAAATTGCTAATTGGTTAATGCGAATTAATTATACAGGTAAAAGTAAAACAAAACTTCACAAAGCCATACATACTTAGTTAACATACAATTAGGGTCATGAGATAAGTACAATGAAAATTGTATTCACAAGGCAAAATAAGTATATTGCACTTTATATAGCATAACAAACTTGGATCACACCAAATAACAATCGCACATCTAAGAAAATAGTATTACTTACCACATTTGATGTTGAAGGAGTCTGACCCTGTTTTTTCAGACCAGTTTAATCAGCCAAGTAATTCAAGGAACTTGCCTCAAATCGGTTCGCCATAATACGTCAAAAAGCCTGACTCTCTTTTTATAAATTCTGCGTAAACTTTATATATAGGTAGATTAACTTCTCTTTACAAACCATTACATCGTAATGGCGGGAAAATACACGTAACACGATTAATATTTAATTTTATTAATAATAATGCTTCCATCTGACATTTGCAGTCAACGCAAACGCACGTTCCGAAAGTCCGAAACCAATTAAAGTATCATTCATAAATACAATATTTTATACTCATTGTAAAATATTATTAGCTTTATTTCATATTATTTTTCGCTTCAAAATCCGCTGCGTAGTTTTAAAGACGCAACAAGAAAGAAAATTCAAGCAAACATAGGCACGCCACGAACGGAACGATAATAATGTTCGAGCGGTGATAATTGACGCTATCGAGCGTAACTAAAACATTATTGTCGTGGACAATCTACCAAACTATTTACATAATAAAATTCTTGTTTTATTAAGTAAAGATAAAATAATTAATACTCCGTCCATCCCTATGTTTGCTTGAATCTTTAAAACTACGCAGCGGATTTTGAAGCGAAAAATAATATGAAATAAAGCTAATAATATTTTACAATGAGTATAAAATATTGTATTTATGAATGATACTTTAATTGGTTTCGGACTTTCGGAACGTGCGTTTGCGTTGACTGCAAATGTCAGATGGAAGCATTATTATTAATAAAATTAAATATTAATCGTGTTACGTGTATTTTCCCGCCATTACGATGTAATGGTTTGTAAAGAGAAGTTAATCTACCTATATATAAAGTTTACGCAGAATTTATAAAAAGAGAGTCAGGCTTTTTGACGTATTATGGCGAACCGATTTGAGGCAAGTTCCTTGAATTACTTGGCTGATTAAACTGGTCTGAAAAAACAGGGTCAGACTCCTTCAACATCAAATGTGGTAAGTAATACTATTTTCTTAGATGTGCGATTGTTATTTGGTGTGATCCAAGTTTGTTATGCTATATAAAGTGCAATATACTTATTTTGCCTTGTGAATACAATTTTCATTGTACTTATCTCATGACCCTAATTGTATGTTAACTAAGTATGTATGGCTTTGTGAAGTTTTGTTTTACTTTTACCTGTATAATTAATTCGCATTAACCAATTAGCAATTTTTACAACTACATGCACTGATCGCAACTGAAATACCGGTTTGTATTTTATTTATGTTTGATTTTCTCTACCAATGTTGCACCCATTTTTCTTTGCTTGCCCTTTCCGCAATTGCAAACCCTTGCACTTCTTCTTCTCCAGGTATTGCATGGTGGACCATCTGTATAGCGAGAGCTTCACTTCAAATAACTCCATCTGCTGTCTTCAGTTCTTCAGTGCTGTGTCTACTACTGCGCACATAGTATGTAGCTATGTCATTAAGCATTTCATTATCGACTCTCACTCTAGTCAATCTCTAATCTCAATACCTATTAATTAAATTTTAAATAAATAATTGAATATCAGGATGTAGATAATATATTATTCTGATTATTTGGACTTCCATAGGAATGAATGTGATTCATAGATTAGAATTATGACTTTTTGAGAAATGTAAAGTTTTCAAAATCAGTATACACAAGTTAAATCAGTCTGTCTGAAATCATCAAAAATTGGGTTAACCAAACTATGTCATTCTACTTTCTGGTCAACAGATTCCGATGTTGCTGCTAGCCTTCACTGCTCTGCAAGTAATTGGTGCTATCAAAATCTCTCCAGGAAACTGAGACACAGACACACTATCTATAAATATGAAACTACCGAAATTGTGTGTGAGTTTGTTCTCATTAAAGTCAATGTTCTACAGCACACACATTCTTCGAGCAGGTGCAAATTCCCCGAGCTAGTTTATAATTTAATACTTATAAAATTCTATATGTAAGTACCTACCTAAGTAGGTGACTTAATGTATGGTGTAAAGGTGTTATTTAAATTAATAAATACTTATAAACTGTTTTCTGTTTTAATCCTTTTAATCTAACCCTACCTAGTAGTCAGCGAGTATGCACACACAAGTTTACATCCTGAGCAAGGATAATTATAAGGAGATACATTGCATGGGTATTAAATTAAACAAAATAATCAAGTGAAATAATGATAATTTATAATGATCGAGCGCTTTTTTATGTGCTTCTTTTCTTTTCTTCTCAGCAAGTTATTGTTGTGAATATATTTTTCAATTACTTCTATGGTACTGTCGTGCCAGTGGGTGTATATTGCCTCTGCTACTATTCAGAACTGCATTAATAATCGGAGTCATGAGCCATGGCCATGGCTAATACCTACCCAGATTCTGACACCTGCAATTACAATTAAAATATTCAAATTTTAAAATATTAGGAGATTTTCTAGAAGAGATGCAGGTTTTAGAAGAAACTGAATATAAATATTTTGTAAATAATATAATTAAATATTTTTATTACTTTTTGTTTAAAATACTTTTATATTTTTAATAAGGTTTTAAATTTATTTACAAAAGTAGGTATCTACTTACCCAGAAGAAAGTATACCCCAATCTGACTGTTGTGGAGCCTCTTGAGCTGAGCTGCATTTCAGTAACAGAGTTATTAAATATATATAAATGCGTCGTCATCATGGGGACTCTTCTGGGAACCTTGCATTGACTCCCAAGATTGTACAATTGACATCAGCTACCTATAAGTAAACATTTTGTTAGCTAACAATTGTGCTGACATTTTGAAATTATCAAAGTGAAAAAGAATTACTTTGACTATGAAGTAATTGGAATTTAGGGGACAAGATGTCATCCATTTTGTTCAATTTTATTAGTTTATTTAAGTTCTATTATGGACATAGTGTTAGTTAATAAAAATTGCTAGGATTTCATTTATGTAGGAAACAGAGCACAATGTAGGCATAATAAACTCATAAATAATAATAATAAAGTCTAATTAAATTTCAATTTGAAATATATGGTTGATCTTTCATTTAAATGAAGTAAGTAATATAATCAATATTTTACTTTCTTTGTTTTCACAATTAGCCTGTTTTATATACTTAATGTCCATCCAATTTGGCACCTCTCTTACATATAATTTAACATTTACTTATTATTAGATCAATAATAATCCCAGACAAACTAGATTGGTTATTATTATGCTAGGTAGGTAATATTACTTCCTAACGAAAGTAGGTAGGTACTTACTTTAAATTCTGAGGTCCTCTGAGTTAATTAAAAGATACTGCCAGTAAAATATTTAGATGGCTGCTCAGTGCTGACATACAATTTTTTTTCAAAGATATTTCTGGGTTCATTTTATTACTGCCACATTTAGGTTAGTATTTTTATTCCCTGAAAAATAAATGGGCAATGTTTTCATATGTATAATAATATACTACTTACCTGCCTTCCTAATTACCTTGATTGGAATATATATGTTTTAAAAATAATACTTAGTTAAAAGCATTACAACATTAAATATAAATAGGTACAGACCTACTTAAGTAGGTAGTTACTTAATTTGTGTGATATAAGTACTACTTATTAATTATCACCAGTTTTCTAATAGTCAAATACTTATTTTATTTTAATATCATTAACAGCTAACAATATTATTATGAAAGATAAAAAACATTTTTTCAACGTACTTACCTAAGTAATCCATGGTAATAATTAATTGTCCATTCTTTTCCCCGGTGCATTTGTGGCTTCTAAGCATAGGCACTTGCTTTTTGTGAAAATTTCTTTCACAGAGTACCTAGGTATTAATCATCTTACTCAATAAAACAAGAGGTAGTTAAGTAGATGGGTATTTAAATAGTTTGATTGAATATCATGCAAATCACTAAAAGTTCGTCAAGTAAACAATATTTCACTATCTTTGTTTTCACGATTAATAAACACTTTTAAACGTCAAAAGTGGATACGACTAGCAATTTGACATTTACTAGTCGTCTAAAGGCGACAACGTATTATAAGTACTTACGTCAATTAATGTCGCACCGCGAGTCCGACACGCCCTTGGCCGATTTATTTTTATTAAAATAAAATTTATTTTTAATGTTAACAATGTTTCCTAACACTTAAGTAATAAATGTAAGTAGTTTCTTGCAACACTATAATAAATACATAAGACAGATATCCATAACATGGCAACATTTTATCAAGTCGCCAACGAAATTTCTCCTTATTGGCAACACTCGTTGCCACTCGGCAACGATGTACTATTCAACGGGAGCCGTTGTCAATATTTCTTCTCGACGACAACTCATCATAGGCTCGCAGGTCAAGAATAAATTATATATTATAGTTTTGTTTCATTTCAATGTATAATAACCGCGAAGGCATCAGAAATTGTTAACTGTTTTAATGTAATTTTTGTTGTAAAATATAGATAAATAATTAGATCTATCTATATTAACATGATTATGTACCTTCCAGCGACCACATAACTAAACACACATATTGTAGTGTCCCAAAATAGATAAAAGGGATTACCCTAAAGGGTTTATATCAAAGTAGTTTGTAATATTGTAATCTATTGGACTGTAATGGGTTTCAGAAGCATTATGTAATTATGTAGTGTGCGGTGAAATGATCAACTTTCAAAATATATAAGTTTAAATATATATTATTATTATACTAACTTCTGCCCGCGACTTCATCCGTGTGGAATCCTACTACTATACTAAAGTTTGTAAGTATGGATGTATGGATGTTTATTACTCTTTCACGTAAAAACTACTGAATGGATTTGAATGAAACTTTACCACAATATAGCTTATACATCAGAATAACACATAGGCTACAATTTTTGACACTATACTAGACGGGACGAACCTGAAGTCCACGCGAACGAAGTCGCGGGCAAAAGCTAGTTTAGCATAAAACTATTGTCGACTCAGTCGTGCTACGATTATGGATTCTGTAAAGGCTCTAAAACAGCCAATAAAATAAGATACGTGTTAAAACGGTCTATAGTTGTTTCATTCCAATGTCTAACTTGTTATATATCTACCTTAAGTAGCATATATATATATGTATATTCGCTAAAACCCGTTAACCTCATTATTTGTTTTCGGGTCAATCATTTTCACCCTTTTACGAGACCCATGTTAATTTTGTTTTCAAAATGGCGTGAACCTTTTGAAGTTTTTAAAACGGTTTCGACGCTTCTAAAGGGTAATTGATTACCTCTTTTTAGACCTAAATAAAAAACAAAGTACCTACCTACATAATAATTTCTGATGCCTTCGCGATTATTATACATTGGAATGAAACAACTATTAACGGATTTACCTCGCGTATTTTCGAAACGTCAGCTAATAAAATAAAATAGAAATACGCGAGTTAAATCCGTTAATAGTTGTTTCATTCCAATGTACCTACCCACATGTTTATGTTAACAAAATGAGTAAAACGTGTATGAACACTTAACAGTTTTAATTGTGAAAAATGATATACCTACACTTTTTAGTGCTTTCGTTCCGAGATTTACCAGTTTACCGGAGGTTACGGGTTCGAACCCTGCTAGGGGCAGTGTGACGAGCTGTAAAATGTATGTGGGCGGTTAATTGTGCCTCTGAGTATATATTATACTAGCTTCTGCCCGCGACTTAGTCCGCGTGGAACACCTCCTTTTTTGCAGTCGGCTAAAAAGTAGCCTATGTCCTTTCTCAGGCTTCAGACTTTCTTTGTACCAAATTTCATTGAAATCGGTCCAGTGGTTTAAGCGTGAAAGCGGAACAGACAGACAGACAGACAGAGTTACTTTCGCATTTATAATATTAGTAGGGATTCATTAACCCATTAAAATCTGTACAAAATTTCATCTAATTGTGCGTAGCCACTTAGAATAATTTAAACGAATTCTATGTTGTAATGAAACAACTATAAACTTTTACTTACATATTTTATTTTATTGGTTGACGTTTCGGATTCTTTACAGTTTCCATAATCGTAGCACAACTGACGATAGTCTAACGCTAAAATAAAATACGCGAGTGAATTCCTTTAATAGTTGTTTCATTCCAATGTGTAATAACCGCGAAGGCATCAGAAGTTATTATTGAATTATAATATATACCTACATACTGTGATTTTTTTTTCAGAATTTTTCACCAGAGCTACTGAAATACAAGGAATCTCCAAGGATGAATAGGAAGAGACTGAAAAATCGACTTTTAAGTAAATATGTCAAATCGAGAAATGATTAGGTAGGTAGGTATATAATATAATATGAAAAAAAAGGCTTTATGTTATCTTAAACTTAAAAAAAAACATTATTATAACTAATTAAAAATGTAATAATTTCTGATGCCTTCGCGGTTATTACACATTGGAATGAAACAACTATAACTATTTTATTTTATGTCAGATGTCGTGTTACGAATATGCGAACTGTGAAGTTTTCAAAACGTCAATAAACAAAATAAAATACGCGAGTTAAATCCGTTATAGTTGTTTCATTCCAACTTCAAATATAGTCGGCTAAGTCGTTTACGAATATGGGAATTGTGAAACTTTCAAAATGTCTAAAATCGATGTTTTTTTTGGTGATGGGAAATAAAATAACATATAAATTTATGTTTTTTATTAAAAAATCTCACAATCATTATACATTATAAGAAGAACATTTTGTAAAATCATTTTAATAATATACATTCTTTAAAATTTACATAACGTATACATTCTTCCAATTTGGCAATTTTTTGGCACTTTGCTTTTCTGAGCGTAGCGAAGGATTTGACGAGAAAACCAAAAAATACAATCTGTTTAGAGCTAACTAAGAAACCGAGGTAACGGATTCGAATCCTGCTACAGGGTACAGCTTATGTATATTTATCTGTTGTTTAGTACATATAAGATTTGTACTTGAGTCTAGTTTTTTAATTGTTTAAAGAAATATTTGGCTTTATATGTACTTTTTACAGAACGATGGGTATTTTCAAGTTCAAATATAAATAGTGCTTTATAAAGGTCCTTGATTTTTGATCGAGAACAATTATTAATATTTAATTTGGCATAATTTATGAGCAATTTTTATGTTCTTTTTATAGAACTTCGGACAAATGTTTCAACTTTCTCAAGCCAAAACATCTAAAATAATTCTTTATAAAGAACATTGGGTGTTTATATCTATTTAAAAGTTTACAACAACCAAGTTAATAATCAACAAAAATTTAACAATACAAAGTTATGTAACAAATTGAAATTGTACTTTTAAAAGTACTAACAGATTCATGTTCCTTTATTCACAAATACCATTTATTTGTATAAAATGTCATACATAACTACAATAGATCTAGCGTTTTTAACACTTAAAAATTCACAAAAATATGGTAACTCTTTTTAACGCTTCAAAAATTACTTTTAGACCGATCGAGAGCGTGGTTATGTTTTCTATACTATTAATGTGATAAAGAGGATAGGTTTGTTTGTTTAGATTGACTAGGCTCCAAAACGTCTGGACTGATTAAAAAAAATCTTTCACTGTTGGAAATCTACGTTCACCCTGAGTGACATAGGATATAGAATATTTTGAAAAAAATAGGGATCCGTGCGAAGCCGGAGCGAACCGCTAGTGTTAAATAAAATAAAACATTGCAGTATTTTTGATATCCGATTGAAATTAAAAAAATACAGTTAAACAGAGTTACCATTTTGAACAAATACATCACATATTTATTGGAGGAGAAATGTACTTTACACACTGCAGAAAAAAAGACACCAGGGGGCCTAGACAAGGTGCCAACGTTCAACGTTAACGTTAAACGATACGACCAAAATGATGATTTGACATCCGCGAACGACTGTCACGTACGTCACAAACGTTCGCGGATGTCAAATCCCATACATTTTGGTCGTTTCGTTTAACGTTAACGTTGAACGTTGGCACCTTGTCTAGGCCCCCAGAACTACACTTGCTATAGATAGCTTCTGAAGTTATAGCTACCATCAAATTTCATTCAAATCAAACGCCTGCATTTTGTTTTACGTAAAATAGAAATCTCCTTCCAACAATTTACAAATACGGTGTTTCTTCGAACATTAAAGATGCCGCCATACTTACTAAAGTTGCCAAAATTAATAATGTTTGTATTATGATACTGGTTGCGATAATATAATTATTATGACAGATGTGACAAATTCAGAATCAGTTATTTCAGATGTTTTTCGACACACTTCAACGATATAATACTCTTTAACAAACTTAGTGTTGTTAATTTTTTTTAAATTTTAATGTCACTTTTTTTCAAAAGAACACCGAAAAAGAGCCATATCATAGTCTTTTTTCAATTCTTTTTTATTTCTGGTAAACATTTTTTGTTTTCATTGAAAAATACATTTTTCGCTGGGTCAGCTAGTTTTTCGGATTCCGTACCTTAAAAGAAAAAAAACAGAACCCTTTTAGGATCACTTTGTTGTCCATCTATCTGTTTGTTTTACTATAATCGCAGTCGTAAAATATATCTATACTAATACAAAATAGAGGAAAGGTTTGTTTGTTTGTATTGAATAGGCTCCAAAACGACTGGTCCGATTTAAAAAATTCTTTCACTGTTGGGAAGCTACATAATTTCCTAGTGACATAGGCTATAAAAAAGGGATCCGTGCGAAGCCGGGGCGTACAGCTAGTACAGTATAAGACAACAATGGCGGCATCTCAAACGCAGGAAAAACACACATAATTACTAACATTATAATACAAAACATTTATAAATATTTACATAAAGAGAACACATCGTTTGTTTGTATATTTACTATATTATATTTAAATAGAAAGATATAGGCAGCTTTAGCAATCGAGTTATAATTATACTTAAATTAAGGTTTAACAATTAAATAAAATTAAATATATAATTATTAATTTCGGCAGACGTCATCTTCAGCAAAGAACGTCTGTCGAAGCATTAAGCAAGAAGCAATGAGCATATGACCTTTATAAAGAACAAATAATAACAAGTAGAATGTATATATCTATACTAATATTATAAAGCTGAAGAGTTTGTTTGTTTGAACGCGCTAATCTCGGGAACTGCTGTTTCGAATTCAAAAATTATTTTTTTGTTGGATAGACCATTTATCGAGGAAGGCTTTAGGCTATATAACATCACGCTGCGACCAATAGGAGCGAAGAAACAGTGGAAAATGTGTAAAAAACGGGGAAAATATGGAGTCTTATTAAGAAGTTACAGTTAGAAGACTGACAGATCTTTGACGAAACAATCGGACGGGCAGGACGACGTCTGCCGGGGCTACAAAAAAACAAACTAGCGAGTTTGTATATATATTGCTATGTATGACTTCAACATCGAATGTTTTTTAATATTTGATTTATTGTATTTGTTCTTTACGAAGGACATATCGCACTAGATCTAAACAGGAAATCAAAAAAGTGCTTTTTTTAGGACAGGATTTATAATTGTGAACATACTTTTTTGAGTACTTTTTTTTTTGATCTTGGTATGCGATATGCTCATTGCCTATAGCTTATACAATTATATATAACATATATTCGTATATTATATTAATACCAAGATATATAAGATGTGGGTTCGAATCCCATTGGGGTCTTGATTTTTATTATCTTGTTAAAAATATAATTATGATAAATTATAGCTAAATATCGATTGAATTTCGATTGAGACTTATTCAAAATATACATATATATTTAATTATATATCTTAAAATTTAAGGCAGTAATTCGTAGATATAAAATTGAAATATATTATAGAAATTTCTGATGCCTTCGCGGTTATTACACATTGGAATGAAACAACTATTAACGGATTTAACACGCGTATTTTATTTTTTTGGTACTTTTTTTGTGTTAGACTATTGATAAGTCGGCTATGGGAACTGTAGAGTTTTCGAAATTAATATACATTTATTTGTATACCTAAGTGCTAACTTTTCGAAAATTTTCAGTAAAAAATTGCGATACGATTTAAATCCGTTATAGTTGTTTCATTCCAATGTGTAATAACCGCGAAGGCATCAGAAATTATTAGTAGAAATATCGACATAAAATTAATTACAATAGAATCGAAGATCCATTGCAAAAAAGCGCAAATAATTTTTCAAACCTTTTTTGGGTAAAATAAATTGATAATAATTTCTGATGCCTTCGCGGTTATTACACATTGGAATGAAACAACTATTAACGGATTTAACTCGCGTATTTTATTTTATTGGTAATTTCAGAACCTTTACAGATTCCATAATCGTAGCACGACTGAGCTGACAATAGTCTAACGCTAAAGTTCCATTAATAGTTGTTTCATTCCAAAACATGACTATATTATTTATACTAATATTATAAAGTGGAAAGGTTTGTTTGTTTGTTTGGATTGAATAGGCTGGACCGATTTGAAAAATTCTTTCACTGTTGGGAAGCTACACTATTCCCGAGTGACATAGGCTATAAAAAAAATCCGTGCGAAGCCGGGGCGGACAGCTAGTAGGCTAATTTTTACATTTTCAAATATCCCAAATTATACTATGAAGTCAGACTTAATATATATGAAAATACTATATGTATTCACTTTTATTACGAACCCACGACCTTACGGTCGCTAAGCAGTGTCCATTTTTTTTTCTAATGTCCCAATAATGGGACTGTATAGTATATGAACAAGACATGTGACTAATATAATTATGCCATTTTAAAAATTTTGACCCTTAAAAAAAACTTAAAAGTGGATCTAATTAAAAAAAATGTTGGTTAGATTTTGAAAAAAAACTCAGAAGTATTTTTTGTTCGATCAAACAAAGAAACTACATATACTGAAATTAATCTACTGTAGACGGATTTAACTCGCGTATTTTATTTTATTGGCTGACGTTTTGAAGCCCTCACAGATTCCATAATCGTAGCACGCCTAAACTGACATTTACAGTTGTTTCATTCCAAAACTGGATTTACAAAAAAAACATAGGTTTTCGACATTTTCTTCCATCAAAGAAAAATCGATGAAAAAGAAATATTCGACATTTGAAAAATTCTTTCACTGTTGGGAAGCTACACTATTCCCGAGTGAGGCTATTTTAAATTTTGAAATAGGGATCCGTGCGAAGCCGGGGCTGGTCGCTAGTGTCTCATAACATAGCTTGTCTTGTTCATATATCACATGTATATGTTCATAATATATTATATGTTTTATGCCACTATCTGTACATGTTTCTGAGGCCTCCTAGGTTCTTTTAACACATACGACGTTGTTCTTCTCAACGAACTGGGTGCGTCTGGAAAATAATACAATTTTATATACACATTAAAGATATAACAGAAATAATATTAGAATAATAGTACATTACGCACCAAGGCCAGTAAAATAAAAAATGTCTCAGATCACATGTAATTGTCGTCCGAGGCGAGGCCGAGGTTGACAAAAATGTGATCTGAGGCTCTTTTATTTTACTGGCCGAGGTCAGTATACTATTTTACTGTTCGACGAAGCCAGAAAGCGGCAATTTCATTTAGCGCAGCTGCGAAAGTTGGCGCTTTCTGGCCGGTAGACAGAAAAAAATATTTATTTCTCAAAGTTCATACAATATAAATTACATTATTATGTCAAATTACATTTACTCATATTGAGATCGTCAAAATTATATATTACTAGCTTCTGCCGCGACTTAGTCCGCGTGGAACTCCTTTTTTGCAGTCGGTCAAAAAGTAGCCTATGTCCTTTCTCAGGCTCCAGACTTTCTTTGTATCAAATTTCATTTAAATCGGTTCAGTAGTTTTAGCGTGAAAGCGTAACAGACAGACAGACAGACAGACAGAGTGACTTTCGCATTTATAATATTAGTAGGGACTAGCGGCCCCGGCAGACGTCGTCCTGCCCGTCCGATTGTTTCGTCAAAGATCTGTCAAAGTCTTCCGTCACTTCTTCATAAGGCTTCATATTTTCCCCGTTTTTTACACATTTTCCACTGTTTCTTCGCTCCTATTGGTCGCAGCGTGATGTTATATAGCCTAAAGCCTTCCTCGATAAATGGTCTATCAAAATTCAGCTATATAATATTAGTACAGATTTCTCATAAACAAATTTGGAAGACGTAGGTAATTTTTTTAAAGCGACTTTTTTGATAGATGAATGAATACATGTTTTGTTCAATGTTTCATTTTCGCCCCCTAAGGGGGCAAAATGGGGGTTAAAAAGTACTTACGTGGAACAGTCGCTGGCAAAAGCTAGTTCACTAAATTATTTAAATCCCTACTAATATTATAAATGCGAAAGTCCCTCTGTCTGTCTGTCTGTCTGTCTGTTACGCTTTCACGCTAAAACTACTGAACCGATTTAAATGAAATTTGGTACAAAGAAAGTCTGGAGCCTGAGAAAGGACATAGGCTACTTTTTAACCGACTGCAATAAAGGAGGAGTTCCACGCGGACGAAGTCGCGGGCAGAAGCTAGTGTACTATATTTCTGAAAATTCATGCAATATAATTACATTATTACGTCAAATTAGGTACATGTACTTATATTGAGATCGGCAAAACAAAGAACAATTATTAACAGCAAAATAACAATTTTATTACCTACAATAATATTTAAATACACATTTAAACTACTGTCCATATTTCATGTTTCTTCGATGACCCGGTTTCGTACCTCCTACTTTTTACCCCGTTAAGAGTCGAATTTCAATAAAAAGGTAACACATCTTCCATCAATTCCATTAAAATCTTATTATAATAATATAAAAACAAGTCGGGTTTTCCTCCCTGACGCTATAACTCCAGAACGCACGAACCGATTTGGCTAATTTTGGTCTTGAATTATTCGTGGAAGTCCAGGAAAGGTTTGTAAGTAGAGAAAATTTAAAAAACATCTTGAAAAAGTGTAAAATCAATATATTCTATACTCCCATATACAAAGTGATTGACGGTAAGTGACAGTAGACTTTGACAGATCTTTGACGAAACAATCGGACGGGCAGAACGACGTCTGCCGGGGCCGCTAGTTAATATATAAAAAATTCGAAAGAAATGGGACAGATGAAACTAAAGAAAGCTTATAATAGTTGGTTAAAATGTCAATTGAGTCTACTGTCTATACTCACTGCAGTGCGCGGGCCTCCGCGGCGTAGCGGGGGCGGAGGCCGGCGCCGCGGGGGCGACGGGGGCTACAGGAGCGACCGGGGCGTGGAGGGCGACGGGGGCGGCGGGAGCGGCGGGGGGCAGGCCGCGCGCCCTCCGCTACGACCACCGCAGCTCCTTCAGCTCCACCACGCTGTTGCACGCGTCCAGCGACTGCGGTGACAAGGATACAGTCATCGACATCATCATCATCACTATCTTCATCATCATCATCATTATCATCATCACCATCGTCATTATTATCACCATCCTTATTATCATCATAATTCGCACACCTAGATCTAAAAGGAGCTAACTCAAAAATCTGGAAGATTTAAATTAAACACACGCTAAAAACAGGATCCGATTCCTTACAACAATTTCGCCTCTCCCGAAAAAGTTACTTTTTTTTAATTAGCTCCCTTTAGATCTAGGGGTGCGATATCTTTCGTCATTATCGTCATCACCATTGTCATTATCATCATCACCATTATGACAAGCGTCAACGTTACTTCCATTATCATCACCATCCTTATTATCATTATCACTTTCGTCATTATCGTCATCACCATTGTCATTATCATCATCACCATTATGACAAGCGTCAACGTTACTTCCATTATCATCACCATCCTTATTATCATCATCACAATCGTCATTATCGTCATCACCATTGTCATTATCATCAGCACCATTATGACAAGTGCCAACGTTACTTCCATTATCATCACCCTTATTATCATCATCACAATCGTCATTATCGTCAGCACCATTGTCATTATCATCATCACCATTATGACAAGCGTCAACGTTACTTCCATTAACATCACCATCCTTATTATCATCATCACTTTCGTCATTATCGTCATCACCATTGTCATTATCATCATCACCATTATGACAAGCGTCAACGTTACTTCCATTAACATCACCATCCTTATTATCATCATCACTTTCGTCATTATCGTCAGCACCATTGTCATTATCGTCATCACCATTATGACAAGCGTCAACGTTACTTCCATTATCATCACCATCCTTATTATCATCATCACTTTCGTCATTATCGTCATCACCATTGTCATTATCATCATCACCATTATGACAAGCGTCAACGTTACTTTCATTATCATCATCACCGTCAGCATAATCACCACTATAATGATCAGCGTATGACAACGATCACTAATTACTAATATCACCATCTTCATCATTACAATCAACATTACTACCATCCTCATCACCTTCATCATTATCACAATTCGTATCACCTCTATCTCCATAATCTCCACCACAATCACAATCATTCATCATCACCACCATAATTAACCTCATCACACCATCTTCACCTTAAACTTCTTTTATGACATCTCTCTTCAACCCTTCCTCTCTCATTAACTCTCTATCTCTCTGCTCTTACCTCGTGTCTCGACGGCGCGGGCACATGCGTGGCGGGAGAGCAGCGCGGACAGCCGCCGCGGAGCACCGTCCGAGACGAACCACCGCGCATCGCCGTGCGCAGCTCCTACACAAGCACACTGTGGCGTGAGTATATGTATGTATTGAGGAAGGAAGCAACAGAGGTGTGTCGGGATCGTGGCGAGTGGAGAGCTGTCTCCGGCTGCCCCTGTGGGACTGTGGCGTGAGTATATGTATGTATTGAGAAAGGAAGCAAGAGAGGTGTGTCGGGCTCGTGGCGAGTGGAGAGCGGTCTCCGGCTGCCCCTGTGTCTGTGGCGTGAGTATATGTATGTATTGAGGAAGGAAACAAGAGAGGTGTGTCGGGATCGTGGCGAGTGGAGAGCGGTCTCCGGCTGCCCCTGTGGGACTGTGGCGTGAGTATATGTATGTATTGAGAAAGGAAGCAAGAGAGGTGTGTCGGGCTCGTGGCGAGTGGAGAGCGGTCTCCGGCTGCCCCTGTGTCTGTGGCGTGAGTATATGTATGTATTGAGGAAGGGAGCAAGAGAGGTGTGTCGGGATCGTGGCGAGTGGAGAGCGGTCTCCGGCTGCCCCTGTGTCTGTGGCGTGAGTATATGTATGTATTGAGGAAGGGAGCAAGAGAGGTGTGTCGGGATCGTGGCGAGTGGAGAGCGGTCTCCGGCTGCCCCTGCGGGACTGTGGCGTGAGTATATGTATGTATTGAGGAAGGAAGCAAGAGAGGTGTGTCGGGATCGTGGCGAGTGGAGAGCGGTCTCTGGCTGCCCCTGTGGGACTGTGGCGTGATTCATACGCACCTGTCCCATCTCACTACAGAGAGACTGTCGTCCTTGCGATGCATTCTTCTTCGTGTGCCAACAGAATTCCAATATGGCCACCAGGATGGCCAGGGCTAAACCGCATAGCAGCGTCACAAATACACCACCTGGAAATAAATACAATTCCAAGAATGTGTTACGCGCGCTTTTAGTTTTTAAGGCATAATTTTATTATTGGCGGAATTTGAAAAATCAAACTGTGTAATAAATCTTATAGTAATGCAGTTATTCTTGTAGAGCATTGATTTACAGTACAGTTTATTACTTTGTACAACGTTGCAGCGGCCATCTTGATGACGTCATAACTGGAGTCTTAGGTACATCAGAAATCGTCTACGTCTTCCCTATTTCTTTTGATATAGCCTTACCAATATTCTGGACCCCCAGGGGGTTTGCCTTCACCTTCCAAGCTCTATTGCAAACGTCCCTCCTGTCTATTCGGCTTTCCATCTTTCTCACCTCTATTACAAACGTCCCCCCTTCTATTTCCATATCCTTACTAATATTCTGGACTCCCAGGGGGTTCACTATACCTATTGCAGACGTCCCCCGTTTTATGTTGATATGCCTTACCATTATTCTGGACTCTCAGGGGGTTTGCCCTTGCCTACCATCTCTATTGCAAACCTCCCCCTTTTTATCTTAATATGCCTTACCAACATTCTGGACTCCCAGGGGGTTCACCTTCCCAGCTCTATCATAATCGTCCCCCCTTTTATTTCAATTTGCTTTACTAATGTTCTGGACTCTCAGGGGTTTTGCCCTTGCCCACCATCTCTATTGCAAACGTACCCCCTTTTATTTCCATAGCCTTACCAATATTCTGGACTCCCAGGGGGTTGGCCTTGCCGTCCTTCCCGTCTCTATTGCAGACGTCCCCCGTGTTCTTCCACCACTTGTCGTAGAGGATCTGGATCACCCCCTTCTCCTGGAGCTCCAGGATGGCCAGGGAGATCTTGTCCCGCCACGGACTGCCCTTCCAGGTAGCTATGCCGTAACCCTGGAACGAAAGACGGGATATTTTATTCGATATAGGTTCTTTGATAGTAATAAAAAATCAAAAGGTTAAAAACTGTTTGATTAACTCTTACATATAAACTAGCGACCCGCCATGGCTTCACACGGCTATAAATCTTCCTCTTGAAACGCTCTATCTATTTGAACAGCTTTAGAATCCATTGCGTAGTTTTAAATATTTAAGCATTAAGGGACAGACAGACAGCGATAGCGATTTTGTTTTATATTATGTAGGTACTTAGTGACAATTATTTCGTTAAGTAATCTACCTACATAATACGACTAACTACTCAGGTACCGGCGGTCAAGCGGCGTAGCAAGGTACGGGCAGGGCTAAAAGGTACCGGTAGGTTTTGATTCCCATGCGAGTGTCGAAAATTACCTTACATATTAGTTTGTTGACGACTGCCCCCCTCCCCCTCCCCCTAAACAAAATGCTCGTCTGCCCCCCCTTAACAGAATCCTAGCTACTCTTGCCTACCTGTTCTGACTTCAACACTTCATACCTTGGAATCCAAAAGTCCCCCAATCTGGGTCAAATTACAGTCTCTTTGCACCCTGTGGTCCAACATGGTAGACTCCATAAGGAAGGCATAGCTGCCTGCCAGGACCCTCCTGACTCCCTCCTCATAAGAGGAGACTAGAGCAGGGGGGGATGCTGTCGACATATGCTGCCACATCTTTTGGTATATATCTATGTTGGAATCCTGAAAATAAATATGTAACATAGTAAAAATCTTAGATGCCTTGAAGTTGTACATTGGAATGAAACAACGGTAAATGGATTTAACTCGCGTATTTTATTTTATTGGCTGACGTTTCGGAGCCTTTACAGATTCCATAATCGTAGCACGACTGAGTTGACAATAGTCTAACGCTAAAAAAACGAAAAATAAAATAAAATACGCGAGCTAAAACCGTATATAGTTTATTTCATAATTTCATAATAGTATTATAAATGCGAAAGTAACTCTGTCTGTCTGTCTGTTACGCTTTCACGCTAAAACTACTGGACCGATTTAAATGAAATTTGGTACAAAGAAAGTCTGGAACCTGAGAAAGGACATAGGCTACTTTTTAACCGACTGCAAAAAAGGAGTACCATGCGAACGAAGTCGCGGGCAGAAGCTAGTTAATAATAAGTTTAATCGAACTCACCCTAAAAAACGTCATAGTGGAACCGCCATTCAAAGTGCCATATTGAACGCTATTCTGGGCCGCTAAGTCAGCTGCACTTTGTATCGGCAGAACTGTCCTTTCCACCGTTAGAAACGCTGCCAGATTAGCCGTGTATGACGATAGAATTATGAGAGTAAAGAACCACCAAATACCACCCACTATCCGTGTTGATGTAGCCTGGAAAAAAACACAGTATCACTATCCCACAGCTAGAGACCGCTCTCCACTCGCCACGATCCCGACACATCTCTCTTGCTTCCTTCATCAATACATACATATCACGCCACAGTCCCACAGGGGCAGCCAGAGACCGCTCTCCACTCGCCACGATCCTGACACACCTCTCTTGCTTCCTTCCTCAATACATACATATACTCACGCCACAGTCCCACAGGGGCAGCCGGAGACCGCTCTCCACTCGCCACGATCCCGACACACCTCTTGCTTCCTTCCTCAATACATACATATACTCACGCCACAGTCCCACAGGGGCAGCCAGAGACCGCTCTCCACTCGCCACGATCCCGACACACCTCTCTTACTTCCTTCCTCAATACATACATATACTCACGCCACAGTCCCACAGGGGCAGCCAGAGACCGCTCTCCACTCGCCACGATCCCGACACACCTCTCTTGCTTCCTTCCTCAATACATACATATACTCACGCCACAGTCCCACAGGGGCAGCCAGAGACCGCTCTCCACTCGCCACGATCCCGACACACCTCTCTTGCTTCCTTCCTCAATACATACATATACTCACGCCACAGCCCCACAGGGGCAGCCAGAGACCGCTCTCCACTCGCCACGATCCCGACACACCTCTCTTGCTTCCTTCCTCAATACATACATGAACTCACGCCACAGTCCCACAGGGGCAGCCAGAGACCGCTCTCCACTCGCCACGATCCCGACACACCTCTCTTGCTTGCCTCGTTAGACTTACCTTGGGGTTTAATCCAGATCCTTGTCTTAAAAATGTTCCTGTTATGAACCACAGTGAATTACATACACTAAATTGATTAGTGAGTAATTTCGTTTCATGGCCACAAACATGGGTGCTGGAAGACCTTAAAAAAATGAAGCATTATGATCATTCCTGATGCCTTCGAAAAATATATCGTAGGTAAGACAAAAATTTCTGTAAGTACAACTTAAAATAAATTGTTTTGTCACTAACATTCAAAAAATTCAAACTAGTGTTGAATTTTAATATAATTCAAGGCGGATTTATAATGTCACAATCGCCCAAAGGTTAACTGAAAGAGGGTACCTTCAAGGGATAAGTTCACCTTAGTACATTTGTATTGTTTTCGCTTCTGTCTTTGTTTTGTTGTGCAATAAAGTTTAACAAAATAGCACCTAATTATTTTTTTAAATAGATTCAGTTAAACCGCATTTTTTTATAATTATGATTATAAACGCTACAAACTAGCTGTCCGCCCCGGCTTCGCACGGATCCCTTTTTTATAGGCTATGTCACTCGGTAATAGACAATCTTCCCAACAGTGAAAGAATTTTTCAAATCAGTCCAGCCGTTCTGGAGCCTATTCAATCCAAACAAACAAACAAACCTTTCTTCTTTATAATATTAGCATAAATAAATAAACTTCTGGTATAATTCGCCCTTATATTCTTTCGCCCTTCAGGCAATCCGTCTCTGGAATTCTCTCCCTCTAGCTATCAGGCAGGCACCGAGTAAGCTAGCATTCAAGCGTCTGCTACGTAAGCACTTTCTTGGACATTAGTTTTCATCATCCGTCATTGTGGTTATTTATATAGTTTTGTGTATCTATATTTATATTATTAAGTATATATAAATTTATGTATTTATTTATGTAGTGTTACATCTTCCTATTTTATATTGTATTTATCATAATATTAAGTGTATTATTTATTTGCGCCTACATATGCTCTCTGTTCATCTCAAAGGTTGACTGGTAGAGAATGCCGTATGGCATTAAGTTCGCCTTTTGTACATTAATAAGTTTTTTTTGTGCAATAAAGAATAAATAAATAAATAAATAATTCTTACCACTCATAAGGAGAGAAGCGCGCCATCACAAATAGAGTAAACGAGACCAGTATGTAAGCTGCCAATACATACAACCATATCTCTATAGCTAGAGGATTGAGGAAGCTGAACAGTCTGGTAGGCTGTGACGTTGGTACCTGAAAAAAAAAGATTAGATTTGAATGAAATGACTTTAAAAGGCTAAACTCGCGTATAGCTGACAATAGTCTTAAAAAAAAAAACAATAATGTCCATAATATTGTGTTAGTAAAAGTCCTTATAACTAGGGTTAACTTAAATAACTATGCTATAATCATAAAGCATAAGACTATTGTCAGCTCAGTCGTGCTACGATTAAGGAATCTGTAAAGGCTCCGAAACTTCAGTTTATAGTTGTTTCATTCCAATCGCGAAGGCATCAGAATAATTTCTGATGCCTTCGCGGTTATTACACATTGGAATGAAACAAATATTAACGGATTTAACTCGCGTATTTTTATTTTTAAACTGTAAAGAATCCGAAACGTCAGCTAATAAAATAAAATAAAAATACGCGAGTTCAATCCGTTAATATTTGTTTCATTCTAATCCCTACTAATATTATAAATGCGAAAGTAACTCTGTCTGTCTGTCTGTTACGCTTTCAAGCTAAAACTACTGGACCGATTTAAATGAAATTTGGTACAAAGAAAGTCTGGAGCCTGAGAAAGGACATAGGCTACTTTTTAACCGACTGCAAAAAAGGAAGAGTTCCACGCGGACGAAGTCGCGGGCAGAAGCTAGTAAAAGTATAAATATTGATGAAGGCATCAGAAATTATTAAGTACCTACTAGCTATTGCTCTAGAATTTTACACAACATTTCATCCCCCTTTTTAACCCATTACAACCCTATTTCGCAATTAAAAGTAGCCTATGTCCTTTCTCAGGCTCTAAACTATCTGTGTACCTAATTTCTTTTAAATTTGTTCATTAATTTTGATGAAAGCGAGACAGACAGACTTACTTTCGCATTTATAATATTAGTTAGGATAAAGAAATAATTACCTTGAATAGAATACCAATTCCGAGGTTCATAAAAGGTTTTGTGAAGTCTATGACTGCTTCACGCGCGTAGTTTATAGTCATAGATGCTACAGCTATGTCCGCTTTCTAAAACAAAAAGTTAAATTAAAGCCACCAACACAACAGTCCCACAGGGGCAGCCAGAGACCGCTCTCCACTCGCCACAATCCCGACACACCTCTCTTGCTTCCTTCCTCAATATATACATATACTCACGCCACAGTCCCACAGGGGCAGCCAGAGACCGCTCTCCAATCGCCACGATCCTGACACACCTCTCTTGCTTCCTTCCTCAATACATACATATACTCACGCTACAGTCCCGCAGGGGCAGCCAGAGACCGCTCTCCACTCGCCACGATCCCGACACACCTCTCTTGCTTCCTTCCTCAATATATACATATACTCACGCCACAGTCCCACAGGGGCAGCCAGAGACCGCTCTCCACTCGCCACGATCCCGACACACCTCTCTTGCTTCCTTCCTCAATACATACATATACTCACGCCACAGTCCCACAGGAGCAGCCGGAGATCGCTCTCCACTCGCCACGATCCTGACACACCTCTCTTGCTTCCTTCCTCAATACATACATATAGTCATATAATCACACAGTCCCACAGGGGCAGCCAGAGCTTTCAACTCGCCACGATCCTGACACACCTCTCTTCTCTCTCACACTCTCTTACCCTGTCCATCAGTTCCCTGACGATGCCGTTCCACTGACCAGTATCAGGGTCTCTAGCCCCGTACATATTGTCAGGAACGAGTCGAAGCCTGTATGCAAAACCAGCCTGTGCTGCAACTCTTGCCAGCAGGTCGATGCAGAAACCTTCGAACCTTGCATTTCCTTGCAGGTTCCAGCCTTCTTTCACCATAACGTAGGGTTTTTCCTGAAGTTTGGAATAGTTTGTTAATACGCCTGGGTTTTACGATGTTAATTATTTTACCCAAATTTGAAAGTTACAATTTGATTTGATAATATTAACATAAATAAGTTAAATAAAATACGTGAGTGAAATCTGTTGATTCATTCTAATGTGTAGTGACTGCGAAGGTATTAAGATTTTATAAGGTTTTGAGTTTTTAAGTTAAAACAATTACAACGAACATCTGACAAAATAAAATACGCAAGTTAAATCCGTTTATAGTTGTTTCATTTTAATTACAACGAATTTAACACGCATATGTTAATTTTAGAAAACTTCTAAATAAGTATATAAAAGGACTAATGGTTCGCCCCGGCTTCGCACGGATCCCTATTATTTTTCAAAATATTCTATAGCCTATGTCACTCAGCGTGAACGTAGCTTCGCAACAGTGAAAGATTTATTTGAATTGGTCGCCGTTTTGGAGCATCTTCAGTATAATCAAACAAACAAACCTTTCCTCTTTATTATATTAGTATAGAAAAAACCTTCCGGGTAAATTAGCATAATTTCAATTTTCTAACCCTAAAGGGTTTATAGAAGTTATTCTTACCTCAACAGTAACAATTGTCAAAGTGACGTTAGGCGGAGGGTCCCTCTTGTATGCAGCAGGATCCGTGATGACAAGCCCACTGCTGGGACTCCAGTGCCCAGCCAGCACAGGGCCACCATCCTCCCCCCCAGATAACCTCATCAGCTGGAGGGTGAAATTCGTGCGAACGCCATTGTTGAACTCAATCGGTCCTGTCATACCATGGGCTTGAATCTGTGAAGACAGTATATGTATGTATTGAGGAAGGAAGCAAGAGAGGTGTGTCGGGATCGTGGCGAGTGGAGAGCGGTCTCCGGCTGCCCCTGTGGGACTGTGGCGTGAGTATATGTATGTATTGAGGAAGGAAGCAAGAGAGGTGTGTCGGGATCGTGGCGAGTGGAGAGCGGTCTCTGGCTGCCCCTGTGGGACTGTGGCGTGAGTATATGCATGTATTGAGGAAGGAAGCAAGAGAGGTGTGTCGGGATCGTGGCGAGTGGAGAGCGGTCTCCGGCTGCCCCTGTGGGACTGTGGCGTGAGTATATGTATGTATTGAGGAAGGAAGCAAGAGAGGTGTGTCGGGATCGTGGCGAGTGGAGAGCGGTCTCCGGCTGCCCCTGTGGGACTGTGGCGTGAGTATATGCATGTATTGAGGAAGCAAGAGAGGTGTGTCGGGATCGTGGCGAGTGGAGAGCGGTCTCTGGCTGCCCCTGTGGGACTGTGGCGTGAGTATATGCATGTATTGAGGAAGGAAGCAAGAGAGGTGTGTCGGGATCGTGGCGAGTGGAGAGCGGTCTCTGGCTGCCCCTGTGGGACTGTGTGAGTATATGTATGTATTAAGGAAGGAAGCAAGAGAGGTGTGTCGGGATCGTGGCGAGTGGAGAGCGGTCTCTGGCTGCCCCTGTGGGACTGTGTGAGTATATGTATGTATTGAGGAAGGAAGCAAGAGAGGTGTGTCGGGATCGTGGCGAGTGGAGAGCGGTCTCCGGCTGCCCCTGTGGGACTGTGTGAGTATATGTATGTATTGAGGAAGCAAGAGAGGTGTGTCAGGATTATGGTACCTTATTAATATTCTCGATGACTGGTTTTCCATGTGTCCAAGGGATGTCATCACTGCATGATGCATTGGTTGGTTCAACGTCTTTAGTCGATGCTATGGCTAGTGCCAGGACCTGTACTGCATCATACAGCAGTGCTGGCTCAGTCTGAAATATAAGATAGATTGCAATAAAACAACTATAACGGACTTTGGCGTTAGACTTTTCAAAATCAAAATCAAAAATATATTTATTCTTGCTTTTACAAGCTCTTATGAGAAGAAGATATTGTCAGCTCAGATCAGCGATTATGGAAACTAAAAAGAATCCGAAACATGAGGAAATGAAATAAAATAGTTAGTTAAATCCGCGAGTTAAATCTGTTAATAGTTGTTTCATTCCAATATGTAGTAACCGCGTAGGCATCAGATATTATTAACTACTAGCTTCTGCCCGCGACTTCGTCCGCGTGGAACTCCTCCTTTTTTGCAGTCGGTTAAAAAGTTGCCTATGTCCTTTCTCAGGCTCCAGACTTTCTTTGTACCAAATTTCATTTAAATCGGTCCAGTAGTTTTAGCGTGAAAGCGTAACAGACAGACAGACAGAGTTACTTTCTCATTTATAATATTAGTTAGGATAGCGGATTTAAGTCGCGTATTTTATGACAAAAACTATTAAGATCTATTTACTATTAATTATTTGTATTAGTATTAAAATTTAAACTGACCTTAATATGACCTCCACTGAGTATAGTCGAGGAGCCTATCGGGTGAAATTTCTCCATAACTTGTAATGTGTCTTTCACTTTATCCGACTCTCGGTCTACCAATCTCCACCCACTCATATTAACTCTGTTATAATAAAAATCTTCCAAATCAAATAACTCCATATCCTGAAATAAATAAAAATATTTTAAAAAAAATCAGATATCTTCGTGGTTATTCCTACTGACTATGGCTAAGTGATTCTATGGTAAATACTTACAAATGATGTAAAAATATAATGATAATTTTCGTTGTTCATTTGCAGTTGTAAAATCTGTAATTAAAAACATTATTTTAATTTCGGTGGTAGTAATAAAAAAGAGTTACCTACTTACCTACTTTTATGAAATCATGTTAGTAATATTAGTATTACTGTAAAGTAGTAAGTTTAGTAGATTTAATACTACTATAAAGTAATAGGTTCAGTAGCATTAAGATATAGAGGAGTACAATTAGGTAGGTACATTAGAGTAAGTACTACTACGATTTAGTACAATCGGTAGCTACTATAAAAGAGTAGGTTCACTAGAATCATCATCTACGTCCTAAGACTACTCAAGGTACTATTAGGTAGTACTCACACCTCTAGCCAGCATACTAACTACTATAAAATAGTAGGTTAAGTAGAATCATCTAGGTCCTAGGACTACTCAAAGTACTAATACTAATCACAGCTCTAACCAGCATACTACCTAACTACTATAAAATAGTAGGTTCAGTAGAATCATCTAGGTCCTAGGACTACTTAAAGTATACTACTCACAGCTCTAGCCAGCATCCTAAGCTTCTTAGGGTCAGTGTCGACAATGACATGCGCTATTTTCTGCGATTTCAGTTGCGCAAGCGCATACCGGTATTCATGCGCAGAAGAACAGCGCACCGCGTACATGTCGCGGCCATCTTTGGCTATGTTCTGGATGTTGAGTTCACCTGCAAGGGAATCAAAACCTTTAGGATACTTTTCATTTAGAACTCTGAAATCTTGAACGAAGCAACGTCTTACAGCACAGATAAAAAAAGGTTTTAGTTACGTCATACAAAAAGGGAATTTGTTAAACTTAGGTATATATATATACCTACTTAGCAAATTTTCGACAATCGCAAAGGAATCAAAACCTACTGGTACTTCACGACAATTTGGAATCTTGAATTTTTTTGCAAAGCAACGTCTTATAGCGCAGATATTGAAATAAGTACGAGTAATAGTGAAAATCGTTTTTTTTTGTTACATTTTTTTTTTAACGGTCTGACCTGGCCGGATTTTATTAAACTGAATCTAATAATAATTATAAATCAAATTGTATTTTATCTTCCTTTTCAATTAACTAACTACTAAAATAATTTCTGATGCCTTCGCGGTTATTACACATTGGAATGAAACAACTATTAACAGATTTAACTCGCGTATTTTTATTTTGACATACCTAATAATGTAATTATATTGTATTAATTTTGACAAATAAACAAATCTAAACTAATCTTTTATTTTATGTGCAGACGTTTCGGATTCTTTACAGTTTCCATAATCGTAGCACGACTGAGCTGACAATAGTCTAACGCTAAAGATGCAACGATTATGGAAACTGTAAAGAATCCCAAACGTCAGTTAATAAAATAAAATAAAAATACTCGAGTTAAATCAGTTAATAGTTGTTTCATTCCAATGTATAATAACCGCGAAGGCATCAAATTATCAACATACCGTAGCCATAATCTTCGTATATGACGCCCATCCTAGTCCAGTTGAGGTAGGCAGTGAGCTCTGAAAACGCTCTATCCATTAACTCCCGCGACGGGTACAGATTTACTGTAAAATCTGTTTGGTTTTGTTCTGAAAAATAAATCACAATGATATAATGTATTATAATGATATTTTTGTACAAAGACAAGAGTAGAAAAAATCTTAGACCCCCAGTGGGATTCGAACCCACGCTTATGCCTTTACTAGCGGCAGCGTGCTAACCATTACACTATGGGAACAGACTGACAGGTCTTAGAATGTGTCCACTCCTTTCAATTCGGTCTTTGTACTTTTGTTTATATGCGAATTTTTCACTTCAGCGCCATCTGTGTGAAATGTTTTGCAACATTTAGCACACACGATAATTAAAAAGTAATGGTATTGAACCAAAAATATTAATCGAATTTCGATTGATAGATTGTAGTTAATATTGATATAATGTATTTTCAACCGACGAAAAAAACGGAGGAGGTTCTCAATTCGACGCGTATATTTTTTTTTTTTTTTTTAATGTATGACCACGCATAACTTTTTACAGAGTGGTTCGATTTTGATAATTCTTTTTTTATTGGAAAGAGTATACTCCAACGTTGGCTCCCATTATAATTTGGAAAAAAAAATCCATTTTTTTATACAAAATAGGGGTTCATAGTGGAAGAGTGAAAACTGATCTCTATAAAGTAATGAAATCTAGACAAAGTCGTACCAAGTCTAAGGTTCCTTACTGCGATTTCTTTATTATTATAGTTAACTAGCTTCTGCCCGCGACTTCGTCCGCGTAGAACTCCTCCTTTTTTGCAGTCGGTTAAAAAGTAGCCTATGTCCTTTCTCAGGCTCCAGACTTTCTTTGTACCAAATTTCATTTAAATCGGTCCAGTAGTTTTAGCGTGAAAGCGTAACAGACAGACAGACAGACAGAGTTACTTTCGCATTTATAATATTAGTAAGGATAGTAAGATAGTAAGGATGTTGTGTGACTTGGCAGTGGAACTTTTTTTAACCGACTTCAAAAAAGGAGGAGGTTATCAATTCGTCGGGATGTTTTTTTTTTATGTATGTTCACGAATTACTCGAAGACTGCTGGACCGATTCCTTACAACGATTTCGCCTCTCCCGAAAAAGTTACTTTTTTTGAGTTAGCTCCCTTTAGATCTAGGGGTGCGATTTGTTGAGCGAGAAAATAGCCCATAAGAATGTTCAACGGCCAAGTCACACGACATTGACTATAATAATAAAGAAATCGCAGTAAGGAACCTTAGACTTGGCACGACTTTGTCTAGATTTCATTACTTCTTAGAGATAAGTTTTTGATGGGATATACATATACTACTACATACTAATATATAATGACGAAGCATTTAATCGCCAACTGAGAAACATTTTATTGGAAAACCCATTTTACTCTGTTGACGAATTTAATCAAAAATATAAATAAATTATTTTTATTATTAATGTTAAATTACTTGACACTAAAAGCCATTTGGGAAATTTATTGTAATACAATTATAATTTTTGCTGATACTGTAAATACTGTAAGTTAAATCTGTATTGACGATCTCAATATGAGTGAATATGATTTGACATAATAATGAATTTTTTAATGTTATAATGTAATTTGTTCATATTATTTTTTCTTTATTTTTGTTCTGACGATCTCAATATGAGTGCATATAATATGACATAATAATATGTAATTATAATGTATGTAATAATGAGAAATAAATAAATCTAATCTAATCTTTACCATATTACTATATATTATATCTCACCGATGCTATGATCAGAGGCGACAGACAGATGTGGTACTTGTAGACTCTGGCACAGTGCTCTGAGGGTCGCTGTGAGGGTGGGACCGCCGCTGCTGAAGATGGCCACAGCACCAGACTTGATCTGGATACAAGCTGAAATAAAAATAAACATATATATAGAGATGTGTAGGAACTATAGACAAATATAATATAATACTAGCGGCCCGCACCGGCTTCGCCCTGATCCCTTTTTTTATAGCCTACTAGCGGCCCCGGCAGACGTCGTCCTGCCCGTCCGATTGTTTCGTCAAAGATCTGTCAAAGTCTTTTGTCACTTACCGTCAATCACTTTGTAGATGAAAGACGTTGATATTACACTTTTTCAATATGTTTTTTATATTTTCTCTACTTACAAACCTTCCCTGGACTGCCACGAATAATTCAAGACCAAAATTAGCCAAATCGGTTCGTGCGTTCTGGAGTTATAGCGTCAGGAAGGAAAACCCGACTTATTTTTATATAGTAGAAGACTACTTCGTCCGCGTGGAACTCCTCCTTTTTTGCAGTCGGTTAAAAAGTAGCCTATGTCCTTTCTCAGGCTCCAGACTTTCTTTGTACCAAATTTCATTTAAATCGAGCCCGTAGTTTTACCGTGAAAGCGTAACAGACAGACAGACAGAGTTACTTTACTTTAGCATTTATAATATTAGTAGGGATTTCGGGAATAGTGTAGCTTTCCAACAGTGAAAGAATTTTTGAAATTGGTCCAGCCGTTCTGGAGCCTATTCAATCCAAACAACAAACCTTTCCTCTTTATAATATTAGTATACTAGCGGTCCCGGCAGACGTCATCCTGCCCGTTCGAAATTTAAATAGGTAACTTTAGTTAGACAACGTTTGTATGGGAAAAGAAAAGGGCTGTTTTTAGGGTTTTCCCGGCAATTATTCGATTTTTTCTCGCCGTAAGAACCATCCTTGGACTTCAACGAACATTTAAAAAAAAATTGGCCAAATTGGTCCAGGCGTTGTCGAGTTATGCGCTTACCAACACATTTTGCGATTAATTTTTATATATAATAAAGAAGATAAGAAGATATAAGTCATTTTTGTAAATCTTATGAGGAAATAAATGTCTTAAAACTTATATTACAAGCGACAGCCTGTTGATTTAGTGGTCAGAGCTGACTACGAAGCGGTTGCGGGTTCAATTCCAGATAGCGCTCGGTTGTCCTAAATCTATTTATGTATATTGGAATGAAACTTTAAACGGATTTAACTCGCGTATTTTATTTCATTGGCTGACGTTTCGGAGCCTTTACAGATTCCATAATCGTAGCACGACTGAAATGACAATAGTCGCTAGAGAATTTTACTACTCTAGCATAAGATTATTGTCAGCTCAGTCGTGCTACGATTATGGAAACTTGTATTTCTTGCAACAAGCTGGTAGTTGTCTCTCACGCCGCATTGCAAAGTGTCTAGTCTGAGCGGCGACTAGCGCGCGAGCTCGGCGGCGGGAGGAGGCGCGGGCAGGGACCCTAGTTAGGATGACCTAACTAGGGTCCCTAGAATTTAGGAAGTTAAGAACCACTCTACGAATATAAGTATTGTAAAGTTTTCTACACGTCAACAAATAAAATAAAATACGCGAGTTAAATCCGTCATAGTTTCATTCCAATTTATACTAATATTATAAAGCTGATGAGTTTGTTTGTTTGTTTGTTTGAACGCGCTAATCTCAGGAACTACTGGTTCGAATTCAAAAATTATTTTTTTGTTGGATAGACCATTTATCGAGGAAGGCTTTAGGCTATATATAACATCACGCTGCGACCAATAGGAGCGAAGAAACAGTGGAAAATGTGAAAAAAAAGGAAAAATATGAAGCCTTATGAAGAAGTGACAGTTAGAAGACTTTGACAAATCTTTGACGGAACAATCGGACGGGCAGGACGACGTCTGCCGGGGCCGCTAGTGTGTAATAACCGCGAGAGCACCAGATTTTAATAAACACAGTTATAAATCACTCCACAACACCAACTACAAGCTGGGCTCAAATTCACAGTTTCCGGCGGCCATATTGCGTTTCCGGCTCGACGCCCGCCAACTTCCGCTCGCGCTTGACCCTGTTTTCTAAAAAATTACATTCCTTTTGTTATGCCCATTTTTCACGATGACGTTCTGAGAGACACTTCATTTAGTTTGTCTTTTTAGTTAGTTAGTTGTTTAGTTGCATTTTTTCCGGAAACTCGGAAAATTGTTAATTAAACACTGGGAAGCCAGACTTGTCTCCACTCGCCACGATCCCGACACACCTCTCTTGCTTCCTTCCTCAATACATACATATACTCACGCCACAGTCCCACAGGGGCAGCCAGAGACCGCTCTCCACTCGCCACGATCCCGACACACCTCTCTTGCTTCCTCCCTCAATAAATACATATACTCACGCCACAGTCCCACAGGGGCAGCCAGAGACCGCTCTCCACTCGCCACGATCCCGACACACCTCTCTTGCTTCCTTCCTCAATACATACATATACTCACTCCACAGTCCCACAGGGGCAGCCAGAGACCGCTCTCCACTCGCCACGATCCCGACACACCTCTCTTGCTTCCTTCCTCGATACATACATATACACACGCCACAGTCCCACAGGGGCAGCCAGAGACCGCTCTCCACTCGCCACGATCCCGACACACCTCTCTTGCTTCCTTCCTCGATACATACATATACTCACGCCACAGTCCCACAGGGGCAGCCAGAGACCGCTCTCCACTCGCCACGATCCCGACACACCTCTCTTGCTTCCTTCCTCAATACATACATATACTCACACAGTCCCACAGGGGCAGCCGGAGACCGCTCTCCACTCGCCACGATCCCGACACAACTCTCTTGCTTCCTTCCTCAATACATACATATACTCACACAGTCCCACAGGGGCAGCCAGGGACCGCTCTCCACTCGCCACGATCCCGACACACCTCTCTTGCTTCCTTCACACTCAATATTCAACATTTTGTATAGTTTAAACTCATTATAATTTTCCCTTTTCACAGTAGGTTAGTAATTTTAATATAAATATTTAATACTTAGAACCCATTACGTAATTAATTCTAAATGAGATTATATTATAATTCAATGAAACCTTATTTTCATTAGGAAATTCGTAAACATTTAAAGTTTTATTTAAAAGGGTGCGATTTTGCTTTCAATGACCGACTTCGTAATTTTGTTAATAAATTTTGAATTCATTTTATTCTTGCTGGTTTTCTCGTATTGATTTAGTTAATTCGGCCGTCCCTGCATCAATGTGTAAACATACTAAACAACATAATAATTTCTGATGTTATTATAGTTAGGTATTACCCATTGGAACAACAAGATTGTAACTAATTAGCTTCTATCCAGACACTGTTTTTTTAATAGATAGAGTGATTCAAGAATAAGGTTTATAGCAAGTGTGAAGCCGGGGCGGGTCGCTAGTTATCTAATACTTACTTATGTCCCCGGATTCCGGGGACATGATACGATGTAGTAGGAGTACTCCTAAGTAATAACTACTACTATTATATTTCTACACTAATATTATAAAGGAGCAAAGGCCATAACATAATGGTACCCGAGGGAGGGAAAAAGAAATCGGGGTAGACAAAAAATTAAATGGGAAGACTATTTGAAACTGACTGTGGGTGCAAAATGGAGAAGAGTAACAAATGACAGAAGTGTATATATATAATATTTGTATATATTTATGATATTTATTTTAAATATTAAAATTTATTTATTTATTACAAATTATTTTATTACATTCTCTACCTTTTAAGTTGTACACATATTTTTGTCTTACCTACGATATACTTTTCCTATTCTCTCAATCGCCCAAAGGTTAACTGGAAGAGATCCCTTAAAGGGATAAGTTCGCCTTTGTACATTTATTGTGTTTTCGTTTATGTATTATTTTATTTTGTTGTTGTACAATAAAGAGTTTACATACATACATGACAGAAGTCAATGGAAGTCTTTGGAGGAGGCCTATGCCAACAGGCACACTGAAGTTAGAGATATATTGTAACAAACTTAGATTCTTAAGATACTTAGTAATAAATTCGATTGTATTGTAACTTTAATCTCAGAATAAAATGCTTTATTATTATTATTAATATTATAAAGAAGAAAGATTTGTACCTATTTTTGTATGTTTGTAATGAATAGGCTCAAAAACTACTGGACCGATTTTAATAATTCTTTCACTGTTGGGAAGCTACGTTCACCCTGAGTAACATAGGCTATAGAATGTTTTGAAAAAAAATTAGGGATCCGTGCGACGCCGGGGCGATACGCTAGTATTTAATAAAACACATGACTAATATTAAGTGTATTATTTATTTGCGCCTACACATGCTCTCTGTTCATCTCAAAGGTTGACTGGTAGAGAAAGCCGTATGTCATTAAGTTCGCCTTTTGTACATTAATAAGTTTTTTTTTTGTGCAATCCCTACTAATATTATAAATGCGAAAGTAACTCTGTCTGTCTGTCTGTCTGTCTGTCTGTCTGTTACGCTTTCACGCTAAAACCACTGGACCGATTTAGATGAAATTTGGAACAAAGAAAGTCTGGAGCCTGAGAAAGGACATAGGCTACTTTTTAACCGACTGCAAAAAAGGAGGATTTCCACGCGGACGACGTCGCGGGCAGAAGCTAGTAAAGAATAAATAAATAAATGACTTATATACTACCTATATCGAGACAGCGCAAATCGCCGCTCGATCTATCTGGGTTACGTGATCTACGTGACTATGGGGAATGTGTTGACAGGGCCGCCACACTTACCTTTCTTATAACTCCTAAAGGAATCTCTTCCAGGTATATATTGTATGTCGTACACCAATGTACTGCCCGGCAGAAGACTCCTCTCCTTGTTTATTCTATATACGGCGTACTTGAACGCCAATTCTGTGCTGTCACCACGGGATTCTTCTGAAAATATCGCCCCTGAAAACAAAAATATAATCACTACTAAATACAGTCAAATTTGGATAACTCTCTTGCTTCCTAAGCATACTGGAACTCACGCCACAGTCCCACAGGGGCAGTCAGAGACCGCTCTCCACTCGCCACGATCCCGACACACCTCTCTTGCTTCCTTCCTCAATACATACATATACTCTCACAGTCCCACAGGGCCAGCCGGAGACCGCTCTCCACTCGCCACGATCCCGACACACCTCTCTTGCTTCCTTCCTCAATACATACATATACTCACGCCACAGTCCTACAGGGGCAGCCAGAGACCGCTCTCCACTCGCCACGATCCCGACACACCTCTCTTGCTTCCTTCCTCAATACATACATACTACTCACGCCACAGTCCCATAGGGGCAGCCGGAGACCGCTCTCCACTCGCCACGATCCCGACACACCTCTCTTGCTTCCTTCCTCAATACATACATATACTCACACAGTCCCACAGGGGCAGCCAGAGACCGCTCTCCACTCGCCACGATCCCGACACACCTCTCTTGCTTCCTTACTCAATACATACATATACTCTCACAGTCCCACAGGGGCAGCCAGAGACCGCTCTCCACTCGCCCCGATCCCGACACACCTCTCTTGCATCCTTCCTCAATACATACATATACTCACACAGTCCCACAGGGGCAGCCAGAGACCGCTCTCCACTCGCCACGATCCCGACACACCTCTCTTGCTTCCTTCCTCAATACATACATACTACTCACGCCACAGTCCCATAGGGGCAGCCGGAGACCGCTCTCCACTCGCCACGATCCCGACACACCTCTCTTGCTTCCTTCCTCAATACATACATATACTCACACAGTCCCACAGGGCCAGCCGGAGACCGCTCTCCACTCGCCCCGATCCCGACACACCTCTCTTGCATCCTTCCTCAATACATACTACTCACGCCACAGTCCCACAGGGGCAGCCAGAGACCGCTCTCCACTCGCCACGATCCCGACACACCTCTCTTGCTTCCTTCCTCAGTACTCACCTATTTTAACGACCGGCGCGAGTGCAGCCGCGACGTGCACCATGACAAGCCACCGACACCAGCACCACATGGCGACACATCACCCGCGAGACCGGTTAGCCCCACGATCTGTCAAAAATTGACAACGTCAAATAAGAAAAAGTATAATGATACTAGCTTCTGCCCGCGACTTCGTCCGCGTGGAACTCCTCCTTTTTTGAAGTCGGTTAAAAAGTAGCCTATGTGTTATTCTGATGTATAAGCTATATTGTGGTAAAGTTTCATTCAAATCCATTCAGTAGTTTTTACGTGAAAGAGTAACAAACATCTATACATCCATACATCCATACTTACAAACTTTCGCCTTTATAATAGTAGTAGGATTTTTGTACAAAGACAAGAGTAGAAAAATTTTACACCCCCAGTGGGATTCGAACCCACGCCTATGCCTTTACTAGCGGCAGCGTGCTGTGCCATTACACCATAGGGACCACTGACAGGTCATCGAATTTATCTACTCCTTTCAATTCGGTCTTTGTACTTTATTGTTTACATGCGAATTTTTCGCTTAATAAAAAGTGTATTAGGGCGGTCCTCATTTAATAATATGTTTGGCTTTCTGAATGTATTTGCTTACACTAATATTGCAATGAAGAGGAAAGGTTTGGAATGAAAAACTAAAGACGGATTTAACTCACGTATTTTATTTTATTGGCTGACGTTTCGGAGCTTTAACAGTCTTACGCTAACGTGAATAGCATAGGACTATTGACAGCTCAGTCGTGCTAAAATTATGGAATCTGTAAAAGGTCTGAAACGTCAGCCAATAAAATGAAATGCGCGAGTTAAATCCGTTCAAAGTTGTTTCATTCTATTGTAAATACGATAGCAAATACTAATTTAATGAAGCTAATTTTTTTATTGTTTTCACGACTAAATAAAACACACACATACAAATATTGCCCCTAGTAGGATTCTAACCCATTAAAAAAAATACCTCGGAAGTTGTGTCTAAACATTTTTCAAAAAAACTGCATCCAATCGAAGCATACAAAAGAAAAATTATTCATCGACGATCAACAATGCACTCTGTATGAAAATTCATGCACCAACGCATTACAAAGGAATGCAGGCGATTGCAGTCAAGTTGCAATGTGAGCCGGGTGCACTGTGCAGTGTTTCTTGCAATCGTTTCTGAAGCGTTATTCGAAATCGCTAACAAATGGTTGCCTTTGTGTTGGACATAACAATATTTCTTTTTGCATTTTCATTTTTAACCCCCGACGCAAAAACGACGGGGTGTTATAAGTTATATATGTGAGTGTGTATGTGTGTGTGTGTATGTGTGTGTGTGTGTGTGTGTGTGTGTGTGTGTGTGTGTGTGTGTGTGTGTGTGTGTGTGTGTGTGTGTGTGTGTGTGTGTGTGTGTGTGTCTGTGGCATCATAGCTCGCCAACGCATTATTTTATTCTATTTGCTGACGTTTCAATCACTTTAGCGTTAGACTATTGTCAGTCGTGCTACGATTATGGAAACTGTAAAGAATCCGAATCCGTGGCATACTCTCAAAAATTCACCCCCCAAGGGGTTAAAAGTAGCTAAGAACACAACGATAATCTATTATATACAAATAAGTCGGGTTTTCCTTCCTGACGCTATAACTTCAGAACGCACGAACCGATTTGGCTAATTTTGGTCTTGAATTATTTGTGGAAGTCCAGGGAAGGTTTGTAAGTAGAAAATTTAAGAAACATCAGTAAGTGACAGAAGACTTTGACATATCTTTGACGAAACAATCGGACTGGCAGGACGACGTCTGCCGGGGCCGCTTGTTATCAATAAACTAAATTATCACAAATTCAAACATAACCCTTTCCAAACATCAAATTTCAAAGGGTTCCAATCCAAACAAACTACCCAATATAACTATCTACCCCATCACATAAGTGCAAAACGAAAACACAGTTCAAGCAATATTGGTCAATAATTTGGGGTATATCCTTCGCTAAGTACCTTGCCGACCTTGTTAAAAAGGGGCAGTTTCGACCTACTTACCCCTATTACCTTTCAATGAAAACCGCGTCAAAATCAATTCATTATCGCCGATAAATTAATTTGTGCTATATAAACGAGCGAATTTATGCCTTAATTCTTGCTTCCTTCCCACAGGGGCAGCCAGAGACCGCTCTCCACTCGCCACGATCCCGACACACCTCTCTTGCTTCCTTCCTCAATACATACATATACTCACGCCACAGTCCCACAGGGGCAGCCAGAGACCGCTCTCCACTCGCCACGATGCCGACACACCTCTCTTGCTTCCTTCATACTCAACACAAATATATAACACGGGACTTATCATTTTGCCTGACATAGAAAGTATAAAATTAATATAAAAAGCCCAAAATCAAATCTCTTCACGATTTTTAATAAAATGCTCTACTCAGCTGTATTTAAGAAAACCCTTGTTTTCAAGTACGTACTCCAAGCTCCGAGATAACTCTCACTTAAGCCGTAGTACTTTATAAAGTATGTTATTTTTACAGGTTTTTAACCTTTTCTGGATTCCGTATCTTATCTAGGAAAGATTAAGGCCTTTTTTATAAAGTTAACGTTGGTACTTACAACTTAATGAAATGTATATGTATGTGTTGAGTGTGAAGGAAGCAAGTGAGGTGTGTTGGGATCGTGGCGAGTGGAAAGTGAACTCTGGCTGCCCCTGTGGGACTGTGGCGTGAGTATATGTATGTATTGAAGAAGGAAGCAAGAGAGGTGTGTCGAGATCGTGGCGAGTGGAGAGCGGTCTCTAGCTGCCCCTGTGGGAATGTGGCGTAAGTATATGTATGTATTGAGGAAGGAAGCAAGAGAGGTATGTCGGGATCGTGGCGAGTGGAGAGCGGTCTCTGGCTGCCCCTATGGGACTGTGGCGTGAGTATATGTATGTATTGAGGAAGGAAGCAAGAGAGGTGTGTCGGGATCGTGGCGAGTGGAGAGCGGTCTCTGGCTGCCCCTGTGGGACTGTGGCGTGAGTATATGTATGTATTGAGGAAGGAAGCAAGAGAGGTGTGTCGGGATCGTGGCGAGTGGAGAGCGGTCTCTGGCTGCCCCTGTGGGACTGTGGCGTGAGTATATACATATATTGAGGAAGAAAACAAAAGAGGTGTGTCAGGATCGTAAATTAAATTCTTCAAATCCTATATTTTGTTGTTAAAACGGCAATAAACTCGTATCAAGTGATAACACATAAAAGGCCATTAAAAGCGAGAGTAAATATAAATAATAATGCTGCGAAGATAAATTGCTGGAGTGTGGGCGGTTTATCTGTCGGTGACATAGTTCCGGGAAGAATATCAAGCGAAATTACAAAAAATGTAAAAATACTCTTAAAATAATAAATGGTCGAACCTTTTTATGGCTTTCTTATGGTATTATATACTACTAGCTTCTGCCCGCGACTTCGTCCGCATGGAACTCCTCCTTTTTTTGCAGTCGGTTAAAAAGTAGCCTATGTCCTTTCTCAGGCTCCAGACTTTCTTTGTACCAAATTTCATTTAAATCGATCCAGTAGTTTTAGCGTGAAAGCGTAACAGACAGACAGACAGAAATACTTTCGCATTTATAATATTAGTAGGGATTTCTATTTTATAATTGTTTATGGTTTACGATTTTATTTTGTTTTTTAAGCTACAAATAAAACTTCGAGTATAAAAGACTTTTTCAATTAGAATATAAATAGACATTTCATTATTTCTGATGCCTTCGCGGTTACACATTGGATTGAAACAACTATAGACGGATTTAACTCGCGTATTTTATTTTATTGGCTGTCGTTTCGAAAACTTCACAGTTTCCAAAATCGTAGCACGATTGGGCTGAGTGTATGGTTATACACTTTTTTTCTACGCTTGGTTTGGCACAAATATCGTTATTATTTTTAAGAGCTAAAAGCGCGTTAGAACTACAAACCAGTGTGTCAGAAGCGGAACCTTGGCGAGGTTTCCCCTACGTCCCCTGCATAAATTCATGCTACAACATAAACGTAGTTTTACTTACGCTTCTTAAAACATATTATATCTTATTCATTGCACTCATATATTAAACATGCGTATTATATTTTTTTATGTAAGAGATAATGATACATTTTGATTCTTTCACACTCAATACATACATATACTCACGCCACAGTCCCACAGGGACAGCCAGAGACCGCTCTCCACTCGCCACGATCCCGACACACCTCTCTTGCTTCCTTCCTCAATACATTCATATACTCACGCCACAGTCCCACAGGGCTATAAGCTGAGACCACTTACAATATGCTACTATATTATTAACCACACCTTTTTGTCTTACAGACTCCAGTCGTTCTCTTTATCCAACTTTTACTAAAAGCTTTCTACAGTTTCACTGAAAGATAATAAAAAACATATCCCCAGAGGAAATAATCGGGTAATCCTTCACAATTCTTACCTCAAACATCCGTAATGACTGTCGAGTTAAGAAACTTTCGTACTCAACATTTTAATGTCCCATAAAAATAACTTTTATCCGGTTTATGTGACTTTCATGCCGGCGCTTACATATTTGCACTGTTTTTTACTCTCAGTAACATTACTGTACTTACGTCAAAATCCCACAGGGGCAGCCAGAGACCGCTCTCCACTCGCCACGATCCCGACACACCTCTCTTGTTTCCTTCCTCAATACATACATATACTCACGCCACAGTCCCACAGGGGCAGCCGGAGACCGCTCTCCACTCGCCACGATCCCGACACACCTCTCTTGCTTCCTTCCTCAATACATACATATACTCACGCCACAGTCCCACAGGGGCAGCCAGAGACCGCTCTCCACTCGCCACGATCCCGACACACCTCTCTTACTTGCTTCCTCAATACATACATAAATACTCACGCCACAGTCCCACAGGGGCAGCCAGAGACCGCTCTCCACTCGCCACGATCCCGACACACCTCTCTTGCTTCCTTCCTCAATACATACATATACTCACGTCACAGTCCCACAGGGGCAGTCAGAGACCGCTCTCCACTCGCCACGATCCCGACACACCTCTCTTGCTTCCTTCCTCAATACATACATATACTCACGCCACAGTCCCACAGGGGCAGCCAGAGACCGCTCTCCACTCGCCACGATCCCGACACACCTCTCTTGCTTCCTTCCTCAATACATACATATACTCACGCCACAGTCCCACAGGGGCAGCCAGAGACCGCTCTCCACTCGCCACGATCCCGACACACCTCTCTTGCTTCCTTCCTCAATACATACATATACTCACGCCACAGTCCCACAGGAGTAGGCACATAACATCACAGCCCTATATAGGTACTTCTTTTGAAGAAACAGTCCCTTTACAAATACACATAGAGAATTAATCTCAAATCAGATTAGGTAAGTAAAGTTCGAAGAATTCAGACAAAAAGTAACTTTCTTTGAAATTACATCAGACGTCAGTCTAATTAGAAAATCTTTTCCAATTGAAAACAAAGTTTAAGCAAAACTCTCCCTTAAGTTAAAATTATGTATTTCTATGTAAAACTCGTTCGGATTGACTTAAAAAGTTATTCCTTTCATTATTACAGAAGAACAAATCCACTGATAATAAAAAAAAAAAATAGTACATTACGCACCGAGGCCAGTAAAATAAAAAATGTCTCAAATCACAGTCATGTAATTGTCGTCCGAGGCGAAGCGGAGGTTGACAAAAATGTGATCTGAGGCTTTTTTACTTTACTGGCCGAGGTCAGTATACTATTTTTCTGTTCGACGAAGCCAGAAAGCGGTAATTTCATATAGCGCAGCGGCCACAAAGTTGGCGCTTTCTGGCCGGAGGACAGAAAAATATATTTAACAACAACTTTTATTGGAATGAAACAACTATAGCGGATTTAACTCGCGTATTTTATTTTATTGGCTGTCGTTTCGGAGCCTTTACAGTTTCCATAATCGTTGCACGACTGAGCTGACAATAGTCTTATGCTAAAGTTTTTATTGTTTGTTAATAAGTGAACTAAAAATTTCGTCCCAATTTTCTGAATAAAAATGTTTGTTACATTATCTACACCAATCTATGCTAATCTAGACTAATATAATCAAGAGGAAAGGTTTGTTTGTTTGTTTGTATTGAATAGGCTCTAAAACGGCTGGACCGAATCGAAAAATTCTTTCACTGTTGAAAAGCTACTTCCAACGGACTTACGTTAAGAATATTTTGATAAAAAATAGCGATCCGTGCGAAGCCGGGGCTGGTCGCTAGTATCTGTAGCGCTGTAAAGTCATATTATCACTACATAGTATAAAACAAAGTTGCTTTTTCTGTCCCTATATCTCTATGTACGCTTAAATCTTTAAAACTACGCAACGGATTTAGAAGCGGTTTTTTTTAATAGATAGAGTGATTCAAGAGGAAGGTTTATAGCCATGTGAAGCCGGGGCGGGTCGCTAGTGAGCTTATAAATCTATACTAATATTATAAAGCTGAAGAGTTTGTTTGTTTGTTTGAACGCGCTAATCTCAGGAACTACTGGTTCGAATTCAAAAATTTTTTTTTTTGTTGGATAGACCATTTATCGAGGAAGGCTTTAGGCTATATAACATCACGCTGCGACCAATAGGAGCGAAGAAACAGTGGAAAATGTGTAAAAAAACGGGAAAAATTAACATGATAATAATATATGAAGAATAACTATTCCACGCAGACGAAGTCGGGAACACAGCTAGTAAGTTAATAAGTGCTTTATATGCAAAAGTTGGAAAGTATATAACTAAATATTAAATAGGTATAAGCTTTCAATGGATACGCAAATTGAAAGGGAATAACCACCAATTTATGAAACAATGGCTTTAGCGATCGATTGAAACTTTCTTAAGAGAGAAATTACAGCAGGTCCAAGAGGTATAAATACGGTTTTTTTTATACAATATTTTATAACAATCTCTTAGTTTAATAGATTGTTATAAAATACTATCTGTGCCCGCGACTTCGTCCCCGTGGAATAGTAATTCTTCATAAGGCTTCATATTTTCCCCGTTTTTTACACGTTTTCCACTATTTCTTCGCTCCTATTAGTCGCAGCGTGATGTTATATAGCCTAAAACCTTCCTCGATAAATGGTCTATCTAACAAAAAAAGAATTTTTGAATTCGAACCAGTAGTTCCTGAGATTAGCGCGTTCAAACAAACAAACTCTTCAGCTTTATAATATTAGTATAGTATAGATTATAATATTAGTATAGATTGGAATGAAACAACTATTAACGAATTTAACTCACGAAGATTGCATAGCCTTAGTTATACCTACCCTGATTAATATTTAATTTTAGTTTTTCATTTTTAATTTAAATTTTTGCTTATGGTTTGTATAAATTTTAATTTTAGTCAATTATTTTTTCACATTGTACATAATTGTCCCGAAAAATGACTTACAACGGAGCTTCCAGTGAATGATTTTTACAAACAAACCTTTCCTCTTTATTATATATCTATATCTATACTAATATTATAAAGAGGAAAGATTTGTATTTTTGTATTTTTGTATGTTTGTATTGAATAGGCTCCGAAACTACTGGACCGATTTCAAAAATTCTTTCACCTTTGGAAAGCTACATTATCCCCGAGTAACATAGGCTATATAATATCATGCTAGGTCTTATAGTTGCGGAGCAGTAACCGAAAATGTTTCAAAAACGGGGGAAAAGTATCGTTTCTGAGGCCTTAAAAAAATCTTAAGTCCCCCCGTGCGAAGCCGGGACGGGCCGCTAGTTAGTATATATAGATATATTATTGTCTCGTCCTAAAATTAAGATAAATTAATAACAGACCTACTGTATTTTTTTCCATTATGATATACCCTTCAAAGTTTTACATTTCAAGTAGAACTCACGCCATCTTAAGCTAATTTAATAAATCAACACTTAGAAATATTTTACACTAACTTTTGCCCGCGACTCCGTCCGCGTGTAATTACGGCAGCCTAATTATTTCACTATCAAAAGTAGCTCATGGTCTTTTTTAGGCTCTAGATTATCTGTGTGTCAAATTTCATTCAAATCGGTTCAGTAGTTTTTGTGTGAAAGCGAGACAGACATACTTTCGCATTTATAATATTAGTTAGAATTAGGATTTGTTTACCAGAATCTATATGTATACATTTTGAACTAAATAACTCTAATTGTTAATTTTTCAATATTATTATATACCTACCATCACTTTAGCAGACTATCGTCAGCTCAGTGCTACGATTATGGAATCTGTAATGGCTTCGAAACGTCAGCCAATAAAATAAAATACGCGAGTTAAATCCGTCTATAGTTGTTTCATTCCAATGTGTAATAACCACGAAAGCATTAGAAATCTATATCTATACTAATATTATAAATGCGAAAGTAACTCTGTCTGTCTGTCTGTCTGTTACGCTTTCACGCTAAAACTACTGAACCGATTTAAATGAAATTTGGTAAAGAGAAAGTCTGGAGCCTAAGAAAGGGCATAGGCCACTTTTTAAACGACTGCAAAAAAGGAGGAGTTCCACGCGGACGAAGTCGCGGGCAGAAGCTAATTCATAATATTTTTTTTGTTTAAGTACTTATTTAAATTTTCGCTTTAAAAAGCGATGTACTAATTGTGTGACGTCACATCGCTGTAAACAATCTAACAGAGAGACCGCAACAGTGTCATCCAATCAATGACAGTAGCGACAAACAACTGTTTACAGCGGTATGACGTCATTAGCAACATGGCGTCATTCTGTTTGAGTCACAGATAAAATAACCTTAAACGTATATCATTATAAAAAAAATTATTATAATAATTTCTGATGCCTTCGCGGTTATTACACATTGGAATGAAACAACTACCTATATTTTTATTTGCTAATGTTTAGGATTCTTTACAGTTTCCATAATCGCAGTACGACTGAGCTGACAATAGTCTAACGCTAAAGTGAAGGAGGAAATAAAATTAAATTAAAAATACGCGAGTTAAACCCGTTAATAATTGTTGAATTCCAAAATCGTATTACCTATATTAATTATTAAATTAATAATAAATTTATTTACACAAAAAAAAAATTAGCTACAAAAAGTATTCCACCCGCAGGCTATACCAATATACGAATATAATAAAGAGGAAAGATTTGTTTGTTTGTTTGGATTGAATAGGCTCCAAAACGACTGGACCGATTTGAAAAAATATTTCACTGTTGGGAAGCTACACTATTCCCGAGTGACATCACTACATAGTATAAAACAAAGTCGCTTTTTCTGTCCCTATATCCCTATGTACGCTTAAATCTTTAAAACTACGCAACGGATTTTGAAGCTGGTTTTTAATACATAGAGTGATTCAAAAAGGTTTATAGCGTGAAGCCGGGGCGGGTCTCCAGTGTTTATATACATTCTAAGTTGATTTGAAAAGTTATAAATGACATTGCCAAAAGTTGAAATAACCTCGAAATCGTTTACAAGGGAAAAGGGTTACCCAATACCATATCAGTTAATAAAATCTTACCACGACCTTTGATAAGGTAGTGAAATATGTTTGAGCCTTTACAGATTCCATAATCGTAGCACGACTGAGCTGACAATAGTCTAATGCTAAACTTACTATACTATGACTTTAGCCAATAAAATAAAATACGCGAGTTAAATCCGTTAATAGTTGTTTCATTCCAATGTGTCATAACCGCGGAGGCATCAGACATTATTATATTTTACTAGCTTTTGCCCGCGACTTCGTTCGCGTGGACTTCAGGTTCGTCCCGTCTAGTCTAGTGTCAAAAATTATAGCCTATGTGTTATTCTGATGTATAAGCTATATTGTGGTAAAGTTTCATTCAAATCCATTCAGTAGTTTTTACGTGAAAGAGTAACAAACATCCATACATACATACTTACAAACTTTCGCCTTTATAATAGTAGTAGGATTTGTATATTTAACAAAAACATATAAAGTGAAATTGGAATGAAGGAACTATACGCGGATTTAATTCGCTTTATTTTATTGGCTGACGTTTCGGAGCCTTTACAGATTCCATAATCGTAGCACGACTGAGCTGACAATAGTCTTATGCTAAAGTCATAGTATAGTAAGTTTAGCATAAGACTATTGTCAGCTCATGCTACGATTATGGAATCTGTAAAGGCTCCGAATTGTCAGCCAATGAAATAAAATACGCGAGTTAAATCCGTTAATACTTGTTTCATTCCAATGTGTAATAACCGTGAAGGCATCAGAAATTATTACGAATAACTTAGGACTAACTGGGACTTAGTAAAGTAAATCTAGTATTTTCACTCTCAACATATAAATTAATTTGAAGAGTAAAAACTACCCATGAATCTAGGTCAAGGGCCTGGCAACACTCTTTATGCCAATAACGATAATTTTAATTGGTTATAACGTTATTAAATATTTAAAAAAAATTGTTACTACGTTATATCAAGCGAAATTCGTTCAATACCATTTTTTAATGCTAACATTTATGATTTTTTTTGTCATTTTTATGAAATACTAGCTTCTGCCTGCGACTTCATCCGCGTGGAACTCCTTTTTTACAGTCCGTTAAAAAGTAGCCTATGTCCTTTCTCAGGCTCCAGACTTTCTTTGTACCAAATTTCATTTAAATCCATTAGTTTTAGCGTGAAAGCGTAACAGACAGACAGAGTTACTTTCGCATTTATAATATTAGTTAGGATTTCTGTTATTACCTTATGGTATTAAATTTTATTATATAAATTATTCCGTCTGAATAATTGTATTTACGGTTAATGAAAAAAACCTGTTATAATGATATGTATAACAAAATCTTATTGTAATTTTGATGTTTATTGTTAAACTTATTGTTCTTTGTTTTTGTTTTGACGATATCAATATGAGTACATGTAATCCTACTAATATTATAAATGCGAAAGTAACTCTGTCTGTCTGTCTGTTACGCTTTCACGCTAAAGCTACTGGACCGATTTTAATGAAATTTGGTACAAAGAAAGTCTGGAGCCTGAGAAAGGACATAGGCTACTTTTTAACCGACTGCAGAAAAGGAGAAGTTCCACGCGGACTGTGACGAGCCAGGTTTCGCGCCTCGTACAGATTCACAAATTCTTCTATTTTTAGTCTAGATTACGTATATTTATTACCTTCTTTATAAAAGAAGAAAATATTCGATAATTTCTTTTTAAAGTTCGCGTTTCGAATAGATTAGACTTTTGTTTAGAAACGTCGCGAGGAGATAAATAGGCATGTTATGTCAAAATCGTGGTCATTCTTGGATTACTATTAGTTTAGACAATAGCTGAATTATTAGATCTTTTAACTTTAAAGATTTTTCAAAGAAGTAATCGCTTAGTCCACGGAAGTCGTGCGCGCGTTATTTTATTACAGATATTTATAGGAACGAGCTGGATTTATTAACAAGGATACAAACAAGGATCAGGCAAAAGCAGGAGCAAGCCGAGACTGTTTGATATCGGCCCGATGGGGGCTAATTTAACGATGGTAGATCGTTTATACGTCGCATAAAGAATTGGTGAGCTCGTTCCAATATTTAACTATGTAATCGACTTAAGATCTAAGCTCGATTTCTAGTTCTAGAGGAGGTAGCATTCGTAGAGAGAAACGAATATTTTAGGATAATAGAAACTAGGCAGGGCTTTAAATGTTTTAGGCAGGGCATCATCACATCTTACCATTACTTGTTTTGCAATCATGAGCATCTGCGATAGCTATCCTAACTTTAACTGAATGAAGTAGTTTGATTGGATACTTTTATTTGCTGAACATCTTCATATTTTCATACGTATTCAATCGGTGTTCCTCTTGTCCATTTGCCAGGACGGTTAGGATACTTATATTGACTGACTAAGACCTTAAATTTAGTTGTCCTCGTGGATGCTAGCGTGGGAGTCTGACCTGTCTCTGGACGAAGACTACAGATTGCCTGAGGATGCCTTGGGCAGGGAGATAGCAATCTCTCAGAGCGGAGGCTGGGGCTCTACCTTTACGCAATAAAAGTATTTCATATCCATTATTTCATTATCAATATTTTTAGTTAGGTTAGGTTAGTTATTTACTTAAGTTATGACCCAACGTCTTCCACTAAAAGAGTCTGGGTTATCTGCGGTACACAACGGAAACGGGTTCTAAATAATACTACTAGACGATTCGGCTGGCCATTAGAAATAAGTAGAAATAAGTAGGAATAGGTAGAAATAAGTAGGAATGAGTAGATATAGGTAGGTAGGATAGTTTATTAGTTTTTTATTACATAGCTTACTTAGGTTACATAGCATAGTAGGTAGGGAGCGTTACAATTTGGTGCCGTGACCAGGATTCACAGGCTATATTAGGTATATGTTTCGTGTAGTTGAGTCTTCATTCTTGTAGGTTTTTGCTAGGTCGGTTCATCTAGGTAGGTTAGGTAGGTTCGTTTTCGTTGACCAGTTTCTTCTTCGAGGTCACAATTTGTTGTCCGTGAAATGGAAAGTGGAAGATAAAGGGTCGTTAGGTTGCGCTTGTTTAGAATCGTTATTCTTACTTATTCTCTTAGGTTCACTTTAAATACGTATAGGTAGGTTCCTTTTTAATTGTTGTGGGTGCAAGGATTCGCGTAGGTTCACTTAAATCACATCCAGGTTCTTATTCGATTGTTGGCGTAGGTTAGGGTTCAAGATACTCCTGTCACTAGGTTTGTTTGTCCGATTCACATCGAGTTTCGTTAGATTTTATAAATTAAGGACAATAATTTAATTTAGTTATACATTTTGGCAGGAAAGTTTTGCTTTTGTCAAGATTTCGTTTGTTATTCCGTTACGTCAAATTTAATTTCTTATTCTTTTTTAATAGGCAGGTCGAAAAGTATAAAACCTCATTTTAACTTTTATGGTAAAGGTCGTATAGTTAATAAATTACTAAATAAATATAATTATAAATTATTTTAATCTCGTGTAAATAGGTTATAGAAATAGGAATAAGTTTTTATAAAAATAAAATAATAATTTATGAAAAATAGGTAAGGAGGATTTTAATTAGTAGGTAGTAAATAAATAGGTAGGTAACATATAAAAAAAATACGTAGATAACAAATACGTAGGTAACAATTATATAGGTAACAAATACGTAGGTAACAAATACGTAGGTAACAAATATGTAGATAAACAAATACGTAGGTACCTAACAAATAAGTAGGTATATAGGCAACAAATACCTACATAGGTAACAAATAAGTAAGTAGGGTAATTAAATAAGTAGGCAGAACACAATAGGGTTTGTTGATTAAATATTCTTATTTATTTAATACGGTTATTTATTTAAAACACGTCATGGATTTGTAAAGGTTTATTTGTTTACAATTTAATCCAAATTATTTTTTGTCAGGTTCCGGAAATTTATTTCTTAGGTATCCCATAGCTCAGATAGAATAGGCTGAAAAGAAATATGTTTTTATTATATAAACGTAGGATTAACGTATACTTACGCAATTTTAAAATAGGTTTTGCAAATAGTATTAATTTTATTATATAGTTATAAAATACGGATATCATTTCGTTATTATCATAGGCTCAGTGAGATAAGTAGTACAACGGAGATACTTATAAGAATAAAATATCGGAATACTTACAATTGCATTTCTGATAGGTAACTCGCTAGATTTCTTGTTGTAATTTCGTAAAACAGTTGCGTCTGTTTTGCTCACAATTAGTCACGTGGGTACGTGAACGGTTTTATTCCGATACGATTTAGTTTAGGTTTCTTGTATTATAGCAATATTTAAATAATAATTAACGTAATTAATAATTACAACGAGGAAAATTTGACTTCATTATATTTGACAGTCGAATGTCTAATTTTTATTCTTAATTTTAATAGAGTTAATGGCTTGTATTTTAAAAGTGGCTAGTAGTAAAAGTGTACATAAGGCGGGTTATGCATTAACTTTTCATAAATAATAATATTATTTTAGGTTTATTATTGTGATTACATATTTGTATAAAATAATTATATAAGGCTTCCTATTCATTAAAATCGAGTTATATTTAAAATTAAAATTTTAAAATTGTAATGTTTTTAAATTTGATAATTTATTGGAATAACGGTATATTTTAGGTTATATTATTTATTTTCCATAGGAATATTGTTAGTGATTAATTTTAATTAATGGCGGTTTTTATTAAGGGTTTTTTTTTTAAGGATTATAGATTCATTTTCAATAATTAATTTTAATAATATATTTAATTTCTGTTGGTATAATAACATATAATTTCATATTAGAGTTAGTTTATCGTTAGTTTAGGCGGAATGGGAACTGTAAAGGTTTCGAAATGCCTGTAGGTGAAATAAAATTTTGGAGAGTAAGGTTTGTTATGTTTGTTTCATATCAATATTTTATAACAGAAATATAATTATTTTAATAATATGTTTAAAAAAAAAATAGAAAAAATAAATTTCGGTTTAATTTATTAAGAAAATGGGGGTTGTAGGGAAAATATTAAAATTTTACATATTAATAAACGGAATTTTAAATTTAAATGATAATTAATTTCGTGAATATCTAGCTTTATATTATTGATAAGTTTGATAACGTGAAGGTGGTAAACTAAACTCGGTCAGGTTTGTTCGTGCATAGCTTTCTTTAAATTTCGAATTAAGAAGAGATAAACGGTTGTTTGTTATGGTTGTTCGTGAATATTTGTTTTGTTTTGTCAGATCGTGTATAGTCGTCATAAATGGTTTTGATAGATTATTATGGTCTCTATGGTTTTGTCAGTTAGAGTTGACAGTTGTTAGTTGTGTGAATTAGGGAAGTGGTGTAATTTACAATGTAATTATTACGTGAAGTTAAAGGGAAGTTGAGTTTAGTTTTTGTATTAGAGGTTTAGCATCGGAAGTATGTTGTTTTGAGTTTGGTTATTTTCTTTACGTGTTTATTTATTTGGCGGGTTGAGTTTGTTTACATTATGTAGTTTGGTTTTCGGATTTATTTCTCTAATTAATTATGATAGTAAATAGTAAGTGAATTATTTCTTTAATTTTAGTAATTTCCTTTTTCATTTTTCATTTAAATTTCGGGGATAAGGAACTCTTTTCCGTTGTGAATTAGTTTAATATTAATTATAAGTATGCTATTGGCGTAAATTCTATTGCGTAAATTTTATAAGATTTTGGCGAATTGCAATTTAGCGGGCTATAAGCTGGCGTAGAGTCATAGTATAAGGCATAGTGAAGTTGAAGTTATTTCATTTTCGTTTACTTTGAAGTGACTTTGAGATTTAAAGTGACTTTGACTTTGCAAGCGATGTGTTTTATTTTAGATTAAGAATTAGAATAAGTTATATTTATAAGATTTTGGGTAATTTTGGTAGTGAGGTAGAAGTTATTTTATTTAATTTGAGAATTCTATGGAAATTTATTAGGATAAGGTAACTCTTACTTTGCGAGTTGGTGTGTTTTATTTAGATTTAATTCATTCATTATTTTTGGGTAAATTTATTAGAAAGTTGGGTTTGTCTAAGTCATTTCTAAGAAGTTAGTGGGATGTCTTGACAGCGTGCTTCAGAGTTTGAGGAAGTATGAGGATTAAGTTTGGGTTGGTTTGATTGTGTGATTTAGAATAAAGGGTCTTGACTTTTCAATGACAATCGAGGAAATGAAACAAGTTGTTGACTTTCTACCTTAAACATTTACACTTTTGCACACTAATGGCTGTGGACGTTGGTGTTAGGTAAAGTTTTTGTTTAATTGATAAATTAAACAAAACATATACAGTTTAAGCTGATGCGCTCACAGTGATTAGATACTCTACCGGCAATGAAGACTAATTGGAGCACACTGCACATTCTCCATGAGTTTATTGGTTATGATTTTGGATCGGGCTTCGGGATGGGTTGATGACCAGGTTGATTTCTATTGTTTTAGCTATTAAAGTGGTTTGATTTTTGCAAGGAGTGTATTGTAGTTGGTTAGAGGAATATACAAGAGGCATTCCTACTTCAAGGACAATACTCGGCCACTAGGGACGACATGACTCACAACCATGTTTCCTTGCATTTGTCAAAGCGACCTTGCGACTGATAATGGTAAGTCAAGGTTAGCAACCGTTAGTTTCGGAATTTGGTTCGGGTGATGATTGATAAACGATTGGTTTAAATATACACTACTACAAATATTCATTTAAGGGGAAAAGCCAACAACTTTATAGGTTCATCGGTATAGGTCATCTCATACATTATTATTTTAGTTCATTAATCTGAAAATTTACTTCGAGGCCTTTTATGTTGCGTACTCTGCGTAAATTTTGGGGGTTGGAGCTGTGTCGAGTTAAGCTTACTTGCTCGCACAGACTTAACTTAGGAAATTTAGTGAATGATTTAGTTTTTTTTTTCGGTTATTTCGAATTTGTGAATGAGAGATAGGAAAAATTACTTCGGAATCGTGTTAATCTGCGTAATTTTTGGGGGTTGGCTGTGACGAGCCAGGTTTCGCGCCTCGTACAGATTCACAAATTCTTCTATTTTTAGTCTAGATTACGTATATTTATTACCTTCTTTATAAAAGAAGAAAATATTCGATAATTTCTTTTTAAAGTTCGCGTTTCGAATAGATTAGACTTTTGTTTAGAAACGTCGCGAGGAGATAAATAGGCATGTTATGTCAAAATCGTGGTCATTCTTGGATTACTATTAGTTTAGACAATAGCTGAATTATTAGATCTTTTAACTTTAAAGATTTTTCAAAGAAGTAATCGCTTAGTCCACGGAAGTCGTGCGCGCGTTATTTTATTACAGATATTTATAGGAACGAGCTGGATTTATTAACAAGGATACAAACAAGGATCAGGCAAAAGCAGGAGCAAGCCGAGACTGTTTGATATCGGCCCGATGGGGGCTAATTTAACGATGGTAGATCGTTTATACGTCGCATAAAGAATTGGTGAGCTCGTTCCAATATTTAACTATGTAATCGACTTAAGATCTAAGCTCGATTTCTAGTTCTAGAGGAGGTAGCATTCGTAGAGAGAAACGAATATTTTAGGATAATAGAAACTAGGCAGGGCTTTAAATGTTTTAGGCAGGGCATCATCACATCTTACCATTACTTGTTTTGCAATCATGAGCATCTGCGATAGCTATCCTAACTTTAACTGAATGAAGTAGTTTGATTGGATACTTTTATTTGCTGAACATCTTCATATTTTCATACGTATTCAATCGGTGTTCCTCTTGTCCATTTGCCAGGACGGTTAGGATACTTATATTGACTGACTAAGACCTTAAATTTAGTTGTCCTCGTGGATGCTAGCGTGGGAGTCTGACCTGTCTCTGGACGAAGACTACAGATTGCCTGAGGATGCCTTGGGCAGGGAGATAGCAATCTCTCAGAGCGGAGGCTGGGGCTCTACCTTTACGCAATAAAAGTATTTCATATCCATTATTTCATTATCAATATTTTTAGTTAGGTTAGGTTAGTTATTTACTTAAGTTATGACCCAACGTCTTCCACTAAAAGAGTCTGGGTTATCTGCGGTACACAACGGAAACGGGTTCTAAATAATACTACTAGACGATTCGGCTGGCCATTAGAAATAAGTAGAAATAAGTAGGAATAGGTAGAAATAAGTAGGAATGAGTAGATATAGGTAGGTAGGATAGTTTATTAGTTTTTTATTACATAGCTTACTTAGGTTACATAGCATAGTAGGTAGGGAGCGTTACAGGACGAAGTCGCGGGCAGAAGCTAGTTTGTCATAAAGTTGTAATTATATTGTTTTAAATTTGAAAAATAAATAAATCTAATGTAATAAACATACCAATCGACCTAAGACGAAATCACGGACAAAATGTTACATTAAGGTCGAAATTCGTTTGTTGAAATGAGAAAAACACACTGAATATTGTATGTCGTGGTTGTAAAACAGCAGGGGAAATAAACCCTTAAATAATAAATGAGTATACTTGAATAATTTATTAGATTTGGTGCGTGCTTTAAAAATCTTTATTGCAGAGTCCTTACTATCTAATACTGTAAATGCGAAAATATGTAAGATAGATAGATAATTATAATAATATACTTAGATTAATTTGTTTCTCAATATTCTCACTATATAATAACACTAGCGGCCCGCCCCGGCTTCGCCTGGATCCCCCTTTTTTTATAGCCTACTAGCTGTGCCCGCGACTTCGTCCCCGTGGAATAGTAATTCTTCATAAGGCTTCATATTTTCCCCGTTTTTTACACATAGTACAAGCTTTGCTTAGTTAGGGACTAGATAATTGGTGTGAATTGTCCAAAGATATTATATAGCCTAAAGCCTTCCTCGACAAATGGTCTATCCAACAAAAAAAGATTTTTTGACATTGGAATGAAACAACTATTAACGGACTTAACTCGCGTATTTTTATTTTATTTTATTAGCTAACGTTTCGGATTCTTTACAGTTTCCATAATCGTAGCACGACTGAGCTGACAATAGTCTAACGCTAAAGTGATTTATACAGTTATGCAAACTACCTTATATTTAAATTACAAATTTTGAAAAACTACCCTATTCTGAATTATGAAATACTAATGTTACATTTTACGCAAAAAAAATTTTTTTTACTTTTATACATTACAATTTTTTGAATTCGAACCAGTAGTTCCTGAGATTAGCGCGTTCAAACAAACAAACAAACTCTTCAGCTTTATAATTTTAGTAGTGTAAACCAGGTAAAATAATTAACTAAATATACTTTAGTATTACTTCCATGTTAATCTTTACGAGGTAACCTGAGTAACCGGATACAATCACTTGTATGGCTTTTAAACGAAAACTGTTGGCTTTTTGTATAGATTAACAGCTAAAATAATAGGCTATTTCTTAATAATAACTATCTTAATAAGCAAAAATGTTTTTTTATTTTAACCTAGACAAGAAAAAAAAAAGAAGCTAGTGCTAGTTGTCACCTATTGCAAAAGAAAAAAATATATTGTAAATAAAAAAACGACGATCTATATAATATAATTATTTTATTCTCACCTATTGCAAAATAAAAAAAATTGAGATAAGTACATTTGTAAAAAAATAATTTAAAAAATTGAGCCGCCAGTGTGACTTATCTATTGCATATAAAAAAATATGGAATAAAAAAGAATGTTTATTAAGAAATTTCTAAAAAACAAAATTAAAAAAGGGGTTCGATTCTCCTTTTGAGATACGGAACCCTAAAAATCAAGACACCAGTGCTATAGAATAGTCAAAAAAAAAATTTGCAAAATAATTATTGTTTTAATAGACAGGTACCTGTAACTTAACACATAGCCTAATTTATTTATATTTATGATTTTAAAGCGCAAACGTCCATTGCCAATAACAATATTTAAAAAAAACGTATTTCAAAACGTGCAATTCAAAAACCATACGGTTAATTAATCACCAATCAAAATTATACCAAGCCACTAAAGATCCTTTCAATCTATGGATAAAAAGGTTTCCCATAAAAAGAGAATAATTAGAATAAGGCTACGACAACGCTACAATACATCCTTGAAATCTTACCATCAAAAGGAAGCCTACATAACAAAAATACACATTAATTTACATTATAACCACTGAATAAACACTTCAAATATCAATCGATAACACAAGTCGAGTTTCAGAACGTTATTTTTATTTTTTTTAAATATTCACACGATATTTTTAACCTTTGACAATGATCGCAAACAGCCACCGCATGCAAGGAGGATTTTCTACTGATTATTTCAAGCGAATATGTATGTATAGTTGTATGTAGGTATATAATATGTCTTGTATTTAACTTTTGATCTTATTTTGTATGGAATAAAGCTTAATTTTGTGTGTAAAGACAGAGTGGCTGGATTTTCTTCACCCCAACCCCTGTTCTAGTTAGGGACGGGACAATGTTTTCTTTCAACGTCTATTTTAAATATAACGTTACTAAATATATAATATTAATACATATATATTAGATATATCTATATACTATAATAATAATAATATAATAATAATATTATAAAGAGGAAAGATTTGTATTTTTGTATGTTTGTAATGAATAGGCTCCGAAACTACTGGACCGATTTCAAAAATTCTTTCACCTTTGGAAAGCTACATTATCCCCGAGTAACATAGGCTATATAATATCACGCTAGGTCTTATAGTTGCGGAGCAGTAACCGAAAATGTTTCAAAAACGGGAGAAAAGTAACGTTTCTGAGGCCTTAAAAAAATCTTAAGTCCCCCCGTGCGAAGCCGGGACGGGCCGCTAGTATATAATATTTAAACTTATAGGTTTTAAAACAATTAATTATTCATTCATAAAAAACGTAAAGACTATTATCCTGCTCAGTATAAGACACTGGTCAACTTAGTCTGCGACGAATATGGGAACTGTAGTATTCTAAAAGTCAGCATAAAGTTAATAATAATATGTACATATGCGGGTATTAAATTTTTTAGAAATGTTTTATCCTAATGTGTAGGTACCTAAGAAATCTTCAAAAATTATCATTTATTAATTTCATGTTCAGTCAATTGCTCACAGGTTGACTGAAAGAGATTCCTAAAAGCGATAAGATTGTTTCTAGGTACCTTTTTATTTTTAATGACTTAAATTTCTAAAAGTGCTTCGTTTTTGGTACCTAAAAATAAGTTATATAGAAAACTATATACATACTAATAGTTTTCTAAAAATTTCCAACAAATAAAACATATACCTATCCGTAATAATAATTAGTAATCATTTATTTATATATAACAGATAACGTTACAAATTAAAACAACGAACTAACCGTTATAACCATTAACGTTGATAATTCGCGTCACTAAAAAATGTTGCCAGACAAAATTGCAAATTCCCAACTTATTTATAGTTACATTTTCTAATTAGTGTGAATACTTAAGGTTTGATGAGGGTATAACCCTTAATTCACACACGGAACTTTATTTAAGTGCTTTTGACCGTGATTTTGCATTGCTTTTGTGGCTGAATATTATTATTTTTTTGACATATTTGCAAAGGATTAACAATGATGGATACTTTATTTAAACAATACAGATTAATTAAGTGTTATAATTTATAATTAAGTATAGCTTTGTTGAAAGTCTGGATGTTTTATGGGAATTATGTTTTTTTTTATATGTTGATTGTTTTACATAATGGTTTTATTACGCTGTAATAAAAACAAAACTTAATTGATTTATTATCAAGTAAACATTTAGTAACTAAATCTAAAAATATATTAATATTCTAAAAGCATTTTTAAAAGATAAAAATGTACACAATTATTATTAAATAAAAACATACAATTACTTTAAATTTTTAATTCTATTTTTTTATCTTTTTAATAATATAATTCAATATTTATCAGGTTTCTAAACGCTACTCACGAAACGTCAAAACTGTCAAAACGTTCTAACCTGCAAATGTTACGACTGGTTTCGTAAGAGATTATTTTCTTAATAAAAACAAAGTTACGATTGTTAATTAAACTTCTTTTACTTAATTATCAGCTAAATACATTACTTTAAAGTTTTTTATCGTTAAAACATGAATATAGCCCGTACAATTTGTACACACCGCAGCCAAAATGTCGGAAAAACATTGTACAGAAAATTCAAGTTTTCTGCTTCAAATTACGACTCAACTCACGCCTCACAACCCAAAGTGCAAGAAGAGAAGTTCGACTTCGAAGACCTAAAGGTATTAGAGCGAGTGGAGCGCCGAAAACCAGCAATACACCCGTTCATGAAAAACGTCTTCATATCTGTTTTCGACCGCGATTTACTTTCATACCCAGAGATATTAAACAAAGAAGAGTTTGGAAACTTGGACCGACGAGTCTCTAACATCGAATCAGTGTTTTTAGACCCAGAAAAAACCGAGGAAGATCGCAAAAAAGCGCTAAAATTAACTCAAATGTATGCGGCACCAGTTTCTCTAACTCAAGGTGGTCTAGCAATGAACTATACTGAAGGTATAAGATATATGGAGGCTATATCTTCCGATGTTAAACTTGGGCAGCAATTAAGTGATCATTGGGTCGGTTTAGAAGCGTTGAAGTGTGGTTTACGATCGGATCAGTTCGGACAAATCGTTGATGAATTGATAAGTGGTGATAGTTTGATTTCCTTGTGTATTAAGGAGAGGGCTGCGGAGAGGATATCGCAGGCTGATTTTAGGACTACTGCGGTGTTGGATGGACAAGGTGATAATTGCATTTTTTTTTGTTAAATACATCTTAATATAATAATATCTGATGCCTTCGCGGTTATATTGGAATGAAACAACTATTAACGGATTTAACTCGCATATTTCATTTGGTGATGTTTTGGAGCCTTTACAGTTTCCATAATCGTAGCACTATTGAGCTGACAGTCTACCTATCAGACTAGTCTTATGATTAAGCCAATAAAATAAAATACTCAAATTAAGTTGTTTCATTCCAATATTCAAATTGTATTAAACAAATGTCATTAATATTATAGAAATATGGCGCATAACGGGTGAAAAAGCTTGTGCAACGTCCTCCGGGTTCTCCCTGGTCCTGGCCGCGGTGGAGGCAGGCCAGCTGCAGGCGTTCCTTGTGCACCCGGGAGCCTCCGGAGTCTCCGCTGACGGAAAGTTCGTCACTTTCATGGATACACCGGGTATGTAAAAGCAAGTAAGAATCTGACTAGATATTGGTCAAAATCCCTACTAATATTTTATAATAAATGCAAAAGTAACTCTGTCTGTCTGTTACGCTTTCACGGTAAAACTAATGGACCAATTTAAATGAAATTTAATACAAAGAAAGTCTGGAGCCTGAGAAAGGACATAGGCTACTTTTTAACCGACTGCAAAAAAGGAGTTCTAAGAGGACGAAGTCGCGGGCAGAAGTTAGTTAAAAATATATTTATTCAGTTTAGGCCATATTAGGGTTTAAAAACCTCACTTAAGAAGAAACGGCAAGAAACTATAAATTTAAATAATGTACCTACATAATTATAACAAATTTAAAAGCATAAAAAAAGCTTTTCTTTATTCATCTTTGAGTAAGACGTTTCAGATTCTTTAACAGTTTCCATAATCGTAGCACGACTGAGCTGACAATAGTCTAACGCTAAAGTAAAAGTTCATAGTTGTTTCATTCCAATGTGTAATAACCGCGAAGGCATCAGAAATTATTATATATATAGTAGACGGCTTGTTGGTCTAGTTAGAAGCCCTGAGTACGAAACCAGAGGTTGCGGGTTGGAATCCTGCTAGGGGCAGTCAGTGTGAGCACTGGCATCTGTACCTGAGTCTCGGATGTCTTTGTATTTATGTATGTTTATCCGTTAGTACAAGCTTAGTTTGGGACTAGATCAATTAGTGTGAATTGTCCAAAGATATTATTATTTACTAGCTGTGCCCGCGACTTCGTCCCCGTGGAATAAGCCTTATGAAGGGCTTCATATTTTCCCCGTTTTTTTACACATTTTCCACTGTTTCTTCGCTCCTATTGGTCGCAGCGTGATGTTATATAGCCTAAAGCCTTCCTTGATAAATGGTCTATCCAACAAAAAAAGATTTTTCAATTCGAACCAGTAGTTTCTGAGATTAGCGCGTTCAAACAAACAAACAAACAAACAAACTCTTCAGCTTTATAATATTAGTGTAATAATATTAGTATAATAATATTAGTATAATACAGATTTATTCAATTCCAACAGCCACACCGCTAAACGAGATCTCCGAACAGCAACTAGCTCAGACCCTCGGCTCCTCTCGCCTCCACACGGCGACGCTGTGCCGCCGCAGCCTCCAGCGCGCCATGCTGGCCGCCGCGGACCACATCCGGGAGAGGAGCTTCAACGGTGAGTTCCCGGGATCAAATAACCGACGGGAGAATTTTTTTCTCCCGGGAGAAAATGTTTATCCCGGGAGGATTTTTGACTCCTGACAGTAGTAGCATCACGGGAGAATAGTTTTATCCCGGGAGAAAGCGATTAATCCGATTCCTCGGCTCTTTCCGCCTGCACCAAAAAAAACTGTGTAGAAAAGTTGTCTCCCGGGAGATTTTTTGTCTCCTAAGATAGTAGTTGTGTCCCGGGAGGGTGTTAGTGTCACGGGAGAATAGTTTTATCCCGATTCTCAGACCTATCCGATGTGCATAAAATTTCATTAAAATCATGTTTTCTTCGTTTTGAACGAGTTTCAACTTTATATATAAAATAAAGCCTACTATTTATGAAATTTCTTAATCTCATATAAATAATAAATAAAATAAATAAATAACGCTGTTTTTCTAGAATAGTGTCACAACTCGAAATAATTTGTTACTCCATTTAAGACTGTGAACCGTCACATATAAGTTTCAATTCAGAATGGTGATGCATTTCGAGTTGTGACACTATTCTAGAAAAGCAGATTATGTTTTTATCTTAATAACTAGCTGTGCACGCGACTTCGTCCCCGTGGAATAGTAATTCTTCATAAGGATTCATATTTTCCCCGTTTTTTACACATTTTCCACTGTTTCTTCGCTCCTATTGGTCGCAGCGTGATGTTACATAGCCTAAAGCCTTCTTCGATAAATGGTCTATCCAACAAAAAAAGAATTTTTGAATTCGAACCAGTAGTTCCTGAGATTAGCGCGTTCAAACAAACAAACTCTTCTATATCTATATATAACATCACATAAAATGTGTAAAAAACGGGGAAAATATGAACCCTTATGAAGAATTACTATTCCACGGGGACGAAGTCGCGGGCACAGCTAGTATATAAAATAAAATTAATGGAGAAAGAAAAAAAAAATAACAATAGGTCTCCAAATGTCAATAAATTAATTAATTAACTATATGAAATAACTACACAGGTAAACCCCTAGCCAATTTATCCACAATCAGATCGACTGTGGGAGAAGCCCTACTCGATATATACGCTTCGGAAAGTGCCGAGTATTTTACCGCCGGCTTACTCGATGGTTACCAGGCGCCTGATGCTGAACTGGAAATGGCTATGTGCAGGTGAGGAACTTAAAAAGAAATAGCCTTTTATTTCCCACTAGCTGTATGCCCCGGCTTCGTACGGATCCCTTTTTTATATATATGTCACTCGGGAATAGTAGCTTCCTAACAGTGAAAGAATTTTTGAAATCGGACCAGTTGTTTAAGAGCCTATTCAATTTAAACAAACAAACCTTCTATCTTTATAGATGTAGTAGACTAAATATATTTCCAACTAGCTTCTGCCCGCGACTTCGTCCGCGTGGAACTCCTCGTTTTTTGCAGTCGGTTAAAAAGTAGCCTATGTCCTTTCTCAGGCTCCAGACTTTCTTTGTACCGAATTTCATTTGAATTAGTCCAGTAGTTTTAGCGTGAAAGCGTAACAGACAGACAGTTACTTTCGCATTTATAATATTAGTTGGGACTAGCTTTTGCCCACGACTTTCCTCGTTGAATTTCCTCCTCCAAAATACATTTCATCCCCCCTTTTTACCTCTTACAATACTTTTTGCAATTAAAAATAGACTATGTTTTTCTCAGGCTCTCAACTATCTCTGTACCGGATTTTATTTAAATCGGTTCAGTAGTTTAAGCGTGAATTAAATTCAGAAATTATTTTCAAAAAAATATTCACCCCCTATTTTTTTCACCTTGTTATACGTATCAATGCTTTGTAACGAGTAGTAATTGGAACAATATTTTATATTATCTTCACCCCCTATTTTTATCCCCTTATGAGATAGATTAATGTACTAAAGTTTTATATAATCTTTACCCCTATTTCATCCCTTTAAGAAATAGTAATCATTAGTGATTAAAATAAAAAAAAAAAATTTCATACAATTTTGACCCCATTTTACCCCCTATTACAGTAATATAAAGTTTGATACAATCTTCATCCCCTAGACTAAGCGAGAGTAATTGCAGTAAGACAACATTCATACAAACTTCACCCCCTATTTCACCCCATTAACAACATTTTTTTTATATACCTTTTATGTAAATTTCATAGCAAATTGTGTTTTCTCTCGTTAAAAAACTAACATACAATGTTCACCCCATTTTACCCCCTGTTATAGTAATATTAAGTTTGATACAATCTTCACCCCTTATACTAAGCGAGAGTAATTGCAGTAAGAAAACATTCATACAAACTTCACCCCCTATTTCACCCCATTAACAACATTTTTTTTACTTACATACAATGTTGACCCCATTTTATCCCATACTAGCTGTGCCCGCGACTTCGTCCCCGTGGAATAGTAATTCTTCATAAGGCTTCATATTTTCCCCGTTTTTTACACATTGTCCACTGTTTCTTCGCTCCTATTGGTCGCAGCGTGATGTTATATAGCCTAAAGCCTTCCTCGATAAATGGTCTATCCAACAAAAAAAGAAATTTTGAATTCGAACCGGTAGTTCCTGAGATTAGCGCGTTCAAACAAACAAACTCTTCAGCTTTATAATATTAATATAGAAATACTAGCGGTCCCGGCAGACTTCGTCCCGCCCGGCAAAAAAATGTTAAGGGTGAACAACCCCTATCACTTAGGGGTATGAAAAATAGATGTTGGCCGATTCTCAGACCTACTGAATATGCATATAAAATTTCATAAAGATCGGTCAAGCCGTTTCGGAGGAGTACGTTAACTAACATTGTGACAGGGAAATTTTATATATTAGATAGATTATAGTAATATAAAGTTTGATACAATATTCACCCCCTAGACTAGGCGAGAGTAATTGCAGTAAGAAAACATTCATACAAACTTAACCCCCTATTTCACCCCATTAACAACATTTTTTTTACTTACATACAATGTTGACCCCATTTTATCCCATACTAGCTGTGCCCGCGACTTCGTCCCCGTGGAATAGTAATTCTTCATAAGGCTTCATATTTTCCCCGTTTTTTACACATTGTCCACTGTTTCTTCGCTCCTATTGGTCGCAGCGTGATGTTATATAGCCTAAAGCCTTCCTCGATAAATGGTCTATCCAACAAAAAAAGAAATTTTGAATTCGAACCAGTAGTTCCTGAGATTAGCGCGTTCAAACAAACAAACAAACTCTTCAGCTTTATAATATTAATATAGAAATACTAGCGGTCCCGGCAGACTTCGTCCCGCCCGGCAAAAAAATGTTAAGGGTGAACAACCCCTATCACTTAGGGGTATGAAAAATAGATGTTGGCCGATTCTCAGACCTACTGAATATGCATATAAAATTTCATAAAGATCGGTCAAGCCGTTTCGGAGGAGTACGGTAACTAACATTGTGACAGGGAAATTTTATATATTAGACAGATTATAGTAATATAAAGTTTGATACAATATTCACCCCCTAGACTAGGCGAGAGTAATTGCAGTAAGAAAACATTCATACAAACTTAACCCCCTATTTCACCCCATTAACAACATTTTTTTTACTTACATACAATGTTGACCCCATTTTATCCCATACTAGCTGACCCAGAACTTCGTACCGCGTACACAGTTTTTTTTTCCAAGTTTTCTCACCTTTTAAACCTTCCCTGTAGTTCCACAAACATTTCAAAACTAAAATTAGCCAAATCGGTTCAGCCGTTCTCGAGTTTTAGCGAGACTAACGAACAGCAATTGATTTTTATATATATATAGACTAGCTTCTGCCCGCGACTTCGTCCGCATGGAACTCCTCCTTTTTTGCAGTCGGTTAAAAAGTAGCCTATGTCCTTTCTCAGGTTCCTGACTGTCTTTGTACCAAATTTCATTTAAATCGGTCCAGTAGTTTTAGCGTGAAAGCGTAACAGACAGACAGAGTTACTTTCGCATTTATAATATTAGTAAGGATTATATTACCTATATAGTAATATAAAGTTTGATACAATCTTCAACCCCTAGACTAGGCGAGAGTAATACTCAGTGATTAGAGTTAAAAATGTCTCATACAAACTTCACCCCCTATTTCAATGATATTTTTGTACAAAGACAAGAGTAGAAAAAATCTTAGACCCCCAGTGGGATTCGAACCCACGCTTATGCCTTTACCAGCGGCAGCGTGCTGACCATTACACCATGGGAATCGATTCCCATGGTGTCTTTGTACAAATATATCATTATAATTAAAAACTAATGGTATTGAACCAAAAATATTAATCGAATTTCGATTGATAGATTGTAGTTAATTTTTTTTTTTTTTATAGAAATTTTATAGCAAACCGTGGTCTCTCTCGTACCCTGGAATTACTATCGATTCCCCCCCTAGAGTGTCAGGAGGAGTTTTCAAAACACTTGGAGCAAATGAAATCACTGGCTTTAAGGGGGGAGAACCAAGATGGCGTCAATATGTTTATTGGTAAGTTTAAAAAAATGTCCCTAAACAATTCACACCAATTGATTTTACAAATTAAGCTTTGATATTGGAATGAAAAAATTAACGGATTTAACTCGCGTATTTTTATTTTAAACTAGCTTCTACCCGCGACTTCGTCCGCGTGGAACTCCTTTTTTGCAGTCGGTTAAAAAGTAGCCTATGTCCTTTCTCAGGCTCCAGACTTTCTTTGTACAAAATTTCAGTTAAATCGGTCCAGTAGTTTTAGCGTGAAAGCGTAACAGACAGACAGACAGACAGAGTTACTTTCGCATTTATAATATTAGTAGGGATTATTTACGAACGTTTCTGATTCTATACAGTTTCTTTGACTTTAGCGTTAGACTATTGTCAGCTCAGTCGTGCTACGATTATGGAAACTGGAAATCCGTAACGTCAGCTAATAAAATAAAATACGCGATTTAAATCCGTTTATAGTTGTTTCATTACAATTTATAATAACCGCGGAGGCATCAGAAATGATTAAATACTAGCTGTCTGCCCCGGCTTCGCACGGAACCCAATTTAAAAAAAAGTATAATACAGCCTATGTCATTCGGGAATAGTGTAGCTTCCCAACAGTGAAAGAATTTTTCAAATCGTTCCAGTCATTTAGGAGCCTATTCAATCCAAAAAAACAAACAAACCTTTCCTCTTTATTATATTAGTATAGATTATTAATTTTACATTTACTTTTTAGCTATGAACGGTATCCACCACGCAGGAATGTCGATGTCAGAAGAAATAAAGCAAATAAGAAATCCACTTTTCCATCCAACGTTCATCATCAAAAAAGTAATCGAGAACAGGCATCAGGTAAACACAGTCCCACAGGGGCAACCGGAGACCGCTCTCCACTCGCCACGATCCCGACACACCTCTCTTGCTTCCTTCCTCAATACATACATATACTCACGCCACAGTCCCACAGGGGCAGCCAGAGACCGCTCTCCACTCGCCACGATCCCGACACACCTCTCTTGCTTCCTTCCTCAATACATACATATACTCACACAGTCCCACAGGGGCAGCCGGAGACCGCTCTCCACTCGCCACGATCCTGACACACCTCTCTTGCTTCCTTCCTCAATACATACATATACTCACGCCACAGTCCCACAGGGGCAGCCAGAGACCGCTCTCCACTCGCCACGATCCCGACACACCTCTCTTGCTTCCTCAATACATACATATACTCACGTCGCAGTCCCACAGGGGCAGCCAGAGACCGCTCTCCACTCGCCACGATCCCGACACACCTCTCTTGCTTCCTCAATACATACATATACTCACGTCGCAGTCCCACAGGGGCAGCCAGAGACTGCTCTCCACTCGCCACGATCCCGACACACCTCTCTTGCTTCCTCAATACATACATATACTCACGTCGCAGTCCCACAGGGGCAGCCGGAGACCGCTCTCCACTCGCCACGATCCCGACACACCTCTCTTGCTTCCTTACTCAATACATACATATACTCACGCCACAGTCCCACAGGGGCAGCCAGAGACCGCTCTCCACTCGCCACGATCCCGACACACCTCTCTTGCTTCCTTCCTCAATACATACATATACTCACGCCGCAGTCCCACAGGGGCAGCCGGAGACCGCTCTCCACTCGCCACGATCCCGACACACCTCTCTGGCTTCCTTCCCCAATACATAGAAATGCTCACGCCACAGTCCGCTTTCTAGTTGTGGGTTTAAGTCCCGCTGAGGTCCCGTTCGTTTCTACTCTTCTCCTGATGCAAATTTAATTATTTTTCAAGGAGAAAGATGATCCTAAATTAACTTTATACTTGGCGGAACATCTTCATCCCAGTCTGCGGCCGGCGGCGGAACAGCTAGAATACTGTGTGTTAAGAATGAGGTTTGCCTGCGAGACCCTCATGAGTAGACATGGACAGAAAGTGGGTGAAGCTTACACGTAAGTTTTATCTATACTAATATAAATAGCTGTCCGCCCCGGCTTCGCACGGTTTTTTTATAGCCTATGTCACTCGGGAATAGTGTAGCTTTCTAACAGTGAAAGAATTTTTCAAGTCGGTCCAGTCATTTTGGAGCCTATTAAATCCAAACAAACAAACCTTTCCTCTTTATAATATTAGTATAGATAAAGAGATAAAGTTTATTTGTTTTGATTGAATAGGCTCCTAAACGATTGGACCGATTTGTAAAATTCTTTCACTGTCGGGAAGCTACACAATTCCCGAATGACGGAGGCTATAAAAAAAGGGATCCGGGCGAAGCCGGGGCGGACAGCTAGTATTCAATAAACTAACTGACGGACAAAATAAAAATTTTATTTGTCGACCCTATTTATTTATATTTATCTATGTTTAATTTATTGCAGAGAATTAATAAGATTATCAGAAGCGGCCACTGAGATTCTGGCTATGACTGCAGTGCTGGCTAGAGCGTCAAGGTATTTTTTTTTATTTATGACTAGCTTTTACCCGTGACTATGTTCGCGTGTTTTAAAAACTGTTCTTAAGAGGACTGTGAACCTGTTGATTTTCATACAAAAGGCGATAACGTTTTACACCCAGTAAATATAGTTAGATTTTTATAATTTTTGGATATGTTGTAGATATAATGAGAAACTTTGATTTTTAAGAAATATTGCTTAAATAATATAGATTTTTATGATTATAAATCTATATATAGATTTTTAGATGCTAATAAATTTTAGCGTAAGCAATATTTCTTAAAAATCAAAACGTACAGACGTAGTTTCTCATTATATCTACAACATATCCAAAAATAATAAAAATCTAACTATATTTACTGGGTGTAAAACGTTATCGCCTTTTGTATGAAAATTAACAGGACCACTGACGAGTCATCGAATTTCTTCAAATTTCAATTCTGTCTTGTACTTGTAATAGGGATCCGTGCGAAGCCGGGGCGGACCGCTAGTTTAATATATTTTAATAATTTCTGATGCCTTCGCGGTTATTACACATTGGAATGACACAACTATTAACGGATTGAACTCGCGCATTTTTATTTTATTTTATTTGCTGACGTTTCGGATTATTTACTGTTTCCATAATCGTAGCACGACTGAGCTGACAATAGTCTAACGCTAAAGTACGCTGAATAGAAATACGCGAGTTAAATCCGTTAATAGTTGTTTCATTCCAATGTTTAATAACCGCGAATGTATCAGTAATCCCTACTAATATTATAAATGCGAAAGTAAATCTGTCTGTCTGTCTGTCTTCGTCTGCGCACGATGAGTACTTCACACAATATCGTTATAAAATATAGCCTATATGTTATTCTGGTGTATAAGCTATATTGTGGTAAAGTTACATTCAAATCCATTCAGTAGTTTTTACGTGAAAGAGTAACAAACATCCATACATCCATACATCCATACTTACAAAATTTCGCCTTTATAATAGTAGTAGGATTAATAATTTTATTAATAAATTTTGTTTATTTTTCAGGGCGTACTGTATTGGAGTGAGAAACGCCGAATTGGAAATGAAACTAGCCGCTTGTTTTGTTGAAAAATCTAAGGATAAAGTGAAAAGATTAATTCTAGAAATAGACAATGGGGAATTTCTGAATCTAGACCATTTTAAGATACAGTTTGGTCAGAGAGTCCTAGATTCTAGGTCGACTGTTGTTGAGAAGGCTACTACTAGGGTTTTTTGGTGATTAGTAAATATGTAATATTAATTAATCGAAATTTTATTAATATAATTTAACTAATAACATAATGTACCAAAATAACTATTTCCGTCCTCCGGCCAGAAAGCGCCAACTTTCTGGCCACTGCGCTAAATAAAGTTGCCGCTTTCTAGCTTCGTCGAACAGAAAAATAGTATACTGACCTCGGCCAGTAAATAAAAAAGCCTCAGATCACATTTTTGTCAACCTCGGCCTCGCCTCGGACGACAATTACATGTGATCTGAGACATTTTTTATTTTACTGGCCTCGGTGCGTAATGTACTATTGATGCCTTCGCGGTTATTATACATTGGAATGAAACAACTATTAACGGATTTAACTCGCGTATTTTATTTTATTCGGATTCTTTACAGTTTAGCGTTAGACTATTGTCAGTTCAGTCGTGCTGCGATTATGGAAAAGAGTCAGTAAATAAAATAAAATTACGCGAGTTAAATCCGTTAATAGTTGTTTCATTCCGATATTTGTAACAATGTCAAAAGTAGAATTTTGATTCCAGCGGGACTTGAACCCACTCCACTCAGTTACACGATTAGCGTCACTAAGTTATTAAAATCTTCCACTTTTTTGTTTTTGTAATTTTTAATTTTTCTTAGGTTAGATTGTGACATGGGGGCAAATAATTGAGCGTAGTGAGGGATTCGAGAGAAATCTAAATTAAAAATATATGAGACTAGTGGTCCCGGCAGACTTCGTCCCGCCCGGCAAAGACGCAATGTAGCGGCATTAATCAATCGATTTGACAGCTGTCATTGTTGCGTTTTGTTATACTATTTTTAACAAATCAGCTTAATATTTTTTTCAATTTTTTTTACTGGAACGTGATAAAAAGTAGCCTATGTCCTTTTCCTGGCTCCGAGCTACCTCCCCGCCAATTTTCAGCCAAATCAGTTTAGCCGTTCTCGAGTTATAAACGGGGTAACTAACACAACTTTCTTTTATATATATAGATAGAAGATATTGATTGTCACAATTATAATTATAATTGGGATCATATTGTTTGTAAATAAATATACGTTATTATTTAATTGTTTTTTATTTCTACTATCAGTGCATGACATAATATTTTGATTACACTTACGAGGTACCTATATATTATTAAGAAGGTGGGTAAATGTGTCAACTAGAAGCTTAATATTTAAGTATGTATTGAGGAAGCAAGAGAGGTGTGTCGGGATCGTGGCGAGTGGAGAGCGGTCTCTGGCTGCCCCTGTGGGACTGTGGCGTGAGTATATGTATGTATTGAGGAAGGAAGCAAGAGAGGTGTGTCGGGATCGTGGAGAGTGGAGAGCGGTCTCCGGCTGCCCCTGTGGGACTGTGGCGTGAGTATATGTATGTATTGAGGAAGGAAGCAAGAGAGGTGTGTCGGGATCGTGGCGAGTGGAGAGCGGTCTCCGGCTGCCCCTGTGGGACTGTGGCGTGAGTATATGTATGTATTGAGGAAGGAAGCAAGAGAGGTGTGTCGGGATCGTGGCGAGTGGAGAGCGGTTTCTGGCTGCCCCTATGGGACTGTGGCGTGAGTATATGTATGTATTGAGGAAGCAAGAGAGGTGTGTCGGGATCGTGGCGAGTGGAGAGCGGTCTCCGGCTGCCCCTGTGGGACTGTGGCGTGAGTATATGTATGTATTGAGGAAGGAAGCAAGAGAGGTGTGTCGGGATCGTGGCGAGTGGAGAGCGGTCTCTGGCTGCCCCTGTGGGACTGTGGCGTGAGTATATGTATGTATTGAGGAAGGAAGCAAGAGAGGTGTGTCGGGATCGTGGCGAGTGGAGAGCGGTTTCTGGCTGCCCCTATGGGACTGTGGCGTGAGTATATGTATGTATTGAGGAAGCAAGAGAGGTGTGTCGGGATCGTGGCGAGTGGAGAGCGGTCTCCGGCTGCCCCTGTGGGACTGTGGCGTGAGTATATGTATGTATTGAGGAAGGAAGCAAGAGAGGTGTGTCGGGATCGTGGCGAGTGGAGAGCGGTCTCTGGCTGCCCCTGTGGGACAGTGGCGTGAGTATATGTATGTATTGAGGAAGGAAGCGAGAGAGGTGTGTCGGGATCGTGGAGAGTGGAGAGCGGTCTCCGGCTGCCCCTGTGGGACTGTGGCGTGAGTATATGTATGTATTGAGGAAGGAAGCAAGAGAGGTGTGTCGGGATCGTGGCGAGTGGAGAGCGGTCTCCGGCTGCCCCTGTGGGACTGTGGCGTGAGTATATGTATGTATTGAGGAAGGAAGCAAGAGAGGTGTGTCGGGATCGTGGCGAGTGGAGAGCGGTTTCTGGCTGCCCCTATGGGACTGTGGCGTGAGTATATGTATGTATTGAGGAAGCAAGAGAGGTGTGTCGGGATCGTGGCGAGTGGAGAGCGGTCTCCGGCTGCCCCTGTGGGACTGTGGCGTGAGTATATGTATGTATTGAGGAAGGAAGCAAGAGAGGTGTGTCGGGATAGTGGAGAGCGGTCTCTGGCTGCCCCTGTGGGACTGTGGCGTGAGTATATGTATGTATTGAGGAAGGAAGCAAGAGAGGTGTGTCGGGATCGTGGCGAGTGGAGAGCGGTTTCTGGCTGCCCCTATGGGACTGTTGCGTGAGTAAATGTATGTATTGAGGAAGCAAGAGAGGTGTGTCGGGATCGTGGCGAGTGGAGAGCGGTCTCCGGCTGCCCCTGTGGGACTGTGGCGTGAGTATATGTATGTATTGAGGAAGGAAGCAAGAGAGGTGTGTCGGGATCGTGGCGAGTGGAGAGCGGTCTCCGGCTGCCCCTGTGGGACTGTGGCGTGAGTATATGTATGTATTGAGGAAGGAAGCAAGAGAGGTGTGTCGGGATCGTGGCGAGTGGAGAGCGGTCTCTGGCTGCCCCTGTGGGACTGTGGCGTGAATATGTAATTAATGTCTAAGGTCTATATTCTCTATTAGGATATACTCTAATATATGAAACGCCATCTTTCTCTGATACTGGCTTGAAGCTGTCGCCGATGGTCACTCTTGGCTTGTTTTTGTCTCTCTTCCGAAGTCGGCTGTGAAAATAAACAAATAATTAATTCCTGATGCCTTCGCGGTTATTACACATTGGAGGGATCTATACTAATATAATAAAGAGGAAAGGTTTGTTTGTTCGAATTAAATAGGCTCCAAAACAACTGGACCTATTCGAAAAATGTTTTACTGTTGGGAAGCTACACTATTCCCGAGTGACATAGGCTATAAAAAAGGAATCCGTGCGAAGCCGGGGCGGACAGCTAGTACAACTATAAACGTATTTAAATCGGGTATTTTATTTTATTGGCTAACGTTTTGAAAACTTTACAGTTTTTACTTTCGTAGCACGAGAGAGCTGAGTTCTGACTCAAGTTAAATCTGTTTATAGTTGTTTCATTCCAATAAACAAATTAATAAATGAGATTTATCAATTGAAATTGGATCGATGTTTGTGATTAATACCTAGGATACATTAATTTATCGTATAACTAGCTTCTGCCAGCGACTTCCCCGTTTTTTTACACATTTTCCACTGTTTCTTCGCTCCTATTGGTCGCAGCGTGATGTTATATAGGTAGCCTAAAGCCTTCCTCGATAAATGGTCTATCCAACAAAAAAAGAATTTTTCAATTCGAACCAGTACCTAGTTCCTGAGATTAGCGCGTTCAAACAAACAAACAAACTCTTCAGCTTTATAATATTAAATATAGTAATATAGTATAGATAGCATAGATGATAATAATATTTTGTACAAAGACAAGAGTAGAAAAATTGAGACCCCCAGCGGGACTCGAACCCACGATATACCTTTACTAGCGGCAGCGTGCTGACCACTACACCATAGGGACCACTGAAGAGTCGTCAAATTTCTCTTCGTTAATTCGGTCTTTTACTTTTAATGTTATTATTATCATTCTAAACGTATTTCACGGCCTGTTGGTCTAGTGGTCAGAGCCCCTGACTACGAAACCGGAGTTTGTGTGTTCGAATCCTGCTAGGAGCAGTCAGTGTGAGCACTGGCATCTGTGCCTGAGTCTTGGATGTCTTATATGTATTTATGTATGTTTATCCGTTGTCTAGTGCCCATAGTCCAAGCTTTGCTTAAATTGGGACTAGATCAATTGGTGTGAATTGTCGAAAGATATTTATTACCTACTAGCTTCTGCCCGCGACTTCGTCCGCATGGAACTCCTCCTTTTTTGCAGTCGGTTAAAAAGTAGCCTATGTCCTTTCTCAGGCTCCAGACTTTCTTTGTACCAAATTTCATTTAAATCGGTTCAGTAGTTTTAACGTGAAAGCGTAACAGACAGACAGAGTTATTTTCGCATTTATAATATTAGTAGGGATATTTTATGAATTTTAAGAAATAAACCTAATCTAATCATACCTAGACACACTATCGGCTAGCTTCTCCAGCTTATCGATCTTCTTCACCTCGAAAGCCTTCTTGTCCGTTACTTGTGTAGCCTGGACTTTGTTTTTCTCCTTTCGTTTGTAGTAAAACACTTCCCAGGCCAAAGTAATCATAGCCAAGCCCAACCCAAAGAGAGTGGCTATGAATACTCCACCTAAAAAAAAACATTTATTAGTAAAGATTCTTAACCTGGGGGTAATTAATTACATCCGCGGGGTAAAACTAGTATTTCTTGCAACAAACAGCCGGCAGTTGTCTCTCGCGCCGCATTGCAAAGTGTCTAGTCTGAGCGGCGACTAGCGCGCGAGCTCGGCGGCGGGAGGAGGCGCGGGCAGGGACCCTAGCTAGGGCATAAGGGCGACGGACCTAGGTTAAGAACCACTGAAAAGACAGCTTACCTAAACTTTCTAAGGTAATTCCTTCAGACTCATCTGCGTCTGGGCACTGTTGTCTCGCCGTTTCATTCCAATATCTGATACAGAAAACATACATATCGCACACCTAGATCTAAAGAGAGCTAACTCAAAAAAGGTACTTTTTCAGGAGAGGCGAGAAACTGATTAATATATCGCACACCTAGATCTAAAGGGAGCTAACTCAAAAATCTGAAGATTTAAATTAAACACACGCAAAAAAAAAGTATCCGATTCCTTACAACAATTTCGCCTCTCCCGAAAAAGTTACTTTTTTTGAGTTAGCTCCCTTTAGATCTAGGTGTGCGATATCTATATGCACGCACGAGTTTTCTGTATAAATTTATACTTTTTATAATAAAGCTAGCAGAGTTATATTAGCTGCAATCTGTTTTAGTGTAGGTGGGTTTTGCTGGAATCCGATGGTGTGCATAACACAAATCTTCCGGTTTTTGAGTTAGATCCCTTTAGATCTAGGTGTGCGATATGCAATACTAGCTGTGAATAGTGTAGCTTTCGAACAGTGAATGAACTTTACCTACAATAATATAGGTAGCTTACACATCAGAAAAACATATAGGCTATAAATCTTATATCTTATCTTATCTTTTTGTAATATATAAAAGAAAGTCGTGTTAGTTACTCCGTTTATAACTCAAGAACGGCTGAACCGATTTGGCTGATAATTGGCGGAGAGGTAGCTCCGAACCAGGAAAAGGACATAGGATACTTAAATCGATTCTTTGCCGGGCGGGACGAAGTCTGCCGGGACCGCTAGTCCCTACTATATTAATATTATAAATGCGAAAGTAACTCTGTCTGTCTGTCTGTCACGCTAAAACTACTGGACCGAATTAAATGAAATTTGATACAAAGAAAGTCTGGAGCCCGAGAAAGAACATAGGCTACTTTTTAACCGACTTCAAAAAAGGAGTTCCACGCGGATGAAGTCGCGGGCAGAAGCTAGTATTTTATAAAAGGATATTGTGTAAAGTACTCATTTCGCAGACGAAGTCACTGGCAGAAGCTAGTAAACAATTAATGGCCCTTACTTAGCAGCCAGCTGTTCAAGCAATCTCTCCTTCTGCAACTCCAAGAGTGCTCGCGACAGTTCCTCCTGCAACCTGGATCCCTGCTGCACTGCAATTGCATACGGTTGTTCAGCAAACACCTCTCCCACTTCTGTCAAATTGCAGTTACGAGTCACCTCGTACCTGCAACACAAGACATGTGTCAGAGTCGTGGCGAGTGGAGAGCGGTCTCTGGCTGCCCCTGTGGGACTGTGTGAGTATATGACGTATGTATTGAGGAAGCAAGAGAGGTGTGTCGGGATCGTGGCGAGTGGAGAGCGGTCTCTGGCTGCCCCTGTGGGACTGTGGCGTGAGTATATGTATGTATTGAGGAAGGAAGCAAGAGAGGTGTGTCGGGATCGTGGCGAGTGGAGAGCGGTCTCTGGCTGCCCCTGTGGGACTGTGGCGTGCGTATATGTATGTATTGAGGAAGGAAGCAAGAGAGGTGTGTCGGGATCGTGGCGAGTGGAGAGCGGTCTCCGGCTGCCCCTGTGGGACTGTGGCGTGAGTATATGTATGTATTGAGGAAGGAAGCAAGAGAGGTGTGTCGGGATCGTGGCGAGTGGAGAGCGGTCTCTGGCTGCCCCTGTGGGGGTTTGAAATTTTACCTTATTTCAGCGGAGTCATGTATGAAAGCGAAATCTGCGTCTGTATGGTCGTCTACTTGTTGGAATCCTGTCTTTGCATCTGGTACCGGAACTGTAAATATATCAAAATTGGATTTTAAAAAAATTTCATTGTATACAATAAAAAATTTAATTGTATCTCACCGATTCTTATAGTCTGTCTAGCCACAAACTGAACTTGTAGGTACTATGGGTACTAACACATAAATGTATATACCTACCATCCAAGACTAAGGTAGGTACAGTTCATATTCATGACAGTGCCTTTAGCAGGATTCGAACCCGCAACCTCCGGTTTCGTAGTCATCTTTAAACACCAAGAGCGGTCAAGAGCCCGCCATTTTATCATTACCTAAATATTTTGTGATATCATTGTTAGTAGTCTATACTTCTATAATAAAGAGGAAAGGTTTGTTTGTTTTGATTGAATAGACTCCAAAACGACTAGGCCGATTTAAAATTATTTCACTGTTGTGAAGTTACACTATTAATGAGTGACAATAGCCTATTAAATTTTGAAAAATGGCGACGGCGGGGCGGACCGCTAGTGATGGATAAAAAAAAGCTTTTCACGTATTGGTAGCAAACAATTACCATTTTCGTCGCTATATAGGATCGTCAGATAAAGCGTGCCGTGACGTTATTTACTCGCAATTTACACAAACACATTATAAAATTATGAAAGCTTGTTTTTCAAAAGATTTTCAGTCGCGAAATTAACTACTTACTTGAAGCATTTATAGCTAGTAGAATGTGTCCATACTGTTCTCTAATTGGATAATCCCACACTCTGTACTGTGCCTGATCCGATGTAGCGTTTAGCGTTATTTCTTTCCAAACTCTGTAAAAAATAAACCAGCGCTAACTTGGGTAGAGCGAGGTCACAGATCTCCAAAACTATACCAGCTCTGATTTGGGTAGAGCGAGAAGTATCTAATTAGGGTAGAGCGAGAAGCGCTAAGCGCCAAACGCAAACACATTTTCTTACAACAACTAGAATTTACGTTAAGTTAAAGGGCAAAGGACGCAGAATAATATTCTGCCCGGATCAAATTAACTAGACAAATTAATAAATTAACTAATTAAAGAAATAGGATAATTGCTGTACCTCTCTAGAGATAAGAGCAATTGCGCTAAGCGCCAAACGCAAAAACATTTTCTAACATAATCAAATATAATTTACGTTAAGTTAAAGCACGTGAATGGAGCTGAAAAACATTCTCGCTCTACCCGACGGCCCTTAATACTAAGGGCCAGCGCTAAATCTAAGTAAAAGAAATAGACAGAGGTCACCAATTGTTGCACTTCTCTAAATTAATAATATTAATAATTATTATATTTTTAGAACCAACTATTCATAGAAACAGACAGCGGAATGCGACTCTATTTAATACTATGTAGTGATAACATTTTTTATTTGTCTGTATTGAATATCTCCGAAACGACTGGACCAATTTCAAAAATACTCTCACTGTTGGAAAGCTACACTATTCCCGAGTAACATGGGCTATTATATCAAAAATAAAGATCCATGCGAAGCCGGGGTGGGCCGCTAATCTAAGTCTCTCTGGTAGTTAAGTAGTCTTCAGCGTTAACCAGGCGCGTGCAATGAGGGAAGTGTAGTATGGCGTCAGGGTAGGCACTTCATACATCAGTGACACGGTGCCTATATGGAATGCACGCCCTTGGCGTTAACTTCACACCTGTACAGAGTGTCTTCAGCGAACTTCATGTTGATGAAGTACTGGTGAATAGTAGATCCTTCAACCACAGTATAATTGATACGAGACTGTCTCGCTAGCTGTTCTAAGGACGATACAGGCGTCTGTAACGAAATAAAACGTTATAATGTCTTCGTGGTTATTACACATTGGAAGGAAACAACTATTAACGGATTTAACTCGCGTATTTTTATTTTATTTTATTTGCTGACGTTTCGGATTCTTTACACACACTTGGCGTTAGACTATTGTCAGCTCAGTCGTGCTACGATTATGGAAACTGTAAAGAATCCGAAATGTCAGCAAATAAAATAAAAATACGCGAGTTAAATCCGTTAATAGTTGTCTCCAACTTTAACGAATTTAACTCGCGTATTTTTAACTATGGTCAGCTCAGTCGTACGTACTACGATTATGGAATCTGTAAAGGCTCTGAAACGTCAGCCAATAAAAATAAAATACGCGAGTTAAATCCGTTAAAGTTGTTTCATTCGAAAATGAAACGTTTTGTGAAAATGGGATGTTTTGGTTTATTAACTTATAATCTATACTTCTATACTAATATTATAAAGAGGAAAGGTTTGTTTGTTTGTTTGGACGGAATAGGCTCCAAAACGGCGTGACCAATTTAAAAAAATCTTTCACTGTTGGGAAGCTACACTATTCCCAAGTGACATACCTAGATTATAAAAAAAGGAATCCGGGCGAAGCCGGGGCGGACAGCTATTGTACAATAAAGAGTTTACATACATACATATTTGAAATTTCAACCAAATTTAACCGGCAGTTTGCTAATTTTCGAAAAATCGGGCGATATAGTTTGAACCTTATACTTAAAAAGATCCCTACTAATATTATAAATGCGAAAGTAACTGTCTGTCTGTTACGCTTTCACGCTAAAACTACTGGACCGATTTAAATGAAATTTGGTACAAAGAAAGTCTGAAGCCTGAGAAAGGACATAGGCTACTTTTTAAACGACTGCAAAAAAGGAGGAATTCCAAACGGACGAAGTCGCGGGCATAAGCTAGTAGGCTATAAAAAAAAACAGCTATTGTACAATAAAGAGTTTACACACATACATACATACTTGAAATTTCAATTAAATTTCGAAAAATCTGGCGATAGAATTTGAATCTTATTCTTAAAACAATAAAGTCTATAATCTCAAATACCTGCATTCTTTCTACTGTTAGGAAAGCTGCAAGATTAGCAGTGAAGGTAGCCAGCATGAGCACCACAAACAGCCAATAGGCTGCTACCAGGGTCCTCCCTGAAAGGGCCTTTGGGGCCTCCCCCCCTCCTTGGGGAGTGAAAGAGGTGAGGGCAAACCAGAAGCTCTCTTTGAGGGTAAACTCTCTGAAATATGAATTATATTATAATATGTTGTAACATTGTTTTTTTTTCTTTACTTCAATAATTTGAATTTTGAATTATATTTAATATAAAGTATTTTTTTTATTTTGACCGAAAGTCGTTTTGACTGTGTATTTTCTAAAACTTTACACTTCCCAAAGTCACTTTAGCATAAGACTATCGTCAGCTCAGTCGAGCTACGAATATTGGAACTGTAAAGTTTCCGAAACTTCAACAGATATGTTGATGGTAATGGTAATGTTGATGATGTTGGTGGTGATTATGGTGATAATGGAGTGGATTTTAATGATGATGATGATAATGATGATAATGCCGACCCCACCTGCACGGGTACGGGTAAGCCTCCGGGTTGTTCCTGGCGGAGTAGGGCGAGTATTTGTCCAGGAGCCAGATCATGAACCCGGTCAGCACCAGGGCGGCCACGATACTGAGCCACACCTCCGTGCGGAGCACCGTCATGAACTTAAACAGGGAGGTCTTGCTGGTGATGATGGTGTTAATGATGTTGATGACAATGATAATAATGGTGATGATGATGGTATTAATTATTGTGATGATTTTGTTGACGTTGATGCTGATGATGTTTTTGATAATGATGCTAATAATGATGATAATGATAAGAACGATAGTGATGTTGAGGACGTTGATGTTTTTGATAATGATGATGATAATAACGACGATGATGATGATGATAATGGCGAGGATGATGATAATGACGATAATGATTATGACAACTATGATGATGGTGCTAATATTGACGATGATGTTGATAATAATGATGGTTATGATAAGAACGATGGCGATAATAAACAATAATGATGATTTAGAGAATGACGATGGCGATCTTAATAATAATGATGATGATGCTAATGCCGATAATGATGCTAATAACAATGTTGAAGCTAATGCTAATGATGATGCTAATGATGACGACGATGAAGCTAATAATGCTAATGATAATGATAATGCCGCCCCCACCTGCACGGGTACGGGTAAGCCTCCGGGTTGTTCCTGGCGGAGTAGGGCGAGTATTTGTCCAGCAGCCAGATCATGAAGCCGGTCAGCACCAGGGCGGCCACGATACTGAGCCACACCTCCGTGCGGAGGACCGTCATGAACTTAAACAGGGAGGTTTTTCGCGTTGGCTTGCGGATCACTAAAAATATATGTATACACATCAAAGAGGAGTTTACATAAAAAATATAGTATAATAAAAATTGCGATATGTTTATGTTATTAATTATATTATATCTAATAATTTCTGATGCCTTCGCGGTTATTACACATTGGAACGAAAAAAAAGAATAGTGTAGCTTTCCAACAGTGAAAGAATTTTTGGAATCGTTTAGGAGCCTATTCAATACAAACAAACAAACCTTTTCTCTTTATAATATAACTAGCGGTCCCGGCAGACTTAGTCCCGCCCGGCAAAGAATGGATTTGACGTGATAAAATCCCATGTCCTTCTCCTGGTTCTGAGCTACCTCCCCGCCAATTTTCAGCCAAATCGGTTCAGCCGTTCTTGAGTTATAAATGGAGTGAACACGACTTTCTTTTATATAATAAAATAAAATAAGAAGATAAGATATAAGATAGAATAGATGAAATCTAATAGGTAAGTAGCTACATACCTATCAATATTCCGCTTTGTTCAAAGTAAGGCGCCACGAAGTCAATGACCTCTTCTCTCTCAGCTGTCATTGTCAAAGCAGATACGGCCATGTCGGTTTCCTAAAAAAACATAATATTTGGTTATAAATTAACTAGTAAATATACCCGAGTGGGGTATCAAATGAAAGAGGATCGCGTTTACATTACAAAATTGAAATTATAATGAAAATCGGTTAAGTAGTTCAAAAATGATGGGGAGTTAAATTGTAAATGGTAAACCCAATGTCGACAAATCGCTGCTTTTCTAGAATAGTGTCACAACTCGCAATAATTTGTTACTCCATTTAAGACTGTGAACCGTCACATATAAATTTCAATTCAGAATGGTGACACATTTCGAGTTGTGACACTATTCCAGAAAATCAGCGAAATATACCCGAGTGGGGTATCAAATGTAAGAGGATAACATGTACATTACAAAATTCCATGTTAAATGGAAATTACTTAAAAATAATAATGTGTATGTAAGTAGGTAAGTACCTACTTACAAAAAGTTTGAAATAAAAAAAAAAAATTAAAAATTTAACAAACCCCCGACATAAAAACTAAAATGCCCTCCAAAAAGTAGGTTTAGGTAGATTGTAAATATTAAGTAAGTACCTACACCTAAATGAAAAGTGGTTCCCCCAACATGACGTTTTGTTTGTAGAAATATTAACACTTAGGTAACTAATATTAAGATTTTATTATTGTTATACTTTTTGGAGGGCATTTTAGTTTTTATGTCGGGGGTGTGTTAAATTTTTTATAATTATAGTATAAATTATTATACTTACACCTCGCATTAAATCCCCCACCACGCCGTCCCAGGAACCATTTCCCAGTCTCCTCCCAAAAGACCCCACTTTTGGGGTCACAATTTCGTAATCAAAATCCATTGACTGAAAAGAGAAAACCAAAAAACTTTTTTATAAAAACAAGCCTTTATAATTTAACAATGTATCTACACATTGAAATGAAACAACTATTAACGGATTTAACTCGCGTATTTTTAGACTTGATTTGATTTATAAATTTAATTTAGACTATTGTCAGCTCAGTCGTGCTACGATTATGGAAACTCTAAAGAATCCGAAACGTCAGCAAATCTATACTAATATTATAAAGCTGAAGTTTGTTTGTTTGTTTTTTTGAACGCGCTAATCTCAGGAACTACTAGTTCGAATTGAAAAAATCTTTTTTTGTTGGATAGACCATTTATCGAAGAAGGCTTTAGGCTATATAACATCACGCTGCGACCAATAGGAGCAAAGAAACAGTGGAAAATGTGTAAAAAACGAGGAAAATAACTATTCCACTCGGACGAAGTCGCTGGCAGAAGCTAGTAAAATACAATACGCAATAAGCGAGTTAAATCCGTTAATAGTTGTTTCATTCCAATGTGTAATAACTGCGAAGGCATCAGAAATTATTATATCTTACTTCAGATAATTTTTGTATGAGATCAATACAGTATCCTTCATACAATGGTTGATCTTCTTCATTGAAAATGAATTCTCCAGTTGTTAGGTCTATTTTATGCATTGTCCATGGTACAGCCTGAAAAAAAAACTTAATTACATCTATATTAACTACGATCTATCAATCGATAATTCGATTGATATTTTTGGTTCAATACCATTAGTTTTTAATTATAATGATATTTTTGTACAAAGACAAGAGTAGAAAAATTTTAGACCCCCAGTGGGATTCGAACCCACGCCTATGCCTTTACTAGCGGCAGCGTGCTGAACCATTACACCGTAGGGACCACTGACAGGTCATCGAATTTATCTACTCCTTTCAATGCGGTCTTTGGAATGTCTAAAATTTTTCTACTCTTGTCTTTGTACAAAAATATCATTATAATTAATTACATCTAAATATATATGTATATATAGAAAAATAATAAAACAACAACATTTATTACAATACTAGCTTCTGCCCGCGACTTCGTCCGCGTGGAACTCCTTTTTTGCAGTCGGTTAAAAAGTAGCCTATGTCCTTTCTCAGGCTCCAGACTTTCTTTGTACCAAATTTCATTTAAATCGGTCCAGTAGTTTTAGCGTGAAAGCGTAACAGACAGACAGACAGACAGAGTTACTTTCGCATTTATAATAATTAAGTAGTAAGGATTAATATTATAATAATATCTTTGGACAATTCACACCAATTGATCTAGTCCCAAACTAAGCAAAGCTTGTACTATGGGTACTAGACAACGGATAAACATACATAAATACATATAAGACATCCAAGACTCAGGTACAGATGCCAGTGCTCACACTGACTGCCCCTAGCAGGATTCGAACCCGCAACCTCCGGTTTCGTAGTCAGGGGCTATATTATTAAATCCCTACTAATATTATAAATGCGTTAGTAACTCTGTCTGTCTGTCTGTCTGTCTGTTACGCTTTCACGCTAAAACTACTGGACCGATTTAAATGAAATTTGGTACAAAGAAAGTCTGGAGCTTCAGAAAGGACATAGGCTACTTTTTAACCGGCTGCAAAAAAGGACGAGTTCCACGCGGACGAAGTCGCGGGCAGAAGCTAGTATAATTATAATTGTGTAAATACTTACAGCAGCCGTCCCGATTCTGAAGAACTGCCTCAGAGGTTCCAAGGTCACTCCCGGGAGCAGTCTGTACTCCTCATCAGCAGGCCACCTGGCCACCGTCTCCAGACCCTCGCCAGGAGAGAAGGTAGACAGCACGAAGTGAGACCGAAGAAACACACCAGACCTGTACGATAATAGTACATTACGCACCGAGGCCAATAAAATAAAAAATGTCTCAGGTCACATGTAATTGTCGTCCGAGGCGAGGCCGAGGTTGACAAAAATGTGATCTGAGGCTTTTTTATTTTACTGGCCGAGGTCAGTATACTATTTTTCTGTTTGACGAAGCCAGGAAGCAATTTCATTTAGCGCAGCGGCCTGAAAGTTGGCGCTTTCAGACAGAAAATTATATTATAGTAAATACCTACAAGGGGGCGTAGACAAGGTGCCAACGTTCAACGTTTACGTTAAACGATACGACCAAAATGTATGTGATTTGACATCCGCGAACGTTTGTGACGTACGTGACATTCGTTCGCGGATGTCAAATCCGTTAGTTCAGCGTTAACGTTGAACGTTGGCGCCTTGTCTACGCCCCAAGGTCGTATTACGGGCAAGAAGTAAATGGTAGGTTTTGATTCCCTTGCGAATGTCGAAATTTACTTTAAATATATTCTTTTTTTTACGTCTGCGAAAGCATCAGAAATTATTTTTCGCTTATTTTATTTTATTGGCTGACGTTTCGGCTTTACAGGTTCCATAATGGTAGAACTGCGAGCCTATTATGAACTGTCGACAACATGTTGTCGACAAGCAAAAGGTTCGTCGTTACGATATTATTTTGTTATCGACATGTAGCAATAAGAGACGACATCGACATGACAAGATTTCTCGTTGTCGACAACGTTGATTTTTGACAGATCATCGCGAGAATAAGACGATATCGACATGACGAGATGTCGACTCGACAATTCATCATAGCCTCGCTGAGCTGACAATAGTCTTATGCTAAACTTGACTAACCTGTCTGGGTCCCAATAGAAGGCACTGTCGTTGTTGGCTGTTCCTTCAGCCAGCTGCTGATAAAGTTTGGACTTGGTGCTGTTCAGTTCTGATGATGAGCCGCACTCCATCCTCACTGTCAGAGGCTCTTCATCCAACTTGGAGTAGGTTTCGGTGATGAGTTGAATCAGAGATGTTAAGACGTACTGCTTTCTCTAAAGAAGAATAAGTTAATATACTTAGTTATACTAATCTATACTAATATTATAAAGCTGAAGAGTTTGTTTGTTTATTTGTTTGTTTGTTTGAACGCGCTAATCTCAGGAACTACTGGTTCGAATTCAAAAATTCTTTTTTTGTTGGATAGACCATTTATCGAGGAAGGCTTTAGGCTATATAACATCACGCTGCGACCAATAGGAGCGAGGAAACAGTGGAAAATGTGTAAAAAACTGGGAAAATATGAAGCCTTATGAAGAAGTGACAGAAGACTTTTACAGATCTTTGACGAAACAATCGGACGGGCAGGACGACGTCTGCCGGGGCCGCTAGTGAAAATATAAAAAAGAAATTAGACTAAGACCTTCTGAAAAATATCTTCACTTTTTTAAGATCTTTAAAACTCCTTACCTGAAAATCCACTGGACAACTACACCCGTCTCTCTGCCCCAGGATCTTGCAGCACTCCCCAGGGTCTACATTCAGGAGCATGGTGGGCAGGACCAGCTGGCTGGTGTCCAGGGTACTGTAGTCCGTGAAGACCAGGTTCCAGCGGTAGTTCCGGCGTACCAACTTCTCTTTTACTGCCTGGAGAAAGATTATCACTGATATATGCTACTCGCAAGGGAATCAAAAGCTACAGGGTACTTCCCGTGAACTTAGAATCTTGAGAATTCCGAAAAACATGAATTTCATTTTGTAAAAAATTTTAAACTTATACGTATTTTCGCCGTTATATAATATGGTTTGTTTACTAATAAATGATTTGTATTTAATAAGCTTTTATTCGTTCGTTAGTCACGTAGGCCACGTACCATATAGATCACGCAGCGATTTGCACTGTCTCCATATCTATACTAATATTATAAAGCTAAAGAGTTTGTTTGTTTGTTTGAACGCGCTAATCTCAGGAACTACTGGTTCGAATTCAAAAAATCTTTTTTTGTTGGATAGACCATTTATCGAGGAAGGCTTTAGGCTATATAACATCACGCTGCGTCCAATAGGAGCGAAGAAACAGTGGAAACGTGTAAAAAACGGGGAAAATAACTATTCCATTTGCAAAAGCTAGTCAGTAATATATTTATTCAGTTTAGGCTTTTATAAGCTCTTATGAAAGTCAGAAGTGTTCTCACCCTCCTGTAGGTGTCAGCGACAAACCCACTCTCTCCGATGACAGCGTAGAAGCTTGGCTCCGGCCGCATGGTCTTCAAGGCCCTGGCGGAGTCCCTCGTCAGGCCTGCGTGTACCCAGACCCTCACGTTGGAGTCCCCCAGGAGCTCGTATAGAGTCCTGTCCACGTCTAAAGATAAGATTAGATTAGATTTTTTTAAAAAGTCGTCCTACTACTATTATAAAGGCAAAAGTTTGTAAGTATGGATGTATGGATGTTTGTTACTCTTTCACGTAAAAACTACTGAATGGATTTGAATGAAACTTTACCACAATACAGCTTATACATCAGAATAACATATAGGCTATATTTTATAACGATATAGTGTAAAATACTAATCATACGCAGACGAAGTTGCGGGCAGAAGCTAGTACAATGTAATTACAGCTCAGTCGTGCCACGATTATGGAATCTGTAAAGGCTCCGAAACGTCAACCAATAAAATACGCGAGTTAAATCCGATTAAAGTTGTTTTATTAGAATATAATACACATTGGAATGAAACAACTTTAAAGTATATGTAATGATATTTTTGTACCAAGACAAGAGTAGATTGAGACCCCAGTGGGATTCGAACCCACCTTCTTGCCTCTACTAGCGGCAGCGTGCTGACCACTACACCATGAGAACCCACTGATGAGTCTTCGAATTTCTCTACTCCTTCAATTCGGTCTTGTACTGTCATTGTTTACATATTTAGGATCCATCGAATTTGATAGATCGTATATTTAATCTATACTAATATTGTAAAGAGGAAAGGTTTGTTTGTTTGTTTGGATTGAATAGGCTCCAGAACGGCTGGACCGATTTGAAAAATTCTTACACTGTTGGGAAGCTACACTATTCCCGAGTGACATAGGCTATAAAAAAAAGATGATCCGTGCGAAGCCGAGACGGACCGCTAGTATTTTATAAGTATGTAGGTAACTATATATAAAAAAATAATAAAAGAACAATATTTATTGAAATGAACAACTATAAACTGATTTAACTCGATTATTTTATTTTATTAGCGGCAGCGTGCTGACCCTTACACTATATGATGATGATGATGACGATGATAATGATAGTGATGATGCAGATTATGATTATTATGCTGATGATGATAATGATAATGATGATAAATAAGTAACTAACTATATAAGTAGATAGGTACGTACCACCCTCACTCTCCAAGATCAGTGCAGCATCAGTAGCATTCCTGGTCTCCAGATAATCATCCAGGGCCCGCAGCAGCTGCTGGGACCCCATCAGCGATCGCAGCAGAGGAACCCCAGCATCACTGAGCTGTTCCAGCTGGTCCCACTGACTCCAGGACAGGTCGATGATGGCGGAGACACCTTGGGATATCGCTGAGCATACTGGGGTAATGGAAGGAGAAGAAGGAGAGAGAGATGAAGAGAGAGAAGAGAAAGAAGGCGAGGAAGACGGAAAAAAATAAGGAGAGAGAAAGGAAGAGAGAGACAGAGAAGGAGAAAAGAAGAGGTAGAAGACGAAGAAGAAGGGAAGAGAAAGGGGAAGAGAAAAAAGACGAAGAAGAAGGAAGAAACATAACGAGATAGAAAGGGAGAGAGAGAGAAAGTGTATGTGTGTGTGAGAGAGAGAGAGAGAGAGAGAGAGAGAAGAGGAAAGAAAGTAGGGGAGAACGACGAGGTCGAAGGAAAGGAATAAGGAGAAAAAGAGGGAGAGAGAGAGTAAAGGAAAAGAATAAGGAAAGAAAGAAAAATGTATATTGTAAAGCAATAAAACACGGCCGCCACAAGCTTTGTACAGACAATAAGAGTGTGTTTGTGGACAACGCCTTTGTCTCACTTAAAATCCTTTTTAAGTGAGACAAAGGCTTGAAAATCCTTACCCGCCCGATTCGATCACGGCTGCCATAGCGGCCGCCGCGCCCCCTCCCACGGACACAAACCGTACACCGACACACAGGCAGCTACCGCGCGGCATGCAGCCTCACCCACAACTAGCATACTCGATAGTGTTACAGCGGCCCCGCCGGCGGGGTCAAAGACGTCCACATACACCCGGCGCGCGTCGGACTTATCCGCAGGGACCCTCTGTTCCCTTGCAACAAAATAGTCGTGTCAACACACCTCCTGACGGCCCGAGCCGAGGTGCGACCCCCACCTTGGGGGGCCCTCGGGTCGGTCAGGGTTAAAAACCCTATACCCAACCCAAAAGGCTTAAGAGTCTCCTTTCAGGAGTCTCGCCACCCGTCTGGTTTTACAGTGAAGACCCATTAGCTGGCCAACTGCGCTTCAGTATTCAGTTCGAAAAAAAAAAAAAAAACTTGAAAATCCACCCAGACTTACGCTGCCCATAGCTGGCCTCTTCATTTTCTCTGTCCAGGAGTACAATGGCATCATCAAGCCTCAGGTCTTGCTGTGATTCTTCCACTGACTTCAGGGCGGTTCCCACCAGCTGACCCAGCTCCGGTTCTTGAGCTTCGATTATGAATACTGGGAGAAATAATAGGTATTTATACTAATACTAGCTTCTGCCCGCGACTTCCTCCGCGTGGAACTCCTCTTTTTTTGCAGTCGGTTAAAAAGTAGCCTATGTCCTTTCTCAGGATCCAGACTTTCTTTGTACCAAATTTCATTTCAATCGTCCAGTAGTTTTAGCGTGAAAGCGTAACAGACAGACAGACAGACAGAGTTACTTTCGCATTTATAATATTAGTAGGGATAATATTAGTAGGGATAGGAGGAAAAGTTTGTTTGTTTGGATTGAATAGGCTCCTAAACGACTGGACTATAAAAAAAGAGATCCGGGCGAAGCCGGAGCGGAGATGATTCGATCGATCGATTGATATTTGTACAAAGACAAGAGTCGACAAAATCTTCCACTGTCTTGTACTTACTTGTTTTACAAGCTAATCTCTCTCTCGATTTTATCAACTCTTTTTTTCTCATTTAAGCAAATATTCTTTATTTAATTACTTTTATTATAGGAACAGAGCTTTATGCCACTAAAAATATTCCTTTTTTTATAATTAGTTTTATTAAATATGAATTTATCGTAAGTCATGATATAACTACCTATAAGTAAGTGTAAGAACTAATAAATTATCCACTTCAAAAGTGTTTTTGTATTTACAAAAAATCATGTATTACGGAAATATTCGACATACGTATACCTACTTACAATATTTATCGACTATCGATAATTTAAACCTTGGCATTTAACATTTCATAAAAACTTTGTACCTAACAGTAGTTTGAAAAATGTTTTCCTCACAACTGTGTTGAAAAACGTCATAATATAATTAATTAGTGTGGATTGATAATTACATACTCAGCTCTCTTACCGCGCCTATCTGTGATTTTATTGATTAGTACAAGTTAATGACGTCAGTTGCCAATAGATGGCGCTGCTATGTTAATATCAAAAACAAAAAACTCACCAAACCTCAAGCTGAGCTCAGACACCACGCAAACTATATTTATAACGAAAATCAATATAAAAAGAAAATACAAATCCATCTTTAATATCTACAAGAGCCGCAAGAATTACAATTTTTAACTTTACTCAACAAAATGGCGGAAATATACTCTTGCAACAAATACGGAATAAATAATGTCATAAATACGTAAAATAAGATACGTAATTTATCAAACATAATACTTTCAGACCATGGTCTGTTTTAATTTAAAAAAATAAAAGTCAAAGATGGCCGACTGTCAATTGAACTTGACTTCCCGCCGAATAATGACAAAATGGCGTTTGGTTTATTGAAATCCTAAAGTATGGTTGTTTGTTAAATAATTTAAGTGATTCAAGGAAATAATGCTTAAACAAACCCTTAGATGTTATTATGCTTTCTGATTTATTGTTTGCATATGGACTGTTATGCAGAAAAGTGTTAAATAGTTAAATTTAAATATAGTCTAGCGAGTCGCCCCGGCTTCACACGGGTACTAACCTTTCTCTTGCATCGCTCTTTATTAAAAAAACCGCTTCAAAATCCGTTGCGTAGTTTTAAAGATTTAATCATACATAGGGACGGACAGACAGCGACTTTGTTTTATACAATCACTAGCTGTCCGCCCCGGCTTCGCGCGGATCCCTTTTTTTATAGCCTATGTCACTCGAGAAAAGTGTAGCTTTCCAAATAAGAAAAAAAATTTTAAAATCGGTCCAGTTGTCTAGAAGCCTATTCAATCCAAACAAACAAACCTTTCCTCTTTATAATATTAGTATAGACATGAGTATTTTTCGCTTTAGCGCCATCTACTCTTTTCTTGGACATAATATCAGTATAATTATATATTGATATAGCTCCTGCCCGCGACTTCGTCCGCGTGGAACTCCTCCTTTTTTGCAGTCGGTTAAAAAGTAGCCTATGTCCTTTCTCAGACTTCAGACTTTCTTTGTACCAAATTTCATTTAAATCGGTGCAGTAGTTTTAGCGTGAAAGCGTAACAGACAGACAGACAGAGTTACTTTCGCATTTATAATATTAGTAGGGATTGGAATGAAACAACTGTACAAACGGATTTAGCTCAGTGCTACGATTATGGAATCTGTAAAGGCTCAGAAGCGTCAGCCAATAAAATAAAACACGCAAGTTAAATCCGTCTATAATTGTCTCATAATATCATTATAATTAAAAAGTAATGGTATTGAACCAAAAATATCCATTGAATTCCGATTGATAGATCGTTAATAAAATGTACTTTTCCGTCCTCCGGCCAGAAAGCGCCAACTTTGTGGCCGCTGCGCTAAATGAAATTGCCGCTTTCTGGCTTCGTCGAACAGAAAAATAGTATACTGACCTCGGCCAGTAAAATAAAAAAGCCTCAGATCACATTTTTGTCAACCTCGGCCTCGCCTCGGACGACAATTACATGTGATCTGAGACATTTTTTATTTTACTGGCCTCGGTGCGTAATGTACTATTTTTAAAGTTTCACTAATAAATTTGATTTGTCTTTTGTGCACAAGTGTACTTGTTTTAATATTTAACTGTGGTAAGGTAACCGCCTTAACTGGACAATAAGTGTGGGATACTAACATATGGTTTAAGCACGCAACCACTACGTAAAATACTAGCGACCTGCCCCGGCTTCGCACGGATCCCTATTTTAAAAGTTAAAAGCTTTTATTTAACTTGCGATGTATGTATGTATGTATGTATGGATGTTTGTTCGGGTGGAATCTTGCAACTTAATTTTAGGGCACTTGCCCTCAACCGATTTAGCTGAAATTTTACATGTATGGTAGAATCAGGTGACAATGCAATATTATGGTACCATCGAGCTGATCTGATGATGGAGACAGGAGGTGGCCATAGGAACTCCGTGATTATACAACGCATTTTTTATTTTTATTTTTTTAACCCCCGACGCAAAAACGACTTGTTTGTCTGTCTACGGCATCGTAGCTCCTTCGTTGTCTTTATAGAAATATAGCTTCTGCCCGCGACTTCGTCCGCGTGGAACTCCTCCTTTTTTGCAGTCGGCTAAAAGTACCCTATGTCCTTTCTCAGGCTCCAAACTTTTTTTGTATAAAATTTCATTTAAATCGGCCCAGTAGTTTTAGCGTGAAAAACAGACAGACAGAGTTACTTTCGCATTTATAATATTAGTAGGGATGTACTAGCCTCCCGCCCGGGTTCGCACGGATCCCCTTTTTTATAGCCTATGTCATTCGGGAATAGTGAAGCTACCCAACAGTGAAATAATTTTTCAAATCGGCCCAGTAGTTTTGGAGCCTATACACAAACAAACCTTTCCTCTTTATTATATTATTACTTAATTCTTAGGTCCCTATTATAAAGTAGTTATTTTTATTAGGTATTATTCTTTTTTTCGAAATATTCTATAGCCTCTGTCACTCGGGAATAGTGTAGCTTCCCAACAGTGATTTTTTTAAAATCAGACCAGTCGTTCTCTAAAGCTCGGGAGTGGGGGGTCGTGACATCACATTATGGTACAATTTATATTACTTATACAATGACGTCACCAGCACCCACTTTCTAACTTTTGAAGCGATTATCTTTTTTTTTTGAGAAAAGAAAATACGTACAATTTTTTTTAAAATATTTTTTTAGTGTAAACGGTATGTGCGGGTGAAATATTGCAACTCAATTTTGAAGCAGATATCTTTAACCGATTGAGCTGAAATGTATACACGTTCACTTTGTATGCATGGTTAACTGTGTGACGTCATTCAAAAACCAAAAAAAGGGGGGGCAACAAAGGGGAGGACCAAATGTCTACAAATATACCCGAGTGGGGTATCAAATGAAAGAGGATCACGTGTACATTGTAAAATTATAAAAGCTTGTTTTTAAAAAGGTTTTATATTCATTTAATTAATAATCCAACGTTTTCTTTCAGTCATTCCTATTGTATTTGACGGCCTGCTGGTCTAGTGGTCAGAGCCCCTGACTACGAAACCGGAGGTTGCGGGTTCGAATCCTGTTAGGGGCAGATGTCAGTGTGATGAACACTGGCATCTGTACCTGAGTCTTGGATGTCTTATATGTATTTATGTATGTTTATCCGTTGTCTAGTACATAGTACAAGCTTTGCTTAGTTTGAGACTAGATCAATTGGTGTGAATTGTCCAAAGATATTATTATTATTATATTATATCAAAATTAAAAAAATAAAACGACCAATTAATATATAATAACTATTTATTTAAGTATATAAACATTACATCGATTAGAAAAAAAAAATAATTCATTTACCTAACTCACAAAATGAAATCTTATGAACATACAACCCTCACGCTACATTTAAAAATTAAATTAAAAAAATCAAATTAAAAAAAAACATTGCAAATTATCTTGCATTGTCGTCTAATCTATACTTAACACTATTTATTCAACGCTGCAATTTTTTACAATTTTTGGGTCCATTTAGTGTAAAATCCTAAAATCATTTATATATTTTGACAATTTAAATCAATAAAAAAAATACTTTTAAATTGATTTTATTTACAATTTGCAATTCGTATAAAAAAAATAGTGACGTCACTCGAGATTCCTTTTTTTGTCGATATTTTATTTTTCGTCGATTTTTTTTTCGTCACTAAAGGAACCCAAATTTGCGCAACAGTGGACAACTTAAAAGCTACCTTCAAATTTCTAATACATATATCTATATTATACAAATTTTCCATACACCCAGAAAAAAAATCCTATACTACAGTGATACCAAAACGGCAATCGCAATTTTTCGGCGAAAAAAAAAACCACAATTCAGAATCGAACGCGTACTTTTTAAGATACTTCTATTTTGATTTAATAAAAAAAAAGTTTTTATAAAAATCTAGCTTGGTCACATTTAAAAAACTGATTTAGCAAACCTTACCTAAGGCGCTAGCCAGCCATTATTAAATTTGAAAAAAATAGTGACATTTCGTAAAAAAAAATGAAATTATTTTTTGTAAAAAATTCAAATGACTTTATTTAGATTTTTTTTAAGTATTTTATTCATTCAGCAAAACTTTCCAAAAGGGCTAGCCAGCCAAAGATATTAAATTTGAATAAAATAGTGATATTTTATTAAAAAAGTGATATTTTTCGTAAAAAGCTAGTTTTGTCACATTTAAAAAAAAACTTATTTTAATGGTTTATCGAGCTCTTACGCCAGAACGAGGAATGGGTTCAAGTCCCACTGGGGTCTCTATATTCATATTCTTACCATTGTATAATTAAAAAGAGTTTTCTTTTTTATTTAAATAGGTACGCGTTCGCCGAACTTAAGCGGTTATTTTTTTACTGGTTAAAAATCCTTTTTTTTAATTTAACATGAATAAATGCGCGCTTCGATATGCGATTTTTTTTTATCGATATTTCGTTTAAACTATCGATCGCATACCAAAACTTATAGTGCACATCACTATTTAGAAAATTTGTATATAATTATCACACATTTTAACCTATTTTGATATTTTTTTAGGTAAAAAAAAAATAATTCGCATAGAATTTTCCAAAGAGTGATGTCTAAGTAGTAGCTTAAAAAAAAAACAAAAAAAAAATACAAATCTAGGAACATTAAGAACTTAAAATTTAACATACTCTAAATAATTTATATTAAAAACACATGGAAGATATTTAGTTTCGTTAAAAAAATCCAGTTAATATTTAAAAATTTTTTTTTTTTGCAGCGTAAATGAAAAAAAAACTTTTTTTGGAATGCTGCAGTTGCTTTGCAACTTCGAGATTAAATAAATAAATGGCTAAGTTAAAAAAATATAAGAGAATTTTTTAATATGATCACTTTTTTCCACTTTACGCTACAAAAAAAATCTAAACATTTTTTTTTGTTAGAATACGTAAGTATCCGGATGTCAGTTTTAAAATATCTATGTAAATATAATACATATTGTTATTCGATAAAAAAAAATCCATTTGAGATAATAAAAATATTAATAATTAAAATATCAATAATTAAATAATACAGTAGACATTTATTTAAAACTACCAAGTATTTTCGGGCATTTTTTCGCATTTTTTTTTAAAACCAATCAGTTTATTAAAAAAAACCTTCAGAACAGAGGATTCCGGTTTCACATCATTTTTAAGACCGTTAAAAAACTTTTTTTTTAAATTCAATTTATTTTACTTACAAATTTTGACTACAGTAAATCTACTTCAAAGTTTTTTTTACATCAGTTAAAAAAATCGAAAAAAAAAACAAATAATATGCCCAATGTATTTAAAGACAGGCATAATTTCCCCCGTTTCACAGCTTCCATGTAAACCTATTTGCAACGATTACTAGAATTTTTTTCTTTTTTTAAACAGACAAAAAATGACAGAATAGCGCTTCAAAAGCTCGGGAGCGGAGGGCCGTGACGTCACTTTATGGTAGAATTTATAACGTGACGTCACGAACCCGATCAAGAACTTTAGAAGCGTGTATCTCTGTCATTTTTCGTTTGTTTGAGAAAAGAAAAAACACGTGTCGAATATTTTTTAATAATCTAACTGACGGAAAAAAAAACAAAATATTTAGTTTGTTTTTTTTTTACCCCAAGAAAAAAAGCTTCAAGTATTTAACTAAAGACAGAACCTTATCCAATGTATAAGAAACTAAAACTTGGGTTCTTAACCTGGGGGTAAACCCCGCGGAGGTAAAACTAGTATTTCTTGCAACAATCAGCCGGCAGTTGTCTCTCACGCCGCATTGCAAAGTGTCTAGTCTGAGCGGCGACTAGCGCGCGAGCTCGGCGGCGGGAGGAGGCGCGGGCAGGGACCCTAGCTAGGACATAAGGGCGAAGGACCTAAATAGGTTAATACCCAAAATATTGGCTTTGCATATAGGACTGCCTATAACTGTGCCTACCCTCCCGCCGCAAATTTACTTGGAAACGGTGAAACAGATTTTTAAAAATGAAAAACCTATACGTAACTAAAATAATTAAATAAATTAATTGTAAAATGGGAACGGTCGTTTGTTTTGTTTTAATCAGATCCTAAGACAATACGCCGATCTGCCGGGTTAAAATTTTGAGATCACAAATAAAAAATACTTTTTCAATTTTTTTTTTTTAATACCGAAAATTAATTTTGTCTGTTTCTCTTAGGGGCCAACTTGTCACAAATTATATTAAATTATCGAAAGAAAAAAAAAATAATGTTTCTATTGACAATATTTTTAAAAAATAGAAGAAAAGGTCGAAGAAAAAAAAAATGAAAAATTAGATAACAGAAAACAAACCGAATTAAAAGTATATTAAAAGCGATAGGTCTTAGAGGCTCAGTTGCCTAAGAGAAACTCACATAAAACTGGGTCCCAAAAAACTGTGTTCAAATAAATAGGTCTCTAAAGAGACCTGGGCCTTAAGAGAAGTTGGCCTCTCAGAGAACTAGGCCTCTCAGAGAACTAGGCCTCTCAGAGAAGTAGGCCTCTCAGAGGAATAGGCCTCTCAGAGAACTAGGCCTCTCAGAGAACGAGGCCTCTCAGAGAACTAGGCCTCTCAGAGAACTAGGCCTCTCAGAGAACTAGGCCTCTCAGAGAAGTAGGCCTCTCAGAGAACTAGGCCTCTCAGAGAACTAGGCCTCTCAGAGAACTAGGCCTCTCAGAGAACTAGGCCTCTCAGAGAACTAGGCCTCTCAGAGAAGTAGGCCTCTCAGAGAAGCAGGCCTCTCAGAGAACTAGGCCTCTCAGAGAAGTAGGCCTCTCAGAGAAGTCAGCCTCTCAGAGAACTAGGCCTCTCAGAGAAGTAGGCCTCTCAGAGAAGCAGGCCTCTCAGAGAACTAGGCCTCTCAGAGAACTAGGCCTCTCAGAGAAGTAGGCCTCTCAGAGAAGTCAGCCTCTCAGAGAACTAGGCCTCTCAGAGAACTAGGCCTCTCAGAGAAGTAGGCCTCTCAGAGAAGCAGGCCTCTCAGAGAACTAGGCCTCTCAGAGAAGTAGGCCTCTCAGAGAACTAGGCCTCTCAGAGAAGTAGCCCTCTCAGAGAAGCAGGCCTCTCAGAGAACTAGGCCTCTCAGAGAAGTTGGCCTCTCAGAGAACTAGGCCTCTCAGAGAAGTAGGCCTCTCAGAGAAGTCAGCCTCTCAGAGAACTAGGCCTCTCAGAGAAGTAGGCCTCTCAGAGAAGTAGGCCTCTCAGAGAAGTAGGCCTCTCAGAGAAGTCAGCCTCTCAGAGAACTAGGCCTCTCAGAGAAGTAGGCCTCTCAGAGAAGCAGGCCTCTCAGAGAACTAGGCCTCTCAGAGAAGTAGGCCTCTCAGAGAAGTCAGCCTCTCAGAGAACTAGGCCTCTCAGAGAACTAGGCCTCTCAGAGAAGCAGGCCTCTCAGAGAACTAGGCCTCTCAGAGAACTAGGCCTCTCAGAGAACTAGGCCCCTCAGAGAGCTAGGCCTCTCAGAGAACTGTGACTCAGAGAAATTGGGTTCTCAGAAACTGTGCCTTAGGGGCTCTGATCTCTACCAGGGCCCCTAAGACAACTCGACCTCTAAGACAACCCAGCCTTTCGGAGAAATTGGCTTCTAAGAAAACTATGACTCTCAGAAAACTAGACCTCTCAGAGAACTACCCTCTCAGAGAACCAGGCCTCTCAGAGAACAAGGCCTCCCCGAGAAATTGGCCTCTCAGACTCGAGCCCCTAAGACAAACTGTCACACCCAGAGCCCAGGGCCCCCAAGACAAACTGTGACCTCTCCTCAAACTGCCAAGACAACCCCCGGACAACCCGTACAGACCGGCGCCCCGGACAATTCACTGCATAAAATAGTCCGGATGGTCCGGATCCTTCTCGAAGCGCTTCGCCTCCTCTTGCATGCTCTCCTTTATCTTCAGGATGGCCGCCGACTCGGTCTGGTCGTTTTGATCGCCGCCGGGGCCGCCGAAACCTATGTGAAATATCCTTTAACATGTATATTTCATGATCTAATTTGAGGGAGGTTGGGGCGCATTGACAATGTGGTAAAGGAGTAGAGAAATTCGACGACCTGCCAGTGGTTTCCTATAGTGTAATGGCACAGCACGCTGCACAGACGTAGATTTGGCCGATCTAGGCGGCCAATATTATTTTTGCATCTTATCATCCCTAAAATGGGGTAAATCGGAAAAAATATTCATTTTCACTAAAATTAATTTAATTCGGAATAAAAATAAATCGGAATTTCGATAAAATCGAATTTATTACAAAAAAAAACTCTGAAATAAAAGAAAAAAAATCTCTAAAATACTAAAATTTAATTAATACATATTCTATCAATGATATAACATAAAACAATAATAATAAAGTGTAAAAATATGTACTAAATAAATAAAAACCAAAAATAAATTATGAAAGTCCACTGTCTTTTTTAAGCAAATCCTGGCAGTAATAATTCGATTGCTTGACGAGATTTTTTTCAAGTATTTGAGAATTTTTGGAAGTCCTCATACTTCAAATATACTGACGTGCGCAACAGTCTTAGTAACAAATGACTAGGTTGCACTCTTATCACGAAAACTTTCTTGCAAAATTTAGACGGTATGAGAAATTTCGGGCTTCTGCAATGTCTTTTGACAGTTGGCAAATTATGCCTAAAGGCTTTCTTTATAGTTTTAGCACCATAGATCATAATTTTGAGCCATGCTGGAGTCATGGGGTGCTCCCATATCTTCAACATGCTGTGTTTCCGTACTCTAGGCATATTCGTCATATTTCTCTACATACATTTTATGTCCACTTGAAATTGCTTACAAAACCACTTTTAATAAGTAAATTAGTTAATTTCAGATGCAAATTAAGTGTTTTGGATAATCGGAGACGCCTACTACCATCGCGTTATTGGTGTTACCAAAGTGGGATTTAGGCACGTATATCAATAGGCCAGTTTCTGCCCGAAATTATTCATGGATTTCAATTTTTTTTAGTTTTTCTAACTCTTTCTACTTTTGGTTTATAGGCTAGATATATATATATGCTTTGAAAAAGCCGTATTCTTGCATGTATCACTGTAATCCCAAACTCTAGGGCATCAGAACCTATAGCATTGCAATTTTTCCTATTTTTCACGTAAACATGGGAAATTTTGATCTTGCATATTTTTAAACCAATATTTATGAGTTACCACTTTAAATGCAGACGTTCTGGATGATTCTGTAGAAAAAAAACGACTTATTACCCACGTAGAAAAAAAAACACATTTTTAGTAGATAATTCAGTGTAGACTTCAAAGTACTTTTTTTTTGCACTGGGCAGGTCTCGGCAGAAACTATTCTATAATAAATAATGCTGAATATATACTTACACAAATAAAATAAAAATGAAAGCAGAGAAATACTGAGAAACATTTCAAATTAGCTTTTCAATTCCAAAATCACCAATAATTTTCTTAAAAAATACTTGTTACGTTTGAGCCCTATTTTAGGACAATAAACCAATAAAAAATACATTAAATTTATATTAGTTTGAAAGATACTTTCCTGTATAATAAGAATCCATAATTTTTTCTTATATTAAAGACGTTAAAATATATTTTTTTAACCTTTTTAACACAAGTAAATTCAAGGCACCGAGAACTGATACGTAAACTTCGAGTGATGACCTAATTTCGATTATCTGTATCTCAGCACTAACATTATCAAACGGGGTAAAAAGGCTGGGGATAGGTGCCCAGGAATGTCTATTAGATATAGAGTAAGATCCCAGAGCGATCTGACGTAACTTATTTTCTGACGAATAAAACCTTAAGATTTCAGTAGCGTCTAGAGTGCCTTGAATATCTACGGGCTTGTGAAAACTGTCAGAGTGACACCAGGGCTGGTACCAGGTGAGAAAGGTGACTAAAAATAAGAGCTATCTTACTTATTTTCTCATGGCTCATTTTTATATATATCATGTAGAATATTATTTTAAAGTAATGGATATAAGTGTCAGACACTTGAGATTGACCAGAACTTCTGTCAGACACTTTTAAGCTACCCAAAAAATGGATCTCAAAGATGGATGAACATAAGCATATCATGTTTAGGCTCATTCGGCTCGGTATGACGAGCACTTTCTAAATAGAATATGATGATGGTAGTGTTGATGATGAATCCTGAAGACTACTATGGATCTCGAAGTTGGATGATCATAGGCATATCGTGTTTGGGCTTATTCGACTCGGTATGACGAACACTTTCTAAACACATGATGATAGATACTCCACATGTAAAGGTCTGATGAAAAAAAAATGCTGAGTTTCAGTTCAATGTAAGGGGAACCCCAAAAATTTTGTTTTTTTTCTGATTTTATTTTAAAATCTTAATTCGGTTTACAGAATACATCTACGCACCAAATTTTAATAATGTAGCTCTTATAGTTTCGGAATAAACTGGCTGTGACTAGAGTACCCGATTACTTGAGTAATCGGTTACTGAGTAATCAAATTAGTAATTGGATTACATTTGTAATCGATTGACGCCAACACTGATTGAAACAGATAATGCTCGTCATAGCGAGTCGAATAAGCCCAAACACGATATGCCTATGATCATCCAACTTCGAGATCCGGAGTAGTCTTCAGGATTCATCATCAGCACTACCATCATCATGTGTTTAGAAAGCGTTCGTCAGACTGAGTCGAATAAGCCTAAACACGGTATGCCTATGATCATCCAACTTCGAGATCCATAGTAGTCTTCAGGATTCATCATCAACACTACCATCATCATATTCTGTTTAGAAAGTGCTCGTCATACCGAGTCGAATGAGCCTAAACATGATATGCTTATGTTCATCCATCTTTGAGATCCATTTTTTGGGTAGCTTAAAAGTGTCTGACAGAAGTTCTGGTCAATCTCAAGTGTCTGACACTTATATCCATTACTTTAAAATAATATTCTACATGATATATATAAAAATGAGCCATGAGAAAATAAGTAAGATAGCTCTTATTTTTAGTCACCTTTCTCACCTGGTACCAGCCCTGGTGTCACTCTGACAGTTTTCACAAGCCCGTAGATATTCAAGGCACTCTAGACGCTACTGAAATCTTAAGGTTTTATTCGTCAGAAAATAAGTTACGTCAGATCGCTCTGGGATCTTGGACCAATAATGTAATATAAAGCTTATTAGTATGTTGATTTTTAAGATTTAGACTTATGGCCGCCTAGAATGGCAATATCTACGTCTGTGCGCTGCCGCTAGTAAAGGCATAGGCGTGGGTTCGAATCCCACTGGGAGTTTAATTTTTCTACTCTTTTCTTTGTACAAAAATATCATTATAATTAAAAATTAATGGTATTGAACCAAAGTAAGATTCAAATAATAGAATGAAACATATTTTTCTGTCCTCCGGCTAGAAACTTTCGGGCCGCTACGCTAAATGAAATTGCCGTTTTCTGGCTTCGTCGAACAGAAAAATAGTACACTGACCTCGGCCAGTAAATAAAAAAGCCTCAGATCACATTTTTGTCAACCTCGGCTTCGCCTCGGACGACAATTACATGTGATCTGAGACATTTTTTATTTTACTGGCCTTGGTGCGTAATGTACTAATGTTACTAAATTACTAATATTATATCACTACAATATTATAAAGGCTAAAGTTTGTGAGTGTATATGTTTGTTACACTTTCACCCAAAAACTACTGAATGGATTTTGATGAAATTTTACTTTTAACAATAATATAGCTTATACATTATAACTACATTAGACATACATTATGCTATTTAATTTAGTATAAAAAAAAAATCAGTAGTCAGAAAAAAAACCTCGATTTCAAAAGAAAAACTAAGGGGGTGAAAAAACAAAAAAAAAATTCTCAACTCACTTAAATTGTAATCTCCCATGCCGCTGCCGGAGTCCTCGCGGGGTGTACCGGGCCCACCTCCCCCCACCCCCCCCGGCGATGATTTCATCCCATCAACTCCACCCAGACCTGTAGTCAAATTTTTATTAAAAAAAAAAAATTTTTTTTTTCAAGTCTATTGTAATTTTTGACGCCTACGCGGTTATACATTGGAATGAAATAACTATAGACGGATTTAATTTGCGTGTTATTTTATTTTATTGGCTGTTTCGGAGGATTTACAGATACCATAATCGTAGCACGACTGAGCTGACAATAGTCTTATGCTAAAATAACGAGTTAAATCCGTCTGTAGTTATTTCATTGCAAATTCTTCATTGACATTACGACCTGAGATTCCCCCTAAGGCAAATTTAGTTTTTAAAGTAAAAAGCGAAAATGTTATTGAAGTTTTTTTTTACTATTTTAGCAGATTATTGTATATATTTGAGAGAAGCAATGTAAAAAAACTTGTATTGCAAGACACAACTTCAAAAGAACTTGTTAAAAAACGGTGGAATAATGAACCTTATAGACACTGTAATAAGACTATTGTATGGAAACTACTGTACACTTGTATGAAAATTATAATTTGGGACTATTGTATGAAAAAAAAAATATTTTTTGGGCCATGTAGTGCCAAATAGTATATGCTACAATTTTTTTTTTATTTTTTTTGGTTTGAAAAAAAAAATAATTTTGAAAATCACCAAATCACCTCATTGAGTTTGCCGTTTCTTCTCAAGTGAGGTTTTTTCGGAAAAAATATCCTCTGACCTTCATAAGAGCTTGTAAAAGCCTAAACTGAATAAAAATATTTTAGTTTTTTTTTTAAAAAAGCCCCCTTAAAATATTTATTTCACTATCTATACAAATATAATAAAGAGGAAAGGTTGGTTTGTATTGAATAGGCTCAAAAACTACTCAATTTGAAAAATTCTTTCACTGTTGGGAAGCTACACTATTCGTGACATGGGCTATGATTAAAAAAAAGGGATCTAAGCGAAGCCGGGGCGGGCCGCTAGTTTTTTAGTATATGTTGTTATAGCGGCAAGATAAACACATCTGTAAAAATCAACTAACTATCAAGGATCATGAGATAGGCTGACAGACAGACAGACAGACGGAGTCTCAGGGTCCCATTTGGGTACTGAACTACTGAACCCTAATAAAAAACAGCTTCTCTCAAATAACATGCTTGTCAGATAGAAATTTGAAAATTAAATTAGTAAAAATTAAAGCTATTTTTACCAAACACCTAAAATAATGAAAATAATCTGTGATTTTTCAAAATCTACATATATATCTATACTAATATCATAAAGTAGAAAGATTTGTTTGTTTGTTTGTATTGAATAGGCTCCAAAACGACTGGAGCGATTTAAAAAAATATTTCACTGTTGGGGAACGTTCACCCTGTGTAACATAAGCTTTAGTATTTTTTTTTTTTCATTCCAATAGGCTTTAGTATATTTTGAAAAAAAAAATAGGGATCCATGCGAAGCCGGGGCGAACTACTAGTTATTATTATATAAGCGAAAGCTGACTGACTGACTGATATATAGAAATTAAAAGTTACGTTCTTAAAAATCGATTTCAGGACTCTTTTAGCTGGTAAACTGAGATAGCAAATTTGCATAAAAGTTTTTTTTTAAACAAAACACAAAGATGACTAAATTTTTTTAAAAAAAAATCACAGATCATTCTCATTTTTTTTTCTAAATTAATCTAGGTATCACACTATGGCATTCAAAGTTCTGTTTGCTTCATTCACTGTCAACTAAACGAAAAGGTACATGATCAAAAAAATAAAAAAAAAGGCAAAAAAAAAAAATTGATCATATTCCTAAGTATTATATTTTTATGATAATTTTATTAAAATTACCATAAAAAATCACATACAACTATAAATTATTAAAATAAACACTAGAGGATTTTCCAAACAAAAATACCAACTAATTTTTATTTTATTTTTTATCATGACAAAATTAAAAAAAAATATATATATATGAATATTAATTGGCATTATTGTCTGAGTATATATTATAATTAATTTCTATTGAAGTATTAATTATTGGATAATAATATTTGTACCAAAAATAGTGTAATTGAATAAAATCAAGAAATATATAGGCGTGGGTTTAAGTCCCGACAGGGTCACATTTTTTTTCTACTCTCATCTTGGTACAAATATATTTATCATTTAAACTAATACTATTAAACCATAATGAGTAGCAAATATTTAAATATTTACTACAAAAAAAATACATTTTAATTAAATTAGACAATATCATCCAAATAACCATTAAAATAAATCATTTTCAATACTTATCACTGTTAAAAAAAAAATAGACATTTTAACATTTTTTTTTATTTCGATGATTTTGTCTAATTTTATTCGAATCATAAAAACTAATTAAGGTAAATTTCCCTCACGTTTTAAAACGCCCCTCCCCCCCTTTTTTTGATTGAAAAGTTCGAAAAAACTATGTTCGGGTAATTTGCCTATACCGGGTGAAATTTTAATGACTTTTTAAGCATATTAACCTTCAAATGTTTTTGACAACTGTTTTTTAAAAAAATTACATATTATCTAAAAAAAAATCCGACAAAATTTTTTTTATTAGTCATTAAAATTTCACAAATTTTTAATAATTTTATTTAAAAAATACTTAATTAGCACTAATAAAAAATTAACGATCAGATAGCAAAAGTGGACGTTTGGCGGCACGGTTTCATGACCTGTCATTTAAAAAAAAATACATAATTGTAAAAAAAAAATCAGAGTGCTGCTATTCTAGTACGTAACAATTTTACTAACCCTTAATTTTTTGAATAAAACTTAGCCAATTATAACAAAAAAAAAATATTTCATCTAGATATAGCATCACAAATCGAGGTGTCTTTTTAATAGTCATAAAAGTTTTTTTTTGGAAAAACATTTTTTTTTTTAATTATTCTATAGTAAGCCGTTTAAAAAGACACGTCGTAAGACTGTAAATGCCGCTGTGTTTTTTTTTTTCATTTGCCCCCAACCCCCACTCTTACAACCCAACCTAGAGACGCGACCACTGTACTTCTACGAATACTGTACTGAGCTTATAACGGTAGCACCACCATACTTATATTTTTTTTTATTAAAAAAAAAAAAAAAAACTACTTTTTATTTAACTTGCAATGTGCGGGAAAGATCTATCAACTGAATTTTGAAGATATCTTTAACAGATTGAGCTGAAATGTACACACGTTCAGTTTGGACAAAGCGTGGTTAACTGTGTGACGTCATTCTAAAACCAATTTTTTTTTTCTTAGTGCATTTCAATAAAAGTTTTTTAATTTTAATTTCTATCAATGTGAAAAGAAAAATATTCCTTAATATTAATACGATTTTTATATAATTTATGCTTTCGCGGTAAATCGTCGCTAACACTAAAATCAAAATCTATCTCTAGCTGACCTCAGTCGGTTACGAATATGAGAACTGTTAACTTTTCAAAACTTCAGCAAATAAAAAAAAAATGTTTATAGACATATAACCCTACTCGAATGAGTCAGTTTAACACCAAAAAAAAAAAAAATCATCCGAACTGATCAGTCCAACTGGCCGTCGGTCAAAGCGGAGCTACCGTCTACTCTAACAGTACAGTTGACCACAAACGTGGGCCAACCATCATCCCACTAGTGGGCCCCCCAGTACAGTGTTCGCGTGTTAATCGCCCACCTTCCGAAGTAGGCGGTTGCGGCAGATGCTGCGGCGCCGGGTGCTCCCCTGCAAGCGGGAACTCCGCCCCTAGGGCTCCACTTCCGACCGGCTTCATCAGGGTATACATGTTGTCGCCGCCTAATGCGTTGAAACGCGTCAGTTTTCGTCGTAGGCCAGTGTGTCAGTTCAAATGGATTGGGGCCTTTTTTTTTTTTGTTTTTAGACAAAATTATTTTTTTTTGGTGTTTAAATGTGAAGGTCAGAAAAAAAATATAAAACACACGACCGTATTAACAATTTATTTAAAAAAATAATTTTGCCTATTCAATTATTACAGAGTAATGAGTATTCGTTATAATTAAAATTATGAATTTCTAATGTTTAAAAATCACAACATGTTGAGTTTGTTATTTTAAATCGAATTTGAGTACACAGAAACATAAAAAAATGTATATCTTTTTTCGACCAAATAACGAAAAAAAAAAAACAAAAAAACATAACTATAAAAATTCCAATAACTTTTTTTATTTTTTTAATTCCTTTTTTAGTCGCAAAAAGATGTTTTTTCTTAACAGAAGAATTTATACAAACGAAAGAGGGGTACAGTACACAAATTAAAGATTTTTATTACAAATAAAAGGTGAAAAAAAAAACATAAAAAGCGTACAGAAGTAACCCAAGCGTGTTTAGAGACGAGTAAAACCAACTGCCAAAATAGTAAACATTAAAAAATACTTCGAAAAAGTTTTTTCTTTGCAAAAAGAAAACGTTTTTATAAAAAAAATACAAACATACTTTTTGTTTTTTTTTTTGTAATATTACTTAAAATCAAAATCACTTTTATTTTACTTAAGGTGGTGTCTTTCTGTGGAAACAAAAAAACATACTATTATGTACTGTATACATATATGTTTTATTTTTAAGTAAAAAAAATAAAAAGCTGTCAAATGTATTTGATAATTATTTAAACAAAATGTTAATTTAAAAAAAACGCTTCCTCTTTCCGTACATATATATATTTTTAATATATTATTTTGGTAGTCAATCTTAAGCAAGAACGAAGCAAGCAGAACGTAAATAAAATGTTGTGAAAAAAGAACGTTTAAAAATAATCCGGGAAAAAAAATTTTTTTTTTGCGAATATTCAACAAAAAAATAAAGAGTTATTCCGCAAAAAAATCACAACAAATGTGCCACAGTCAAATACCTGGTTTTAGTGTTGTAACGTTAAAAACACCTGTAAATTCTAAATTATAGAGTTAAAAAAACACTTTTTAGCGCCATGTTAATAATGTTATGCGATGGACAGCAACCATTTAACAACAACAGTTACACAGGACAGTTTAAACCAGCACCGAAAAATCGTCACCACCACGAAAAAAAAATTTTTTTTAACAAAAATTTTTTTTTTCTACAAAAATTTTTTTTCAACAAAAATTTTTTTTTGAACAAAAAAATTTTTTTTTCGGCGACAATATTTCGGCGCAACCCCCCGAAACCGCACCGCCACCTGTGAAATCATCTGGTCTTACCTGAGTTAGAGGAGTCCTGGGGGCTCGGCATGATGGGCGTGGGCGGGCCGGGGGGTCCGTTGGAGCCGGGGGGCGCCCCGTAGGCCCCGGGCGAGCCACCGCTGTAGTTGAGCGGCGCCGCGCCCGCGCCGCCGCCGCCGCCCGCCCACGCGCCTCGCGGACCAATCCCCATCGGTGGCATACCTACATTATAATTACACTTTTCAACACACCACCTTGTCTTATCTTTTTAAAAACCTAACATTTTGTTATTTTAATAGTACATTACCTAGGCCAGTAAAATAAAAAATGTCTCAGATCACATGCAATTGTCGTCCGAGGCGAAGCCGAGGTTGACAAAAATGTGATCTAAGGCTCTTTTATTTACTGACCGAGGTCAGTATACCATTTTTCTGTTCGACGAAGCCAGAAAGCGACAATTTCATTTAGCGCAGCGGTCTGAAAGTTGGCGCTTTCTGGCCGGAGGTCAGAAAAAAGCTTTTTTTTAACTGTCAACGTAAGTATGTAGGTGGAATCTTGCGACTCAATTTTGAAGCAGCATCTTTAACCGATTGAGCTGAAATGCACACACGTTCAGTTTGTATGCATGGTTAACTGTGTGACGTCTTCTAAAACCAAATTAAGGGGGGTACAAGGGTGGAAAACCAAATGTCTATAAATACACCCGAGTGTTAGCTCTAAAGCTTTAAATGATTTCAATACATTTTTTTTTTCGTTTTCTTAAAAATTGTATTAGTATAGAAGAATATTAAACACGTATTGTTTCTTTTCTCTACAAACAAAAAAAAAATTGCCTGTGAGCATATATTTTTTTTTCAATTTTTTTTTATTTAACAAAAATTAAATAATTTCATGTTAACAATTAGATAATTTTTAAAGTGCGTTGAAAGTACTCACCTGCGTCGCCTGTATATTTATTATTATACATAATTATACTATGAAAAAACATACAGAAGAGGAAATTTCGCTGTTAAAAAAAGTTCTTAGAAATAAGATCCCAAAAATTATAAATTAATTTCAGATTTTCGTATGAAAAAGTATAAAAGAATAAACTTTCAAAGTTATTGCACACCAACTATTTTTTTTTACGTAGCGTGTGTTCTGTGGGCCACACCTTGTGATTGTGGCTAACGAGTGTTCTATAGCCTCAACTTGTGGTTGTGGCTAGCGTGTGTTCAGTGGGCCTTACCTTGTGGTTGTGGCTAGCGTGTGTTCTGTGGGCCTCACCTTGTGGTTGTGGCTAGCGTGTGTTCTGTGCACCACACCTTGTGGTTGTGGCTAGTGTGTGTTCTGTGGGCCTCACCTTGTGGTTGTGGCTAGCGTGTGTCCTGTGGGCCTCACCTTGTGGTTGTGGCTAGCGTGTGTTCTGTGGGCCTCACCTTGTGGTTGTGGCTAGCGTGTGTTCTATAGCCACACCTTGTGGTTGTGGCTAGCGTGTGTTCTGAGCCTCGCCTTGTGGTTGTGGCTAGTGTTTTCTGTGGGCCTCAACTTGTGTTTGTGGCTAGCGTGTATTCTATAGCCACACCTTGTGGTTGTGGCTAGCGTGTGTCCTGTGGGCCTCACCTTGTGGTTGTGGCTAGCGTGTGTTCTTTAGGCGGCACCTAGTGACGTCATCTGTCTTGATCTCATCTGGTGGACGTGTTATGTGCTGTGTGTGTCTGTACGAACACTGACCTGGCGGTTGTGTCTAGTCTGTGCTGTATACGTGTGTCAGTGTGTGTGTGTGTGTGTCTGTATGTGTGCACCGACCTGGTGGTTGCGGCGGCGGGCCGCGCATGCCGGCCGCGTAGGCGCCGGGGCTCATGGGCCCCATGCCGGGCCGCGGCGGCGTCATGCGGGGCCCGCCCAGCAGCCCCGCCCCGCCGCCCGCCCGCTCCATAGAGTTGCCCATCATGCCTTGACCTGGACACATACGAAATTCATAATCTTTCAGACTCAATAATTTTATTAAAAAAAAAGCGTCGACTTGAGAACCCCCTCCGTTTTTTTCGTCGGTTGAAAAACGGTCAAGTTCGAGTCTGAAGGGGTAATTGAAAGTTATAACATTTTTATTCTTTAATTTTAAAATATTTTTATGATATTACGATGTCACTCAAAATGTATATGGTTTTCGTAACTTTATGTATAATCTGTAAATGTATCTCAAACCCAAAGACATATAGATGACTTTGGTATTGAGAAAAAAAGGTCTTGACAGGCAGACAGACAGTCAAATCAAGTGATACTATAAGGGTTCCGTTTATAATACCAATACTAACTACACTGCCACATATATTATTAAAAAAAATCCCGTCTGTCTGTTGTCGCGTCAACCATTATAGATATAGGAGACGACGAGGTTTCAAACAAGTTTGACTTAATAAAAATTTCTAAGCAAATTACTAAATTAATTATACTTTTACGAAATTCATGATTTTTGATACTGGAAGTCATGTTTTTTTGATATTCTTCTTAATCTCTATTTTATAATTTTGGCTTTAAGGGGTATCTTTAAAGTAGTACTCATGTCATACTTGGACCAAAAGCAAGCACATTTGGGCTGAACCAAAAACGATTAAAATTACCTGGTGGTCCGTTAAAATCGTTCCCCATTCCCATCCTGACAGCCTGACGGGGCCCGCTGGAGTACCAGGGCCCTATGAACGGCTGAGACCCCATGAGTTGGGGCTGCGGTCCGTGCGGAGACGGCTGCGATCCCGGATGGGGGGCTGGAGGTGACGGCCGGAGCGAAGAGTTGGGGAAGAAGCCTGGTGGCATTCCTCCGCCACCCATGCCTGGAAGATATATGATTATCACCGATCTAATCATTTCTGATGCTTTCCCGGTTATTACACATTGGAATGAAACAACTACAGACAGATTTATTTAGCATTAGACTATTGTCTTGCTACCAGTATGGAAACTGTAAAGAATCCAAAACGTCAGCAAATAATGCGAGTTAAATGTCAGTCTGAAACCGGAGGTTGCAGGTTCGATTCCTGCTAGGGTCAGTAAGCGCAGGCATCTATATCTTAGTCTTAGATGTCTTATGTCTATAACTTTAAACTCAAAGGGTGATAAGCACCCCCCTTTTGCACCCTTTGGAGGTGAATTTTCAAAAACTCTTTCTTAGTGCTTCCCTATGTTATAATAGGAACTCCGGTGCAAAATTTCAAGTTTCTAACGCTTATAATTTAGGCCCTGCGTTGATATGTCAGTAATTAAGTCTGCTTCTCCTTTAAAATATTTATATCAATTAATTTAAGTATAAATTATATAGTAAACTAGCGGCCCCGGCAGACGTCGTCCTGCCCGTCCGATTGTTTCGTCAAAGATCTGTCAAAGTTTTCTGTCACTTACCCTCAATATGGGAGTATAGAAAGATGTTGATTTTACACTTTTTCAAGATGTTTTTTAAATTTTCTCTAATTACAAACCTTCCATGGACCTCCACGAATAATTCAAGATCAAAATTAGCCAAATCGATTCGTGCGTTCTGGAGTTAAAGCGTCAGGAAGGAAAACCCGACTTATTTTTATATAATAGATTTCACCCCTGTTTTGCCCCTTCAAGGAATTTCTGTGATAAAAATTATCTCATATACTTACTTATCCAGTACCCAAATGATACTCATACCAAAGTTGATCCTATTCAGTTCAGCAGTTTAAGATAAGGATATAAACAGATAAAATTACTTTAGCTGTTATAATATTAGTAGAAAATTAAACTTCTTGCACAGAAAGTGCCTTTAATGAACAGACCGAACACCACAAACAGCACCCGCACAAAACTAGACATAACAATATGAAAATTAAACAGAAAATCACGATGAAAACAGGTCACTTCCATATGTTGTTTCTCTTAAAACCTTCTCCACAAACACACCCTCACTGCCTGAACACTGCTGACATTTATTATATGGTATCTGACTTATATATTATAATAGCTTCTGCCCGCAACTTCGTCCACGTGGAACTCCTCCTTTTTTGCAGCCGGTTAAAAAGTAGCCTATGTCCTTTCTCAGGCTCCAGACTTTCTATGTACCAAATTTCATTTAAATCGGTCCAGTAGTTTTAGCGTGAAAGCGTAACAGACAGACAGAGTTACTTTTGCATTTATAATATTAGTAGGGATGGCAGTTTTGAACACCTAGTAAGTTTGCTTTTAAAATTATATTGGAAAATTTAAATAATACAAAATTCAAGCACTTTATTTGTAAAAAATTAGATTTTATAGTAATTATTTTATGTGTTATACACTATTTAATCATTTAGATTCTATTTAAAACTAAATTTATATATAAATGAGCTAGTACAACGAATATTAGTTCTAAGAATGGTATCAAAGTTAATCAACTTTATTTTAGAAACTGGACTGTAATTTAGCAAAGAAAACAAGTATAAATCTATATTAAACAGTAATTAAACTGCAAAAACCTCATTTTTATCAATCCAGCAGACTTTATTTACAGACAATGATAAGAAACTCAACAGCCCACATTTCATGGACTTAAACAAGTTTTATGAAGTAAATATTAAGTTTTTATGTGACATACCGTCGTTCGGCGGCGCCGGGCCGGCGTTGTGACCAATTCCGTTGACTCCATAGCCAGAATTTACGAAACCATAATCGTGGAAGGCTTTAGCTTCTGAAGAGTGCTCGCATGTGTCCCGCCGCTCCGGCGCGGCGCAGTACAGGTCCCAGAAAACGCACCACCACGAGTGCAGGAACCCTGGCGGCTCCCCCAACGTTATGTTCTTCTCCCATCGAATCTCAGACAGAAACGTTTGAGCCGCCTTCTGCGCCCCGACGTGGAGCAAGTATTCGTAGACATATAAAGCCAACTTTTCGCGAGCCTGAGCGTCCGAAGGCACCGTAGAGCCTTTGCCCTTGGCATACATATCGACTGGAAGCCGACGTTTATGATTAAATTGTTTATTATTTACATTAACGCTTTGTATCAATAAATTCAACTTTACAAAATGTCATTGATCGATGGCGACATTTGGCGTCTGTGGCATAGAGAAATCGAATTGTTCTCTATGTAAACAGCTAGCTGTCATAAAAAAATGTCTATGGTCTGTAATAGACAAAGTGGCGTTTCCGCTCATAAGGCTAAGAATACATAAAATGACACAATTATTTCCCATAAATAAGGTTAAACTGGAAAGTTAAGATAATTTATCTTAATTGCACACATTTTACACCTATTTGCGTAACCATAATCAAGCAAAATCACTTTTGATTGACGTGAAGGAAATTATAATTAGAGTATACAAACCGGAACTGCATTAATACTGCAATATGTTAAAATAAATATTCGCTTAAATCAAACTTATTCATAAAATTTTCAAATAATAAAAAATATATTAATTTACCAGTATATTCACAGCTTAATTAAACAAAAACCAAATTGTAATAGAAAACACACCGCAACTCTATAAATGTCTACTATTGTCTATTCCTTCTTCCTTTTCGTGCGGCCGTGTCACCGCGTGGTTCACTGCCGCGTTTCGCATGAGAAATATCAAAATGGCTATCAGACCAGTATATAGACCTACGATCGTCAAAAAGAGGACGAAAAGATTTATTCGTCACCAGTCAGACCGATATGACAAACTTAAGCGCAACTGGCGTAAACCGAGAGGTAAGATTCATGAACATGTTCACTTACCATGCCCGCTTTGTGATTGTACTTCTATCCTTCATATATCCTAAATTTATGTGTTAAAATTCTTATAAGTATAATAAATAAGGTTCTGAAATGTAGAACTATATGCTATTTATATTTATTTACTTTTCATTAACCTTAACCTTTAATTTAGGTTATATCGGGTATAACAAAATTCATTTGATTTTCAAAAACTCTAAAAATAATTATAAAATTGTAAATCGTACGTTAAATTAATACATTTTGTTAATAATTTTGACATTAAATTGTTTTAATGAGGACTTATTCATCATGTTTTTAATATTTTTCTAAGCATTCCTATTTAGGAACGTAATCTTATAATTTAACCTAAAATTTTAAAAATAAATAATCATAAAATTCCTAAACTATTGATAATAAACTCCAATTAGCGTTCTACCATCCATATAAGTTTTATTATTAACATATTCATTTCCTATATCATAATTATTATACAACCAAACATATTTATTTCATTATTTCCAATACTATAACAAAATTTCACCCATCTCCCAATCGTTAGAATGGTCCAGTGGTTTTGATCCCTGCTCGCCATCCTGAAGGTTCCAGGTTCAAATCCCGGTTGTGTCAAATATTTTTCTATATTTCCTAGGGCAAGGGCACTCTGTGTTATGTATTTTCGATATACTAGTCACAATTTGTTACCTTGCTATATTATTTCTACCGAACCCTATTCCAGATAGCTAAATATAGCTAATTTGGTCATATTGGTGGATACATTTTAGCAATTTTTTTTAAAACTAGACTATGTTATAATTTCTGACATCTTCACAGTTATTATACATTGGAATGAAACCACTTTAACAGATTTAACTTGTGTAATTTATTTTATTGGCTGACGTTATAGAGCCTTTACAGATTCCATAAGTTGTGCTACGATTATGGAATCTGTGAAAGCTCCGAAATGTCAAATAAAATAAAATAAGCGCGTTAAATCCGTTAAAGTTGTTTCATTCCAATCTAGACTTATATATGTTATTCAACAAAATTTCTATTGGAATGGGATAACTAACTGATTTTACTAGTTTTTTTGCTGTGTTTCTGACATTTCATAACTTCTTTTTATTATTTGACATTCCCAGATTCGTAACATGACTGATCTGATGATAAAATTTCTATTTTTAATTTTCTAATAGTTTGTAAAATATTAGTAATATATAGAATTTTGGTTGTATAGTAAATAAAATAAAAGAAAAATTTCAATAATATATACTTTACTAATATTCTGAATACAAAAGTTTGAATGTATGGATGTTTGTTATTCTTTCACGCTAAACCTACTGAATGGATTTGATGAAACTACAATAATATGCTGATACATCAGAATAACATTTAGGCTATATTTATATCGATATTATCTAAAGTACTCATTGTGCGTAGACCAAAGTCGCAAATAGAAGCTAGTTAATTATATTTCTTCCAGATTATTCTTATACTTATTGTCCACATACTCAACACTTACTCGTCACATTGCAGGTATCGACAACAGGGTGCGCAGGCGTTTCAAGGGCCAATACCTGATGCCCGGCATCGGATACGGTTCCAACAAGAAGACCCGTCACATGCTGCCCAATGGTTTCCGTAAGGTGAGGAACGTTTCATACAGACATCGGTGAATTAATGACTGTCTTATCACTCTGAATATTGAAGGAATAAACTGCAATAAGTTTTAAACTGAATCAATGTCAGCATATTGATGAATCAATGGTCTAGTGGTCTGAGCCCCTGACTATGAAACTGGAGGTAGCGGGTTCGATTCCTGCTAGAAGCAGTGTGATGAGCACTGTTTTGGAAGTCTTATTATGTTTATGCGTTGTCTAGTACCCATAATACAAGCATTGATGACGACTATAGTAAACCTGTATAGTTCTTAACCTTTTTAGGTCTGTCACCCTTATGTCCTAGCTAGGGTCCCTGCCCGCGCCTCCTCCCGCCGCCGAGCTCGCGCGCTAGTCGCCGCTCAGACTAGACACTTTGCAATGCGGCGTGAGAGACAACTGCCGGCTGATTGTTGCAAGAAATACAGTTTTACCCCCGCGGGGGTAATTAATTACCTATGTAGTAGATCAGTGGTTTTTAAACTTTAGGTCCGTTCCTTATGTCCTAACTAGGGTCACTGATTTCTCTCCTCCCAACGACGAACTGGCTATTCGGCTGATTGTTACCCCCCGAAATACTTTTAGCTTCTTGGGTGTAGCGAGGCACGGGCAGGGAGGGGGGAGGCACCCCCCTAACCTGAAATTTACCTCTGATATATTCTTGTATACGGCCTGTCCCGTCACACACACACACACACACACACACACACACACACACACACGCACACACGCACACACACCGCACATACTCGTTTTAGCCCCAGGTTTTAAGAATCTATGGTCTAACGCTATTTTTCCCAGGTCCTCGTCCACAACGTGCGTGAATTGGAGATCCTCATGATGCAGAACCGCAAGTACTGCGCCGAGATCGCCCACGCAGTGTCCTCCAAGAAGCGCAAGGCGATAGTCGAGCGCGCCCAGCAGCTCAGCGTGAGGGTCACCAACGCCAGCGCCCGGCTCAGGAGCCAGGAGAACGAATAAACTAATGATTTGTTGTAGTGTTGTGTTTTATTGACAACCCTGATTTTTACTGGCGACTTAGAATATATCTAAGGTTGTTTTTGACGTTCGCAAGGGTATCAAAACCTATAGGGTACTTCCTCTCCCTTGCTTGTACCTCGCTACGCCCTTGTCTAAAGGTGCAAACAAGAAATAGTAGAAGATCCGAACTTAAATTGCTCTTCACTGAGCTGATAATAAGATAAATTTATTATATAATTAACTAGCGACCCGCCCCGGCTTCGCATGGGTGCTATAAATCTCACTCTTGAATTTAAGGTAATGAGTTTGCTAAAAAAGTCCTGGACTATTTTTTAATGTTTTCAAAAATCATTTTTTTACGGAATGTTGCATAAATATCAATAGATAAGATTTTTTTTTGCTAACTTAAAATCAAAATAACAACATTATAATCAAGGTAAGTAATAATTATAATGAAAATAAGGAAGAATCTAATAAATTAGATGAACCGCAAGTACTGCGCCGAGATCGCCCACGCGGTGTCGTCCAAGAAGCGCAAGGCGATCGTCGAGCGCGCGCAGCAGCTCAGCGTGAGGGTCACCAACGCCAGCGCCCGGCTCAGGAGCCAGGAGAACGAATAAACTAATGATTTGTTGTAGTGTTGTGTTTTATTGACAACCCTGATTTTTACTGGCGACTTAGAATATATCTAAGGTTGTTTTTGACGTTCGCAAGGGTATCAAAACCTATAGGGTACTTCCTCTCCCTTGCTTGTACCTCGCTACGCCCTTGTCTAAAGGTGCAAACAAGAAATAGTAGAAGATCCGAACTTAAATTGCTCTTCACTGAGCTGATAATAAGATAAATTTATTATATAATTAACTAGCGACCCGCCCCGGCTTCGCATGGGTGCTATAAATCTCACTCTTGAATTTAAGGTAATGAGTTTGCTAAAAAAGTCCTGGACTATTTTTTAATGTTTTCAAAAATCATTTTTTTACGGAATGTTGCATAAATATCAATAGATAAGATTTTTTTTTGCTAACTTAAAATCAAAATAACAACATTATAATCAAGGTAAGTAATAATTATAATGAAAATAAGGAAGAATCTAATAAATTAGATGAACCGCAAGTACTGCGCCGAGATCGCCCACGCGGTGTCGTCCAAGAAGCGCAAGGCGATCGTCGAGCGCGCGCAGCAGCTCAGCGTGAGGGTCACCAACGCCAGCGCCCGGCTCAGGAGCCAGGAGAACGAATAAACTAATGATTTGTTGTAGTGGTGTGTTTTATTGACAACCCTGATTCCTTACTGGCGACTTAGAATATATCTAAGGTTGTTTTTGACGTTCGCAAGGGTATCAAAACCTATAGGGTACTTCTTCCCCCTTGCTTGTACCTCGCTACGCCCTTGTCTAAAGGTGCAGACAAGGAATAGAAGATCCGAACCTAAATTGATCTTCACTGAGCTGATAATAAATAAAATATATTATATAATGAACTAGCGACCCGCCCGGCTTCGCATGGGTGCTATAAACCTCATTCTTGAATTTAAGATAATGAGTTTGCTAAAAAAGTCCTGGACTATTTTTTAATGTTTTGAAAAATCATTTTTTTACGGAATGTTGCATAAACATCAACATAATAAGATTTTTTTTTGCTAACTTAAAATCAAAGTAGGTAATTATAGTACATTACGCGCCGAGGCCAGTAAAATAAAAAATGTCTCAGATCACATCATGTAATTGTCGTCCGAGGCGAGGCCGAGGTTGACAAAAATATGATCTGAGGCTTTTTTATTTTACTGGCCGAGGTCAGTATACTATTTTTCTGTTCGACGAAGCCAGAAAGCGGAAATTTCATTTAGCGCAGCGGCCACAAAGTTGGCGCTTTCTGGCCGGAGGACGGAAAAATCATTTTTTTTGCTAACCTAAAATCAAACTAATGAAAATAAGGAAGAATCTAATAAATTAGATGAACCGCAAGTACTGCGCCGAGATCGCCCACGCAGTGTCCTCCAAGAAGCGCAAGGCGATAGTCGAGCGCGCCCAGCAGCTCAGCGTGAGGGTCACCAACGCCAGCGCCCGGCTCAGGAGCCAGGAGAACGAATAAACTAATGATTTGTTGTAGTGTTGTGTTTTATTGACAACCCTGATTTTTACTGGCGACTTAGAATATATCTAAGGTTGTTTTTGACGTTCGCAAGGGTATCAAAACCTATAGGGTACTTCCTCTCCCTTGCTTGTACCTCGCTACGCCCTTGTCTAAAGGTGCAAACAAGAAATAGTAGAAGATCCGAACTTAAATTGCTCTTCACTGAGCTGATAATAAGATAAATTTATTATATAATTAACTAGCGACCCGCCCCGGCTTCGCATGGGTGCTATAAATCTCACTCTTGAATTTAAGGTAATGAGTTTGCTAAAAAAGTCCTGGACTATTTTTTAATGTTTTCAAAAATCATTTTTTTACGGAATGTTGCATAAATATCAATAGATAAGATTTTTTTTTGCTAACTTAAAATCAAAATAACAACATTATAATCAAGGTAAGTAATAATTATAATGAAAATAAGGAAGAATCTAATAAATTAGATGAACCGCAAGTACTGCGCCGAGATCGCCCACGCGGTGTCGTCCAAGAAGCGCAAGGCGATCGTCGAGCGCGCGCAGCAGCTCAGCGTGAGGGTCACCAACGCCAGCGCCCGGCTCAGGAGCCAGGAGAACGAATAAACTAATGATTTGTTGTAGTGGTGTGTTTTATTGACAACCCTGATTCCTTACTGGCGACTTAGAATATATCTAAGGTTGTTTTTGACGTTCGCAAGGGTATCAAAACCTATAGGGTACTTCTTCCCCCTTGCTTGTACCTCGCTACGCCCTTGTCTAAAGGTGCAGACAAGGAATAGAAGATCCGAACCTAAATTGATCTTCACTGAGCTGATAATAAATAAAATATATTATATAATGAACTAGCGACCCGCCCGGCTTCGCATGGGTGCTATAAACCTCATTCTTGAATTTAAGATAATGAGTTTGCTAAAAAAGTCCTGGACTATTTTTTAATGTTTTGAAAAATCATTTTTTTACGGAATGTTGCATAAACATCAACATAATAAGATTTTTTTTTGCTAACTTAAAATCAAAGTAGGTAATTATAGTACATTACGCGCCGAGGCCAGTAAAATAAAAAATGTCTCAGATCACATCATGTAATTGTCGTCCGAGGCGAGGCCGAGGTTGACAAAAATATGATCTGAGGCTTTTTTATTTTACTGGCCGAGGTCAGTATACTATTTTTCTGTTCGACGAAGCCAGAAAGCGGAAATTTCATTTAGCGCAGCGGCCACAAAGTTGGCGCTTTCTGGCCGGAGGACGGAAAAATCATTTTTTTTGCTAACCTAAAATCAAACTAATGAAAATAAGGAAGAATCTAATAAATTAGATGAACCGCAAGTACTGCGCCGAGATCGCCCACGCAGTGTCCTCCAAGAAGCGCAAGGCGATAGTCGAGCGCGCCCAGCAGCTCAGCGTGAGGGTCACCAACGCCAGCGCCCGGCTCAGGAGCCAGGAGAACGAATAAACTAATGATTTGTTGTAGTGTTTTTGTTTTATTGACAACCCAAACCCAATTTTTTTTCAAAATATATATAAGTACATATAATTTATTTAAAAAAAAAACTAAATACTTATATTGAATGAACAAGTTTACGAATTTAACTCGCGTATCTGTAAAGGCTCCGGTCAGCCAATAAAATAAAATACTTGAGTTAAATATGTAATATAATCTATATAGGTATAAGTATACTAATATTATAAAGAGGAATGGTTTGTTTGTTTGGATTGAATAGGCTCCAAAACGGCTGGACCGACTTGAAAAATTCTTTCACTGTTGGGAAGCTACACTATTCATTCATTCACATTTATTTATTGCTTTATGTTTATAGTTTCAAACATAAACCCTGCTAGGGCACTGCAATATTACAAATTTATAATTAATAATTAAAAATAATTTTCTTACTTAAACTATCTAACATTTTATAATTATCTTACTTTATAAATAAATATAAATTCCCGAGTGACAGGCTATAGAAAATTTTAAAAAATAAATAGAGATAGGTAGGTACGTGCGAAGCCGGGGCGAACCACAAGTTAGGTAGGTATTGTTAGGTTATTTAATATTACCTGATAAATAAATAACGTTAAGAAATAAAACCACCATTAAAGTTCAGAACAGAAGGAAGACTTTTATTTTTTTTAAAGTTAACGAGAAACAAGTGTATACACAACAGGTATATAATTAAAAACGAATGGTAGGTAAGTGGGCATTTTCAAAAATTGTTGTACCTTGGAAAAAGTACCTGTCAATTATATTTTTTTAATGTTTTATTAGCTCATAACCTATTCTTTAGCGCTATTATAATGAAAATAACGCTGTTCAATTAATTATAACAATTAAAAAAGTAAAATAAGAGGTCGTATTTTGACGTGTCCCATGCCCACTTTGCTAAGTTCAGAAGTAAAAAAATGATACTTATATAGACTTTTTAAATGTGGCGGGTATTTGTACATGTCATTTATATACAGAACTCTTATTTTAAACCTCAAAACAAGGTACTTTGGTTGAAATTTATTTAAAAAAGCCAGGTTTTATCCTGTCCTGCGAAATTGAGTGTGTAGAAATTTCCATAATACGCGACCGTATTTTTACTAACTTGGCAACAATATAACTAAGAAAGTCATACGAAAATTGAATTATAGCAACATTTTTAGTATATTTGTGCCTATTGAACCGAAAAATATCGACTTATAAGTAGATCGTAAATACTTGAGTACTATTTATATCGTATGCAAACTTTTTGAGCAACCCGCAGTATCGTAAACAGCTTGTTTGGAACAGTCTGCGTGTCAAGATCGCGTGTTTTCTTGTAATAAGTTTGCAGACGAATCGCTGACAAAATATGGACGAGTTAATGCAGTAGGTAATAATATTAAATATAGTATGACTACGTAGTTATTTGGGTCACAAATAAAACGAAATGTGTTAGGTACGGACAAAAGCGTGCCAATAATAGTACATTACCTACGCACCAAGGCCAGTAAAATAAAAAATGTCTCAGATCACATGTAATTGTCGTCCGAGGCGAAGCCGAGTATACTATTTTTCTGTTCGACAAAGCCAGAAAGCGGAAATTTCATTTAGCGAAGCGGCCACAAAGGAAAAATATATTTATTCTATAATCTATACTAATATAATAAAGAGTAGGTAATCAATTTTCTATTTACTTACATACAAAAATGTTGGTAGATAAGTGAAATTTGTACCGGCGTAAATAACAGTAATATGAACTTAAAATAATAAAGAGGAAAGGTTTGTTTGTTTGGATTAAATAGGCTCTAAAACGACTGGTCCGATTGGAAAAATTCTTTCACTGTTGGAAAGCTATATGTCGTGTCTATGATTACTGATAGAAAAGAAATAATTCTGTCTGTCATTCAATTGTCAAGAATAAAAATGTAATGATTTCATTGAATGGTTTTATTACGTAAATATAAAAGTGGCGACGATGGACCAGAATAAACTTAAAAGAACTCGCGCCGTACTACGCGGCCAGTTAACAAAACTCGAAAACCAATTACTGCAACAACGCACAGAAAATATTTCCGATACGGAAGTGACGGCTAGACTAACAAGCCTTGAAAATTACGAACGAAAATTCGACAACATACAGAGTGACATCGAAGCAGGGATGGAAAATGACGAGCTACAATCAGAAATTGAAGAAAGATACATTACAGAAGAACACATTCTTCAACTCAAATTAAAACTACATGCGGCACGGCCGACGCCACCCACACCAGCGCATACAGCATCAACGTTCATGACAGCCGCGACGACGTCGTTCGCCGGCTATCCGGAGGGCAACATCCGACCCGACAGCATTACACCAGCGATTCCTAAGATCCAATTTCAAACCATGCAAGATAAGGAAAGTTTTAAAAATTTTGTTAAAAGACTGGAAACGTACTTATCCTTTAATAACTTCAATGATGACAAAGCGAAAATATACGCGCTATTAAGTTCAATTTCTCCAGAATTACATGAAAGAGCATATGAATTGTGCTCACCGGAGGAACCACGTAACCTCGAGTACAGCAAACTTATTGAGATATTAGACGAATTCTTAGACCCTAAACCGAGCGTCTGGGCATGTCAGCATAAATTTATATCACGTATGCAAGCAGAGAGTGAATCAGCCGTTGAATACACTTCTCAACTTAGACGATTGGCTCAGGACTGTCAGTTCACGTGCACACACTGTAAGAAATCGATCTCGGAAAACTTCCTTTGCCTACAATTTATTCGTGGATTACAAGACAATGATATTAGAACCAAAATACTACAAGGAACTGATTTAAAGAATCTGACAGATTTAACACGCACAGCTACGGGAATAGAGATGTCAAAAACAGATAGCGCTTACATTTCGCAAGCACACAGTTCGAAACACGAACCACCAATGTTACAGTTAAAGAAGAAACCCAGCTTCAAACAAAATATTACAACAATCAGAGACTTACGGGGAAAATGCTTCCGGTGTGGAGGGCATGATCATCGATCACCAGAATGCAAACATATGAATGAAACGTGCCGGAAATGTAACAAGAAGGGGCATTTGGCTCAGGTTTGTCTACAACGGCTCAGAATGAACAATCAGATCATATCCGGGCACGGGGAGGTGCATGACGATTTGGATGCCAATGTAGAAATAGTAAGTGACTCGGAAACAATCGACGACAACACGCCATGGGACACCAACATTATTAGATCACACAACACTGATAAATTTATGATTAAGGTGTTTATAAATAACAAAGCAATGGACATGGAACTTGACACGGGAGCCGCATTGTCGTCGATCTCATACAAGGATTTCAAAACATTAAATACCGGGCGCAAGCTGTATAAAACAGGCATCGTTATGAGAACATATACAGGAGAGATAATTAAACCAGTTGGGGTAGCGTATGTCACGTGTAAATATAAAAACCAGACATTTGACGAAAAACTATATATCATTCGACAGGATGTGGATGCAATATTTGGCCGATCCTGGATTCGGCGAATAAATTTAGACTTAGCGAATATTAATGTAATGAAAGAGGAGGAACATCCGAAGCTCACGGAATTGCTGGCAGAATTCAACGACGTCTTCGACGGAACCCTGGGATGCATACCTAACTACAAGGGTCATATTTCTCTTTACGAAGGTACAACACCAATTTTCATCAAACCGAGACGCATTCCATATGCACTTAAAGAGAAAGTTGACAAAGAAATAGAGAGATTATGCGCAACCGGGGTACTGACAAAAATTGACAACTCAGAATGGGGGACTCCAGTAGTGCCGATAGTCAAGCCTAACGGCAGTATTCGTCTATGCGCTGATTATAAGGTGACGCTAAACAAGGCTATAAAAGACGAGCAGTATCCGATTCCAATTATAGAGGATATACTCGTGGAGATGAACGGCGGAGAGATATTTTGTACATTAGACATTAGTCAAGCATATCTACATATGGTAATGGATGAAGAAAGCGCCATGATGCAAACACTGAGTACACATAAGGGAACCTTCAAAGTTAACCGTCTATCGTTCGGAGTTAAAGTCGCACCAAACTTATGGCAGAAGTTTATGGATCAATTACTACGAGATCTTACCGGCGTCAAATGTTTCTTTGATGACATTATCATACAGGGATCATCGGAGGAGCAACTTCTGACAAGACTCCGCCAAGTTCTTCAAAAACTTAAAACAAATAACTTAAAGCTGAACAAGGAAAAATGCCATTTTTTGAAAAAGAGCATTAACTATCTCGGTCACACCATCGATAAAAACGGTCTACACAAGAACAGGGGTAAGGTGAAGGCGATACTGGACACGAAACGACCTACTAATTGTGGTGAATTACGAACATTTTTGGGTATGGCGAACTATTACAACAAATTTATACCAAATCTGGCTAGCATTTCAAGTCCACTAAACAATCTACTGAAGAAGGAAACGGAATACGAATGGACAAAAGAGAGAGACGAAAGTTTTAATAGAATCAAGAAAGAAATTCTCAGCGAAAGAGTTTTAATGCATTTTGACACACAAAAACCACTAGTACTCGCTACTGACGCTTCACCAGACGGCCTGGGGGCCGTGTTGTCGCACAGGCTGCCCGACGGTTCAGATCGACCTATTGCCTTTGCATCACGCTCACTTACCAGTAGCGAAAAGAAGTACAGCCAAATCGATAAAGAGGCCACGGCTATATTCTGGGGATTAAAGAAATTTTTCCACTACTGCTACGGAAGAAAATTCATTCTCATAACAGATCACAAGCCGCTCACAACAATCTTTCACCCTCACAGAACCTTACCAGCGATGAGTACGATGCGACTATTCCATTATGCTCATTTTCTTTCCGGTTTTGACTACACGATAGAGTACAGAACGTCAACTGATAATAGCAATGCCGATTATCTATCACGATTCCCAGTGGATAGAGTATCGCTAAACAGTATCGATATAAGTTGCGCTTTCCAACGAAATCAAATGAACACAATTACAATAGATCTGAAAAGTATTGCAAATGAAACTGAAAGGGACAATGAATACAATGCACTGACACAAGCGTTAAGGGCGGGGACAAGTGTGAAGAGACACGGATATAACGATAACGAACTAACCCTGCAGGACGGGTGCATCTTAAAGGGGTCGAGAGTTATGATACCTGAAAACATGAGACGCGCCGTATTGGATGAATTACATAAAGGGCATCTCGGTATAGTCAAGATGAAATTACTGGCACGGAGCTACATCTACTGGAAGAATGTAGATAAAGACATAGAGGAGGTAGTAAAGAAGTGCCGAGAGTGCAGACTAAATCAAAATCAACCGGCCCCTAGCCCATTACATAACTGGGAGGAGCCAACGGGTCCGTGGCAACGAATACATATAGATTTCGCGGGCCCAATACACGGGCATTCTCTGTTCATAATTGTCGACGCTTACACCAAATGGATAGAAGTGGCACCGACAAAAATCACAAATAGCGGGTGGTGCATAAAAAAATTAAAGGAATTATTTGCAACATTCGGGATTCCGTTCACCTTGGTTTCGGATAATGGACGACAGTTTGTATCAAACGAATTCGAGACGTTCCTCAAGGCTAACGGAATAACACATAAAACCTCGGCACCCTACCATCCAGCTACGAACGGTCAAGCGGAACGGTACGTACAAACCGTCAAGAAGGCGCTACGTAGCGTGAGCACGCAGGCAGGAAGCCTGCAGGACAAGTTGCTGGATATTGTGGGGCACCTACGAAGAACGCCGCACGCCTCCACTGGAACTAGTCCCTACCAGCTTATGTTCGGCCGGGACGTTCGGACGGCACTACACGTAGCGTTTCGAGGACGCGCGACGGAGGGGAGGACGCTACCTAGACATTCCGGCGTTACGCCTGCGAGATCCTTCAGCGTGGGAGAACGAGTCCAAATTCGCAGCTATCACAGTACAGATAACAGATGGGAATTTGGAATCGTAAGGCAGGTTCTAGGTCGCCTGCACTACCTAGTGGAGACGGAGCGTGGCGAGAGGTGCAAGCGGCACGTAGACCAAATGCTGCGGTCAGCAGTAGCTACGCCTGCGTTACATTCGTGAGGGAGGACTGTCGTGTCTATGATTACTGATAGAAAAGAAATAATTCTGTCTGTCATTCAATTGTCAAGAATAAAAATGTAATGATTTCATTGAATGGTTTTATTACGTAAATATAAAACTATACTATACCTACCCGAGTGACATGGGCTATAAAGAAGGGATCCGTGCGAAGCCGGGGCGGGCCGCTAGTTGAACACTATTGTCAACTCAGTCGTGCTACGTTTATGGAAACTGTAAAGAATCCGAAACGTCAGCAAATAAAATAAAATTAAAAATACGTTAAATCCGTTAATAGTTGTTTCGTTCTAATTATTATTTTCTTTTCAGTGCGCCATTGTTTTTTGTTGCCTTTTAGTTTTTTAATAGGTTAAATCAGTGCATTTTTGGTGCATTATAGCATGCAGCGGCCCCAAATGGCACATCATTGGCAAAAGCTTGGTTATGATTCCGTTTTTTACGATACACGACCGACCGTACCAAGTACGGAATTGTTTAATACAGGCTGATAAACAATAAGTCGAAAAATAAAAGAGAAAATAATAATTTCTTAAGCCCTCGCGGATATTATTTCTTTATTTGCATCCATGATATTTTAGGTAAGTACATATTATGTATTATTTAAATACTTAGGTAACTTTAATTACAGGTAAGTATCTACATTATTAGACTTTAGCGTTAGACTATCGACAGCTCACTCGTGCTACGATTATGGAAACTGTAAAAAATACGAAACTTCAGCAAATAAAATAAAATACCTATGGGAAACTACAACAATATAACAAACTACGAAAACAAAAAAAAACTCGCGTATTTTATTTTATTTGCCGAAGTTTTGGAGCCCTTACAGTTCCCATAATCGTAGCACGACTGAGCTGACAATAGTCTAGCGCTTAATTGAAATATTTTTTTTTATAGTAGGGTGACGGCACCAATCATGGACATGTTAAGCGCATTAAATTAGAATTTCGTTTTTTTTAAAGATGGGATGTTTTTTGACAATACAAAAATGGTGATTTTTTGTTCAATAATCAAATACATAAGAAACATTTAAACAAAACCAAAAATCTTGTATGAATAATATAAAACATTTTTAAACTGAAATAGACCAGCCTGTAGAAGAAATGGCGTTGCACAGAAATTGCCATAGTTTGGCACAGAACCCCGCACCCTCGAGCTGTGAGTCTCATTGATATATACTAGCGACCCGCCCCGGCTTCACACGGGTACTATAAACCTTCTTGAATCACTTCTATTAAAAAAAACCGCATCAAAATCCGTTGCGTTGTTTTAAAGATTTAAGCGTACATAGGGATATAGGGACAGAAAAAGCGACTTTGTTTTATACTATGTACTTAGTGATAATAATTACTTAGACACTTAATTTAGTTACGACTGCAATTGTCTCACTAAAAAACTAATTTAATAATTTCTGTTGCCTTCGCGGTTATTACACATTGGAATGAAACAACTATTAACGGATTTAACTCGCGTATTTTATTTTATTGGCTGCCGTTTCGGAACTATTACAGATTCCATAATCGACTAGCAGGACTGAGCTGACAATAGTCTAACGCTAAAGTGATTTATACAGTTATTATGGAAACTGTAAAGAATCGGAAACGTCTGCAAATAAAATAAAAATACGCGAGTTAAATCCGTTAATAGTTGTTTCATTTCAACTTATAACTAACTAGCTTCTGCCCGCGACTTCGTCCGCATGGAACTCATCCTTTTTTGCAGTCGGTTAAAAAGTATCCTATGTTCTTTTTCAGGCTCCAGTCTTTCTTTGTAAATCGGTCCAGTAGTTTAAGCGTGAAAGCGTAACAGACAGACAGACAGACAGAGTTACTTTCGCATTTATAATATTAGTAGGGATTAGGTATCTAAAACATTCTTAAACATTATACTTATATATAATTTTTAGGTTAACTTACCCGCAAATTGAAAAACAAAATGGCGCTAAAAATGATGAATCCCGGCCACCATAAGCTGTCAAGAAACCTAAATCACTCTGTAAGATTTACAAGCGATGATCTACCTAAATATAAATCGCTCGTAAGTATAGTAGGCCAAGAGCGTGTCGGCCCACGCGGACCAGGGTTCTGTAATCTTTAAACTTTCTTGTCTAAAGCACGGTCGCGAAGCACAGCGAAAAACGGACGTTGCCCTTTTTATATTTGTCTCTATCGCACGCGCGTAGTAATAGTGCTTTCACGGTCGCACAAAACAAGTTCAAGGTTACTGTGCGAGCGTGAGGGCACTATTACTGCGCGCGTGCGATAGAGACAAATAGAAAAAGGGCAATGTCCATTTTGCGCTGTGCTCCGCGACCGTCCTTTAGTGGTTAGACACTACGAAAGCGGAGGTTGCAGGTTCGAATCCATCTATCTATCGAATCGAATATTCGAATCTATCTATTTCTAGTGGGTTTTTTTTTTCGGCAATATCACACACATCACATCACATCTCTTTTTGTAAATAGCCGTGACAATTTTTTCTTTGTCTAACACTTTATGGACAAAGAGTTTGAGAAAAAGAAGAAACTACATAGAGAAGAGCTTCGATAGTTCGGGAGTGGGGGCTGGTGACGTCATTATAGTAGTACGTACTTATAACGTGACGTCACAACCCCCACTGCAAAGTACTGCAAACCTTTAGTAGTAGGTAGGTACCTACTTACTAAACTTTATCATATTTTATTTGTTCGAGGAAATATAAAATATAGCTTCTGCCCGCGACTTCGTCCGCGTGGAACTCCTCCTTTTTTGCAGTCGGTTAAAAAGTAGCCTATGTCCTTTTTCAGACTGTCTTTGTACCAAAATCCAATAGTTTTAGCGTGAAAGCTTAACAGACAGACAGACAGAGTTACTTTCGCATTTATAACATTAGTTAGGATTATTTATGTGTCTAATCATTTTTATTTAATAGTGTAATTCACGGACTAAAAAGAATTTCGTGTTCTTTTTTTTCCTTGTGCAGTAAAAAAAAAGTTGTATTCTCTCCCAGGATTCTTCAGACTCTACAGCTCCGTTTTCCGGGCCTACTTCCTACCCTGGACACGACTCCGGGGCGCCCAGTCCTGAGTCCTGCAGCTTCCAGCCAGCAGCACATCGGTTCAGGCACAATGAACAACGTAAGCAGTGTTGCCAATTTAGCGATTTTGTCGCTAGAACTAGCGACTCTTGCTTAAGGCTTAGCGACCAAAAAAAGTTTTGACGACAAAAATATTTTAGCGACTTATCTGGCGACTTTTAGAGTACAAATTAAAACAGTTCTAGAGCCAATAATAGATAACCCCGAACTATTTATGGTTATGTTTTAGTTTTAGCTACTTTCTGGCGACTTTTAACATTGAGTTTAGCGACTCGAAGTTCTAGGAGTTGGCAACACTGAACGTAAGACAACCAAATAATCCAGGGCAAAGGCAGCTGCCCTTGAAAGTCGCTGTAGGTTTTGATTCCCTTGCGAGTGTCGAAAATTATCTTAGATACCCTTATAGGTACTTAAGCGCAGGTTCATTTAGGTATTATTTGAAAAATTCTTTCACTGTTGGAAAGCTACACTATTCCCGAGTGACATAGGCTATAAGAAAAAGGAATAAATATAAGCAAACTAGCGGTTCGCCCCGGCTTCGCACGGATCCCTATTTTTTATAGCCTATGTCACTCGGGAATAGTGTAGCTTTCCAACAGTGTAAGAATTTTTTAAATTGGTCCAGTCGTTTAGGAGCCTATTCAACCCAACAAACTTTTCCTCTTTATTAAGTACTAGCGGTTCGCCCCGGCTTCGCACGGATCCCTAATTTTTTTCAAAATATTCTATAGCCTATGTTACTCAGGGTGAACGTAGCTTCCCAACAGTGAAAGAATTATTAAAATCGCTCCAGCAGTTTTTGAGCCTATTCATTACAAACATACAAATACAGGTACAAATCTTTCCTCTTTATAATATTAGTATAGATATTAATTAATATAGATTAGGTAAAATATTTATAATAATTTAATCAAATTCTTCTTCATATACTTCATATACTTGCCCCTCGCAGGAATCAAACTCTTGACCTCAATTAACCAAGTGGTCCAGCAGAGAGTAGACTTAGAAGAAAATAGACAGACTCTTTCTAGCCTTCTCGACGACTTGAGAAGGAAGCTGAAGAGAAGAGTAGAAGAATGTCACTCGGAGAAGAAGGAAAAATTAAAGGTAACTAGCGACCCGCCCCGGCTTCACACGGCTATAAACCTTCCTCTTGATTTCCTCTATCTATTAAAGTGGAACTCCTCCTTTTTTGCAGTCGGTTAAAAAGTAGCCTTTGTCCTTTCTCAGGCTCCAGACTTTCTTTGTACCAAATTTCATTTAAATCGGTCCAGTAGTTTTAGCGTGAAAGCGTAACAGACAGACAGACAGACAGAGTTACTTTCGCATTTATAATATTAGTAGAAAGTAGGGATTTACATTTCCCTATTTCACCTCCTCAGGGGAAAAAAATCAAAAAAAAAAAGTTTTTGCCCCGGGGTTTGGCGAAGTCCTCTAAATCCATACCTCTATGACATATATTTTAATAACCATAATTATAATAAGGCACTTTATTTAATAGCCTGTAATTAACTTCTAGGCATTAAAACAGTCCAACCAGAGACTAGAAAAGGAGAAATTAGGTCTCATAGCGGAGATAGAACACGTGAAGAGACATCTTCATAAAGAAGAGGCACACCACGTGCAACACGCTAGAGTCGCCGTGGCACAGGTATTTATAATTATTATACCGAAAATAACGATAAAAAATGACATGCATGATGAGCGTCATGCTTCTCGTCATGTTCCTCGTCATTCTAATCGTCATGCTTCTCGTCATGCTCCTCGTCATGCTCCTCGTCATGCTCCTCGTCATGCTACTCGGCATGCTGCTCGGCATGCTGCTCATCATGATCCTCGGTATGCTCCTCGTTGTTCTAATTGTCATGCTTCTCGTCATGCTCCTCGTCATGCTACTCGGCATGCTGCTCGGCATGCTGCTCATCATGATCCTCGGTATGCTCCTCGTCGTTCTAATCGTCATGATCCTCGTCATGCTCCTCGTAATGCTCCTCGTCATCCTTCTCATCATGCTCCTCATCATGATCCTCGGTATGCTCCTCGTCGTTCTAATCGTCATGCTCGTTGGCATGCTTCTCATCATGCTCCTCGTCATACTCCTCGTCATGCTACTCGGCATGCTGCTCATCATGATCCTCGGTATGCTCCTCGTCGTTCTAATCGTCATGATCCTCGGTATGCTCCTCGTCATTCTAATCGTCATGCTCTTCGTCATGCTCCTCGTCATTCTAATCGTCATGCTTCTCGTCATGCTCCTTGTCATGCTCCTCGTCATTCTAATCGTCATGCTCCTCGTCATGCTCCTCGTCATGCTACTCGGCATGCTGCTCATCATGATCCTCGGCATGCTCCTCGTCATTCTAATTGTCATGCTTCTAATCATGCCCTTCGTCATGCTTCTCATCATGCTCCTTATCATGCTCCTCATCATGCTCCTCATCTTCTTGTAATTATAAGGAAGTATTTGAAGACAGTTTTTTTTTTAGTGCCTTTTAGTTTTTTGGCGTTTTTTATAAAATAATAATATGCTTCCAGGCTATACAAGGAGTAACAAAAGGCCCTTCAGACCAGCTGTTCTCGACTTGCTCTGTATCAGAACTGCCCAACGTGGTCTGCCGAAATGTGGCCAAAAATGCGCCTTCCAGATCAGTAAGTAAACTAAAGCCTACACGGTTATTACACTTTGGAATGAAACAAGTACCTATAACGGATTTAACTCGCGTATTTTATTTGCTGACGATTCAACAATTTCAGTTGCCGCATTCAATTGAGTCTAGACTAGCACTAAAGTAATTTTATTTGCATAATAAAAAAATAGAATTAAAATTAATTTATTAATTTGTACTTACCTAAATTATATTTTATGCCCTTGCGTAAGCATAAGTACTTATAAGAAAGGATTTTCCGTAATTCAAACCCAAAGGGGATGAAAAAAAGGCAAAGTTTGTATGGGATCATATGATTCTTAGGGGGTGAAAAAGGAAGGCAAATTTGTATAATTCTTTGGTCCAATCCATTTAAAATTTAGCATAGGTATTTTTAACTGAGTTTATGTAAGGAAGTGTTTTCGTCTTTAATAAAATCGGGGTTAAAAGTACCTACTTACGCTGACGTAGTTGCAAAAGCTACCTAGTATATAAATATAATAATTTAATATAGTTTTAATTATTTTAAACAGGCAGACAGCAAGTTGGCAGCGGCTCGGCTGATGAGAGACATCGCAGAGCTGAGACAACGAGTGGCACAAGTTGAGGCAAGACTGGCCAACGAGCAGAAGGTATGAAGATGGTAAAGAAGGGAGGCTTGAAAGCCTCAGGGGGCTCGCCACCCGTCCGGTTTTGCAGTAAAGGCCCATTAGCTGGCCAACTGCGCTTCAGTATTCAGATCGAAAAAAAACGATGATGAATGCTGGTGATGGATGGTGATCAGGGGCGGATTGACCAGACCAAGTACCCTTTCTCAGCACATATCACATATTAAAATACTTTTTCTGTCCTCCGGCCAGAAAGCGCCAACTTTCGGGCCGCTGCGCTAAATGAAATTGCCGCTTTCTGGCTTCGTCGAACAGAAAAATAGTATACTGACTTCAGCCAGTAAATGAAAAAGCCTCAGATCACATTTTTGTCAACCTCGGCCTCGCCTCGGACGACAATTACATGTGATCTGAGACATTTTTTATTTTACTAGCCTTGGTGCGTACCTAATGTACTATTTCTGTCCTCCGGCCGGAAAGCGCCAACTTTGTGGCCGCTGCGCTAAATGAAATTGCCGCTTTCTGGCTTCGTCGAACAGAAAAATAGTATACTGACCTCGGCCAGTAAAGTAAAAAAGCCTCAGATCACATTTTTGTCAACCTCGGCTTCGCCTCGGACGACAATAACATGTGATCTGAGCCATTTTTTATTTTACTGGCCTAGGTGCGTAATACTATTCTCAAACATGCAATGAAATATCGTCCTTACGTGCGTCATAAGCCGCCGGGAAATATGTCGTTGCAGGCCTAGGCCAGTGTCATTACAATATTTAGTTCTTATAATCTTATCGATTTAATTTTAATATTAACTTATTTACAGCGTAAACGTCTAGCTGAGCAAGACATAGTACGTCTGCGGAAGGAACTCTCTCAGAACAAAAGTTGTATCGCATCTTTGCGTCTAGCCCCGCCGCCATTGAGGAAACAATGCTCTAAATTTGCATAAATATATTGCAATATCGGTAACGTGTGTTCAATTGATACTTAATAATATTATTTGCAACCATTATAGATATAGATTTAGATGACGGCGTCTCAAACGCTCGAAAATACGCCTACCTATTTCATTATTCTAATTCCTTTTAGTATTAATTTTGTAGGTAGTAGAACAAAGTATATTATCATAGAATTATCATTAAAGTTATACAAAAATTGGTGTATTTTTTATTTTAATCTATGCCTTATTCAAACACTAAGGGTACGTTCCACTTAACGCTCGCAACGCCGTCGACCACGACCGCTGAAATTGCCGTTCCACCAACGAGAAAACACCGCGGGCGTTGTAAGCGAATGTTTATAGGTGGAACGCACATCGTGAGCGACGAAAGCCCACTCTGACCCACCAATGTTTTGTGTGCGAAGTGGGCGCGATGTGGTCGCGAACAGTGACGTCATCTATGACGTCGAGCCATCGCTCGCAACGACCACGGGCGTTAAGTGGAACGATACAGAGGGTGTCACGAGCGTTGCGGGCGCTTAGTGGAACGCACCCTAAATATGGCCAAATATATGCGGGGGGGTCAATAAAATGTGACAAGAGCAATAGATAAGGGGTAAAAAATAAGCACCAAAAATAATCAAAGCTCCTTTTACTACCTTAAAAATAATGTAACAAAACAGAAAAACTTAAATAATCTTTACACAAAACTATTTCCTGGCAACACTGAAATAGTTTGACGTTTTCACTTTTTTATGCGTCAAGAGGTGCGTTTGCAGAGCACGTTTGCTTTTGCAAATTTTCTTACATAACTCGCATTCAAAAACTTCTGTATGTATTTTCAAATGTTTTTCCAACAATTCGCGAGTTTTAAACAATTTACCGCATACGATGCAAGCGTTATTTAAATCTTTATGATACCCGTTTATATGTTCCGCTAGATGTTGTGGTAAAACGAATTTCTTTGAACATCTTCTGCATTGATATTTCTTTGGTTCCTTGTGATATTTTATAACGCTCTCGCATCTTTTTAATTGCGATCTGTTTGGTGTAGCGAGAAGTCTGAAAATAAGAAATTTATTTTGCAATAAGATTAAAAAAAAACTTTTATAATTTTACATATTTGTAGTTATTCAGCTTTAGAAATTTTAGAATGACGTCACGCAGTTAACCATGCATTGTCCAAACTTAACGTGTGTACAAAATTTGAGCTAAATCAGTTAAAGATATCTGAAACAACTACCTATAACGGATTTAACTCGCGTATTTTTTTTCTGACGTTTCGAGTACAGAATGGTGATTTAGCGTCGTGCTACGAGTATGGGAACTGTTAAGTTTTGAAAACATCAGAAAATAAAATATGTCAGTCCGTTATAGCTGTTTCATGGGGAAAAGCGCAGACAAACTAAGATTTAATAATTTCTGATGCCTTCGCGGTTATTACACATTGGAATGAAACACTGTAGACGGATTTAACTCGCGTATTTTATTCTATTGGCTGACGTTTCGGAGCTTTTACAGATTCCATAATCGTAGCACGACTGAGCTGACAATAGTCTAACGCTAAAGTGATTCCTGATTAATTAGTTGTTTCATTCCAATGTGTAATAACCGCGACGGCATCAGAAATTATTCCGTTATAGTTGTTTCACTACAGTCACCTGTCTTTTTCACTACAGTCACCTGTCTTTTTCACTACAGTCACCTGTCTTTTTCACTACAGTCACCTGTCTTTTTCACTACAGTCACCTGTCTTTTTTCACTACAGTCACCTGTCTTTTTCACTGACAGTCACCTGTCTTTTTACTGACAGAGACAGCTCACCTGTTCCGTCTCCTCAAATCGGCTTTCACGTGCAAATTCATATGATCAATGACAATATCTGACGGTAGATGCAAATTACACTTCCTACAAACACTTCCGCCATTTTTTTTACATCTCGAACAAACAAACTCTTCATCTTTCCACCCCACATTTATTGTCATAGGGTACCTCTGCCTGCACACGCTGCAAGCGACATTGATCCTTCTGTTGTCCGTCTTGGGGTTCAGAATTCTTATTTGACGTCGCTTAGGCCTGTTCGGCTTCTGTTTGACCTCCTTGCACCATTGGGTGTTTGTTTCTGACGGCTTGGTGGATGCGAAAGCCGATCTAGCGATGCAGGTTCGAGATGAACCTGGAAATATGTATATTTACATTTTGATTGTGTTTAACTGAAGTAGATATTATTATACTCAGAGATGCCACAAATAGCGATTTGGACGAATACCGAATATTCGGTCACGCTGTCGGCCGAATACCGAATATTCGGCTCAGAATATACGATAGGCGAGCGTGTAAATAAGGATAAAACAAGTTGCAACCTGTCTCTCTCGTTGCGGCGGTATCTATACTTCTATACTAATATAATAAAGAGGAGAAGTTTGTTTGTTTGTATTGAATAGGCTCCTAAACGACTGGACCGATTTATAAAATTATTTCACTGTTGGAAAGCTACACTATTCCTGAGTGACATAGGCTATAAAAAAAGGGATCCGAGCCAAGCCAATTGTTTCAACTGCTAGTAAATTACCTCACGGTACTTTTTGTCAGATAACGACGAAAAGTGTAATTGTTTGCTACCAACAAATGTTGAAAAGCTTGTTTTTATCCATCACAATTGCCCACTGATCAATTATACTTACTATTGGATTGTAATTTGGTAATGAATACATATACCTTTTTTAGATTAATATAATTATATACCTTCGTGTTTCGTAAATTTTCGTCGTGATTAGGTATTCGGCGTTCGGCCAAATAGTATGCAATATTCGGCCGAATACTGAATACTAAAGTGGCCGAATAGTAGCCGAATATTCGTGGCATCTATAGTGTAGAGTTTTGTAAATTATAACTTACAATCACTAGGCGGTTTGTCGAAAGCAGCTTGTACTAATGTTTTAAACCGCTCCGTGATCTTCAGTTGTTGAACACAGTTCCCGCAGATCAAACTATCAGTCGGAGTTACCTGACAATAAATAATTTCATGTTACCTAGTAGGTGGATTTACCAGCAGGCTGAGTAGACTGGAGCCTAGGGCGGCAGATTTTAGGGGGCGGCAAATTTGGCCCAAACATTTTATTTTGTCTTACAGAAATAAAATAAAATTATATACCTACACAAAGAACTTTGACCCATTTACTAAATTAAATACGTATATTATGATTGTGAACTAAACTAGCGTATGAGGTCAATAGGGGCGGCAAAAATTGAATAGGTAGCCTACTGGCGGCAAATTTGTAAATCCGCCACTGTAATACCTACTATAAAATTAACAAATTGTAGTACCTTACTTAAAGAACTTTCATCATAATAATTACCTATTATTATGTACTGAAATATAATATAATATAATATACTTATGTACTGAATTAAAATTAATCAAATGCAATAATTACTAAAATAATGTTATAGTCTCACAAAGAATAATCTGACATACCTACATTCATAGCTGCCCTGCCACATACTCGCGAGTACGCGAGGGAAGTATGCAGACATGTAAGACAAATGAGGCGGCCACACACACACACACTCGCGTACTCACGAGCATCTGGCCATTTAGTTAAACTAACCACGACTCCAAAGCAGTACTGCAGTAGCTGGTCGTATTGTTCTTGAACTCCTTGCCACAGACAAGGTTCCTGGAAGCTGCGGAGGCCGCGGTCGCCGCCGCAGAGCCGGCAGCAGCGCTGGCTCCCGTCGCCGGACGCGCGAGAATCTAGTGTTACTGTGTCCTGTCATAAATTAAAATTATCTATACTTCTATACTATTATATATACTTATACTAATTTTAGCGGTTTTCCCCGGCTTCACCCGGATCCCTTTTTTTATAGCCTACTAGCGGTTCACCGTTTTTCAAAATATTCTATAGCCTATGTTAGTCAGGGTGAACGTAGCTTCCCAACAGTGAAAGAATTATTAAAACCGGTCCAGTAGTTTTTGAGCCTATTCATTACAAACATACAAATATACAAAAATAGGTACAAATCTTTCCTCTTTATAATATTAGTATAAGTATACATGTCACTCGGGAATAGTGCAGCTTTCCAACGGTGAAAATTTTTTTCGTTTTTCGTTTAGGAGTCTATTCAATCCAAAGAAACAAACAAACTTTTCCTCGGTGGAGAATTCTAAGCTGCCTCCCCAATAGTTTTCAGCCAAACCGTTAAAAATAGAAAAATATACTTACTGTACTACTGGTTACTTCCCTTAATTTTTCCTTAGCCCAAATAATATTCATTTTATTGCTCATTTTGGAATTTAAACACAATGATTTTAATTTAAATATTATAAATGTTATGCTTAAGGTTATGTGTTAAATAAATAAAGACATATGGTTGATTTCTTTTAAATAAGAAAAAAGTTTGTCATTCTTTTCACATTGACTTTTTAGAAATCGATTCAAAGACTTGGCTCAATGATTTTGCATCTATAGTGTTTATTAAAATAAAAAAATATATTTGACGTTTAGCTGTCAGAATGTATGGAATTACTTATTGATACACAAACCTTGATAAACGTGTTATTTTCGCTTTAATTTTGGATTATAATACTTTTTTTCCACAAAAATATAGTTAGAACGTGTGTTATATTCATCATAGTATAACAAAACGAGCAACAAACACCGAACATCGCCTATTTCTCAAAGGAAAACTGCAAACAACCTACCTCAACTTTCTTACTAACACAAACCCCAAAAAAATTAATCAAACATGGGCGGAAAAGCCGAAAAAGGCACCCCTAAGTACATAGCCAACAAAATAAAGGCTAAAGGCCTGCAGAAGTTGCGGTGGTACTGCCAAATGTGTGAGAAACAATGCCGTGATGAAAATGGTTTTAAGTGTCATACGATGTCAGAATCCCACCAAAGGCAGCTGTTATTGTTCGCTGATAACGCTAATAAGTACATAGACGAGTTCTCTAAAGAGTTCGCTGATGGTTACGTTGAGCTGTTGAAAAGACAATTTGGTACAAAACGAGTAAATGCTAATAAAGTATATCAAGATTATATTTCTAACAGGTATGTAGCTTTTAAAGGTGATATAAAGGTATCTATACTCTTACAACAGGACCCATAAGTAGGGTTACCGACCATACTTTAAAATAGAGTATTGTACTCTATATCATGTAGGTGTAATCTATAATCTAGAACTATCAGAGTATGCTAAAATACTCTTTTTTGCTCAATTGTTACTATACTAATGCCTCTCATGCAATATTATGAAAATCCATTATCAGAACAGCTCTTGGTTTATTTAAACTTAGATTCAGGATGCTTAGATTCATATAATTGCTTTAAAAAACAGGAAAAACTATTAGAAACTGCAGGAAGTATAAAAAAAATATGTTTTAAAAAAAATTAAATAAAAAGTAGTCTTCTTTTATTATAAGTCTGTACATTCAAATACAATCAAATCTGTACTTACATTATCTACAGATTACCAATTTTCTGTATATTAACTGCTAACTGCCCTGGCTTCGCATGGATCCATATTTTTTTTGAATATAATATAATTATTATAGCCTATGTCACTTTGTAATAGTGTAACTTCCCAACAGTGAAATAATTTTTATCGGTCCACTTGTTTCGAAGCCTATTCGATCCAAACAAACAAAACCTTTCCTATTTATTATATTACTAGCCGTTTCTCCTATCTTCGCACTAATCACAAATTTTTTCTAAATATTTATTACTTAATAGTGTAACAGTAATGAATTTTCGAAATTGGTCCAGCCGTTCTGGAGCCTATTCAATCTAAACATACAAACCTTTCCTCTTTATAATATTAATATAGAGTATAATATGCTTACCTTTCAAAAATATTATATATACTAAACTCACATTATATTTATATACATGCACTTACAAATGGTATGTCAAAAAAAAATCATATTTACTTAAATAAGTTAAATATTTAATTATAATAATTTCTGATGCCTTCGAGGTTATTACACATTGGAATGAAACAACTATTAACGGATTTAACTCGCATATTTTTATTTTATTTGCTGACGTTTCGGATTCCATACAGTTTCCATAATCGTAGCACGACTGAGCTGACAATAGTCTAACGCTAAAGAAAAAATAAAAATACGCTAGTTAAATCTGTTAATACTTGTTTCATTCCAATAAATATTTAATTGTTTTAGTTCAAAAGTTAAATTTATAAAACTATATTTTTCCATAGAGAACATCTCCACATGAACGCAACGCAGTGGGAGACTCTAACGGACTTCGTGAAGTGGCTCGGTAGAGAGGGCAAGTGTGTTGTCGACGAGACGGAGAAAGGATGGTTTGTGGCGTACATCGACAGAGACCCGGCTGCCGTAGCGGCTTTGGAGGCCAGGGCGAAGAAAGAGAAGATGGACAAAGATGATCAGGTGCGTTGACATGTAATCATTTCGGTTATTACACATTGGAATGAAACAACTATAGGATTTAACTCTATATTATAAAGGCCAAAGTTTGTGTAGTCATGCCAAAATTACTGAATGGATTTTGATGAAACTTTGCAATAATGTAGCTTAAACATCAGGATAACATATAGATTATACTAGCTTCGGCCCGCGACTTCGTCCGCGTGGAACTCCTTTTTTTTTGCAATCGGTTAAAAGTAGCCTATGTTCTTTCTCAGACTCCAGACTTTGATTGTATCAAATTTCATTTAAATTGGTCCAGTAGTTTTAGCGTGAAGGCGTAACAGACAGACAGAGTTACTTTCGCATTTATAATATTAGTAGGGATTACAGGCAGACATTCATAATTAATATTTGTTACAGGAAAGAATGCTAGAATTCATACAAAAACAAGTGGAGCGAGGTAGGAAAGAAGGCCCCAGCGGATCTGAACCTACATACTCTGAGTTAAAGAGAGAGAGCAGTCAAGAGAGAATAACACTAAGTTTAAATCTCAAGAGAAAAACAGAGGGTAAGCCAGAGACCGCTCTCCACTCGACACGATCCCGACACACCTCTCTTGCTTCCCTCCTCAATACAAACATATACTCACGCCACAGTCCCACAGGGGCAGCCAGAGACCGCTCTCCGCTCGCCACGATCCCGACACACCTCTCTTGCTTCCTTCCTCAATACAAACATATACTCACGCCACAGTCCCACAGGGGCAGCCGGAGACCGCTCTCCGCTCGCCACGATCCCGACACACCTCTCTTGCTTCCCTCCTCAATACAAACATATACTCACGCCACAGTCCCACAGGGGCAGCCGGAGACCGCTCTCCGCTCGCCACGATCCCGACACACCTCTCTTGCTTCCTTCCTCAATACATACATATACTCACGCCACAGTCCCACAGGGGCAGCCAGAGACCGCTCTCCACTCGCCACGATCCCGACACACCTCTCTTGCTTCCCTCCTCAATACAAACATATACTCACGCCACAGTCCCACAGGGGCAGCCGGAGACCGCTCTCCGCTCGCCACGATCCCGACACACCTCTCTTGCTTCCCTCCTCAATACAAACATATACTCACGCCACAGTCCCACAGGGGCAGCCGGAGACCGCTCTCCGCTCGCCACGATCCCGACACACCTCTCTTGCTTCCTTCCTCAATACATACATATACTCACGCCACAGTCCCACAGGGGCAGCCAGAGACCGCTCTCCACTCGCCACGATCCCGACACACCTCTCTTGCTTCCTTCACACTCAATATTTTATATTTATTTTCAGAAAAGAAGCCAGAACTGTCTGCTTCTGCATTAAAGAAGATTAAAGAGGAATCTTCTACGAAGAAGATGAAAGAAGATAAAGAAAAAGAGAGAAGTAAAAAGAGTGCGCTTGATGAGATAATGGCGATGGAAGAGAAATCCAAAGAAAAGGCAAATCGGTAAGAAATACATACATTGTCATACATACATACAAAGCGGTATTATAAGTTAGAGATCCGAGTTATCAATACACAAATGTCATACAATTTCTATACTGATATAATAAAGAGGAAAGGTTTGTTTGTTTGTATTGAACAGACTCCGAAACGACTGGACTGATTTGAAGAAGTCTTTCACTGTTGGGAAGCTACACTATTCCCGAGTGACATCCCTACTTCCCTACTAATATTATAAATGCGAAAGTAACTCTGTCTGTCTGTCTGTCTGTCTGTTACGCTTTCACGCTAAAACTACTGAACCGATTTAAATGAAATTTGGTACAAAGAAAGTCTGGAGTCTGAGAAAGGACATAGGCTACTTTTTAACCGACTGCAAAAAAGGAGGAGTTCCACGCGGACGAAGTCGCGGGCAGAAGCTAGTAGGCTATAAAAACTATAAAAACAGCTAGTCTTTCAATAAACTTAAAATTCTGTCTTCGAAAAAAGCAAAAGAGAACTGTTGAACCGATTTGGCTGAAATCCTATTCCTATTTTTTGTTTAAATATAATATAGCCTATGTCAGGCTATGTCACTCGGGAATAGTGTAGCTATCCAACAGTAGAAGAATTTTACAAATAGGTCCAGTTGTTTCAGAGCCTATTCAATACAAACAAACAAACCTTTCCTCTTTATTATATACTAGCGACCCGCCCTGGCTTGGGTGCTATAAACCTTTCTCTTGAATCACTATATCTATTAAAAAAAACCGCATCAAAATCCGTTGCGTAGTTTTAAAGATTTAAGCGTACATAGGGATATAGGGACAGAAAAAGCGATTTTTCCGTCCGGAGCCAGAAAGCGCCAACTTTGTGGCCGCTTCGCTAAATGAAATTTCCGCTTTCTGGCTTCGTCGAACAGAAAAATAGTATACCGACCTCGGCCAGTAAATAAAAAAGCCTCGGATCACATTTTTGTCAACCTCGGCCTCGCCTCGGACGACAATTACATGTGATCTGAGACATTTTTTATTTTACTGGCCTCGGTGCGTAATGTACTATTGTTTTAACTATGTAGTGATTCATTATATTATTATTACCTATTATATTTCTTTCAGCAAAGACTATTGGCTGACGGAAGGTATAATTGTGAAAATAGTCACAAAATCACTCGGAGACAAATTTTACAAGAGGAAGGCTGTTGTCACGAAAGTCGTGGACAAATATGGCGCCGAGGTGAAATTGACTGATGAGGGGGTCACTTTGAAGTTGGACCAGGTGAGTCAATTCATTTTGACTGACTGTCTGCGTGTCTCACTGACTGACTATTTGTTGTCTCACTAATTGACTGACCGATTGTTAGTTGGAATGAAACAGCTTTAACGGATTTAACTCGCGTATTTTATTTTATTGGCTGACGTTTCGGAGCCTTTACATACCATAATCGTAGCACGACTGAGCTGACAAATAGTCTTGTGCTAGTGATTAATACGGTATGCAAACTATCTTATTTTTTTATTACAAATTTAAGTACTACCCTGTTACTTTGATTGTTTGTGTGTCTCACTGACTGACTGTTTGTTGTCTCACTGACTGACTGTTTGTTGTCTCACTGACTGACTGTTTGTGTGTCTCACTGACTGACTGTTTGTTGTCTCACTGACTGACTGTTTGTTGTCTCACTGACTGACTGACTGTCTGTTGTCTCACTGACTGACTGACTGTCTGTTGTCTCACTGACTGACTGTTTGTTGTCTCACTGACTGACTGACTGTTTGTTGTCTGATTGACTGACGGTTTTTTGTCGCACTGACTAACTGTTTGTTGTCTCACTGACTGTTTGTTGTCTCACTGACTGACTGACTGACTGTTTGTGTATCTCACTGACAAATATGGCGCCGAGGTCAAATTGACTGATGAGGGGTCACTTTGAAGTTGGACCAGGTGAGTCAATTCATTTTGACTGACTGTCTGTTGTCTCACTGACTGACTGACTAACAGTTTGTGTTTTTCACTGACTGACGGTTTGTTGTCTCAGTGACTGACTGTTTGAAACAACTTTAAATAGATAAATATGACTGAGCTGACAATAGTCTTATGCTAAAGTGACTTTCAGTCGTGCTACGATTATGGAATCTGTAAAGGCTCCGAAACGTCAGCTAATAAAATAAAATACGTGAGTTAAATCCGTCTATAGTTTCATTCCAATGTATAATAACCGCGAAGGCATCACAAATTATAATTACAACATTAAGTAGTTAATCTATTGGTTTAATTATCTATATATATAAATCTTCTGTACGTGTGTTAGTCATTGAACTTGATGAATTTTTTTGTGTGTATTCCAGGGGGTTTGTGGATGGTTTACATTCACAATGCTGGACCGATTTTGATGAAATTTTTTGGGACAGGACAACGTCTGTCGGGTCCGCTAGTTTTTTGTATCTTTTTTTTTCTAGAATCATCTGGAGACTGTGATCCCGTCTTCGGGTAGGAAAGTTCGTTTCGTGAACGGCGCCTATAGAGGAAGAAGTGGTGTACTGAGAGACATACATACAGACAACTACTGCTGCGACATAGAGGTATTGTATCTACACTAATCCCTACTTCCCTACTATAATATAATATATATAATATTAATATATTATATTAATATTAATATATTAATATTTAATATAATATTATAAATGCGAAAGTAACTCTGTCTGTCTGTCTGTCTGTCTGTTACGCTTTCACGCTAAAACTACTGGGCCGATTTAAATGAAATTTGGCACAAAGAAAGTCTGGAGCCTGCGAAAGGACATAGATAGGCTACTTTTTAACCGACTGCAAAAAAGGAGGAGTTCCACGTGGACGAAGTCGCGGGCAAAAGCTAGTATAATAATAAACTAGAGACCCGCCCCGGCTTCACACGGGTGCTATGAACCTTCCTCTTGAATCACTCTATCTATTAAAGAAAACCGCATCAAAATCCGTTGCGTAGTTTTAAAGATTTAACGTACATAGGGATATAGGGACAGAAAAAGCGACTTTGTTTTATACTACGTAGTGATGAGGAAAGATTTGTAATGAAACAACTATAAACGGATTTAACTCGTGTATTTTTTCGTTTCGGAACCTTTACAGTTTCCATAATCGTGGCACGACTTTAGCATACTATTATCAGCACAATCCTACTAATATTATAAATGCGAAAGTAACTCTGTCTGTCTGTCTGTCTGTTACGCTTTCACGCTAAAACTACTGGACCGATTTAAATGAAATTTGGTAAAAAGAAAGTCTGGAGCCTGAGAAAGGACATAGGCTACTTTTTAACCGACTGCAAAAAAGGAGGAGTTCCACGCGGACGAAGTCGCGGGCAGAAGCTAGTGTTGGTATAAATAAGGTTTATTAGGAAATGTGATGTGTTTAATAATTACTCATAGACTATGGGCCCATGTTAAAAAAATGATGGGTCATTTGAACCACCAGATGACCTATGTAGAACGATATAAGAGCATAAAATAATAAGATTTAGCATTGTGCCGTCACTTGTAAGCTGTCCAACTGAGTGTAGGTGAGAATTCAAAAGTACAGGTAGAGTGAGTACATTTTGGTCATATATTTTTGAACGGCATTGTTACCATCGATAGATCCATGAAAAATAATACTAAAACGCGTAGTGCCGTAAAAAAATGGTGATCCAAAAAGTCGGATTTTTTTTTTGATTTTCCGACAATTTCCAGGGTGAATTTGGTCATTTGATACAGTACGGCATCAGTTTCATACTATTTCAATACTGCTTCTAATCCATCATTCCGCAACGCCGTAAAAAATCAAGCGACAAGGGGCAAAAACCGTAGGTTGCAGCCCCTCTCTTTCCGTGGTCCAGGGGGTGATTTGATAAAGTACGGCTTCGGTTCCACAACATTATCTAGCACTTAAAAGTACTATTAAAAATAATGCCGTCAAAAAATGATTGTTCATTTGAATGTATATCAATAATTATCTTAATTTCATCGTATTCTTGATTTATAAAGCTGTAAAATCATTTGACCCTGTACGGGAACTATTTTTCTAACATAATATTGTAAAATACAATTGTTATATAGTATTGCCGTTCAGCAGAAACTGTTCTGAAAAAAAATATGGAGAAATACAAAAACTGAAATTTTGCAAATTATTGCAGAAATTTAAATATCATAAATTAATGAAATATAGCAGTTTTCTACATTGTATCCCATGTTTTAAATAGTATTAACATAAATAAATTAGGAAAAAATGTTGCCGTACATTTTAATGCAGACCATATCTTTTAGGCTGATGAAAATGACGCTACCATTTTAAGGGTACTTTATGGCCATCTGATACAGTACGACATTAACATATTTTTGAAGATAACAATTGATAATATGATAAAATCACTATGACGTCTAACTGAAGTGAAACGGTGTGTATATTATATCCAAAAATTGAAACTGTCAATCACAGTATCAACAGTTTTGTATAGGAGTTCCACGCGGACGAAGTCGCAGGCAGAAGCTAGTATAATATAATTCTTGATATAATGTATTAGAGACATAATCACAAAACGAACTGCTATCAAAAAGTAGGTTAGGTTAGGTTTGAACTGCGTCCCCCTACCAAAACGAATGGGTAACAAAAGGAGGTTAGGATAGGTAAATAAAATACAATGTGCAAAAGTAAATTAAATATATAAGTAAGTACATAAATCCCAGGCACATTACTTTAGATTTAAATTTGAAGCAATTGCTCGTAAAAATTCACCTTCGTTCGATTAAGTATAATATTATCAATTCTTTTTTGTTGCTCCATATTATGTATTTTCATTTTTTTTCTGGCGGTTGCCCATTATATAGGATTGTATATTTCCAAGAATAATGTTAGATTCAGCTAATAATTCATTATGATTTGTATATAAAATGAGCGTTATACCATACAATCTTTATAAGAAATAAGCGTTATACCGAACGATAAATATACGAAATAAATTTATATATTTTAAAATTATACCAAACGTTTATTATACACAATGAATGATTATATTAAATTATATCAAATGAAATTATTTGAAATTATATCAAATGTTGATATATCAATAGAAAATATATTAAATATTTTTATATCGATCATTACACACCCCTTTGAACCAATGAAAATGTACGGCATATGAAAAAATATTATCTATGCATAAAATACTTTCGAAATAAATTAATTTGATGTTGTGTCAAATCACCCCCTGGACCACGGAAAGAGAGGGGGCTGCAACCTTCGGTTTTTTCCCCTTGTCGCTTGATTTTTTTACGGCGTTGCGGAATGATGGATTAGAAGCAGTATTGAAATAGTATGAAACTGATGCCGTACTGTATCAAATGACCAAATTCACCCTGGAAATTGTCGGAAAATCAAAAAAAAAATCCGACTTTTTGGATCACCATTTTTTTACGGCACTACGCGTTTTAGTATTATTTTTCATGGATCTATCGATGGTAACAATGCCGTTCAAAAATATATGACCAAAATGTACTCACTCTACCTGTACTTTTGAATTCTCACCTACACTCAGTTGGACAGCTTACAAGTGACGGCACAATGCTAAATCTTATTATTTTATGCTCTTATATCGTTCTACATAGGTCATCTGGTGGTTCAAATGACCCATCATTTTTTTAACATGGGCCCATAGTCTATCACTATTTAATACTTTTACCCCTTCTAATGGGATGAAAAGGGGGTGGGAGATTTTTAAAAAAAAATATTTGCAAATGTGATGTAAAATGTTTGGATATTAATCTCTTAAGGGGTTGAAAATGGGGTGTAAATGTATGAAAGTTTTTTTATTTCTTCAATAATAATAATAATATGAGTATTTGCAAATGTGCTGTTAGGTACTAAGTTACCTATTTATTTAGAAATTATCTTTCATTAGGGGGTTGAAAAGGGGTAAAAATATAGTATCGTAAATAACAATTTATTTTGTTTACAGATATCAGAGGGGCCTCTTACTGGTCGATTAGTGAAAGGTGTTCAATATGAAGACATTAGTAAACTGGCGTGATCCGCCGACCCGCACCAAACAGGCGTGCTCTCAAAAAAAAACAAGCCACTAATAAGTCTAGAAAAAGTCCTGGATAGGAAATCTTGCCAATGGCATATCTAGGACTTACTTAAAAGATCTTTTATAGGTAACAAAATATAATTAGATTTATGAAAATAAATATTTTTTATGAGAAATGTGTTTTATTATTTTGATACTAGCTTCTGCCCGCGACTTCGTCCCCGTGGAACTCCTCCTTTTTAGCAGTCGGTTAAAAAGTAGCCTATGTCCTTTCTCAGGCTCCAGACTTTCTTTGTACCAAATTTCATTTAAATCGGTCCAGTAGTTTTAGCGTGAAAGCGTAACAGACAGACAGAGTTACTTTCGCATTTATAATATTAGTAGGGATAAAACTGACGTATCTAGGTACTAATATTATAAAGCTGAAGAGTTTGTTTGTTTGTTTGTTTGAACGCGCTAATCTCAGGAACTACTGGTTCGAATTGAAAAATTCTTTTTTTGTTGGATAGACCATTTATCGAGGAAGGCTTTAGGCTATATAACATCACGCTGCGACCAATAGGAGCGAAGAAACAGTGGGAAATGTGTAAAAAATTGGGAAAATAACTATTTCACGCGGACGAAGTCGCGGGCACAGCTAGTTAATAATAAAACTGAGGTATTAAAAAGATTTTTTTTTTCTCAGGATTTTTTATTATAAGGAAATTAATAAAAAAAATGTTTTCTAAGTACTCTTTTATTATTCTACACCACTCTTTAAAATCCAGATAATTCTCTATAACAATTTCGAAGTTAATTTTAATAACATGCACCAAAGTTTATAATAATTTTATTATAATAAAAAAAATAGCTTTATTTACGTATCAAAAGTGATCATACAACAACTAACGAATTTAACTTCCGTATTTTATTATATTTGCTGACGTTCAAAAAACAAAGTAGACAAGCTTTTGCAAGACTCAACTCAGTCGTGCTACGAATATGGGAACTGTAAAGTTCTCGAAACGCCAGCAAATAAAATACGCGAGTTAAATAGTTGTTTCTGATTGAAAAAATGTTTACGCAAAAATGTGATATCCATTTTAGCAAAAATCTTATTAATACAACTAAGTATAACGATTTTATCTCGAAATATTATTCGCTGACGTTTCGAAAACTTTACAGTTCGCATATTTACAGAGTTAAATCCGTTACAGTTGTTTCATTCCAATGTGTAATAACCGCGAAGGCATCAGAAATTATTTTCTCTGTTCTCCGGCCAGAAAGCGCCAACTTTCTGGCCGGAGAACAGAAAAATAGTATACTGACATCGGCCAGTAAAATAAAAAGCCTCAGATCACATTTTTGTCAACCTCGGCCTCGCCTCGGACGACAATTACATGTGATCTGAGACATTTTTTATTTTACTGGCCTCGGTGCGTAATGTACTATTTATACGTATTTATGTACGTTTATTTTAGTACCCAAATAGCTTGGGACTGGTTTTTTTAATAAAAGGCCAAAATGGTGAAATAGTTTCTAAAAACATCTACGCTAAAGTCAAGCAAATATTAATATTTTCTTAATTAATAAGGCAGTTTCATAAGGTTGGTATTTATCAGTAATTCATTATAAAATATTAATTTAATAATTGTATATGTTTTTGTATATTTATATGAAATCCGTATTTTTTTTTGTTCGGGATTTATAATTGGTTACCCATAAAAAAAGTATTAAATAATTGATATTTTTTTAATAAATATTTTTTATAAAATTAAGTTTATTTTTAATATAAAGTAACCAATTAAGAATCTGTAATAAAATGTTTTTTAAATATTCAATTTTATCTTAAAATTGTAAAATTGTAGAAAATATTAAACGAAGCGTGAAAAAAAAACATAAAAATACATTTTTTTTTCAACATCAAGTGTGTAGGTACGTATTAAAAAAAATACTGAAGTGTGTGCGAATTTGAAAAATTAGAACTGAAATAAAAAAAAAGAAATACAGTTTTCAAATTAAAATGACGAGTAGATATTTCATTAAAAAAACATAAATTATATGAAAAATACAGCTTGTAAAGGTTTTAAAAGGTTATTTAAATACTGAAATAGGTGTCATTAAAATTATAATTCGCAATAAAAAAATGACCTCATAAAATTTCATTAAATTCACTATAATTGGATTTTACTAATAAAAAAATGTCAAAACGGCAAAACTGCCGTTACGAATAAGTACTTATAATTAATATCTAATTAAATTGTTAATGCAAATGCTAAATATTTACTCTAAACTATTAATAAAATAAAACTTAATACAACAATAAATGATTTTTAATTAAACTATAACGGATTTAACTCGCGTATTTTATGGTCCTATTACAAAAAAAAATGTTGAAATTCATACTCTAACTGGGTTAAAAAGAAAAAATATTTTTTTAATTAAAATTTTATTGAAATTCACTTGATTAAAAATAAGTTAAAATTTATATTATGATTATAAAAAAATATAATAAGATAAATGACGTAAGAAAACAACATAAATTGTATAAAAAAATACGCGAGTTAAATCCGTTATAGTTTCATTGCAGTGTGTAATAACCGCGAAGGCATCAGAAATTTCTTGTAAACTGATTAACGAAAGGTGAAATAGACTGATAATTTCTGATACTTTACAGTTCCATTAAAAAGTACTACCGACTATCTGCTGATTTATTAAAAATACTTTCCAAAAATTGTTTATAGCGGTGTGACGTCACAACATGGCGTCGCATGTTGAAGACTATTTGCTGTTTGGTTTTTTTTTGGTCATTTTATTTTTTCAAAAGCGCGTCTTGTTCGCTTGATTCCTTCTCGTCGCTAAATGTTGATTTTGTATCGGGACTTGCTGACGTTGGTACGTTCTGAAAAAAAAATAGATTTAGGTATATATTATAATACTAGAGGTACTCCCCGGCTTCGCACAGATCCCTATTTTTTTCCAAAATAAAATTTAGCCTATGTTACTCGTGGATAATGTAGCTTTCGAATGGTGAAAGAATTTTCCAAATCGGTCCAGTAGTTTTGGAGCCTATTCAATCCAAACAAACAAACCTTTCCTCTTTTTTTTAATTTTTTATAGATATAATTTTATTACCGCGCGTCACTGAACTCCTAAACGGCTGGACCGATTTGTTTTTTTTTTTATGCGTTTGGATAGTTTAGATTTTCAAATCATCCGGCAGATGACTGCAGTATTGTCGAAGTAGTTTTTTTCTTTCGACAATTGAATTTCTAAAATTATGTTCGTCAAAGTATCATGACGTCACTACGCTGTAAACAGTGTATCTTCATAATTTTTGAATATTTTATTTTTATCTTGTCATTGTAATTTTAATAATTTATTTTGTGGTTTTCCAGTTAAATACAAACCTTTTAATATCGTATTTTGGGCACTTCCAAAGACTGAGCAGCGTGCAAATAATATTTTTTTATATATTAAAATATTTTAATTACAAAAAAATAGAAGAAAATATTTGAGAAAATCTATTAAAAATATTCTCAAATATTTTCGTCAGATTTTTATATATTAAAAAAAATATTTAAAAAAAAAATTGACGAAAATGTTTGAGAAAATCGATTAAAATTATTATAAAATGTATAGATTTTTTTATTAATTTGTACATACCTGTCTAGGAGCCGCGTCTTCTCGTAGATCCGTCTGTCTGTCAACTTCGCCGAGCAGCTGTAATTAAAATAAAATTATTATCTTTAAGAAAAAAAAGCAGTTTCTTTATTTTACAAAGAAACTTTTTTACACATTGAAAAAAAAATAACTACATTCAAATAATGTTCTTTTATAAAACATCTCCACCTTACCAAACTTAATACAAAATATTTATTAAATTATGTGCTTCTTCCCGAAAAAAATTATTTTTTTTTTACTACATTCAAATATTGCGACTTTTTTTATAAAATTTCTCTACCTAACCAAACTTATTTCAAAACAATTTTAAATTTTTTTCTTGAAAAAAAAAATAATTACATTTTTTTTTCTCTACCTAACCATATATTAAAAAAAAATACCTTATCGACTTCCGGTTCAATCTGTTCATTGGTGTTCCCTTTGTTCAGAGCGCCCTTCTCCATCAACGTAGCTCGCTTGGCGGCCAAGTACATAGAACTGGGAGGAAAATAGCACATTTTAATATCCCTACTAATATTATAAATGCGAAAGTAACTCTGTCTGTCTGTTACGCTTTCACGCTAAAACTACTGGGCCGATTTAAATGAAATTTGGTACAAAAAAAGTCTGGAGTCTGAGAAAGGACATAGGCTTTTTAACCGTGCAAAAAAGGAGGAGTTCCACGCGGACGAAGTCGCGGGCAGAAGCTAGTAAAATTATATATATACTAGTGGTAGGCCCCGGCTTCGCACGGATCCCTATTTTTTCAACACTACATTACTGCCGCCGCCGGGAAACGGGGGCTTGCAGGCTGAGTATACAGTATAGATATTGTGACGAGGCCTGCAAGCGCTTTTCACGGCTAGGCATGTATAGTGCTTTTCTCAAACTAATGCAATGAAATAAATATATACACCATTCAAATAAAATAAATTCCACTTGAATAAAGGTTTTTTTATTTTTTAATTTTCACTCTAATCCCGCTAAAATGTTTTTTTTTTACGCAAGTGATCCATTTTCAAAGGTATAAAATTAATAATAAAATTAAAAATAATAGGCATTAACGCGAATAACTTTGGTACAATAAAGTTCGAACCTATTAAAAAAAAACTTTTTCTGTCCTCCGACCAGAAAGCGCCAACTTTGTGGCCGCTTCGCTAAATGAAATTGCCGCTTTCTGGCTTCGTCGAACAGTAAAATAGTATACTGACCTCGGCCAGTAAAATATAAAAGCCTCAGATCACATTTTTGTCAACCTCGGCCTCGCCTCGGACGACAATTACATGTGATCTGAGACATTTTTTATTTTACTGGCCTCGGTGCGTAATGTACTAAAACTGTTTATGAAGACCAACGCCATGTTGATATTCAAATTAAAAAGAAATTACTTTCCGGCCTAGGCCTGCAACGACATATTTCCCTATAAATTGCATGCTTCATCGGTCATGAAACATGTAAAATGTCTGTCTGTCTCTCTGTTTGTTTGTTTGTTTGTTTGTCTCTCTGTCTGTCTATCTGTGTGTGCATATGCGGCGAGGTTAATACTTACCGTTTGATAGTGAGGTAGTAGACATCAGCTATAGCCCGTACTGAGTAGTCCGGCACGAAGGTGTGCCGCAGCATCGAGTCCATGTTCAGGTTCTGCAGGGAACCCAGCGCCGTGGGGGATTGGGGTTCCGCTGGAGAAGGGAAAAACCTTTTTAAATATTGTTAATAAGGAAGACCTCAAAAAACTGCCTATACCTACACTAATCCAAGTTAGGATTCCTACCTAAATTAATATTATAAATACGAAAATAACTCTGTCTGTATCGTTTTCACGCTAAAACTACTGAACAGATTTTAATTGAGTTTGTATGAGGCAAAGTAAATCTTTGGTTCAATCTGTTAAAATTAGCACAAAACATTATTTAACAGAATTGATGGAAAGTATGTAGGTAGATATCAATTTTATTAAAATTCATCCCCTAACGGGATTAAAAAGTACGCGAGCGACGTCGCAGACAAAAGCTAGTATAACATAAATTGATTTTTTAACTCTCACAAATGCTAAAAACATACTTAACTCGTGTGAATTGATAATTACATACTCGGCTTTCTTACCTTGCTCGTTGGCAACATGGGTACGTTCTACTTAACGCTCGCAACGCCGTCGACCACGACCGCTGAAATTGCCGTTCCACTAACGAGAAAACACCGCGGGCGTTGTAAGCGAATGTTTATAGGTGGAACGCACATCGTGAGCGACGAAAGCCCACTCTGACCCACCAATACTTTGTGGGCGAAGTGGCCGCGATGTGGTCGCGAACAGTGACGTCATCTATGACGTCGAGCCATCGCTCGCAACGACCACGGGCGTTAAGTGGAACGATACAGAGGGTGTCACGAGCGTTGCGGGCGCTTAGTGGAACGCACCCACTGACGCCTATTTTGTACACGAACACCAGCACTGTGTGTGTGCATCTCTGGGTGCATGTGTGTGTGTATGTGACTCACTGGCGCCGCTGTTAGTGTAAGTTTATAGAATAGAATCTTCTAACTAGTTATAACTGTGTGTGCGTCTGTGTATCTGTCTGTGTGTATCACTCACCGACGCCGATGTTCTGCGCGAGCGCCTGCACGCCGAAGTACGTGAAGGGCCCCGCCTCGAACACCAGGTTCTCGCGCCCCACGGTCACCTCCACGCGGCCCTCCAGCACCAGCACGAAGTAGTCCACCTGCGGCAAGACAACAGAGCGTCACGACCGTGGCGAGAGTATATGTATGTATTGAGGAAGGAAGCAAGAGAGGTGTGTCGGGATCGTGGCGAGTGGAGAGCGGTCTCCGGCTGCCCCTGTGGGACTGTGGCGTGAGTATATGTATGTATTGAGGAAGGGAGCAAGAGAGGTGTGTCGGGATCGTGGCGAGTGGAGAGCGGTCTCCGGCTGCCCCTGTGGGACTGTGGCGTGAGTATATGTATGTATTGAGGAAGGAAGCAAGAGAGGTGTGTCGGGATCGTGGCGAGTGGAGAGCGGTCTCTGGCTGCCCCTGTGGGACTGTGGCGTGAGTATATGTATGTATTGAGGAAGGAAGCAAGAGAGGTGTGTCGGGATCGTGGCGAGTGGAGAGCGGTCTCTGGCTGCCCCTGTGGGACTGTGGCGTGAGTATATGTATGTATTGAGGAAGGAAGCAAGAGAGGTGTGTCGGGATCGTGGCGAGTGGAGAGCGGTCTCCAGCTGTACTCACCGGCTTGCCCTCTTGGAAGACGTATATCTTGGGATCGTCTTTGTTCTCGTCTCCTCGTAACTTGATGTGCTGGACGACATCTTGTTTCAGAAGGCGGCGGAGTACTGTCTCTGATACCATTTCAGGTCTGAAGGGATCCACGCCTGGTGAAAATAAAATTTTATTGTCAGTATGAATAAGACAGGTTATTTCTATAGTTTTTCTTAAAACTCATGCCACAAATAAACTCTCGCTGTCTTAACACAGCTGATCGACTCTCAAGTAACCTTATAAAGTTATTTACTCTGAAGTAACCTCCAAATTGTTAACTCCTAAAGTTGCAGGTTACTTTGGAAGTTAGTAACTTGGAAACCTCCAAGAAAATAACTTCAAAAAGTAACCTCCGACCATCTTTCAAAGTTACCTCCAAGTTTCTCCCAAAGTGAACTCACTAGTGCTGAGGAACTGGAAGGTGGTTGATTCCAATGTGTAATAACCGCGGACGCATCAGAAATTATCATCCCTAAGTAACATCCAAGTATCTCCCAAAGTAACATCCAAGTTACGAACTCCCAAAGTAACCCATCCAAGTATCTCCCAAACTAACTACCGATTTACTAACTCCCAAAGTAACCCATCCAAGTATCTCCCAAAGTAACATCCAAGTTATGAACTCCCAAACCCTCCAAGTATCTCCTAAAGTAACATCCAAGTTATGAACTCCCAAAGTAACCCTTTCAAGTATGTATCTCCCAAAGTAACCACCAAGCCTATCCCAAAGTCCCAACCAAGCTAATAACTCCCAAAGTGACCTCAAAGTGTACTCACTGGTGCTGAGGAAATGGAAAGTGGCACCAAGCTAATAACTCCCAAAGTGACCTCCAAGTAACTTCCAAAGTACCTAACCTCCAAGTAACTCCCAAAGTGACCTCAAACTAACTCCCAAAGTGACCTCAAACTAACTCCCAAAGTGACCTCCAAGTAACTTCCAAAGTACCTAACCTCCAAGTAACTCCCAAAGTGACCTCAAAGTGAACTCACTAGAAAGTGGTTAATTCCAAAGTGTACTCACTAGTGCTGAGGAACTGGAAGGTGGCGAGGATGAGCTGCGGCGAGACGTGCACGCGGTGCGGCTGGTGGCCGGCGAACGCGGCGAGGTCCTGGAATCGGTTCAGTGGACGAGGCAGACGCTTCTTGGTGCGGTTGTCGCCTGGAATATAAATATAAATATATATATATATATATATATATATACGACATATATGTATATATGTGAGTTAAGTATACAGAAATGTTCCAAATTTTTTTTTGGAACATTTCTGTATACTTGGCTCATTTTTGGATTTTTTGACAATTGTGCCCTTGTGCCACCGAAGGTGCGATATATCTATACTAATATTATAAAGCTGAAGAGTTTGTTTGTTTATTTGTTTGTTTGTTTGAACGCGCTAATCTCAGGAACTACTGGTTCGAATTGAAAAATTCTTTTTTTGTTGGATAGACCATTTATCGAGGAAGGCTTTAGGCTATATAACATCACGCTGCGACCAATAGGAGCGAAGAAACAGTGGAAAATGTGTAAAAAACGGGGAAAATATGAAGCTTTATGAAGAATTACTATTCCACGGGGACGAAGTCGCGGGCACAGCTAGTGATAATAATATGATGATGAATGGATGATGGATATGTTGACAACGAAACTGACAGTCATACATACATAGTTGACATAAGGGGCCGTTCAAGTATTACGTAAACACTATGTGGGGGCGGGGGGGTCTATGTATTGCTTATTTTAATCTGCTTACGTAATACTTGAACGGCACCTAACCTGATGACTTGTCCGTGACAAATAATTATACTCACTGATGACGTCACTCTCGTCAACGATTTCTGCTTGTATCATCTCCTCGATGACGTCCTCCAGGGTCACCAGGCCGACTGTCTGGTAGACTGGGTCCCCGGCGCCCTCCCGGTCGATGCGCTGCACGAACGCCATGTGACCCTTATGGCCTGGGGATAGGGGTGAAATTGCATTAATATGTACATAGGATCTTTTTGACACGCACATAGAGATACGGTGTCTCCGGCGCTCTACCAGTTCTTGTGCATAGGAAATAGACTCTTATGGCCTAAGGAATAAGGGTGGAATTCCATTAATATTTACATATGACCTTTTATACGGTACCTACATAAAGAGGGTCTTCTAGGAACTCTTCTGACCAAGGGAATAAGGTTGAAATTGCATTGATATGTACAAAGGACCTTTTTGACACGCACATAAAGAGGGTCGATGCGCTGCACGAACGCCATGTGACCCTTATGGCCTGGGGATAGAGGTGGAATTGCATTATTAAGTACATACGACCTTTTTATACGGTACATAAAGAGGGTCTTCTAGGGACCCTTATGGCCTAGGGAGTAAGCGTGGAATTGCATTAAAATGTACATAGGACCTTTTTGACACGCAAATAAAGAGGGTCGATGCGCTGTAAGAATGCCATGTGACGCTTATGGCCTGGGGGATAAGGGTGGAATTGTATTAATGTTTACATAATTATGAACTTTTTTTACGGTACATAAGGAGGTTCGATGCCATGTTGACCCTTATGCCCTAGGGAGTAAGGGTGGAATTGCATTACTAAGTACATAGGACCTTTTTGACACGTATATAAAGATATTAGATACGTTGTCTCCAGCGCTCTCTTAGTTCTAGGGACTCTTATGATCTAAGGAATAAGGTTGAAGTTGCATTAATTTAGGTACAGAAGACCTTTTTGACACGGAAATGCAATAATATTAACATACGCTACATACATACATACGTGCTACGATTATGGAATCTGTAAAGGCTCCGAAACGTCAGCCAATAAAATAAAATAAAAATACGCGAGTTAAATCCGTTAATAGTTGTTTCATTCCAATGAGGAAAGGTTTGTTTGTTTGTATTGAATAGGCTCCAAAACGACTAGGCCGATTAGTAAAATTCTTTCACTGTTAGGAAGCTACACTATTCCCGAGTGACATAGGTTAAAAAAATGGATCCGTGCGAAGCCGGGGCGGACAGCTAGTCTTTAAAATACGAGGATATGAAAAGTGAAACTGTATGCAAAGTGGGTCATTTGTACTAAGTAGGTGTATATTATATATTATGTTTAGGTAATACCGTGCCAACAGACTGGAAGCCAAGGTTATGATTCATGTATATTCCAGGAATAACTAGTCTGGAAGAATTTTTATAATGAATGTGATAATACTAGCGGTCCGCCCCGGCTTCGCACGGTTTCCTATTTTTTTCGAAATACAGTGAAACCTGGTTAACTGGGACTTCCAAGGGACCTGTAAATTAGTCTCGCTTAAAGAGGTATTCCACTTACGCAGTGTCTCAGATATCTAGGTATAAAAAAATACCTGTCTCATTTACAGAGAGTTTCATTAACAGAGGTAAGAAAAGAAACCTTTGTCACTCGGGAATAGTGTAGCTTCCGAACAGTGAAAGAATTTTTCAAATCGGACCAGTCATTTTGGAGCCTATTCAATACAAACAAACAAACCTTTCCTGTTTATAATATTATTATTAGTATAGATGTCAGCCCTTGGAATGAAACAAGGCGGATTTAACTCGCGTATTTTATTTATTGGCTGAAGTTTCGAATTCTTTACAGATTCCATAATCGTAGCACTGACTGAGCTGACAATAGTCTTATGCTAAAGTGACTTTGTAACATACGCGGGTTAAATCCGTAAATAGTTGTTTCATTCCAATGTATAACCGCGAAGGCATCAGAAATAATTTTATTGCAATTATAATCTACCTAAAATAAAATGACATAAAATGAAATTAGCAATCTCTAAAAAACCAGACCGCCATATTGGAATTATAGTCGTCTACGCGCGGACTCGGGTACGCGGCAATCTGCCAGAAACGTCAGTGGAAAATAATTTTTATAACCTATATTTTAATTAAACACAAGCGTCCATCAATCATGGTTTTTTACGAGTTATTCTTAATTTATTCGTTATTAAAAAAATTAAGTGCACTTTGGTTTATAATTTATTTTTATAGTTTTTTGACGGTCTGTTAGTCTAGTGTGCCATCTATACTAATATTATAAAGCTGAAGAGTTTGTTTGTTTGTTTGTTTGAACGCGCTAATCTCAGGAACTACTGGTTCGAATTCAAAAATTTGTTGGATAGACCATTTATCGAGGAAGGCTTTATGCTATATAACATCACGCTGCGACCAATAGGAGCGAAGAAACAGAGGAACATGTGTAAAAAACGAGGAAAATATGAAGCCTTAAATTACTATTCCACGGGGACGAAGTCGCGGGCACAGCTAGTATTTAATACTTTGTAATAAAACAACTATAAACGGAATAATTTGTGATGCCTTCGCGGTTATTATACATTGGAATGAAACAATAGACGGATGTAATTTGTGCTACGATTATGGAATCTGTAAAGGCTACGCTATTCCTGAGTGACATAGGCTATATTGAAAAAAAAAGGGATCCGTACGAAGCCGGGGCAGTCCGCTAGTCTATACTAATATTATAAAGAGGAAAACTTTGTTTGGTTGTAATGAATAGGCTCAAAAACTTCTGAAGCGTTTTTAAAAATTCTTTCACCATTCGATAGCTACATTATCCACGAGTAACAAAGGCTATAGAATATTTTGAAAAAAAAAAAAGAATAGGAATCCGTGAGAAGTCGGGGCGAACCGCTAGTATTTCATAAAATCCCTACTAATATTATAAGTGCGAAAGTAACTCTGTCTGTGTCTGTTTGTCTGTTACGCTTTCACGCTAAAACTACTGGACCAATTTCAATGAAATTTGGTACAAAGAAAGTCTGGGACCTGAGAAAGGACATAGGCTACTTTTTAACCGACTGCAAAAAAGGAGGAGTTCCACGCGGACGAAGTCGCGGGCAGAAGCTAGTACTTAAATAACTCACCTTCCTTGAACTGTCTCAACATGACATCCAGGGTGACATCTTCGAAGACAAAATTGCATGGGTTCTGGTAGTACTGTGCCAGGGTCCGGAGCGGTGTGTTGTCGTCGGGGTCCACGAACGCCAAGTCCTTGATGAAGAGCATCGTCACTATGTTCCCCCGGGTGCCCTCGTACACCGGGATACGGGAGTAACCTGGAAAAAACCCATGCTACAGTCCCACAGGGGCAGCCGGAGACCGCTCTCCACTCGCCACGATTCCGACACACCTCTCTTGCTTCCTTCCTCAATACATACATATACTCACGCCACAGTCCCACAGGGGCAGCCGGAGACCGCTCTCCACTCGCCACGATCCCGACACACCTCTCTTGCTTCCTTCCTCAATACATACATATACTCACGCCACAGTCCCACAGGGGCAGCCAGAGACTGCTCTCCACTCGCCACGATCCTGACACACCTCTCTTGCTTCCTTCCTCAATACATACATATACTCACGCCACAGTCCCACAGGGGCAGCCAGAGACCGCTCTCCACTCGCCACGATCCCGACACACCTCTCTTGCTTCCTTCCTCAATACATACATATACTCACGCCACAGTCCCACAGGGGCAGCCAGAGACCGCTCTCCACTCGCCACGATCCCGACACACCTCTCTTGCTTCCTTCCTCAATACATACATATACTCACGCCACAGTCCCACAGGGGCAGCCGGAGACCGCTCTCCACTCGCCACGATCCCGACACACCTCTCTTGCTTCCTTCCTCAATACATACATATACTCACGCCACAGTCCCACAGGGGTAGCCAGAGACCGCTCTCCACTCGCCACGATCCCGACACACCTCTCTTGCTTCCTTCCTCAATACATACTGATGATCTTACCAGATTTGACGATTTCTGACATGGTCTCGAAGTCCAGGACGCTCGTGATGGGTAACATGAAACAATCATCAAGTTTCGTCATCACATCCTTGACGGATTTCTTGCGAAGGTCGAGGGCTCCTGCGATGATGTTCACCTCTTCTTTGTCAAGGTCATTCACGTGATTTGTTACCTAGTTAAATGAATATAAAGAATCACTTTAGCGTTAGACTATTGTCAGCTCAGTCGTGCTACGATTATGGAAACTGTAAAGGTTCGGAATCGTCTGCTAATAAAATGGAATACGCGAGTCAAATCCGTTTATTGTTCTTTCATTTCAATAAAGTATCTTAATAATTTCTGATGCCTTCGCGGTTATGACACATTGGAATGAAACAACTTTAACGGATTTAACTCGCGTATTTTTTACCTAAGTTTCGACTACTGACGGTAGTCTAACTAAAGGGTTCGACTATTCAGCTCAGTCGTGCTACGAATATGGGATCTGTAAAGTTTTCCATATTTAATTTCGAAATTAATTGTATGTATAATCTTACCTTGACTAATTCCTTTAGTCTTTCTCTATTATAATGTGTACCGATTTCCTCGCCTAAGAAATAGTCCAGTAGCTTGCTAGTAGGCCAGGCAAGGGGGGCGCAAATACCCATCACAATCTGAAATAAGAAAAAAAAAATTGTAACTTTTGTGGGTTTAAGAAAATAATAATTTCTGATGCCTTCGCGTTTATTATAAATTGGAATGAAACAATTTTAAACGGATTTAACTTGCGTATTTTATTTTTTCCGAAACCACAGCCAATAAAATAAAATACGCGAGTTAAATGCTTTTAAAGTTGTTTCAAATTAATATTCAAAATTATTTAAGAATTTTCGTGAATTAAGTTTACAAAATATCAAGTAAATTGTAACTTTATCAATAATCCTATTTAATATATTTGACATTATATATATATATATATATATATAATAAAATATTATTGTAATGAAATTGTAATTTTACTGTTATTTATTGTTTAATCTCATTCTTCTTTGTTTTACTTTTGACCATCTCAATATGAGTGTAAAAAATGTGTAAAAAACTGAAAAAATCACAGAATAATACCACGCGAAGTCGCGGGCACAGCTAGTCAAATCCTAACTAATATTATTAATGCTAAAGTAACTCTGTCTGTCTGCCTGTTACGCTTTCCAATTTAAATGAAATTTGGCACAAAGTCTGGAGCCTGAGAAAGGGCATAAGCTACTTTATAACCGACTGCAAAAAAGGAGTTCCACGCGGACGAAGCCGCGGGCACAGCTAGTCAAATACAACATGAACTTACCTTCATAACCCAAATACTTTTAGCTCCAACATAAAGTCCGTGCCTAGCACAAACAGCCTGCGGGGTAATCTCAGCTATAAACACAATAGCCAACGTCGACCCAATAACAGCGACCAGACCTGAGGTAAGGTCATCCAATATAACAGTAAACGTACTGTTAACAGCCACATTACTCAGCAGAATCGTGCAGAGAAGGTAGTTCCCGTGAGCCCTCACTGGCATAATCGCTCTGGCATACTTTCTCTCCTTCTCTGTACCTGTGTTAGCTATGATTTTGAGCTCAGTTCTGTCCAGAGCCATAAGACCTAAGTTCAGGCCAGAGAATAATGAGGCTAGTAGTAGTAAGATTATGATTAGTATTATTGAGACCCATAGAGGTAGAAGTTTGTTGTGGGTGCCTAGAATTTTGAATTTTTCGTTCCCTTGGTGGATGAAGGGTTCAGAAGGAGAGTTTCGTGTGCAGAAGTAGAATTTGTAATCTTCTAGAGGGGGGGGTGCTTTCAGTTCTAGAAAGGCGGAGTATTCGTCGTGTTGTTGTACCTGTGGATGGAAAAAATAATTAATTTCAAGCTGATAATAAGTCTAGTATTATCATAACAGCTAAGTTTGCTACGAATATAGGAACTGTAGTTTTTAATGTTTCAATAGAAAAGTGAAGGCCTCCCCGAGTGACCTCAGATTGAACTCAGTGCTTTAACAATTAATATAAAATCATAAAAATACTAATATGTATAGTATCTCTTACAACAAATAATTGCACGAAGAGTTCTCAGTTACCAAATGACCATAAATTGAACTTAGTTCTAACTTCAGTGCTCTTAGTCATACCCTCCCCAAAAGACCTTAAATTGAACTCAGTATTCTCTGTAAAACCCTCCCCAAAAGACCTTAAACTTAACTCAGTAGTCATTACTAACTTTCGCGGGCATAAGCTAGTCTATACTCTATACTAATATAATAAAGAGGAAAAGTTTGTTTGTTTGTATTGAACAGGCTCCGCAACGACCGATTTAAAAAAATCTTTCACTGTTGGGAAGCTACACTATTCCCGATTGACTTAAGCTACAATATATTTTAAGAAATAGGGATCGGTGCGAACCGCTAGTTTATAATAAAACACAAAAAATACTAACCTTATACCTTATCTCTTTCAACAAGTAGTTACACTCCTCACCAGCTTTACCAGCGCTATGAGTAAAAGCTATCTCAGTATTCTCAGTGAATCCCTCCCCAAACAACCTCAGACTGAACTCAGTATTAACAAGTACACTTGGTATCATATCATCAACAATCTTAGGTTCCTTTTCAGACTCCTCAATCCTAAACCCAACCAATTTAATTGGTTTAGTGGCATTTTGAGTTTCAGTGCCATTTTGGATCTCAGCATCTCGCTTATGCCTTTTTGGTTCTGTAAGTTTTTCAGGCTTTATTTTTTCTATACTGTCATCAGTCGCTTCAGAGCCTGTATTGACGTTTATGTCTCCTGTCAAATCGTTGACGTCTATTTCATTCTCGACGGTATCTTCGAAAGTTTCTATGTTGTCTGTGTTTGAACTTTCGCCAGTTTGATCGTTTTGGACGGAGCTGTAACAAAAAAATAAGATAAATTAATATTTAATCATTTGCAATCCTAACTAATATTATAAATGCGAAAGTAACTCTGTCTGTCTGTCTGTTACGCTTTCACGCTAAAACTACTGGACCGATTTAAATGAAATTTGGTACACAGATAGTCTAGAACCTGAGAAAGAACATAGGCTACTTTTTAACCGACTGCAAAAAAGGAGGAGTTCCACGCGGACGAAGTCGCGGGCAGAAGCTAGTGTTGAATAAATGTTCAATAATTTGTGATGCCTTCGCGGTTATTACATGTTGAAATTATACAACTATAGACGGAATGCTAAAGTAAGACTATTGTCAGCTCATTCGTGCTACGATTGTGGAATCTGTAAAGGCTCCGAAACGTTAGCCAATAAAATAAAATACGCGAGTTCAATCCATCTAGGTATTGTTTCATTCCGATATATTTATTCAATTCAGGCTTTTACAAACTCTCATGAAGTTCAGAAGATACCATGAACAGTTTCCGATAAAACCTCATTTAAGAAGAAACAGCAAGAAACTCAATGAGTTTCTGGCTTTATCTGTTTTTGCCTTAGCATGTAAAAATGTCTTTTTTTTTCATAATATGATAAATCAATGTCCCGTTGTAGTCCCGTTTTGGCTCAAAACAACTACCAGCTGATTGTTTTCTTGCAACAATCAGCCGGCAGTTGTCTCTTGCGCCGCATTGCAAAGTGTCTAGTCTGAGCGGCGACTAGCGCGCGAGCTCGGCGGCGCGAGGAGGCGCGGGCAGGGACCCTAGCTAGGACATAAGGGGGACGGACCTAAAGTTAAGAACCACTTATTTACAGCCTGAGAAAAGGCATAGGCTACTTTTAATTGCGAAAAAAGGGTTGTAAAGGGGTTACAAGAGGGGATGAAGTGTTGTAAGAAATTCCAAGCGGACGGAGTCGCGGGCAGTAACTATGTCTTCACATCTCCCCTTTGTAGTAAACCGCGTCTTAAATTAATAAGAATGCCCTTGTAATGATTCAGTAATTCGAGACAAACAAAACAATAAAAGATATCAACGCAGCTTAGCATAAATTGTTTCCTTTGATGAGTCATACAACTTCATACAACGACTCATACAAAAAATGATTGTTCAGTTTTGTATACAAGATGCATACAAACTTTCTGGCAAGGGCGTGCATTCCGTATAGGCAATGCCTACCCTGGCGAGATACATGTGTACCCCCCACTGCACGCGCCTGCTTTCTGGTGCTTCCGCGGTTTATACTAGCTTCACTAGCTTCTACCAACGACTTCGTTCACAATAAGCATCCCCATTTTACTCAATTAGGGGGTGAATTTCCTATTTTTTTCTACATATTTCATAACTTCCGATGAAGAACTTTCACTTTGAAATTAATTCGAATTTATTACTTCAAAATGCAATGACTGATTCCGAATATTTTAAAGGTAAAAAACCCTAAAAATAACCATAGTTATAATGTATCTGTAATATATCTGGTTGTGTAACATTTTCTACTGTTAGTAGGTATATGTACTGAGAACGCTAACAGTTAAAATGAATTGTTAATTAACAGGCATATATCTTACGAGTAGTAAGTGAAGCAAAATTGTTAGTTCTTAGCGATTCGACTATAAATGTACAAGGGTAATTTTAAAATTTTGCGTAAGTAATTGAATATCCATTTTTAGGGTTCCGTGCCTCAAAAGGAAAAACGAAACCCTTATCAAGATCACAGGCCAGTAGCTTGTCTCTCATCACAGGCCAGCTTGTTTCTCATCACAGGCCAGTAGCTTGTCTCTCATCACAGGCCAATAGCTTGTCTTTCATCACAGGCCAGTAGTTTGTTCCCATCACAGACTAGTAGCTTGTCTCTCATCACAGGGCGGTAGCTTGTCTCTCATCACAGGACAATAGCTTGTCTCTCATCACAGGACAATAGCTTGTCTCTCGTCGCAGGCCAGTAGCTTGTCTCTCATCATAGGCATATGAGCTTGTCTCTTATTGGAGGAACATGACAGCTGTACCTCATTCTACACAACGCGCATCTAGCGGATTATCAATAATTAAATAGGTATATTATATTCCATAACAGAAAACATTAGTTAAATGAGTGTTTGGATGTCATTTTCTTAGTAGTCGACAGGTCAACGCCCCCTCTTTGTTTTTATTGATCTCAATAAACCGCACTCCTTCAATTGACGGTTGTTATACTAACAAATTAGGGTATCACACAAGAAGCCGTACAAATTCATACATATACTTATTCACGCCGCAGTCCCACAGGGGCAGCCGGAGACCGCTCTCCATTCGCCACGATCCCGACACACCTCTCTTGCTTCCTTCCTCAATACATACATATACTCACGCCACAGTCCCACAGGGGCAGCCGGAGACCGCTCTCCACTCGCCACGATCTCGACACACCTCTCTAAATGCTATGATGTCACTCGTACTTAATCTGACAGCTCGAATGAAGGTCGAGCTCCTAATATAATATTAACTCCACTTAGTTTATTACTTTCTGGAATGATGGAACATAAATCGGTCATTAATTTTGATGGAAAAATATCACGCGATGTTTTGATGGAAGGTTCTAGTTTGGTAGCAACGTCACAAGGGTTTGGTAACAAGGATTTTGTTAAGGGTGGGCAGACGTAGACAAATCACTACATAGTATAAAACAAAGTCGCTTTTTCTGTCCCTATATCCCTATGTACGCTTAAATCTTTAAAACTACGCAACGGATTTTGATGCGGTTTTTTTTAATAGATACCTAGAGTAATTCTGTAATTTAAGAGGAAGGTTAAAGCACCCGTGTCAAGCCGGGGCGAACCGCTATTGAGAATATATCTATGGTAATTTTGGACAATCGCAAGGGTATCAAAAAGTAGTACTTCTGATAGATGAAGACAAGCCAAGTCCAGTTTTTCTGATATTTTTAATAATCTGACCGGCTGCCCTCAACGTCCCTATATTTATTACTAGGGGCCCGCCCCAGCTTTGCCCGGATCCCTTTTTTTATAGCCAATGTCACTCGTAAATAGTGTAGCTTACCAACATTGAAAGATATTTCCAATTCGGAGCATTTACAGATTCCATAATCACTCGACTGAGCTAAGAATAATCTTATGTTAAAGTGAAACGTCAGCCAATAAAATAAAATACGCGAGTTAAATCCGTTAAAGTTGTTTCATTCCAAATCTAGGTGATCACGTAAACATATGATCTGTTAGCGCCATTTTGCTTTTTTACTCGTAAACGCCGTCTCGGCACAGGCGACGTGGCTTTCTGCCAAGCGCCGTAGACAAGTCTATGACGTAATAAATTTATTTTCAGTTCGGACCGGTGTTCACTGGTTTCGTGTATACATAATTGTTCCGAAATGAGGATTGAATAGGATTTTAATTTATTTGGTTTTGTTCTGTTTTTTTACTAATTGTTATTGTGAATCATGTATGAAAGATACTTGTGGAGTCCTGTTGAAAAAGGACATAAGTATTATAATGCACACCTTATTTAACTAGGACATTATGACCTTTATATTCCTTATCACTAGGACTGTATGACACTTGTGCCCTTTTTTCAATAGGAACTAAGGGTTAGCCCCAGATATTTTTTCGAAAAATGTTTGACATAGGTATCAAAATTTCCATAGTCAGCAAAGGCGTGTATTCAATACAGGCACTTTGTCACTAATGTATGGAGTGCCTACCCTGGCGCCATATTTACACTCCCCTTACTGCACGCGCCTGATAGATTATCATCAACTCATTATGCAAATATGGGGACTGTAAAGTATTCGAAACGCCAGCGAATAAAAAAAATCGTTAGTTAATTCTATTACAGTTGTACCAACACACATTTCGAATTATAGCACACTAGCTTCTGTCCGCGACTTTGTCCGCGTGGAACTCCCCTTTTTTTGCAGTCGGTTAAAAAGTAGCCTATGTCCTTTCTCAGACTCCAGACTTTCTTCGTACCAAATTTCATTTAAATCGGTGTAGTAGTTTTAGCGTGAAAGCGTAACAGACAGACAGACAGACAGACAGAGTTACTTTCGCATTTATAATATTATTATAGTAGGGATATAGTAGGGATAATAAAAAAATACGCTTATATACCTACAGGTTTGTACGGAAAGTGCGCGAGTCATACTCACACAGGCGCGTGCAGTGAGGGTCGAACGTGTACCACATCAGGGTAGGCACTCCATACATTTATACCATTGTGCCTATATGGAATGCACGCCCTTGCTCGCACTTGACCGTTTTTTTTGGATGCTTATCGTTGCGTGTTTATTAAGAAGCTTGTTCATTCGTAACACAACCTTGACATAACAATAAAAGTAACAATCAGCAAAAACCGCTTTAAACACTGTCAGTGTATCACACAAATATACAAACTTATATATTACTAGCGGCCCGTCCCGGCATCGCACGGGGGGACTTAAGATTTTTTTAAGGCCTCAGAAACGATACTTTTCCCCCGTTTTTGAAACTTTTTCGGTTACTGCTCCGCAACTATAAGACCTAGCGTGATATTATATAGCCTATGTTACTCGGGGATAATGTAGTTTTCCAAAGGTGAAAGAATTTTTGAAATCGGTCCAGTAGTTTCGGAGCCTATTCATTACAAACATACAAAAATACAAATCTTTCCTCTTTATAATATTAGTATAGATAGTATAGATTAGTATAGACTAGCTGTCCGCCCCGGCTTAGCACGGATCCCTTTTTTTTATAGCCAATGACACTCGGGAATAGTGTAGCTTCCCAACAGTGAAAGAATTTTTCAAATCGGTCTAGTCCTTTTGGAGCCTATTAAATCCAAACAAACAAACCTTTCCTCTTTATAATATTAGTATAGACTAGCGGTCCGCACGGATTCGTACTTTTTAATATAATATGGTCCCTGTTAAGCATTCGTGTGTTAACCCACACAAAGCTAGTCTTAAGAAATCAGCGTTTAATTTTTTTTGAGAACCTTTTTCAGCTTATTTTAAGAAAAAAAATACCGTTATGTGGTATAATTTTTTTTGTCCAGTTTATATAATCAATTTTCAATCAAGAGTAACCTACTTTTAAAAACAAGTATTGAATTATTTATCTGCATAAATATATCTACCGACGTTACGCCAAATCAGTGCGATCGTTGAATTAAATGATAAATCGACGAAAATAGATAAACGTATATCTATTGCGATAAAAATCGATAAAGTTAATCGATAGTTACGTAATCTTAAGAACCAAGGACATGTCTTAACACACTTTTTTAATTCAATAAATTTGCGATTTTTTTGATAAGTATCAAAATCGGTTCATACGTTAGAGAGCTATGATGCCATAGACACACACACAGACAGACAGACAGACACGTCAAACTTATAACACCTCGTCGTTTTTGCGTCGGTGGTTTAAAAATAAGTCTAACTCTTAAAAAATATATAGCTTGTGTTATTCTGTTGTATAAGCTATATTATTGTAAAGTTTCATCGAAATTCATTCAGTAGTTTTTGCGTGAAAAAGTAACAGACATACTTACATACATCCATCTTTATATTGTACATTCTTACAAACTTTTGCGTTTATCATATTAGTAATAGTAATAATATTAATAAATTTGTGTCATTTAATTAAAGGATTACTACATAGTGTAAAAAAAAGTCGCTGTCTGTCCGTCCCTTATGCTTAAATATTCAAAACTACGCAACGGATTTTACAGCGGTTTTTTAATAGATAAAGTGGTTCAAGAGGAAGGTTCATAGCCGTGCGAAGCCGGGGCTGATAGCTAGTATTTAATAATACAGGTTTTTATCTAAACAGGTGCGTGCAGTGTGTCAGGGTAGGCACTCCATATATATACAATTATGACTATATGTAAGGCACGCCCTTGATCCCTACTAATATTATAAATGCGATAGTAACTCTGTCTGTCTGTTACGCTTTTCCGCTTAAACTTCTCAACCGATTTCGATGAAATTTGGCACAGACAATCTTTAGACCCTGAGAAAGGACATAGGCCTTTTATTGCGATTAATAGGGATCCGTGCGAAGCCGGGGCGGACCGCTAGTGCTAAATGAAATCAAAACACACGTTACAATATAAATCACGGATGTAAGTGTATTGAGGGCAAGGTCGGGCAAATAACCATTAGTATTATGATGGAGTGGAGTGAAGTAGGGCGCGGGTGTTTACTTAGCAACGCCGAAAATTGGGGGTCGATTCGGAGAAAACTGGGGTCAATATTGTCTGGCTTTTAGTTGCACCGCGTGGTCGAATGTGCCTATTTAATCTTCTTATATATAAAAATGAATCGCAAAATGTGTTGGTAAGCGCATAACTCGACAACGGCTGGACCAATTTGACCAATTTTTTTTTTAAATATTCGTTGAAGTCCATTGATGGTTCTTACGGGACGAGAAAAAATCGAATAATTGCCGGGAAAACCCTAAAAACAGCCCTTTTCTTTTCCCATACAAACGTTGTCTAACTAAAGTTACCCAATTTGAATTTCAAACGGGCAGGATGACGTCTGCCGGGACCGCTAGTAATTAATATAATTAAAATTAAAGGGCTCTAAAAAGTATAATAGTAATAACCAGGCGCGTGCAGTGAGGGTCTCACATGTACTTCGCCAGGGTAGGCACTCCATATTTATTAACATTACATTAGGTTTTTGCTCGCAATTGGGGTGCGTGAATATGGCGAAAATACTATCTGGCTTTTGTTTGCAATGGGAGTCATCACGTGGTCAGAAAGGTCCAAAATAGTGCCAATATTAATAACTAGCTTCTGCCCGCGACTTCGTCCGCGTGGAACTCCTCCTTTTTTGCAGTCGGTTAAAAAGTAGCCTATGTCCTTTCTCAGGCTCCAGACTTTCTTTGTACCAAATTTCATTTAAATCGGTCCAGTAGTTTTAGCGTGAAAGCGTAACAGACAGACAGAGTTACTTTCGCATTTATAATATTAGTTATGATTTCTGATGCCTTCGCGGTTATTACTCATTGTAGTATAACGGATTTAACTCGCATAATTCCCGTATCCACTTCAGCGTTAGACTATCGTCAGCTCAGTCGTGCTACGAATATGGAAATTGTAAAGTTTTCAAAAACAAAATACGCGAGTTAAGTCCGTTATATTTGTGTCATTCCAATGTATGACCCACATACCGCGATGCCATCCAAAATTATCCCTACTAATATTATAAATGCGAAAGTAACTCTGTCTGTCTGTCTGTCTGTTACGCTTTCACGCTAAAACTACTGGACCGATTTAAATGAAATTTGGTACAAAGAAAGTTTAGAGCCTACGAAAGGACATAGGCTACTTTTTAACCGACTGAAAAAAAGAGGAGTTCCACGCGGACGAAGTCGCGGGCAGAAGCTAGTTACAAATATATTTATTAAATTTCATAACCTAAAAATAACAAAACGTGCGTCAGGACAGCGTGTCCCTCTCGAATTAGCCTCACCGCGTCAAAACGATGACGTCACACTTTTTATTCCAATCATTTGGCAGAGTCGTGTGCCATTGAGTAATGACTAACACACCGCGTCGTTTTGTCACTAAGTATGTTGCGCACGGGCGTGCATTCCATACAGGCTCAATGTCAAAATGTATGGACTGCCTACCGTGGCGCACCCACACTGCACGCGCCTGTTTTAAGGATTGTTTTATATCTTTGGACCACTAACGCAAATTTATCTAGTCTCAAACTGATTAAAGTTTGTACAATCCCTACTAATATTATAAATGCGAAAGTAACTCTGTCTGTTACGCTTTCACGCTAAAACTACTGAACCGATTTAAATGAAATTTGGTACAAAGAAAGACTGGAGCCTGAGAAAGGACATAGGCTACTTTTTAACCGACTGCAAAAAAGGTGTTCCACGCGGACGAAGTCGCGGGCAGAAGCTAGTAACCGATAAACGAAATATATAATACTAGCTGTGCCCGCGACTTCGTCCCCGTGGAATAGTAATTCTTCATAAGGCTTCATATTTCCCCCGTTTTTTACACATTTTCCACTGTTTCTTCGCTCCTATTGGTCGCAGCGTGATGTTATATAGCATAAAGCCTTCCTCGCTAAATGGTCTATCCAACAAAAAAAGATTTTTTGAATTCGAACCAGCAGTTCCTGAGATTAGCGCGTTCAAACAAACAAACAAAATCTTCAGCTTTATAATATCAGTATAGATACTTGATCCCGTCTTATAACCGCATACAACTGCTATTAACTACCGTAGCCCGATAGTCTATACCCTAGGTTCTAAGCCGCTTAACAATCAGCCGGCAGTTGTCTCTCGCGCCGCATTGCAAAGTGTCTAGTCTGAGCGGCGACTAGCGCGCGAGCTCGGCGGCGGGAGGAGGCGCGGGCAGGGACCCTAGCTAGGACATAAGGGGGACGGACCTAAAAATGTTAAAAAACACTGCCATATGGTGTCGTTCAAGTATTTTAACGCTTTGGGGAGAACAATTATGTACAACTAGCTTCTGCCCGCGACTTCGTCCGCGTGGAACTCCTTTTTTGCAGTCGGTTAAAAAGTAGCCTATGTCCTTTCTCAGGCTCCAGACTTTCTTTGTACCAAATTTCATTTAAATCGGTCCAGTAGTTTTAGCGTGAAAGCGTAACAGACAGACAGACAGAGTTACTTTCGCATTTATAATATTAGTAGGGAATGTACAATATAAGAAACTTTAAATCAAAATTTTGAATTTAGATACAAACGTACGTAAAAATTTTAAATGAAAAAATCAATCAGGGGCACATATAACTAAGTCAGGTCAGTCGTGCTAGTCGTGCTACGAATATGGGTACTGTAAAGTTTTCGAAACATCAATATCTTTATATATCGCACCCCTAGATCTAAAGGGAGCTAACTCAAAAAAAGTAACTTTTTCGGGAGAGGCGAAATTGTTGTAAGGAATCGGATCCTTTCTTTTAGCGTGTGTTTAATTTAAATCTTCAGAATTTGGGTTAGCTCCCTTTAGATCTAGGTGTGCGATATATAAATCTTCTGTACGTGTGTTAGTCAGTGAACTCCTAAACGGCTGGACCGATTTTGATGAAATTTTTTGTGTGTATTCCAGGGGGTTTGAGGATGGTTAACATTCACAATGCTGGACCGATTTTGATGAAACTTTTTGGAACAGGACATCTGTCGGGTCCGCTAGTATGAATATATATATGTACTAGCTTCTGCCCGCGACTTCGTCCGCGTGGAACTCCTCCTTTTTTGCAGTCGGTTAAAAAGTAGCCTATGTCCTTTCTCAGGCTCCAGACTTTCTCTGTACCAAATTTCATTTAAATCGGTCCAGTAGTTTTAGCGTGAAAGCGTAACAGACAGACAGACAGACAGAGTTACTTTCGCATTTATAATATTAGTAAGGATTATAGTTGTTTCATTCCAATGTGTAACAACCGCATCAAAAATTAATCTTTTTTTTTTAATTTAAAACTCTTTCAAGTCTTGAAAGCAAGCGCGTGAATGATACATTGTACCATCAATCACTTCATACAAAGAATGCGAACAAAACACTGCTTTCAACACCGGCGCTAGAATTCCAATCAATACTTAACAATGAATACCATAGTACATACACATACCAAGGGCGTGCATTTCATATAGGCACAATGGTATAAATGTATCGATTGCCTACCCTGACGCTACTGGCTGTACATGCGCGACCCTCACTGCACGCGCCTGACTGTCATATAACAAAACATGTATAGGTAAAGCATCAAGCAAGGGCGTGCATTACATACAGGCACAGTGTTACTAATGTAATGGAGTGCCTACCCTGGCGCCATACTTTCGGAGTTTGGCGACGAACACCGCGACATGAGAATTTTATATTAGATTATTTATTAAATAAACATATTGCACACCTAGATCTAAAGAGAGCTAACTCAAAAAAGGTACTTTTTCAGGAGAGGCGAGAAACTGATTAATATGTCCATATGCGCGCATGAGTTTTCTGTATAAATTTATACTTCTTATAATAAAGCTAGCAGAGTTATATTAGCTGCAATCTGTTTTAGTGTCGATGGGTTTTGCTGGAATCCTATGGTGTGCATAATTCAAATCTTCCGGTTTTTGAGTTAGATCCCTTTAGATCTAGGTGTACGATATATAAATAGGCAAGGCAAATATCTCGCAAGTCACATATTTGTTATTCTTACGTTTTTATCAAGTTGTCGACATAGATAGTCAAGTGTCATTATGACATTATGACACTTCAGTATTGGGGTCAATAAATTGTCTTATATTTTATTAAAAACTAGCTTTTGCCCGCGACTTCGTCCGCGTGGAACTTCCTCCTTTTTTGCAGTCGGTTAAAAAGTAGCCTATGTCCTTTCTCAGGCTCCCGACTTTCTTTGTACCAAATTTCATTTAAATCGGTCCAGTAGTTTTAGCGTGAAAGCGTAACAGACAGACAGACAGACAGGCAGACAGAGTTACTTTCGCATTTATAATATTAGTTAGGATTAGGATGCGAAAATAACTCTGTCTGTCTGTGAAGGACATAGGCTACTTTTTAACCGACTGCAAAACAGGAGTTCCACGCGAAGTCGCGGGCAGAAGCTAGTTTATAATATTAAGTAGGGAATATTTTTTTCACATGAATATCCATATCACGTTAATGTCACGTGTTTGGCAGATAACCAGACAGCCAGACAGACGAAATACTGTTTACATAATAAATATTGATAAAAATAAAATGAACATTACGTGAATCAAGATTTTCTCGTTTGCAAATTATGCACAAAAACCGTTTAATACGGATTTTTCGATATTCTTGAAAAATCATCCTACTACTATTATAAAGGCGAAAGTTTGTAAGTATGGATGTATGGATGTATGGATGTATGGATGTTTGTTACTCTTTCACGTAAAAACTACTGAATGGATTTGAATGAAACTTTACCACAATATAGCTTATACATCAGAATAACATAAAGGCTACAATTTTTGACACTAGACTAGACGGGACGAACCTGAAGTCCACGCGAACGAAGTCGTGGGCAAAAGCTAGTTTATTTATAAAATAACCTTTAAAACGCCAAGTGCGAGTCGGATAAAGGCACGAAAGGTTCCGTACCATTATAATTTCTGATGCCTGCGCGATTATTATACTAGCTTTTATGAGTACTTTACTCATTATCGTTATAAAATATAGCCTATATGTTATTCTGATGTGTAAGCTATATTATTGCAAAGTTTCATCAAAATCCATTCAGTAGTTTTTGCGTGAAAGAGTAACAAACACAAATCCGTACATCCATTTTTACATCCACACATTTTTACAAACTTTAACTTTTTTTATAAGCTTTTATTTACTTTTACCTGTCCCGATGTCTGTCTGTCTGTAAACAAATCTTATTATTTTTTTAAATATTAGTAACAATATTAAGCTAACTACATAGTTTCTTCAATATCTATATATATGTAATATTAGCTTCTGCCCGCGACTTAGTCCGCGTGGAACTCCTTATTTTTTGCAGTCAGTTAAAAAGTAGCCTATGTCCTTTCTCAGGCTCCAGACTATCTTTGTACCAAATTTCATTTAAATCGTCCAGTAGTTTTAGCGTGAATGCGTAACAGACAGACAGACAGAGTTACTTTCGCATTTATAATATTAGTTAGGATAAGACTAGCAACTGACGCCGTTTGTAACGGTCTAATCATTCTAACAAATAACTACAAAGTATTTTCCTTTAACAGAAGTAACGAACTAAATAAACACAAATATTTAAAGTTCCTATTTAGACATTTTAAATATTTACACTGAAAATAATACAGATAAAGATGAGTAATTGTTGATTTTTAATCATACTGGAATGAAACAACTACAAACGGATTTAACTCGCGTATTATTTATTGGCTGACATTTCGGAGCCTTTACAGATTCCATAATCGTGGCACAACTGAGCTGACAGTCTAACGCTACTGTGAGCTCAGTCGTGCTACGATAATGAAAACTGTAAAAGTTCCTAAACGTCAGCCAAAAAAATAAAATACGCGAGTTAAATCCCTTTATATTTGATTCATTCCAATGTGTAATAACCGCGAAGGCATCAGAAATTATTACGTATCAGTTCACTTGACCGCAGAACTGTTAAAAAAATCATATCAAAGGTTTATCCAAATGGCTGTAGTTTTTTCCGTGCATCGTAATCAGGGGCGGGCATTGATGAAACCACAAGCCAATGACTGTCTATCAGGAGTCAAAGTCAGTGACAGGTCATAGAAAACTGTTATTTTGGAAACTTAGCAAAATTCAAGAAAATACTAGCTTCAGCCCACGACTTCGTCTGCGCATGAATATTTTACACAATACCGTTATAAAATCTATACTAATATTATAAAGAGGAAAGCTTTATTTGTTTGTTTGTTTGGATTGAATAGGCACCAGAACGGCTGGACAAATTTCAAAAATTCTTTCACTGTTGGGAAGCTACACTATTCCCGAGTGACAAAGGCTTTAAAAAAAGGGAACCGTGCGAAGCCGGGGCGGACAGCTAGTATAGCCTATATTATAGATGAAACTTTACAATAACATATGTATCTATATCTATACTCTATACTAATATTATAAAGAGGAAAGATTTGTAGCTATTTTTGTAAGTTTGTATGTTTGTAATGAATAGGCTCAAAAACTACTGGACCGATTTTAATAATTCTTTCACTGTTGGGAAGCTACGTTCACCCTGACTGACATAGGCTATAGAATATTTTGAAAAAAATAGGGATCCGTGCGAAGCCGGGCGAACCAGGGGCGTGCCCTTCATACAAGCCGAAAAGCCTGGATTGCCCTACTAAAAATATTGTCCATCAGGAATATCAACATTCGAACTGTTTAAAAGTTCGCGCTATAATATTCGATCAGTTGAATGCAATGACCTCGCTCACTCGCTCGCCGAGCGAGCCAATAATATGTTAGATCACGCGCACCAATCGATGCTCGCGAAACCACGACTGATCGCGACCTCTCGCTCGCACTAGGCTGGCTTGCATGAGGCTTGCCTTCATGTTGTCTCTGCGTGTTTATTTCTCTTTCTAACCTATAAGAAATTGATATTTCTATTGCAGTCAAATCGTTGATTTTAATCCTTGGATTGCTAATGAAACCTGCAACAAAACCGATTTGGCGCATGCGTAATAGTGTCAGTTGTCTGCTCCGCAATACGTTCAAATTTCACGTTAGTTATTGACAATTAATGACAATTATTGAATACTTGGTTGTTTGCATTGTTTTTATTAAAGATTAGCTAACTTCGTTAGGTTTCATAATGTCTGTGAGTTTTCTAATTTAACTGTAGTTTAACATTGAGTACGTAGGCATATACTTATGTTACAAAATGGAAGAAATAGTTATTTATGGGGATTTAAAGTGCGTGTGTTTTGGTGCAAGTACGTGAAGCAAAGGTAAAATACTTATTTAAATTTTGATCTGAAAAAAGGTAAAAGTATTAAAACGATCGGTACTTATATTATTATTGTATTTTGTGATTCAAACAAATTATATTGTTAGTGTTGAGTATTTATTTCGGCGGCAATAACTTATGGATTACAACGTAGGTACGTAGCTACGTAGCTACGTAGGTAATATAAGTACCTAGTTATATTATGACTGAATAACTTATCTGGCGTTATGAAAAGGCATGTCATGTATGGTCAATCGCATCCATTCCGTATTTTTTTTCGGTAGATACCTACCTACTTCAGTCTTCAACTGTTACGAATTACAATATCATACTCGTATCTTTCGGCTTGCCCTATTCTGAAACCCTAGTCCCGCCACTGGGGCGAACCTTATTGTAAAGTTTCATCGAAGTATGATATTATTATTGTCTGACAAGGGGTGGGTGGAGTTTAAGTTTTGTGACGTCATCGACGAGTTCACACTCTCGCAAAATAAGTGACGTCACTATTAATGGGCGTTTCACGATTATGACGATCTGTGACAAGAAAAAAAAAACTTCATCAAATTGGTGCAACATACTATATGTATGGCCCCAAAACGCATTAGATAATGCAGCGGGCGTGCAGTGGGGGGAGCGTAAGTATGGCGGTAGGCAGGCGCGTGCAGTGAGGGTCGCGCGTGTACTACGTCAGGGTAGGCACTGTATACATTTATACCTGTAATTATAGAATGCACGCCCTTGGCGGTAGAGTAGGCACTTCGTACATTAGTGACACTGTGCCTATATGGAATGCACGCCCTTGCTTGGCAGAGCACGTCTGTCAAAGCATACTCCAGTTGTATATGCTCGAAGTATTTTGAATACGTCCCCATTCGATTTCAATCAGTTGGCATGATGCCACAAAAGAAAAGTTAAACAGATCGTTTATATGACGCTCTAAGAGTTTTTATTGGTAGGTATAAAGCAAAAGACTTAAGAGATAATATGCTTTTGGTTTGGGACGAAATCCGACTACAGATATCTCTCAGTTTTGTTTCTATTGTATACTTGTAATATATATGATTTTATGTTTATCTATACTAATATTATAAAGAGGAAAAGTTTGTTTGTTTGGATTGAATAGGCTCAAGAACGGCTGGACCGATTTCAAAAATTCTTTCACTGTTGGGATGCTACACTATTCCCGAGTGACATAGGCTATAAAAAAAATATGATCCGTGCGAAGCCGGGGCGCGGACAGCTAAGTTAATTTTATGTTTAGTATGTACGTTTTTTGTAGACTTTGAAAAAAAAAACTTTCTGCAATTTTATTGCGGCGTTTCTTCTCAGCAATGATGTGTTTCCGAAGCTCTAGTAGACAAATCTAGTAAACTTTTTTAGGGTCCATTTACTAATAAATGATTTGATTAGAATGTAATTTATGTATGTTTATGTAAATACTCTATTTAACGAGGGCCTGTTGATCTGGTAGATAAAACCCATGGCTACGAAACCGGAGGTTACGGGTTCGAATCCCGCTTGAGGCAGATAGTGTAAGCACAGTCTATATCTGAGTGTTGGATTTTATATATATACTAGCTTCTGCCCGCGACTTTGTTCTTTTTTGAAGTCGGTTAAAAAGTAGCCTATGTCCTTTCTCAGGCTCCAGACTTTCTTTGTACCGAATTTCATTTAAATCGGTCCAGTTTTAGCGTAACAGACAGACAGACAGAGTTACTTTCACATTTATAATATTAGTAGGGATATGTATGTATGTTAATCCGTTGTTTAGTACAAGCTTTGATTAGTTTGAGGCTAGATCAATTAGTATGAATTGTCTAATAATATATGTTGATTAGTCTGGCGATCTTTACCTATTTAGGAGTGTTGATTGATATCAACTTTGAAGCAAATCATCGTAAAATAGCTCTTTTCTATTTTAATCCTTTAAGAGGAAAAAATTAAATAAAATACGAAACACGCCCATCAATTCTGTTAAAGAATATTTATGCGAAATTTTAAAAATAGATTTAAGACAGCTAGTATTTCCTTATTTCTGTTATATACAATTACAAGGAAAACCTAACAGTAATATCATACGAAGTTACAGACAATTAAAACTTTATGCCCAAGCATTAAGTACTGAAATGGCTTGAAATGCTAAAATGTGCTAATTGTTTCGATTTTAGACTGTTATGATCTCATTCAGTGAGTCATACAGCTAGTAATTAGCATAGACCTAAAATGTAGGCATGCTAAATATTTAGGTATTTCTGAAGAACGATGACTGTATTTACATGATAAAACTGTTAAAATGAAACAACTATAAACGGATTTAACTCGCGTATTTTACTCTTGGACTTTAGCGTTAGACTATCGTCAGCTCAGTCGTGCTACGATTATGGAAACTAGTTTTCGAAACGTCATCCAATAAAATAAAAAACGCGAGTTAAATCCGTATATAGTTGTTTCATTCCAATGTGTAATAACCGCGAAGGCATCAGAAATTATTGTGATAAAACCGGCCATGTGTGAAGAATTCTGTTGTGCAAAAAAAACACATATCTGTTGAATGATATAATTAAGCTTAAAATTATGCATAGTACTCTATAACATGACGTAAGTGGCCACTTAAATGAAATTACTTTAAAATTAATCAAGGTATGAAAGTCGCATTTCGGTAAAATGTGCACAATGGAAATTTCAAGGGCACCATTATAAATAAAAACGATTTTTTTCAGATCTTCAAGATACATATTAATGTTAGAAATTTTAGTAACAATAGTATACATAATCCTTGTTAATATTATAAACGTGAAAGTTTGTAAGAATGTAAGGATGGATGTCTGGATGTGTTTGTTCCACCATCACGCAAAAACCACTGAATGGATTTTGATGAAACTTAACAATAATATAGCTTATACGTCAGAATATCATATAGGCTATATTTATAACTAGCGGTTCGCCCCGGCTTCGCACGGATCCCTATTTTTTTTTGCAAAACATTTATAGCCTATGTTATTCAGGGTGAACGTAAGCTACGTTGCCCAACAGTGAAAGAATTATAAAAATCGTCCAGTAGTTTTTGAGCCTATTCATTACAACCAAACAAATAAAGTTTTCCTCTTTTTAAAATATTAGTATAGACAATATTGTGTAAAATAGACGCGCAGAAGAAGTCGCGGGCAGAAACTAGTTTCAAATATGTATTTAACCTTCGTTCTTTTACAGTGACGGTGTTTTTTTACATAATACGTTTAATTATTACCTACGATGAGGTAATGTTATTTAACTCTCTTGTTTAAAATGAAAAACTTCAATTGACGTATTTCTCAAGAAGAAAACACGTTAGCTGTTAAAATGTCACCATGATAAATATTTTAGTACTTTGGTCGACTATTTTATATTACTAAATAAAATAAATAGTCTTCCTCTTTGGAAATAAAAAAATATAAAAAATATCAATAATAAGAAACACGTTCGCCAAATACCTACCTAGGTTAAGTACATAGATATATATTTTTTTTTTTTAAGTTAACGATTTTCTTTTTTTATTAAGTACAGGAAATAGGGTAGGCATTACATTATGCCTACATGGAATGCACGCCTATGATAATCTACATATAAAAATTGATTGCTGTTCGTTATTCTGTAAAACTCGACCGATTTTGATAATTTTGGTTTGGAAATATTTGTAATAGTCCAGTTAAATTAATTATCAAGTTTGTTTTTTAAAAATCACGCTTGTATGGAGAATTATATTCCAAAGACAATAATAAAGATTCGTAAAAATAAAGTGACTTCTTTTACTGTAAATATTACAGTTACAATTTATTCAATAACAAAAGTACACGTAATAAATAAGAATTATAAACTTAATATACATAATAGAAGTGGAAACAGAAAATAATCTATTTAGGAACATTGTAAATAGGCCGATACAGATAGCGTCCACTGAACAAATTTAGCATTAAATATAATCTAATTAATAAATTAACATTTATTTACTATTCTCAGTTATAAATAACCATAAAAGCAATCAATTGGTCTTCATTCTATTTTTATCCAACAATTACGTAACGCCATTTTGAAAAAAAACTATGACATTACTAGCTGAACGCAATCAAAACAAATTAAACTTAACACAGTTGCAATAAAGTACAAATTACTGTAACGCAACTAACGGTCCGAAATGAGAATTAACTCAAATCAACTGAACAAACAACGTTTTGAGGACGTTCCGAATTTCGTAACGGGACGTTCCAAAACACGCTCGCGAATGTCATTTTTGACAGTTTCAGGAATTCCCAAAACGGGTCTACTCGAACTTTATAAAAGTTTACAGAAGTTATGAATCATTGCACACGACAATTGACAAATCCAAGTAACTCTATAGTGTGACTACCAATTCACTTCGAATTCATCACAGCGCACAGTAAAATTCCCAAAACTAAATTTAGAAAGTTTTTAAAACAGAGCGTGTCAAAACTCACCGAATTATTTCTGACTGGGTGACGTCACTGGCAGGCTGCAAGAATAACCATTCTCCTTGGTGCACCCAGTTACCATCAAAACTCGCACAGAAAAACAATTTCTCGTTCAACAATGGTACAGTAACATTCGTAACTTCTATAGATCTCTCATCGAAATAACTATAGCATGGCGCGCCTCGTTCCGCCGGCTCGTGGGTTAGCGACCACTTTGATACATCGGTATAGTCAAAATTAAATACGTAAACACATTTCTCATCCGTAACACAGTTTACATTCACACCAACGGTCAATATCCGTGGTTGAGGCACAGAATACACATGACTTAACGAAAATAACAACAAAAACAAGCCACTAGTCCGTATTTTGTGGGGAGCACACGCGAGAGACATGGTGACTCTGCGACTGGCGGCGAGCGAATGATTCCGAATGAATGAATCTATGGAAGCGATAAGCGGTGAATGTTTTTTTTTTAATGACATGAGAATTGATGAGACTACGACTGCGCATGAGTTCGGTCTATTTACTAATTTTGTTTAATTTGTTTTGTTTTCTAATTGGATTTTAATTGGAAAATTGTATCTTATTGGTAAATGCGGCGATGATTCAAGGTCGTGAGTCAAGAGCTTTTGCACGCGACTTCGATTGTACAGAATTAATTATTTTTGGAGGTTAAGGTAGACTATACTTTTTTCCAATTCCAGTACAGAAGTAGGTAGTTTAAATTTTGTCTAGACGTTTAACTCGTATATCACTCACAATAAAATATTTTTAACAATGTTTATTAGTAAAAGCATTAGTTTTTCCTGTAGGTACCTATTTACTTACTTAGATTAGAAAATTTCATCAAAATATTAATCAAAATTGTATGAATTCGACCAGATTTTGGTAATGAAACCAAGGTCGTGATAAGCCGTTGATAACACATTGATTGTAACTGGATCACATTGGAATTCAACAAATATAATAATGTGTTGGAATGAAACAACTATACTTACACAGATTTAAGTCGCGTATTTTATTTTATTGACTGACGTCTTGGAGCCTTTACAGATTCCATAATCGCACGACTGAGCTGACAATAGTCTTATACACTTTAGCATAAGACTATTGTCAGCTCAAACTTTAGCCAATAAAATAAAATACGCGAGTTAAAACCGTCTACAGTTGTTTTATTCTAATTCCATATTATTGTAAAGTTTCATTAAAATCCATTCAGTACTAAGGTAATTTTTACGAGAACGTGTAGCATACATACACACTCACAAACTTTTGCCTTGTTATAATATAACTAGCTGTCCGCCCCGGCTTCGCCCGGATCCCTTTTTTATAGCCTACTAGCTTCTGCCCGCGACTTCGTCCACGTAGAACTCCTCCTTTTTTGCAGTCGGTTAAAAAGTAGCCTATGTTCTTTCTCAGGCTCCAGACTTTCTTTGTACCAAATTTCATTTAAATTGGTCCAGTAGTTTTAGCGTGAAAGCGTAACAGACAGACAGACAGAGTTACTTTCGCATTTATAATATTAGTTAGGATGTCACTCGGGAATAGTGTAGATTCCTAACAGTGAAAGAATTTTTCAAATCGGTCATCTTGTTATGGAGCCTATTTAATACAAACAAACAAACCTTTCCTCTTTATTATATTAGTAGGTATAGATTGTTACTAAAAAATATCTTTTAAATGGGCTAGCATATAGATGGATTACAATGGATTTATTTTTATATACTATATGCTCATCATTTAATATTATATATGTATTTTCTAATTACTACGATAATGTTTTATAAATGCCTAATTGTCATTAGTTATATCGGATTAAGATAGTGATTGGAACAGGAGGTCTATGACAAACATCGTCACGACACCTTCGATAAGAAATCGAGACCTGACATGTCTTCGGCATAGAACTCCAGGACTTTTTAACAGTGTAAGCTTTGGAATGAAACAACTATTAACGGATTTAACTCGCGTAATTTTATTTGCTGACATAGCGTTAGACTATTGTCAGCTCAGTCGTGCTACGATTATGGAATCTGTAAAGACTCCGAAAAGTCAGCAAATAAAATAAAATACGCGACTTAAATCTGTGTAAGTATAGCTGTTTCATTCCAATGTGTAATAACCGCGAAGGCATCAGAAATTATTGCGTAGGTATATTTTTTCTGAAAAGTCAAGTAAAAAATTGTCTTTTGCTAAATACTTGATTACCTTCGTTAACAAATGGAATGAAACAATAAAGGATTAACTTACGTATTTTATTAGTTGATGTTTTGAAATCTTTACAGCGCCCATATTCGTAGCCGAGTAGGTACGTTAGTAATAGTTAAGTGTGTTATAGTTGTTTCATTCCAATGGAATGTATATTATATACGAGTAATTAGTAGGTACTTAAATTCGTTCATAGTTGTTTCATTCCAATGTGTAATAACCGCGAAGGTATTAGAAATTATTATAGTGACAGAATGTCACTAAAAATACTTTTAAAATAGGTAATTAAAATAATTAAATTGTGTATTTAATTATGATTCAATGTTCTACTAAATGATCAAATCACTACATAAATACCAAAATAATATTATAATTACTAATGTAGGTACCTACATACTTAGCCACTAAGTCATATAAAATAGGTATTATGGAATCTGCAAAGCCTCCGAAACGTTAGCCAATAAAATAAAAATACGCGAGTTAAATCCGTTAATAGTTGTTTCATTCCAATGTGTAACCGCGAAGGCATCAGAAATTATTATATAACGTATTTTTTATCTTATTTAAAAAATCTAGACTGATTATTTTTCCTGCTATTTTCTTGAAATATAGCATTACTATATTAAATAAAGATAAGATTAACTTCTTGCACGTGAAGCTTATCTGGTGATATCTGAAGAGATAAAAAATATACGTCCTATGGTAGGAAAACCCAACAACCAAGATTGAGAAACAATTATGACCTTGGAAATTGCATATTTTTAAATTCTTATACTGTTTTTTTTTTTTTTCCGAACTGAATACTGAAGCGCAGTTGGCCAGCTAATGGGCCTTCACTGCAAAACCGGACGGGTGGCGAGACTCCTGAAAGGAGACTCTTAAGCCTTTTGGGTTGGGTTTAGGGTTTAGCCCTGACCGACCCGAGGGCCCCCCAAGGTGGGGGTCGCACCTCGGCTCGGGCCGTCAGGAGGTGTGTTGACACGACTATTTTGTTGCAAGGGAACAGAAGGTCCCTGCGGATAAGTCCGACGCGCGCCGGGTGTATGTGGACGTCTTCGACCCCGCCGGCGGGGCCGCTGTAACACTATCGAGTATGCTAGGTGTGAGGCCGCATGCCGCGCGGCAGCTGCCTGTGTGTCGGTGTACGGTTGGTGTCCGTGGGAGGGGGCGCGGCGGCCGCTATGGCAGCCGTGATCGAATCGGAATCTTATACTGTTTGAATTACTTTTGAAGTAGCTACCTACTTAGTACTACTTACCTTGTTTTTGTTATTAACTTTTAATATTATAAACAGGTACTTTTAAATCTGTGAGTGAACAATAAATTACCCCTATGTTCCCACTCTTAGGGTAGGACTTACTTAAGTTTTTATGGGACCAACTTAGGAAAATACCCTTTCCAATAAAAAAATAATTTTCAAAATCGAACCACTCTGTAAAAAGTTATGCGTGAATTTAAAAAAAAAATAGGCGTCGACTTGAGAACCTCCTCAGTTTTCTTCGTCGGTTGAAAATAAAGTCACATAAATACCTCTGTGAGTGTTATAATTATTGAATTCCAGCCATATTATAGTAGTTTCATCAAAATCCATTTCATAGTTTTTGCATGAAAAAGTAACAAACATCCAGACATACTCACAAACTTTCGCGTTTATGTTACATAGACTTAACTATGACTAATTATTACTTATGTAGTTTAATTATTAACTACTGTATACGAAATCGATCCTATATAGGTACGTATTTAGTTAAGTAACAAAATCATTTATTTCCACTTTAGAAAAAAAAAACAACATACATTTCAAATATATTTAATGTTACTAACTACCACAATATCAGGTTGCGTTCTATTCTTCCCCTCCTTACGATTATGGGTCTTATAGTGAGCCAATAAGGTACATTTCTGCGTGAACTTATGCCCACATACATCACAGCAGAAACGCTTATCACCAGTGTGAGTTCGCATATGTACATCTAGCGCTTTCTTTCGGGGGTACCTAAAAAAAAATGTCACTTGAGTACCGAAATTGGAGAGAGGTCTCTAGCTGCCCCTGTGGGACTGCGGCGTGAGTATATGTATGTATTGAGGAAGGAAGCAAGAGAGGTGTGTCGGGATCGTGGCGAGTGGAGAGCGGTCTCTGACTGCCCCTGTGGGACTGTGGCGTGAGTATATGTATGCATTGAGGAAGGAAGCAAGAGAGGTGTGTCGGGATCGTGGCGAGTGGAGAGCGGTCTCTGACTGCCCCTGTGGGACTGTGGCGTGAGTATATGTATGCATTGAGGAAGGAAGCAAGAGAGGTGTGTCGGGATCGTGGCGAGTGGAGAGCGGTCTCCGGCTGCCCCTGTGGGACTGTGGCGTGAGTATATGTATGTATTGAGGAAGGAAGCAAGAGAGGTGTGTCGGGATCGTGGCGAGTGGAGAGCGGTCTCCGGCTGCCCCTGTGGGACTGTGGCGTGAGTATAAGTATGTATTGAGGAGGGAAGCAAGAGAGGTGTGTCGGGATCGTGGCGAGTGGAGAGCGGTCTCTGGCTGCCCCTGTGGGACTGCGGCGTGAGTATATGTATGTATTGAGGAAGGAAGCAAGAGAGGTGTGTCGGGATCGTGGCGAGTGGAGAGCGGTCTCCGGCTGCCCCTGTGGGACTGTGGCGTGAGTATATGTATGTATTGAGGAAGGAAGCAAGAGAGGTGTGTCGGGATCGTAGCGAGTGGAGAGCGGTCTCCGGCTGCCCCTGTGGGACTGTGGCGTGAGTATATGTATGTATTGAGGAAGGAAGCAAGAGAGGTGTGTCGGGATCGTGGCGAGTGGAGAGCGGTCTCCGGCTGCCCCTGTGGGACTGTGGCGTGAGTATATGTATGTATTGAGGAAGGAAGCAAGAGAGGTGTGTCGGGATCGTGGCGAGTGGAGAGCGGTCTCCGGCTGCCCCTGTGGGACTGTGGCGTGAGTATATGTATGTATTGAGGAAGGAAGCAAGAGAGGTGTGTCGGGATCGTGGCGAGTGGAGAGCGGTCTCTGGCTGCCCCTGTGGGTACTGACCTCTTCGGGCACAGCGTGCAGGGGTACTCATTGAGTCCGGTGTGCGTCGCCATGTGTCCTCTGAGGTCCTGAGCGCTGCTGTAAGAAGCGCCGCAGGTGCTACAGACGTGGCGTCTCACGCCCAAATGGCGGGCTATATGTGAGCTTAGGTTACCTGAAATATATATATATTAACTGCCTTTTTCACTATGTCCAAGCTATTTTCTACTTTCTAAACAGTTTCCATAATCGTAGCACAACTGAAAGTCAATCGTGGTACGATTAAGGAAACTGTAAAGAATCTAAAAACGTCAACCAATAAAATCCAATAACTGTTTTGGAATGAAACAACTTTAACGGATTCAACTCGCGTATTTTATTTTATTGGCTGACGTTTCGGAGCTCGTATCGCGCTACGATTATGGAATCTGTAAATCCGAAACGTCAGCCAATAAAATATAATACGCGAGTTAAATCCGTTAAAGTTGTTTCATTCCAATGTATAATAACCGCGAAGGCATCAGAAATTATTTCATTAATACTTTTTTTCATTCCAAAACTTTCCCCATTTTTTTTGTTTACCCCACCTGCCAACAGGAAGGTCTTTTGGCACACGGGGCAGCTGTACTTATCCGTGCCCTGTCTGTGTATGTCAGCGAGGTAAAAAACACTTTTTGAATAATTTTGATGTTAAATTGGGGGCAAATTTCCCCCATTTTTTCCGTTTACCCCACCTGCCAACAGGAAGGTCTTCTGGCACACGGGGCAGCTGTAATTATCCGTGCCCTGTCTGTGTATGTCGGCGAGGTAAAAAAAACACTTTTTAAATAATTTTAAAGTTAAAATGGGGCAAATTTCCCCCATTTTTTCCTATTACCCCACCTGCCAACAGGAAGGTCTTCTGGCACACGGGGCAGCTGTACTTATCCGTGCTCTGTCTGTGTATGTCCGCGAGGTGCCGCGCGCGGCGGGTGAACGTGGCGAAGCGCTCGGGGCAGTAGGGGCAAGCGTAGAGCTGGACGTCGCTGTGCTTGCGCTGCCTGGGGCAAGAAGGAAAAATATTGGGGAAAAAGTCTTGCCAAGTCTTTTTTTACAAGCTGTCCGCCCCGGCTTCGCACAGATCCCTGTTTTTATAGCCTATTTCACTCCCGAATAGTGTAGCTCCCCAACAGTGGAAACATTTTTAAAATCGGTCCAGTAGTTTAGAGCGTATCCAGCTGTACTTGTCCGTGCTCTGTCTGTGTATGGCGCGCGCGGCGGGTGAGCGTGGTGAACCGCTCGGGGCAGTAGGGGCACGCGTAGAGCTGGACGTCGCTGTGCTTGCGCTGCCTGGGGCAAGTGGGAAAAATATTGGGAAAAGGCTTTTTACAAGCCCAATACGGTACGGTTTCGTATATCTATACTTCTATACTTAATATTATAAAGAGGAAAGATTTGTATTTTTGTATTTTCGTATTTTTGTATGTTTGTAATGAATAGGCTCCGAAACTACTGGACCGATTTCAAAAATTCTTTCACCTTTGGAAAGCTACATTATCCCCGAGTAACATAGGCTATATAATATCACGCTAGGTCTTATAGTTGCGGAGCAGTAACCGAAAATGTTTCAAAAACGGGGGAAAAGTATCGTTTCTGAGGCCTTAAAAAATCTTAAGTCCCCCCGTGCGAAGCCGGGACGGGCCGCTAGTATATAATATTCCTACTAATATTATAAATGCGAAAGTAACTCTGTCTGTCTGTCTGTCTGTTACGCTTTCACGCTAAAACTACTGAACCGATTTAAATGAAATTTGGTACAAAGATAGTCTGGAGCCTGAGAACGGACATAGGCTACTTTTTAACCGACTGCAAAAAAGGAGGAGTTCCACGCGGACGAAGTCGCGGGCAGAAGCTAGTATCTTATATATCTGTCTGGGGCAAGTAGGAAAAATATTGGGAAAAGACTTGCTAAGTGGACTTGTGTACGATGGATTTCGTATATATAACATACTAGTGGCCCGCCCCGGCTTCACACTGGTGCTATAAACTTTCCCCTTGAATCACTCTATCTATTAAAAAACCCGCATCAAAATCCGTTGCGTAGTTTTAAAGATTTAAGCGTACATAGGCATATAGGGGCAGAAAAAGCGACTTTGTTTTATACTATGTAGTGATATCTCGGTATATATAATATTTATATATCTTTTTTTCCTATATATAACATAATAGCAGTCCGCCCCGGCTTCGCAAGAATCCCTAATTTTTTCAAAATTTAATATAACCTATGTGGCTATGTCACTCGCGAATAGTGTAGCTTCTCAACAGTGAAAGATTTTTTTAAATCGCTCTTGTCGTTTAGGAGCCTATTCAATCCAAACAAACAGACAAACCTTTCCTCTTTAATTAATTAGTATATGTATCTTTAAAAAACTGCAAATAAAAACGTCTGTCCCTGAACTCTGAACCCAAATTGTAAGGGAGCTATTACTAAGTCTCCGCTTTTTGTCTGTCTGTTCGTCACAAGGCTAAAACAATTTTTAATATTTTCAGGGTCCTGAGCGAGTTCCCTATCTATACTAATATTATAAAGCTGAAGAGTTTGTTTGTTTGTTTGTTTGTTTGAACGCGCTAATCTCAGGATCTACTGGTTCGAATTCAAAAATTATTGGATAGACCATTTATCGAGGAAGGCTTTAGGCTATATAACATCACGCTGCGACCAATAGGAGCGAAGAAACAGTGGAAAATGTGTAAAAAACGGGGAATATGAAGCCTTATGAAGAAGTGACAGTTAGAAGACTTTGACAGATCTTTGACGAAACAATCGGACGAGCAGGACGACGTCTGCCGGGGCCGCTAGTTAATATATAAAAAACCCACAGCGAAAATATAGTAATACATACCTGTGTGAACTCAATGTGTTATAATTATTAAATTCCGCGTCACAACTTTGACATTTAAAAGGTCCTTTGATATGCGACGGCATGTGACGTTTAAGCCTTTTCTTTGTTAAAAAACCTGATGAAAAAATAATTATATTTAAATATGATCGATCATAGAATAGTAGTATTAGTAGAATGATAGGATCAAATGATAGTAGTATAAGTTATTACTTAAGTAAATAGTAGGATCAAAAATAGTAGATAGATTTATTTATTTCTCAAAATTCATACAGTACAATTACACTATTATGTCGAATTATATGCACTCATATTGAGATCGTCAGAACAAAAATAAAGAAAAAATAATATGAACAAATTACATTATAACATTATAAAAAAAAACATTATTATGTCAAATTATATTCACTCATATTGAGATCGTCAATACAGATTTAACTTACAGTATTTACAGTATCAGCAAAAATTATAATTTTATTACAATAAATTTCATTATGCATAATATAATGTCAAATGGCTTTTAGTGTCAAGTAATTTAACATTAATAATAAAAATAATTTATTTATATTTTTGATTAAATGATGGTAGAATTAGGATAAAAATTAAAGCATTAGTAAAATATTAGGATAAAATAATAGTAGTGTTAGTAGCACTATAGAATTCATGAATCGTTGTATTAGTGGAATATTAGGATCAATTGATATTTTAACTGGTAGAATATTAGTATCAATTAATGGCTTTATTTGTACAATTTTCGGATTAAATAATATTAGTATGTGTTAGTAGAATTGTAGAATTTATTAATGGTTTGATAAGTAGAATATTAGGATTAGATTTTATTCGTAGTATAGTAGGGCCATTTAATAGTTTTAATAGTAGAGTACTCGGATCAAAAAAGAGTTTAATTATTAGGATATTAGCATCAAATATTAGTAGTATTCGTTGAATACTAGGATCAAATAGTAGACTATTAGCATTAAAATAATAGTACTATTACTAGTACAGTAGGATCAAATTTAAGTGGAATCATCACAACAAAAAATATTAAAAAAAATTACCTTTCCCACAAGTTTCACATATATGATTTGGAAAATGTTTATTCATATGTGTATGATAAACATATACATTTGGAAGTACAGTCGAACAAATAGTGCACTTCAAATCATCAGTCACTTTGTATAAGGGTTCCTTGTTCTTCGGTTCGTCTGTCACCCTCTTTTTTTTTCTCGGCACCGTTATACGTTTTTCATTCTTTAGAACTATGTCTGACTGTATGTCTGTATTTTTGTCAATCGGTTCTTCGATTGCTTTTATATCTTCAATTTCACAATGGGGTGAGTTATAGAGCGTAGATAGGGATTCTTCAAGTGCTGGTGGGAAGAAAAATATTATTTTCTATACTAATATAATAAAGAGGAAAGGTTTGTTTGTTTGGATTGAATAGGCTCCAAAACGACTCGATTTTAAAAATTCTTTCACTGTTGGAAAGCTACACTATTCCCGAGTGAAATAGGCTATAAAAAAAAGGAATTCGGGCGAAGGCGGGGCGGGCCGCTAGTAGTTTTATATTTGTAAAAAAAACTGGAGCGCTTATCGTGCAGACAAAGTCGCGGGCAGAATTCTGTTATATTTTTTATTCCAATGTGTAATAACTGTGATGAAGTAATTATTACATACCTTGTTTAATTTCATTATGGCTGGTTTCCATTGAATATTTGTCTTCAACATCAGATTCGAAATCATTTGTAACCTTTGATATTAAAATGTGTTCTGCTGACTTTTCCATATTTATTACTGAAAAAAATTATGTAAGTATGTAAACTATTGCACAGCAACAAAACAAATAAAACAATATAAATGTACAAAGTCGAGCTTATCACTTTAAGAGGTCTCTTCCAGTCATTTAGATTATTAAAAAAGTCAATTAGATTATAAAAAAAATAGACTATTTTCTTTTTTTTCTCAAACAAACAAAGAATTGTGAATATAAGCGCTTCTAAAGTGCGGGAGAGGGGGTGACATACAGTGACGTCACTAGCCCCCACTCCCGAACTTAAGAAGTTCTTATCTTTGACATTTGTTTTATGAATACTTAATTAGGTATTATATTACATTAACATTGCCTAAAAATTGTTAGGTTCATTTCGGAGAGAAGAGTGGGGAACTACCCCACTTTGCCCCACCGTGGGTACCAAGAGTGGAGAACTAAAACTCTTTGCCCCACCGTGGGTACCAAGAGTGGGGAACTACAACTCTTTGCCCCACTGTGGGTACCAAGAGGGGGGAATTACAACTCTTTGCCCCACCGTGGGTACCAAGAGTGGGGAATTACAACTCTATGCCGCACCGTGGGTACCAAGAGTGGGGAACTACCCATCTTTGCCCCACCGTGGGTACCAAGAGTGGGGAACTACCCCTCTTTGCCCCCCTGTGGGTACAAAAATGCACAAGTTACCAACATCCGTTAACTTGTAGAGCGTTCAGCGTGTCAAACACTTGTTGTCTGAATGTCCGTGCGTCCGTCAGACTTTTTGCACACATCTCGCACACGTAGCTGTCGTATTCATACTCTTCTTGGACTGGCTGCGAAAGAAACGTATAAACTACACAGATGATTCCAAGGGTCTTCCATCAGTCCCTTGTCATGAATATTGAAAGGATAATTGGAATGAAATGACTAACTAGTTTTTTAATTGTTTTGTAAAATAGCCAATATTTCCGTAAAATGTAACAGATATATTTTATATTTTAGAACAGAGTAGTACTTCAAAAGTTTTGTAATTTAATAAATAAGGTAGTTTGCGTAGCTGTATTCATCACTTAAGCATAAGACTATCGTCAGCTCAGACGTGCTACGAATATGGAATCTATAAAGCATCCGAAACCATCAGCCAAACAAATAAAATATGCGAGTAAATCTGTTTAAAGTTGTTTCATTCCAATGTGTAGTAACCGCGAAGGCATCAGAAATTATTATTGAAGGAATAAGCCACAATAAAAATTGAACTGGATTAAAGACAGCGCGAGGGCAGAGGGCAGTGTGTTGTTGCATCGAAACAAGATTTCTGATGTATTAGCTTGTGTTTTTAATATTTATAGTTGCCAAAATAAAATGAAGTAGGTAAACAGGACTAGACATGCAAAAACAAAACCCTGGACTTTATGTCTACAGGTTTTTATGAAACTTAATACTTCTAAAAAGTTTCTTTTTGTTTTTTAATTGAAATTTTCAAATCAGACTACAAAATAAAGTTTCTCTCGGAAAATCCCCAAATGCCTTGTAATCTAGGACAAATCCTGGGAAACCTGGACGGATATTAAGATCTGGGGACTGACGTATTAAAATGGTTGTAGAATCTGTCTATTTTGCTATATTCTAGAAAAAAGGGTAAAGAATATTTAACACGTGTTTTACGTCTAGACAAGAATAACAATAAAACAAATTAACAATTGTTCATTTATATAAAGAATAACACTACATTTATATGATTTTAATTCCATCTAAATACTAAAAATAGCGTTAGTTAATTGCCATACTGACTAAATCCCTTTTTACAAATGATATATAGAAATACGTACCTTAATTGAAAATAATTCTTCCAACATATTTGCGTAGTTTGTGTCCGGTTTATCATTATATAAATTCACTAATTCGTTTGTGGATAGGCAGCAGAAACAAAAATAAGCGTCAACAGACATTTTCTTAATATTATATGAAAATTATTTACAAACAAAAGCTTATTTTTAGGTTAGGTGCTTGTCAAAATGACGTTAGTGTTTCGTTCAGAAATATATTTTTCATTATCACTAGAGATTAAAATAATGTCAAATACTCTGTTTTATTATTTAATTTATTGTAAATTATTTAAAATATTTATGTAATTACATAATAATAAAATAATTTCAAATATAATTACCTATAAACCAACTAAATCTATAACCATATTACATATTATAATTATATTATGAGACCTGTACAGCCTCTAAAGGAATTCTTACTGTATAATTAATTAGTTATAAATTTTGTGTTAAATGGAGACAGACAGACGGACAACAAAGTGTTCCTATAAGGGTTCAGTTTTTTCATTCCGAGTTACGAAACTCTAAAATTGAATCGCTAAAATGTATGTACGCGCATAACTTCTGAAAAACTGCACCAAATTTGATGATTCTTTGTTATACGTTTCTTATTATCAGGACAAGGTTTGTACCAGTATAAAAAAAATAGTATCACAATAAAAACTACAAAATAAAATACAAATAAAGCTCATTTATTAAACAATTCTTATGGGATATTAGCCAAATAGTCTTTAACATGGGCGGGCTCGAGGCGCCTGAACCCGGCAGCATCACAGATGCCCACTTCAATGTTATCAGCAGTCATCTGTCCTTCGAAGCCTTCCTTGAGGGTCAGAATAGCTGTGTGGACAGCATCATCCAGCTCCAAGTCTTCCGTGTACCTGTACATAAAGAAAAAATCTGAATTGTGTCAAGTGGAGAGCGGTCTCTGGCTGCCCCTGTGGGACTGCGGCGTGAGTATATGTATGTATTGAGGAAGGAAGCAAGAGAGGTGCGTCGGGATCGTGGCGAGTGGAGAGCGGTCTCTGGCTGCCCCTGTGGGACTGTGGCGTGAGTATATGTATGTATTGAGGAAGGAAGCAAGAGAGGTGTGTCGGGATCGTGGCGAGTGGAGAGCGGTCTCCGGCTGCCCCTGTGGGACTGTGGCGTGAGTATATGTATGTATTGAGGAAGGAAGCAAGAGAGGTGTGTCGGGATCGTGGCGAGTGGAGAGCGGTCTCTGGCTGCCCCTGTGGGACTGCGGCGTGAGTATATGTATGTATTGAGGAAGGAAGCAAGAGAGGTGCGTCGGGATCGTGGCGAGTGGAGAGCGGTCTCTGGCTGCCCCTGTGGGACTGTGGCGTGAGTATATGTATGTATTGAGGAAGGAAGCAAGAGAGGTGTGTCGGGATCGTGGCGAGTGGAGAGCGGTCTCCGGCTGCCCCTGTGGGACTGTGGCGTGAGTATATGTATGTATTGAGGAAGGAAGCAAGAGAGGTGTGTCGGGATCGTGGCGAGTGGAGAGCGGTCTCTGGCTGCCCTTGTGGGACTGTGGCGTGAGTATATGTATGTATTGAGGAAGGAAGCAAGAGAGGTGTGTCGGGATCGTGGCGAGTGGAGAGCGGTCTCCGGCTGCCCCTGTGGGGCTGTGGCGTGAGTATATACCTCAATGGGGCCTCAATACATACATTGAGGAAGGAAGCAATAGAGGTGTGTCGGGATCGTGGCGAGCGGTGTCTATAATTACCTCTTTTCAAGGAAAGTCTTGCCGTTGTTGAAGTTCTTGCCCATGGCGGTGGCCTTCCACGCGAAGTATGCTCCGGAGGGGTCACACTGGAACAGGTAAGGTCTGTCGTTCTCCCAGCCGCAGATCAGGAGGGACACGCCGAACGGACGGACTCCACTGTGAACAGACATTCAATATAGTTACCTATATATTATAATCAATTAAAGGAAGGGCAAAACGAAAAGAGAGACAGAGAAAGTATGAGACCCATCCAAGTGCGAGTCAGAATCATGCATGAAGGGTTCTGTAAATATGACAAAAAAAAAATGAGATCCTATTTTTAATTTTATTTTGTTTTTTAGTATTTGTGGTCATACCAGCAAACTCCTCCTAAAAGGCTGGACCGATTTTTATGAAATTTTGTGTGCACATCAGTGGGTCTGAGATGCTCCAACATTTCTTTAAGGATACTACTACCAAAGTACATAGGACCTTAAACTTTCACCATTCCACCATCACCCTTTATTTTAAAAGTCTAGTTTATGTATGTTGTTTTCTTGTTCGTTTTTAGGTAAAGGAAGACAATACAAAAGGTGTAGACGAAATTGTCCTTATAGAAGGGAAAACATAAACAAGACAAGCCATAGACAGAGAAAGCTGGAAAAGTTTGAAAGGAGGTCTTTAATAGACAATCTGGGATTAAAATGTCAGAAGTTGAAATAAGAATAAGTTCATAGAATTAATACTAGAAATAAGTATATTTATAACAACTCTGCATAAGTATAGTTTACGATTGGAATGAAACAACTGTTAACGCGTATTTTTATTTTATTAGCTGACGTTTCGGATTCTTTACAGTTTCCATAATCGTAGCACGACTGAGCTGACAATAGTCAACGCTAAAGTCATCAGAAATTAAAAAAAAAAAAAAATATTATAGTTTACGAGTTAAGTAAATAACTGTATTTAAAAATGTCTGATTAAAGGGCTTTATTATTATTACTTAGTGTACGATCGATCGAGCAAATACAGTGGCGTGCAATTGGAGAGGCACATGTCCAGCAGTGGACTGCGACCTGCTGTTGATGATGATGATGATGATATAAGACTCACCCAGACTGCGTGTACTCCTGCATGACGGTGGCGACTCTCTGCACCAGCTGCGCGGTGGGTATCGGCTCATGGTACATCAGGTAGTACTGCTGGGCCATCTTGCGGGCCTGCGTCACCAGCAGACGGTAGTCGGGTCCCATGCCGGAGTACACCATGCCTGTAATGGTATATAAAAAATAAATATCTTTGGACGATTCACACCAATTGATCTAGTCAAGTAAGTAAGCAAGCAAAGCTTGTTCAATGGGTACTAGACAACAGATAAACATAGATAAATACATATAAGACATCCAAGACTCAGGTACAGATGCCAGTGCTCACACTGACTGCCCCTAGCGGGATTCGAACTCGCAACCTCCGGTTTCGTAGTCAGGGCCTCTGACCCAGTGGCATAGCGTGCCTTGTCAGGGCCCCATATACCTACAAAAAAGTTTTTGGAGGCCCTTCAGAAAAAAAAAAGTTTTTATTTTTTTTCCTTACACACTTTGGGGGCCCCCGTATAATTGATATGGCAAATACGGCGGTAGCTACGCCCCTGTTCTGACCACTATACCAATAGACTGTCAAATATATATATATATATACAGCATATATATATATATAAGTAGGACTTAAATAATTTGTTGTGCCCAACAGAGTCTAGACAGGCACGTGCAGTGAGGGTCGCGCATGTACTACGTCAGGGTAGGCACTCGAAAGATTTATACCATGTGCCTATATGGACTGCACTCCCTATTTCTAGTTATGACACTTATAGAATACAAATAAATTAAGTATTGAGTACTATTTACTTACCAATATGGCCAGTTATCATTTCCACTTTGTTCACGCTGTGTTCATCGTAGAGTATGCTCTTGTGCTTGTTTTCCGTAGCGATCACAACGCCATTGGAGGCTTGAAAAATAAATAAAAAATTTAAAGTTATGCTGATGACTTGACAAATTTTCATCAAAATATTTATGTTTTCTTACAATGATAGCGTGAATTTACAATTAAGAGTAATAAAATGTATATTATTTAACTTAATTAATTATTTAAAGTGACTTTATAGTGAATTATGAAGTCAAATTGTAACAAAAGCTAGGACGCTAACATAACCTAATAAGTATTTAAAAAGTATTCAATGTTTACCTTTTATTCCGACGGACGTGCCGCCGGCAGCTACAGCGGCTAAAGCATATTCGATTTGTACTAATTTCCCTGAGGGGCTGAAATTTGAGTAAGAAATTTAATTAGAGAAAAGTTTCACCAAATTTTTAAACACAGTTATATCACTACATTTGCGTTATTTCGAGTTTAAATGACAAAAAGAAGATTATTGTAATAATAAATTGGCGATTTATAATTATTACGGCACTCAAATAAACGTAAATAAATTGTAATTTACCTAAAAGTTGTAAGAGAAAAACTGTAACGTTCTGACGCCATGATTACAAAGCAGAATGTCAAAATTTCACTCCGTCATGTTGGCACTGCTGCTTGTCACTAGTGATGCGACTCAAAATCAAATCTTTTATTCGTATCACGATTCGATTATCACATTTTCTTTACCGATGCCAAGCATCCAAACAAGTGTAACTTAAATGTCATTGGTTAATCCAACGAACAATCAGAACCGAGAATCTTCGCTCGATATTTGATTGACAGATTTATATAGAAATAGCTATTTATAAATTTTCATGATTTTCTTAATAAACTAGGCGTTATGTTGGGAAATTTACGCGGAGTCTCGCCTCTTTCAGACGCTATGTCCGACAGCACGCTTGAAAGGAATCGCGCTGAGAAAGCGCTCCTTACAAAAACACCCACCCAAAGCCAAGTGTTTTTGAACAAAACTAACGTGAAAAACTATTCTGATAAAAATGGTAACGATGTTACTAAATCGGTGCATAAAGGGAGGAAAACAATTGCGTTTTGGACTCTCGTGTGTTTGCTCTTCATCCTTGCTATTGGGAATTTAATTCTCACTTTCACCATTCTCGCTGTGTTGAGACTCGGACATGGTAAGGGAATATATTTAATTTTAATCATCACTACATAATATAATACAAAGTCGCTTTGTCTGTCCCTATATCCCTATGTACGCTAAATCTTTAAAACTACGCAACGGATTTTGATGCGATTTTTTTAATAGATAGAGTGTTTCAAGAGGAAGGCTTATAGCACCCGTGTGAAGCCGGGGCGGGTCGATAGTTAATATTAAAACGATAGGATTATCTCTCTTATATTTAACAGAAATATGTATTTTTATTTTCTCTATATACCACTTTTGTGATAAATATTATTCAACAGATTCATAATGTTATATTTGTTAATGAAATTGAATTAAACAAAAACTATATACCTACAGCATTTTATGTATAAATCTTTTCTTGTAATATTCACTTAAGTTAAATTGTTTAAAACTAAAAAAAAACTTTTTACTGAATGTTCCAGCAGTATTTCTTCTCAGCAATGATTCTCTTTCCAAACTTGTAGATTCATGTGACGTGTAAAAGTACTTTTTAAAGATATATTTACTAATAAAAAAAAATTGTGACAATTCTTCTGCGCAATGACTTCGAAAAGCAAATGCACTTTACACATGTCCCTTTAATAAAGTAAATTTACTAATTACAATTTTATTTGCTTTAATAAACAGGTATGGAGAGCCTGGAGCTCCTTCCAGAGCACAACGCCATCAAGTTCTTCGGCGCCACGGACCTGGAGAATGTCTTGAAGAAGGACGGACTGTTGGAGAGCTTCCGGGACGAACCGATGACCATATCCAGTGAGAATGGCTCTGTGCTGTTCAATTTACAGACTAGGTGAGCTAAGATATATTGTTTATTAACTTCCTTGGTAAGGGAGGATCTAGAGTGGGTGTGGAGGTCAAAAATATTGGACACATATTTTTTCTTTTTGCAAACTAACTTACTAACTAATATTATAATTGCGAAAGTAACTCTGTCTGTCTGTTACGCTTTCACGCTAAAACTACTGAACCGATTTAAATGAAATTTGGTAGAAAGAAAGTCTGGAGCTTGAGAATATACATAGGCTACTTTTTAACTGACTGCAAAAAAGGAGGAGTTCCACTCGGACGAAGTCGCGGGCAGAAGCTAGTAAAAAATATAAGCACTTCAGAAGTTCAGGAGTGGAGGCTTGTGACATCAGAATAAGGTTTATAATTTTTTTTAATACATAGAGTGATTTAAGAGGAAGTGTGAAGCAGGTTGGTTGCTAGTATCTTCTGACCTTCATAAGAGCTTGTAAAAACCTAACTTGAAAAAATATATTTTTGATTTTGATTTTAATATAAGATAAGATAACAAACAATGTATCTAACACTAACACTAAACATTAAGTATATTTTTAATTTTTTTCCAAAACTCTGTAACCTACCTAAAACTTGGCAGGAAATAAAAGGCTTTTAATTTTATTTATTTATAACAAACAATAAGTAAGGATTTTTTATAATATATCTTTTACCAGAATGACCCGTAGCGAGACCAAAATCGCTGTGAACACATCCGGAGTGTACATAAGAGGAGTCAACTCGTTGGAGCTTAAGGACCCTGAGACCGGAGACACTGTGTTCAGCACATCAGCTCAGGAGATGAACATACCTGATGGAGTCAACAATCTTTATGCCAAGGTGAGTATCACACCACAGGGGCAGCCGGAGACCGCTCTCCACTCGCCACGATCCCGACACACCTCTCTTGCTTCCCTCCTCAATACATACATACTTATACTCACGCCACAGTCCCACAGGGGCAGCCGGAGACCGCTCTCCACTCGCCACGATCCCGACACACCTCTCTTGCTTCCTTCCTCAATACATACATATACTCACGCCACAGTCCCACAGGGGCAGCCGGAGACCGCTCTCCACTCGCCACGATCCCGACTCACCTCTCTTGCTTCCTTCCTCAATACATACATATACTCACGCCACAGTCCCACAGGGGCAGCCAGAGACCGCTCTCCACTCGCCACGATCCCGACACACCTCTCTTGCTTCCTCAATACATACATATACTCACGCCACAGTCCCACAGGGGCAGCCGGAGACCGCTCTCCACTCGCCACGATCCCGACACACCTCTCTTGCTTCCTCAATACATACATATACTCACGCCACAGTCCCACAGGGGCAGCCAGAGACCGCTCTCCACTCGCCACGATCCCGACACACCTCTCTTGCTTCCTTCCTCAATACATACATATACTCACGCCGCAGTCCCACAGGGGCAGCCGGAGACCGCTCTCCACTCGCCACGATCCCGACACACCTCTCTTGCTTCCTTCCTCAATACATACATATACTCACGCCACAGTCCCACAGGGGCAGCCAGAGACCGCTCTCCACTCGCCACGATCCCGACACACCTCTCTTGCTTCCTTCCTCAATACATACATATACTCACGCCACAGTCCCACAGGGGCAGCCAGAGACCGCTCTCCACTCGCCACGATCCCGACACACCTCTCTTGCTTCCTCAATACATACCTACATATACTCACGCCACAGTCCCACAGGGGCAGCCAGAGACCGCTCTCCACTCGCCACGATCCCGACACACCTCTCTTGCTTCCTTCCTCAATACATACATATACTCACGCCGCAGTCCCACAGGGGCAGCCAGAGACCGCTCTCCACTCGCCACGATCCTGACACTTGTCTTTATTCCAGCAAGTATCCACCAAACGCGTGACCTCCCCGACTGATCAGGACTTGGAACTCCGTTCTGACTCGTCAGCTCACCTTCGTGGTGCTGAGGGAACCCATATGGAGTCCAAGGAATTATTGTGGAGCGCCGATCAGGATATATATTTGAAATCTATAAATGGTTCTGTAGTTCTTAGTGGGAAGGAGGGTGTTTTTATCGATGTCAGATATTTGCCTATTGCCTCTGGTTTTAACAGGACCGAGCAGAGTACTGGCCAGTTTAAAGTGTGTGTTTGTATGCCTCAAGGGAAGTTGTTTAGGATCGCAGTGCCCACTGGACAGAAGGTTACCTGTTCCCATGTTAATATGACTGGCGATTTGAACCCGTGTGGTTAATTTTATATTGAATATATTAAATATATTAAAAGTTGGAATTAAACAGCTATGTTATAACGGATATGGGAAGTTTTCGAAACGTCAGCAAATATCTATACTAATAATAATATAATAAAGACTAGCTTCTGCCCGCGACTTCGTCTGCGCACTATTAGTATTTTACACTATATCGTTATAAAATATAGCCTATGTGTTAATCTGATGTATAAGCTATATTGTAGTAAAGTTTCATTCAAATCCATTCAGTAGTTTTTACGTGAAAGAGTAACAAACATCCATACATCCATACATCCATACTTACAAACTTTCGCCTTTATAATAGTAGCAGGATTGTTTGGATTGATTAGGCTCCAGAACGGCTGGATCGATTTGAAAAATTCAAATTCACTGTTGGTAAGCTACACTATTCCCGAGTGACATAGGCTAAATTATGTTTAAAAAAAAATAGGGATCCGAGCGTAGCCGGGGCGTACAGCTATGTGTTATAGCCGCGAAAACGTCAGAAATTAATAATTGAAAGATAATAATTTTTGATGCCTTCGCGGTTATTACACATTGGAATGAAACAACTAGGTATTAACGGGTTAAACACGCTATAGCGGTAGACTATTGTCAGCTCAGTCGTGCTACGATTATGGAAACTTTAAAGAATCCGAAACAAATAAAATAAAAATACGCGAGTTAAATCCGTTAATAGTTGTTTTATTCCTATTATTAAAAGATAGTTAAATAAAGATATGGTGTGAATAATCGTTACTTAGTTATTTATTTGCTGGATAAGTGGCGAGTAGCCTACCGTGAAGTTAACTAGTTAAAAATTAATATAATAATTTTACCTATTTAGGCGAAAAGGGGTCTTTTATCAAACTGTAATTTGTCAATTGTTTTGTGTAATAGGCATGACGACTGGAAAAAAAACGAAGTTCTATTTAGTCAGTTAGATTATTAAAAAATATTCCACACGTATTTTTTCTTTTTTCAAACAAATAAACAAAGCCAAAGGTAAGTGCTTGTCAAATTCGTGACGTCACTTTATACCTAGCTGTGACGTCACAAGCCCCCACTCCCGAACTTTGGAACCGTTTATCTTTGGCATTTATTGTTCGATTAAGAAAAGAAAATACATATCTAATATTTTTTTTAAATGTCCTTAATGGACAAAGAAAAATAATTCGTCATGCCTTTTGTTAAATAAAGTGACATATCGTGTTTGTAATAATTATATAGTAGAAAATATTTGTGTTTTTATTCATCTCCCTATGTTCTATAAATAGAACATGTTTAAGTCCCAGTGTACTATTAAAAGGACAAACAGTAATTTCACAAAGCTTAATATGGTGCAAGGAAACTTAAAAGAGGCAGAAGCGGCGTTAAAGAAGAGTTCTGAACCGTAAGACAGACAACAGAAGAGTCAATGTCGCTTGCAGTGTGTGCAGGCAGAGATACTCTATGCCCTGGGTTCTTAACCTGGGGGTAAAACTGGTATTTCTTGCAACAATCAGCTGGCAGTTGTCTCTCACGCCGCATTACAAAGCGTCTAGTCTGAGCGGCGACTAGCGCGCGAGCTCGGCGGCGGGAGGAGGCGCGGGCAGTGACCCTAGCTAGGACATAAGGGACCTAAAGAAGTTAAGAACTATAGAAGGTAAATGAAAATACAATTATGTAAAATATTTTCAAAATTTATTCATCCATCCACTTCAACACATACGCGTTTATTCTCTTATATACAAATACATTGAAAAAATATCAAAAAGCACGTACAATATATTTAAAAGAGACACTTGATAGAACCAAGTGCGAGTTGGACTCGCGCACGGAGGGTTCCGTACCATATCTATACTAATATTATAAAGCTGAAGAGTTTGTTTGTTTGTTTGAACGCGCTAATCTCAGGAACTACTGGTTCGAATTCAAAAATTCTTTTTTTGTTGGATAGACCATTTATCGAGGAAGGCTTAAGGCTATATAACATCACGCTGCGACCAATAGGAGCGAAGAAACAGTGGAAAATGTGTAAAAAACGGGGAAAATATGAAGCCTTATGAAGAAGTGACAGAAGACTTTGACAGATCTTTGACGAAACAATCGGACGGGCAGGACGAAGTCTGCCGAGGCCGCTAGTAATATATAAAAATGTTAATCACATTTATTGTATGGGAGCTTAAAATATTTATTTTATTGTATTTAAGTATTGTTATAGCGGTAATAGAAATACATCTGTGAAATCAACTATCAAGGTTTATGAGATACAGACAGACAGACAGACGGACAGTATCAAACTAAGCAAATCTATGGGTACTTGACAACAAATAAACATATATTATACATAATCATTTAAGACTTAATAACTCGATGTACTTTAAAAAGAACTTTAAAAATAAACCACATGCTTTTAATTTGGGATGAAATTCCACTGGAGACATTATAGTGTCTTATGTTGCATTATTTATTTAGTTTGTATTGTATACTTGTCACTACATAGTATAAAACGTCGCTGTCTGTCCGTCCCTATGTATGCTTAAATCTTTAAAACTACGCAACGGATTTTGAAACGGAAAGTGATTTAAGAGGAAGTACCCGTGTGAAGCCGGGGCGGATCGCTAGAAGTATATAAGACTTTTTTTATTCAGTATATAAGTTAAAATTGTATAAATTGCCTTTCAAAAGAACACTTCCTGTTGAGAATTTTGCAGCAATTCTTCCCAGAACTTATGGTCTTCCCAAAGCACTAGTAGATTCATGTGAAGAGTAAAAGTACCTATGTAGGTACTTTTAAAAGGTCTTTTATTTGAATAACAAAATACATTTGTTTTTGAAATATATAAGAAATCACGTACTGTAAAATATATAAAATCTATACTAATATAATAAAGAGGGAACGGTTTGTTTGCATTGAATAGGCTGCTAAACGACCTATTTGAAAAATTCTTTCACTGTTGGGAAGCTACACTATTCCCGAGTGACATCTATTATATAAAAATAAGTCGGGTTTTCCTCCCTGACGCTATAACTCCAGAACGCACCAACCGATTTGGCTAATTTTGGTCTTAAATTATTCGTGGAAGTCCAGGGAAGGTTTCTAAGTAAAGAAAATTTAAAAAACATCTTGAAAAAGTGTAAAATCAACATTATTGTGATTGACGGTAAGTGACAGAAGACTTTGACAGATCTTTGACGAAACAATCGGACGGGCAGGACGACGTCTGCCGGGGCCGCTAGTAGGCTATAAAAAAAGATGATCCGTTTAAAGCCGGGGCGGAAATAATTACTAAATACTAGTATTTAATTAAAATACTTCAACCCTATATCAGGTGTCTCTCTTAAATAATTAAATTATTGATACATATACGAAATAAAATGCATATTATTATTTCAAATGTTATCTGGTAGAGTGGTATATAAAAATAATAACAATTATACACAACCTTAGCGAATTTATATTTAAATATAATCGGCCAAATGTCAAATCAGTTTTATATTGTAACTAGCTTCTGCCCGCGACTTCGTCCGCGTGAAACTCAGTCCTCCTTTTTGCAGTCGGTTAAAAGGTAGCCTATGTCCTTTCTCAGGCTCCAGACTTTCTTTGTGCCAAATTTCATTTAAATCGGTCCAGTAGTTTTAGCGTGAAAGCGTAACAGACAGACAGACAGAGTTACTTTCGCATTTATAATATTAGTAGGGATGAAACAACTATAGACGGATTTAACTCGCGTATTTTATATTGGTTGACGTTTCGGAGCCTTTACAGATTCCATGATCGTAGCACGACTGAGCTGACAATAGTAATTCAAATCACTTTAGCATAACACTATTGTCAGCTCAGTCGTGCTACTATTATGGAATCTGTAAAGGCTCTGAAACGTCAGCCAATAAATACGCGAGTTAAATCCGTCTATAGTTGTTTCATCCCTACTAATATTATAAATGCGAAAATAACTCTGTCTGTATGTCTGTTACGCTTTCACGCTAAAACTACTGGACCGATTTAAATGAAATTTAGTACAAAGAAAGTCTGGAGCCTGAGAAAGGACATTAGGCTACTTTTTAACCGACTGCAAAAAAAGGAGGAGTTCTACGCGGACGAAGTCGCGGGCAGAAGCTAGTGTGTAATAACTGCGAAGGCATCAGAAATTAAAGTTTTCTACTATACTGATATAATTATATTACAAGTTCCAAATAAGTCCTGGATAAAATATTTGCTAGATTACTCATCTTTAGAACTCCCATAGTTAATAGTGACACAAACCGAAACATGTCGTTATAGCAGTTTTATTTATAAGTAAATTAAATTTGAATTCACGCGATGAAAAATTTCGTTTTGTGTCGCTTTTATGGTTTTTGTAGAACGACACAAACCTTAATATGTCGTTTCTGCATTTCTGATTCTAAGCCGTTAAATCTCGAATTCACTTAAGGAATAATTTCGTTTAGTGTCACTATTAATAATTTGTAGATTGACACAAACCAAAATGTCATTACAGCAGTTTTATTTCTAAACCGATTAAATGAAATCTGTAGTGACACAAAACTAAATGTATCAACAAACAAACATTTCGTTTTGTGTCACTCTACCGCTGTAATGACACAAACCAAAATATTATATCGTTTACTTTTTACTCCGTTTCCGTTTCTAAGCCTTTAAATTTGTATTCACTTAAGTAATAATTTTGTTTTGTGTCACTCTACCGCTTTAATATAATTTTACAAAACAAAATATTATGTCGTTTACTTTTTACTCCGTTTCTGATTACAAGCCGTTGAATTCGAAATCACGTGACACATTCCGTATTGTGTCACTGTTCTATAAAACCAGCTATTACAGTCCTTTAAGTTCCGCGTGACGTCACACTGTCGTATTTTGCTCGTGGCGTGACTTTTTACTCATTTTTCGTGACGTGACCAAATGTCACGTTTTGACCAAATGTCACATTTTTCGTGACGTTCTGCAAAATGCATTTTGGACATTTTTCGTTCGAGAAAAAGCCAGTACAGGCTTTCGAATGATTTAGTTCAATTATAAGTACTTAATAAAAACACGTGTTTTAAAAACACTTCTTTTTTTTAAACACTTCCGGGGCTCCCCTCGCTGTTCGCTATTTGATAGGTAATAAGGTATTCCGGGTACGCCTGGAAAGAAAAATATTATTTAATAGTACATTACAGACGGCGCAGGGAAGTGACGGCTTGCGAGCCGAGTATACAGTATAGACGGCCGACCGAAGGGAGGCCGGATATTGTTACGAGGCTTGCAAGCCCCTTCCCGGCTAGGCATGTATAGTGCTTTTCTCAAAGTAATGCAATGAAATAAATAAATACAACATTCAAATAAAATAAATTACACTTGAATAACAGGATTTTTTATTTTTTTACACCAAATACAACTTGATTACTTTATTCCGTTCTTGAGAATCACAACTTCTAACATGTACCAGTAAATCCCTTTACTTAACAACTTCTAGTGATCAATCGTATTAGCGTATAAGTCTTCAACAGGCCGTTAACCTCCAACCTCTAAACATTGCGAATTCATTTTACAATATTTGTCCAAAGATAGCCATCTCCTTTTTCGTTCCCGCGTCTTCTCCCATGACAGCTCTGATTGCTGCTCGCCGCTGATTGGCCACGCTCGCTCGTCCGTCATTGGTCAAAATATACAATAGCCAATCATAGATCAGCGCGAATGTTGCCATTCGTAACTTAAATATACCAGTAAAACTAAACAAATAACAATACTTTTTAAAAATCATGACAAGTATAAAATTGAAATTAATCTAATAATACAGATTCTTTTTTTATTCTCAGTTCGTGTATAATAGGCATTAACGCGAATATTTTTGGTACAATAAAGTTCTAACTTATTAAAAAAAAACGGTTGCTTAAACTGTTTATGAAGATCAACGCCATGTTGATATTCAAATTAAAAAGAAATTACTTCCCGGCCTAGGCCAGGAATGATATATTTCCTGGCGTCTTTTGACGCACGTAAAGACGATATTTCATTGCATGTTTGAGAAAAATAACTTACTAAATTGAAGACAAGGCATTTAAAACAATAAGAATTTATAATGACCATTAACCATGGTAAAACTGAGTCGTGACTACCATTCACCTTATACCACTGCGTCATGGCTACCATTCTACTTATAAAAATGCGTCGTGACTACCATTCTAATTATAACACTGCGCCATGACTAAAACCCACCTTAATTCGGAATGCAGTGCTATTCACTGCTTCTCGACTACCATTCTACTTTTAACACTGCATACTGACTACCATCCAACTAACACCACTACGTACTGACTACCATCTAACTTACACAACTGCGTACTGACTACCATCTAACTTACACCACTGCGTACTGACTACAATCCAACTTACACCACTGCGTACTGACTACCATTCAACTTATAACTGCGTACCGACTACCATATCTAACTGACCTGCTCGCCGCGGTAGACGACGTACTCGGGGTAGCAGAGCCCGCCCTGGCTGGGCCGCCCGGCCACGCTGTGGTGTCCGGGCGGCGCGTGCGCCATCTTCATGGCTGACATCAGCTGAAACGCCCGCCCTAGCGTCACGCGGCAGAGCAGCATTTGTCTGTGTTTATTGAACTAGTCAGGTACTAACGGACAAACACACTTAAATACTACGATAGTTACGATATGATATTATGTTGACGATAAGATGATAATATGATTGAAAATATAATGATAATGATGAGATATAATGATAATCTTCTATTATATAAAAATAAGTCGGGTTTTCCTTCCTGACGTTATAATTCCAGAACACACGAACCGATTTGGCTAATTTTGGTCTTGAATTATTCGAGGAAGTCCAGGGAAGGTTTGTAAGTAGAGAAAATTTAAAAAAACATCTTGAAAAAGTGTAAAATCAACATCTTTCTACACTCCCATATGCAAAGTGATTGACGGTAAGTGACAGAAGACTTTGACAGATCTTTGACGAGACAATCGGACGGGCAGGACGACGTCTGCCGGGGCTGCTAGTATTATAGTGTAAATATAAATAAATTAATAATGATCACTATTGTATGACATGATAGGTATTTGTATATGATGTTGATATAATTACGAGAATGATGATAAGGATATGATTTCCAATGAATGACGATATAATGATGTTGATATGACGTGACGATATAAGAACATGATGATTATGTGATAAGATCATTATGACATGATATAACATGATTGATGCTGTCATGATCATGATCATGTTGCACGCACCTGTGGCAGAGGTAGCAGCTGCGGTCCTTGTGTTGAGGACAGCCGGAGCCGCCGCCGAACCCGTACACGTACTGGTTGGACTTGGACGAGTGCTCCGCGAAGTATATGCCCGCGCCGAACATGCCGCCTGAGATACATATATATATATATATACATATATATTTAATTTTTATTTTATTTTATTAGGAAGACTTACAGCTAAATGTTTACAAACCGTATGATTGCAATATATATATATGTTATGTTATAATATCTATATACTAATATCATAAAGAGGAAAGGTTTGTTTGTTTGGATTGAATAGGCTCCAGAACGGCTGGACCGATTTAAAAAAACATTTCACTATTGGGAAGCTACACTATTCCCGAGTGCCATAGGCTATAAAAAAAAACATGATCCGTGCGAAGCCGGGGCGGACAGCTAGTATATTATATGTATATTATATACTAGCTGTGCACGCGACTTCGTCCCCGTGGAATAGTAATTCTTCTTAAGGCTTCATATTTTCCCCGTCTTTTACACATTTTCCACTGTTTCTTCGCTCCTATTGGTCGCAGCGTGATGTTATATAGCCTAAAGCCTTCCTCGATAAATGGTCTATCCAACAAAAAAAGAATTTTTCAATTCGAACCAGTAGTTCCTGAGATTAGCGCGTTCAAACAAACAAACAAACTCTTCAGCTTTATAATATTAGTATAGACAAGCAAAAAATCTATAAATATTAGCTAAGCCACCTAAAATTACAGTTAAAACATTCTAAATACGCTTCACCGTTCCTGATTACCATCATGACGCTATTTATGTACGCGTGGCGCACTTAGAAGCCCTTCTGTACGATGGCGTGTAGACTAGAATACCCCGCCGACGGGGCCGCTGTAGTTACGAGTGTTCTAGGTGTGTGTGAGGCGCGACAGCTGCCTGTGTATCTATAGATTGCATCCGTGGGACAACGGCCGCTACGGCAAGTGGAATCGGCGACGGCAATGACGGACTGACCTATTGATATTAAACACACACCTCACAGCTCCTGATGACGGTAATGACGTACCTATGCGTGACTCACTACGAAGCCTGCACGATGGCGTGTAGACTAGTATACCCCGCCGGCGGGGCCGCTGCAATATCGAGTGTGCTAAGTGTGTGAGGCGCGACAGCTGCCTGTGTATCTATAGATTGTATCCGTGGGACAGCCGCTACGGCAGTGTGGTGGAATCGGCGACGGTAATGACGGACTGACCTATTGATTTCAAATACACCTCACAGCTCCTTATGACGGTAATGACGTATCTATGTACGCGTGGCTTCGAAGTCTTTCTGCACGATGGCGAGTGGACCAGTCGACCCCGCCGGCGGGGCCGCTGTAGTATCGAGTGTGCTATGCTGTGTGGCCGGCAGCAGCCTGTGTGTTGGTGTACAGGTTCCGTCAGGCGCGTGCATTGGGTGAGCGTTAGTATGGCGCCAGAGTAGGCACTTCATACATTACTGACGTTGTGCCTATATGGACTGCACGTCATTGGGTTCCGTCCGTAGGACGACGGCTGCAATGGCAGTGTGGAATCGGCAACGGTAATGACGGACTGACCTATTGATTTTTAAAGACTTCTGACGGTAATGACGTACCTATGTACGCGTGGCGCTCGTCGAAGCCCTTCTGCACGATGGCGTTGATGAAGGGCGAGCCGTGGAACAGCATGCGCTCGTTGGCGCCGCCCGCCCCGGCCGCGCCGCCGCCCGCCCCGCCGCCGCCGCCCGCCTCGGCCGCCACCTCGCGCCGCCGGTGCCGGTAGCGCTCCCACAGGCGGCCGTTTACTATCTTTTGTATCTTTAACATATAATATAATTGTATGTTTAGGTTTTGGAACGGTAGTTACTGAAGTGAGGGATTTTTTTTTTAATTTTTAAATTCCAGATTATTATTGAGAACAAATTTTTTCTACGGTAGTCTCGGGCATAAGGCGCAAACTTTGACTTCATTTTTTAAATTGAAAAGAATTTGAAAATTATTATTTTTTCCGAGATATGTAAAAAAAAAAATGAAATATATTTTTTTTTAAAACTTATTAAATTGAAAATTTATTTATTTGCATCAGTCTTTGGGTCACAGACATATGTGGTCTCTGCGTCTCTCTATCTCTGACTGTGTTGTAATTGCCGCCGGCCTGGTCTTTGTGCTCTCTGCCGCTGGCTGGCGCCTCTCTCTCTGTCTCTGACTCACCCTGACGACGTTGTAGTGCGAGTAGTTCCCGCCGGCCTGGTCTCTGTGCTCTCTCACGCTGGCTGGCGCCTCTCTCACTGTCTCTGACTCACCCTGACGACGTTGTAGTGCGAGTAGTTGCCGCCGGCCTGGTCTCTGTGCTCTCTGCCGCTGGCTGGCGCCTCTCTCTCTGTCTCTGACTCACCCTGACGACGTTGTAGTGCGAGTAGTTCCCGCCGGCCTGGTCTCTGTGCTCTCTCACGCTGGCTGGCGCCTCTCTCACTGTCTCTGACTCACCCTGACGACGTTGTAGTGCGAGTAGTTGCCGCCGGCCTGGTCCCTGTGCTCTCTGCCGCTGGCTGGCGCCTCTCTCTCTGTCTCTGACTCACCCTGACGACGTTGTAGTGCGAGTAGTTGCCGCCGGCCTGGTCTCTGTGCTCTCTGCCGCTGGCTGGCGCCTCTCTCTCTGTCTCTGACTCACCCTGACGACGTTGTAGTGCGAGTAGTTGCCGCCGGCCTGGTCTCTGTGCTCTCTGCCGCTGGCTGGCGTCTCCCTCTCTGTCTCTGACTCACCCTGACGACGTTGTAGTGCGAGTAGTTGCCGCCGGCCTGGTCTCTGTGCTCTCTGCCGCTGGCTGGCGCCTCTCTCTCTGTCTCTGACTCACCCTGACGACGTTGTAGTGCGAGTAGTTGCCGCCGGCCTGGTCTCTGTGCTCTCTGACGCTGGCTGGCGTCTCTCTCTCTGTCTCTGACTCACCCTGACGACGTTGTAGTGCGAGTAGTTGCCGCCGGCCTGGTCCCTGTGCTCTTTGCCGCTGCCTCGCGCCTCTCTCTCTCTCTGTCTCTGACTCACCCTGACGACGTTGTAGTGCGAGTAGTTCCCGCCGGCCTGGTTCCTGTGCTCTCTGCCGCTGGCTGGCGCCTCTCTCTCTGTCTCTGACTCACCCTGATGACGTTTTAGTGCGAGTAGTTCCCGCCGGCCTGGTCCCTGTGCTCTCTGCCGCTGGCTGGCGCCGCTCTCTCTGTCTCTGACTCACCCTGACGACGTTGTAGTGCGAGTAGTTCCCGCCGGCCTGGTCCCTGTGCTCTCTCACGCTGGCCTGCATCTCTCTCTCTATGATCACATATTCGCTCTCGCCACACTCGTCGCTGGATGTGGTCGTGACGTCGATGAGTGTGGTGCCCCCGTAACATTCTGACAAACAAATTTTATTTTGGCATATATATAAATAGGATATTGACAGTTCTGTCTTTTCGTAAATAAGGGGTTGAAAAAAATAGTTTACAGATATAGAGATGAAATTTGAAAAGCATGCGTCTGTAGCATGCACAGCATTCAGCAACCTATATAGTCTTTTGTAACTTCAACCCCTTGTGTCATGACGGGTTGAAAGGGGATGAAAATTAAAAAAAAACTAAAATTTCCAATCAGCACAGCCTCTAGCAACCTATATTAATATATTTGTGATTTCAACCCCTTAGGTGGTGAAATGTCCAAAGGGGGTGAAAACTCAAAAATCATCTATCATCATCCAGCAACCTAAATAGACACAAGGGGGTGAAAGGGGGTGAAACTCACCGCTGGCCGCCTGCGAGTGGCGCGCCGCCTTCAGCAGCCGGTGGCGGTGTCCGTAGGCGGGCACGCCCACCGCCCTGAGGTCCTCGTGCGACATCTCCGACAGGATGTCCACGGTTATCTGCTCCCGCTCCAGGATAGGCGCTAACTGTTCTAGCCCGAGACTGTTGACAGTTGACAGGTCAAAGTCGTTTATTTGGAACTAGCGGCCCGTCCCGGCTTCGCACGGGGGGACTTAAGATTTTTTTAAGGCCTCAGAAACGATACTTTTCCCCAGTTTTTGAAACATTTTCGGTTACTGCTCCGCAACTATAAGACCTAGCGTGATATTATATAGCCTATGTTACTCGGGGATAAGGTAGCTTTCCAAAGGTGAAAGAATTTTTGAAATCGGTCCAGTAGTTTCGGAGCCTATTCATTACAAACATACAAAAATACAAATCTTTCCTCTTTATAATATTAGTATAGATGAAACATCTTTGAACGGATTTAACTAGCGTATTTTTTTTTATTGGCTGACGTTTCGGATTCTTTACAGTTTCCATAATAGTAGCACGACTGAGCTAACAATACTCGATTTTGGCTTCAGCTATACGATTATGGAATCTGTCAAGATTCCAAAAAAAATCATTAAATCCGTTTAAAGTTGTTTCATTCCAATGTGTAATAACCGCGGAGGCATCACAAATTATAATGCTATTATCATTAATTAACTCAAATTGATGTAAATTTTAATAACTGCCAATTCTACTTAACACAAATTTAAGCAACATATTTTAAAAAAAGGACATTAAGTAAAAAAAAATCTACAATATTGACTAAATAAAAACATCATCCACATCAGAAAAACCAGTTAGCCTTTCTGAACTGTCAAACAATTATTTGACAGTTCAGAAAGGCTATAATTTAATGTAAAATAATTAAAAAACAACTAGCTATTATATTGAATTGAATGTCAATAGTACATTACGCACCAAGGCCAGTAAAATAAAAAATGTCTCAGATCACATGTAATTGTCGTCCGAGGCGAGGCCGGGGTTGACAAAAATGTGATCTGAGGCTTTTTTATTTTACTGGCCGAGGTCAGTATACTATTTTTCTGTTCGGCGAAGCCAGAAAGCGGCAACTTCATTTAGCGCAGCGGCCAGAAAGTTGACGCTTTCTGGCCGGAGGGCAGAAAAATACCGGTTTTTTGTCCATACCTAGATAGGAAAGTGTGCAGCGTCTCCGGCGCGGCGAGGGCGGAGGCGGGTCTGCCGGCCGCCGCCTCCAGCGACCCGCGCGCGCCCTCCGCCCAGCTCGCCGGGGGGACCTGCGGGGACCACTTGTCGTTAGAGTGGGGACCATTTGGGGTTCGGTGGGGACCACTTAGGAATAGGTATGCGTGGGGTGTTTCAATTGGGACCGCTTATGATTCGGGTGATTCAATGGTACCGCTTATGATTCGGGTGATTCAATGGCGACCTATGATTCGGGTGATTCAATGGTACCGCTTATGATTCGGGTGATTCAATGGTACCGCTTATGATTCGGGTGATTCAATGGTATCGCTTATGATTCAATGGTGTCGCTTATGATTCAATGGTACCGTTTATGATTCGGGTGATTCAATGGTACCGCTTATGATTCAATGGTACCGCTTATGATTCAATGGTACCGTTTATGATTCAATGGTACCGTTTATGATTCAATGGTACCGCTTATGATTCAATGGTACCGTTTATGATTCAATGGTACCGTTTATGATTCAATGGTACCGTTTATGATTCGGGTGATTCAATGGTACCGTTTATGATTCGGGTGATTCAATGGGGGACATTTATGATTTGATTATGGTTATTTCATTTGGTGGGGGTCATTTGTGAATTATGGTTTGTAGGAGGGGTTTTGTGAGGATTACTTAAAAAAAATTTCGGGTTCATTTAAAAACTGAAGGAGACCATTTACAATTCAGCACATTTAACAAGTCGGGACCATTTCGAAATTTATTTATAGTACCTACTAGCTTCTGCCCGCGACTTAGTCCGCGTGGAACTCCTCCTTTTTTGTAGTCGGTTAAAAAGTAGCCTATGTCCTTCTTCAGGCTTCAGACTTTCTTTGTACCAAATTTCATTTAAATCGGTCCAGTAGTTTTAGCGTGAAAGCGTAACAGACAGACAGACAGACAGAGTTACTTCCGCATTTGTAATATTAGTAGGGATATATAATAGACCACTTTAAACTATCACACATCTAATCAAGTAGTATATGGACCGTGTTTAACGTTCGTGTGTTAACCCACAAAAAATCGGGTTTTGAGTTATGAATGCAGTTTTATTAAATGTATCATGAGGAATACGGCAGTGCAATCCATTTTGTTAAAAAAAAATCGTAGAATATTCCAGAGCACAAAATTGGTTATTGCTTTTTTCCTATGTCAGATTTGTATTTTTGCATTAATGTGTTAAGCCACATATAACACATTATTGCTTATTTCCCATGTCAGATTTTATTTTGCATTAATGTGTTAAGCCACATACCTAACACATTAATGCAAAATTCTAATTTGTTGTTTTAAAACGAATAGGTACCTATACATATTATGCACTAATTTTTAGAAAATATAATAAAATAAGCAACTAACGCATTAAAACTTTAATGTAAGTACTTATTTATTTAAAGTTTTTATTGTTGTATAACATGTATCAAATAACATTATAACGCACCTTCGGTGGCACAAGGGCACAATTGTCAAAAAATCCAAAAATGAGCCAAGTATACAGAAATGATCCAGAAAAAATTTGGAATATTTCTGTATACTTAACTCAATTTTGGATTTTTTGACAATTGTGCCCTTGTGCCACCGAAGGTGCGATAAGTTCTGCTAAAATGAGAAATAGGTACAAGTTAACACTTAAATATTATTTCAATTACCTACTTAAAGATATTAACCAAACTTATTTTTTTATTATTATTATTTTTATCATATTAAATAAAATATTTTAGGGTTCCGTATCTTAAAAGAAAAAAAAAAGTAACCCTTACAGGATTACTTTGTTGTCTGTGTGATCCTTTACCTCAGTAACGCGTGGAGGTAGGTATCAAACTAAAATTCATAGTAATATCAAATACTCAGGACTACCGTCCCTTGAAATTGTAACATAATCGCAAAAAAATCGCCAACGCAATCAAAAGAACCGCCGTTTATGCCGCGTCTGACAAAAGTTTTCAACACTCGCTAGGGAATCAAAACCTACAGGGTACTCTTCGTGAACTCAGGATCTTGAATTAATTTAGTAGGTCCGAGGTAACGTCATATAGCACGGATAAAGAAAAAAATACGAAAACCATACATTTTAATGACATCATTAAAACATATATACCTACAGGTTATTTATAGTACGGAACCCTTGGTGCGCGAGTCTAACTCGCACTTAACCGATATTTTTTTATAATATACATCATTAGATTTGAACGTGTGTGATAAAAATTAGAATATTACACATAATAATATTATAGAATGTACGAATTGTCGCCACAATTTAACAACTCTTCGAAAAATGGTTTTTAGGTGGTTTATTAACTTTTTAGGTACGGAAGTATATATTATTGGTTTAATTCAATATGATAAAATAATAATAATAAATCTATTTGGTTAAGATTTTTAAGTAATTGACTTAATAGAAGTGTTAACTTGTTGTACCTATTTCTCATTTTTAGCAGAACTTATAATGTTATTTAAAACATGTTATAACAATAAAAACTAAATAAATAAGTACTTACATTAAAGTTTTAATACGTTAGATGTTTATTATTTTACATTTACAAAAAAATTGTGTAAAATATATTCATTATAAAAGAACAAATTAGAATTTTGCATGGTGTTATGTGGCTTAGCACATAAATGCTAAATGTAATAAACCTTATAGCCGATAAGCATTAACCATTTTTCTGCATTTTCTATTTAATTATGAATTTATTGAAATAAATACATTTATATCCTTAATCTATGCACTTCAACAAAAAAAATGATACCACATAACAATATTTTTTTGCTTAAAATAAGCGGAAAAAGAAGAATGTTCTCAAAAAACTTTAAGCGCCGATATCTCAAAACTAGCTTGGTGTGGGTTGAAACACTAATGCTAAACACGGACCATATATAAGTAAGTTCTACCGGGGACCACTTATAATTACTTACAACTAATATCAGGCCAGGGACCACTTATAATTACTTGGCATCTATAACTCACCGGCAACGCGAGCGCGACGGTGTCCCCGCTGGGCATGAGCACGGGCAGCTGGGGCGGCGGCGGCGCGGGGGCGGGCGGCGCGGGCGCGGCGGGGGCGGGCGGCGCGCCGGGGGCGGGGCCGCCCGTCATCGCGTCCTGCAGCAGGCAGCGCACGTCCTCCGCCCCCGCCAGCTCGAGCGCCGTCTGGCCCTCCTGGTTCTTGAGGTACGGGTCCGCGCCGTGGGCGAGCTAGGGCGGGAATAAGGGTTACTGCGTCTTTGTTTTATGTTTAACACTGCGTACTGCGTCATTGTTTTGTGTTTTTAAGTTTAACGCTGCGTTTTTGTTTTACGCAGAGTAATTGTGTTAGCTGCGTTTGTGTTTTGTAAAATGTATATCATTTAACATCAGCGATAAAAGCTGCGTTTTTGTTATACGTAATGTAATACGCAGTTAGAATAGTTGTCTGTTTTACCTATACATTAAAATTTATGTTTTTTATATGAAGGTAGAAGAGTTAGTTTTAATCTGTTTCAATGGCAGAAAAGAAAATAATATATAGTATACTCGTCTAACATAGCTGCGTCTGTGTTTAATGCAGTGTATATACTTACAGTAACATAAATGCCTGCGTTTTTGTTTTCTAAACAGCTGCGTATGTATTTTATATAGTATACTCGTCTAACATCCCTGCGTCTGTGTTTTATGCAATATATAAGTCATTTACATGCATCATAAAGGGCTGCGTTTTTGTTTTCTAAACAGCTGCGTATGTGTTTTATATAGTATACTCGTCTAACATAGCTGCGTCTGTGTTTTATGCAATGTATATACTCACCAGCATCATAAATGCCTGCGTCTTTGTTTTATAAACAGCTGCGTATGTGTTTTATGCATCAGTCATCAGCTAAAAAAATGACTGCGTATAACTAAAAAAAAACTCACCAATAAAGAACACAGCTGCGTCCTCGCTTTATGCGCCGCCTCATGGAGGGGGGTGTACCCCCACCGGTCGGCTGCGTTAGGGGGGGTTCCGGCTCGCAACAACAACGCAGCCAGCTCCAGGTGTCCGTAGGAGGCTGCGTTGTGGAGGGGCACCAGCCCCCCCTTGTCTCGCGCCGAGACCGCAGCCCCGGCCTCCAGGAGGGCCTCGGCCACTTCTAAGTTGTTGTAGCCGGCTGCGTATTGGTTTTAGAATTTTGGATTTTTTTTTTTAAATAAAAGGATATTATGTTCATATGCAATTGTAGTCATTTTTATTTGTGTTTTTTATTTTATTTGCTGTCGAAAACTACTAATATATATCATATTGTATCAAATTTAAATAACGAGAATTTGCTATCTTACATTATACTAGCTGCTCTCCCCGGCTTCACACGGATCACTATTTTTTTCAAAATTTAATATATCCTATGTCACTCACGAATAGTGTAGTTTCCTAACGATGAAAGATTTTTTTTTAAATCGGTCCAGTAGTTTTTGAGCCCATTTATTGGAACTAAAAAAATATTTCCTGTTTATAATATTAAGTATAAATTAAAAGAAACCACGATAGATTTTTTTCTTAAATTTTCATGGATTTTTGCTTTTAAACTTTTTCATTTATTTAGCGAAAGAAGTTTATTTGTTAAAATTAAAAAAAAAAAAAAAAATTGCGAGTTTTTCAGATAAACATTTCAACGTTTTATCATTTCTTCACAAGTTACTATAAATATATTACCTGCTAGGTGTAAGGGCGTCGAATTTCTACCGTGCGCGTCTCTGCAGTTGACATTTTGTGGAGTTATTAGTTTTCTGTAAAAAAATATATAATAGGTACTAATGGTACTGTTTAGGTACGAATCTTTTACACTTTAGGTACGAATTTTGTACACTTTAGGTACTAATAATGTAGGAATTATTATGACCTAAAAAATACCTATATACTTACTGTCATAATTACTTAGAAATTTAAAGTATTAATCTCGTGTGAACTTTCTCTCTTGTATAATATAATTTGTAGATTGATCATTTAGAATATAATTATTATGATAAGTAAAAATAGAATGTATTTAATCCCATAATTTAACTTATTCACAACGGAAATTTATACATATTTGTTAATACTTTTTTTCATTTTGGGTACCATTCTAGATCTCACTACTCAGTTCGGGTACTTATGTATTAACTATGGGTACTAACACATAAGTATTGTATTGTATTTAGGGACTAACACACACATATTGGGTACTAACACGCACATAGAGTACTAAAACACATTGCGGGTACTATCACACACATTAGGTACTAAAATACACATCGGTTACTATCACATATACATTAGAAAATAACACAAACATCTGGTACTAACACACCTGGGTACTATTACATACACACTGTGGGTACTAACACACACACTGCGGGTACGACGGCACTCACCTGGCTCTCGCCAGCTCGCCGCACTTGGCGGCGTCGAGCAGCGCGTTGGGTACTATCACACACTATGGGTACTCCTACACACTGCGGGTACGACAGCACTCACCTGGCTCGCGCCAGCTCGCCGCGCTTGGCCGCGTCGAGCAGCGCGTTGGGTACTATCACACACTATGGGTACTCCTACACACTGCGGGTACGACAGCACTCACCTGGCTCGCGCCAGCTCGCCGCGCTTGGCCGCGTCGAGCAGCGCGTTGGGTACTATCACACACTATGGGTACTCCTACACACTGCGGGTACGACAGCACTCACCTGGCTCTGGCCAGCTCGCCGCGCTTGGCGGCGTCGAGCAGCGCGTTGGGCACTATCACACACTATGGGTACTCCTACACACTGCGGGTACGACAGCACTCACCTGGCTCGCGCCAGCTCGCCGCGCTTGGCGGCGTCGAGCAGCGCGTTGGGTACTATCACACACTATGGGTACTCCTACACACTGCGGGTACGACAGCACTCACCTGGCTCGCGCCAGCTCGCCGCGCTTGGCCGCGTCGAGCAGCGCGTTGGGTACTATCACACACTATGGGTACTCCTACACACTGCGGGTACGACAGTACTCACCTAGCTCTCGCGAGCTCGCCGCGCTTGGCGGCGTCGAGCAGCGCGTTGGGTACTATCACACACTATGGGTACTCCTACACACTGCGGGTACGACAGCACTCACCTGGCTCTGGCCAGCTCGCCGCGCTTGGCGGCGTCGAGCAGCGCGTTGGGTACTATCACACACTATGGGTACTCCTACACACTGCGGGTACGACAGCACTCGCCTGGCTCTCGCCAGCTCGCCGCGCTTGGCCGCGTCGAGCAGCGCGTTGGGTACTATCACACACTATGGGTACTCCTACACACTGCGGGTACGACAGCACTCGCCTGGCTCTGGCCAGCTCGCCGCGCTTGGCGGCGTCGAGCAGCGCGTTGGGTACTATCACACACTATGGGTACTCTCACACACTGCGCGTACGACGGCACTCACCTGGCTCGCGCCAGCTCGCCGCGCTTGGCCGCGTCGAGCAGCGCGTTGGGTACTATCACACACTATGGGTACTCCTACACACTGCGGGTACGACAGCACTCACCTGGCTCTGGCCAGCTCGCCGCGCTTGGCGGCGTCGAGCAGAGCGTTGGGTACTATCACACACTATGGGTACTCATACACACTGCGGGTACGACAGCACTCACCTGGCTCTGGCCAGCTCGCCGCGCTTGGCGGCGTCGAGCAGAGCGTTGGGTACTATCACACACTATGGGTACTCCTACACACTGCGGGTACGACAGCACTCACCTGGCTCGCGCCAGCTCGCCGCGCTTGGCGGCGTCGAGCAGAGCGTTGGGTACTATCACACACTATGGGTACTCCTACACACTGCGGGTACGACAGCACTCACCTGGCTCTGGCCAGCTCGCCGCGCTTGGCGGCGTCGAGCAGAGCGTTGGGTACTATCACACACTATGGGTACTCCTACACACTGCGGGTACGACAGCACTCACCTGGCTCGCGCCAGCTCGCCGCGCTTGGCGGCGTCGAGCAGAGCGTTGGGTACTATCACACACTATGGGTACTCCTACACACTGCGGGTACGACAGCACTCACCTGGCTCTGGCCAGCTCGCCGCGCTTGGCGGCGTCGAGCAGCGCGTTGGGTACTATCACACACTATGGGTACTCCTACACACTGCGGGTACGACAGCACTCACCTGGCTCGCGCCAGCTCGCCGCGCTTGGCGGCGTCGAGCAGCGCGTTGGGTACTATCACACACTATGGGTACTCCTACACACTGCGGGTACGACGGCACTCACCTAGCTCTCGCCAGCTCGCCGCGCTTGGCGGCGTCGAGCAGCGCCGCGTCGCCGCGCAGCGCGTCCGCGGTGTCGGCGTCGCCGCCGCGCACCAGCTGCAGCGGCGTGAGGCCGTCGCGGTTGCGCCGCGTCGGGTCCGCGCCGTGCTGGTACGATTCATAATAGACGTGACGATTTTATATTTTAGCAATTAAATGTGTATTATTTATTTGCGCCTACACTCTCTGTTGGCTTCAAAGATTGATTAGAGACAGATCACAAATTTGAGGCTATAAAAAAAAGATGATCCGCGCAAAGCCGGGGCGGACAGCTTGTATATTATAAATACGAAAGTAACTCTGTCTCGCTTCCGTTAAAACTATGCAATAATGTCCGATGCCTTCGCGGTTATTACACATTGGAATGAAACAACTATTAACGGATTTAACTCACGTATTTTAATATCTAACCTTTACAGATTCCATAATCGTAGCACGACTGAGCTGACAATAGTCTAACGCTAAAGACAAAATAAAGTAATCTACACACACTCAAGTTCTGATTTAGCTTACTGGCTGGGCACCAGGTACCAGGCAGGCATTGAGAGTGTATACCACGTCAGGGTAGGCACTTCGTACATTTGTACCATTGTGCCTATATGGAATGCACGCCCTTGCTAGGTACTAACCTTCAGTAGCAGCCTGACGATAGCAGCCTTCCCTTTAGCAGCGGCTTCGTGTAACGGCGTAAATCGCCACAGATCCGCCGCGTTCACGCCGGCGCCGCACGACACAAGCAGCTCGGTCACCTCGTAGTGACCGTACGAACACGCGTTGTGAAGGGGAACTAGGCCGCTAGAGCGGAATATACAGTTAGAATAGAATAGAATAGAAAAACTTTATTTGGTACCAGAAAGTTATTAACAAATAAGTACTTATAATTAGACATATAATTTAACTTAACAACTAAAAAAGACAGGAGTAAGACACTAGGTAGGTACCAAAATGGTTACCACTCAGCATGTGTCAGACCTGGCGGCCGTGACGCTGGTTTTCAGGGTAGCCAATGAGAGGCGGCGCTACAGTACGCCGTTACAAGAAAGAAACTAATAAGACGAAAATAAATTAAAGTAATAGTAATAATTTGTGTGCGCTCGTGTATGTGTGTGTGTGTACGTCCGTGAGTGAGTGTATATTTATAATGCAAAATAACAGTGTAAAAGAGTGTATAAGACGTCGACTTACGTTGAGGTACGATGCAATAGTGCATTACGCACCGAGGCCAGTAAAATAAAAAATGTCTCAGATCACATGTAATTGTCGTCCGAGGCGAAGCCGAGGTTGACAAAAATGTGATCTGAGGCTTTTTTATTTTACTGGCCGAGGTCAGTATACTATTTTTCTGTCGTACGAGGCCAGAAAGCGGCAATTTCATTTAGCGCAGCGGCCGGAAAGTTGGTGCTTTATGGCCGGAGGACAGAAAATACATTTTGGGTACGAATGACTGTAGAAACGCGCGGTGTGAAGAGGGACTAGGCCGCTAAAGCAAAATATACACTAAAGGTACTAAACAAATACATTTTGGGTACGAATGGTTCTGACATGTCGCATTTTGTCGCCTTGTAGTAACTGTAGAAATGTGCGTTGTCATAAGCTACTAGGCCGCTGGTGCGAATTGTATAGTTGAGGTACTAAACAAATACATTTTGGGTACGAATGGTTTAGTAATCTTGTAATGACTGTATGAGCAAGCGTAAACTTTTGGCACGAAACAAATACATTTTGGGTACGAAAGTCTCGTAGTGACTGTATAAACGCGCGTTGTGAAGAGGGACTACGCCGCTGGGGCGAAATATACACTAGAGGTACTAAACAAATACATTTTGGGTACGAATAGCTCTGACATGACGCATTTTGTCGTCTTGTAGTGACTGTAAACACGCGTTATGAAAATAATACACTTAAGGTACTAAACACAAATACATTTTGGGTACTATTGGGTACTAATGACTGTAGAACGCTGTAGACGCGTTGTGTATGGGAACAAGCCGGTAGAGCAAAATTTACATTTGGGGCAAAATATGCATTTAAGGTACTAAACTAATACATTTTAGGTACTAATTACTCTGACATCCCATATAAAAATATATCCTATGCAGATTTTAACAACACAATTGAAAAACTTTAAACGACAGTCCTTTTTATTTATTACATTAATTAATATATAACTAAAATAAATAATAATTAAACTCACCCTTTGTCTTTTGCATGAACATCGGCGCCTCTTTGTAATAATATTTGAGCGAGTGGTAACCGATTGTAGCTGAAAAGAACAGAAAACCCACATATAAATTACTATCTTACATTATTCTATAGATTCACGTTTAAATACGACGGCCTGTTGGTCTAGTGGTCAGAGGCCCTGACTACGAAACCGGAGGTTGCGGGTTCGAATCCCGCTAGGGGCAGATGTCAATGTGATGAGCACTGGCATCTGTACCTGAGTCTTGGATGTCTTATATGTATTTGTATATATTTATCCGTTGTCTAGTACCCATAACACAAGCTTTGCTTAAAATGGGACTAGATAATTGGTGTGAATTGTCCAAAGATATTCAAATTACAAATTTTGAAAAAAAAAAAATAAGGTAGTTTGCATAACTGTATAAATCACTTTAGCGTTAGACTATTGCCAGCTCAGTCGTGCTACGATTATGGAAACTGTAAAGAATCCGAAACGTCAGCCAATAAAATAAAATAAAAATACGCGAGTTAAATCCGTTAATAGTTGTTTCATTCCAATCTATACTAATATTATAAAGCTAAAGAGTTTATTTGTTTTTTTGTTTGTTTGTTTGAACGCGCTAATCTCAGGAACTACTGGTTCGAATTCAAAAAATATTTTTTTGTTGGATAGACCATTTATCGTGGAAGTCTTTAGGCTATATAACATCACGCTGCGACCAATAGGAGCGAAGAAACAGTGGAAAATGTGTAAAAAACGGGGAAAATATGAAGCCTTATGAAGAAGTGACAGAAGACTTTGACAGGTCTTTGACGAAACAATCGGACGGGCAGGACGACGTCTGCCGGGGCCGCTAATGTGTAATAACCGCGAAGGCATCAGAAATTTTTAATAACTTATTTACAGACAGGCGCGTGCAGTGCGCAAGTATGGCGCCAGGGTAGGCACTTCATCCAGTGCCTATATAGAATGCACGCCCCTGTTCACTCACCCGGCTGCGAAGTGCAGGGGGGTGGAGTGCCTCCCGTCCACGTCGCGGCAGTTGACGAGCCGCGGCCGCGCGTCCAGCACGCAGCGCGCCGCCTCCACGTCGCCCGTGCGCGCCGCCTCCAGCAGACGCAGGGCGGCCGCGTCTATATGAAGAGATAGTTCCTAGACTCACCCGGCTGCGAAGTGCAGGGGGGTGGAGTGCCGTCCGTCCACGTCGCGGCAGTTGACGAGCCGCGGCCGCGCGTCCAGCACGCAGCGCGCCGCCTCCACGTCGCCCGTGCGCGCCGCCTCCAGCAGACGCAGGGCGGCCGCGTCTATATGAAGAGATAGTTCCTAGACTCACCCGGCTGCGAAGTGCAGGGGGGTGGAGTGCCGTCCGTCCACGTCGCGGCAGTTGACGAGCCGCGGCCGCGCGTCCAGCACGCAGCGCGCCGCCTCCACGTCGCCCGTGCGCGCCGCCTCCAGCAGACGCAGGGCGGCCGCGTCTATATGAAGAGATAGTTCCTAGACTCACCCGGCTGCGAAGTGCAGGGGGGTGGAGTGCCGTCCGTCCACGTCGCGGCAGTTGACGAGCCGCGGCCGCGCGTCCAGCACGCAGCGCGCCGCCTCCACGTCGCCCGTGCGCGCCGCCTCCAGCAGACGCAGGGCGGCCGCGTCTATATGAAGAGATAGTTCCTAGACTCACCCGGCTGCGAAGTGCAGGGGGGTGGAGTGCCGTCCGTCCACGTCGCGGCAGTTGACGAGCCGCGGCCGCGCGTCCAGCACGCAGCGCGCCGCCTCCACGTCGCCCGTGCGCGCCGCCTCCAGCAGACGCAGGGCGGCCGCGTCTATATGAAGAGATAGTTCCTAGACTCACCCGGCTGCGAAGTGCAGGGGGGTGGAGTGCCGTCCGTCCACGTCGCGGCAGTTGACGAGCCGCGGCCGCGCGTCCAGCACGCAGCGCGCCGCCTCCACGTCGCCCGTGCGCGCCGCCTCCAGCAGACGCAGGGCGGCCGCGTCTATATGAAGAGATAGTTCCTAGACTCACCCGGCTGCGAAGTGCAGGGGGGTGGAGTGCCGTCCGTCCACGTCGCGGCAGTTGACGAGCCGCGGCCGCGCGTCCAGCACGCAGCGCGCCGCCTCCACGTCGCCCGTGCGCGCCGCCTCCAGCAGACGCAGGGCGGCCGCGTCTATATGAAGAGATAGTTCCTAGACTCACCCGGCTGCGAAGTGCAGGGGGGTGGAGTGTCGTCCGTCCACGTCGCGGCAGTTGACGAGCCGCGGCCGCGCGTCCAGCACGCAGCGCGCCGCCTCCACGTCGCCCGTGCGCGCCGCCTCCAGCAGGCGCAGGGCGGCCGCGTTCGCGCACGCGTCTATATACGAAATAGGTTTGAAAATCTTCATTTTCTGTCCTCCGGCCGGAAAGCGCCAACTTTCTGGCAGCTGCGCTAAATGAAATTGCCGCTTTCTGGCTTAGTCGAACGGAAAAATAGTATACTGACCTCGGCCAGTAAAATAAAAAAGCCTCAGATCACATTTTTGTCAACCTCGGCCTCGCCTCGGACGACAATTACATGTGATCTGAGACATTTTTTATTTAACTGGCCTCGGTGCGTAATGTACTATTTCTCAAACATGCAATGAGATATCGTCTTCACGTGGGTCATAAGCGGCCGTGAAATACGTCACTGCAGGCCTAGGCCGGGAAGTCATTTCTTTTTAATTTGAATATCAACATGGCGTTGGTCATCATTTAGTTTGAGAAAAGCACTGTACATGCCTAGCCGTGAAAGGGGCTTGCAGGCCTCGTAACATTATCCGTACACACTCAGCCTGCAAGCCCCTGTTTCCCGGCGGCTGCAGTAATGTACTATTTCCGTCCTCCGGCCAGAAAACGCCAACTTTGTGGCCGCTTCGCTAAATGAAATTGCCGCTTTCTGGCTTCGTCGAACAGAAAAATAGTATACTGACCTCGGCCAGTAAAATACAAAAGCCTCAGATCACATTTTTGTCAACCTCGGCTTCGCCTCGGACGACAATTACATGTGATCTGAGACATTTTTTATTTTACTGGCCTCGGTGCGTAATGTACTATTTCTCAAACATGCAATGAGATATCGTCTTTATGTGGGTCATAAGCGGCCGTGAAATATGTCGTTGCAGGCCTAGGCCGGGAAGTAATTTCTTTTTAATTTGAATATCAACATGACGTTGGTCATCATTTAGTTTGAGAAAAGCACTAGTGCAGCAGTGCCACCACAAACTCTAATAGACGCAGGGCCGCTGCGTCGATTTAAAACTCTTGATTTCTTAAATAATCCACGAGTAATAGTCAAATAACAAAAATCTTGGAATGATATATTATATACTAAGGATTAAGGACAAACTTGTTAACAGGTTTCAACAGGTAGGTTTTGAGACAAGTTTTAGGGTACCGTGATACGAATTTATAGCCGACTATCTCACATTCCGAGGTGAAACCCTGTGTGTGTCTCCACACTCACTCTGCGAGCGCTTTGTCTGCCTGTGAAGCGTATCGGAACCTGTGTGTCTGTCTCACCTTTCGGCTTTTTATGTGTATCGTGTGCGTGTCTGTAGGCGTCCATCTCCACTCTCTCTCTGTGCGAGCGCTCCGACTGGCTGTGAAGCGTGTCGGAAGCTGTGTGTGTCTTTCTCTGCAAGCAGTGGTCAGGCATGTGTCGAGTGTGTGCGTGTGCGTGTGTGTGTGTGTGTGTGTGTCTGTCTGACTCACCCTGCGGCTGCGAGCAGTAGTCGGGAATATGTCATGTGCTTGTGTCGTGCGTGAGTGTGTATGTCTCACACTGCTGTGTGTGTTTATTTATCGTGTGTGAGCGGCCGTGTATCTGTCGCAGTGAGATGATAAAAACAGGGATTTGATCAAGTCCCTCAGTGATATGATCAACTCCCGGCTGATGATAAAAATACCACGCGTTGTGTCATTTCCCTAGCGAAATTTAGTAATTTGATCAAGTCTCCAAGTCATTTTAGGGAAATGAAAGAATCATAAAAATGGCTGCTAGATTTCTTCATTTCACTTAGTTATTTGATCAAATGCCTGAGCTGTTTTAGGGACATGATAAAACGAGTAATTAAGTCAACTCGGTTTTAACATTTTACCAAACACGTCTAGTTATTTGATCAACTCCCTAAACAGTTTTAGGGAAATGAAAGAATCACAGCAATAACTGGTGGAATTCTTCATTACCATTTCATCAAATCTCTTAGCTGATTTAGGGAAATGATAAAACTAGTCTTAGAAACAAGATAGATACCCTTTAGGAAATAACTATTATTTGCCATAAGTACGAAAAAAGCAAATCCAGACTGTTTCTTTGTGCACAGTGGGTATAATGTAGGGGACATCGTAATTAATGGCAACTGAAGATCTCCTTTAGGTACGACGACGAGCGAAGCGAGGAGGAGTGTTAGGTAGAACTGTGACCTTGCAGCTCGCGAGCCGAGCGAGCGAAGCGAGCGTGCCGCGGCAGCGGCCGGCGAAGCGTCAGAACCGATACTTTTGATAATACAACGCGTTATATTTTCGCATGTGCCGGGATTTTATCATCTCTCTGAGGGATTTGGATTGGGATTCCTATTTTTATCATTTTTCTAAAAATATTTAGGGAGTTGATCAAATCACTAGACGTGTTTGGTAAAATATTAAAACCGAGTTGACTTAATTACTCGTTTTATCATGTCCCTAAAACAGCCCAGGCATTTGATCAAATAACTAAGTGAAATGAAGAAATCTAGCAGCCATTTTTATGATTCTTTCATTTCCCTAAAATGACTTGGAGACTTGATCAAATCACTAAATTTCGCTAGGGAAATGACACAACGCGTGGTATTTTTATCATCTACCGGTAGTTGATCATATCACTGAGGGATTTGATCAAATCCCTGTTTTCATCATATCACTGCGACATATCCACTCTCCTCGCGAGCACTCCGGCTGCCTATGAAGCGTGTCAGGAGCTGTGTGTGTGTGTGTGTGTGTGTGCTGTGTGTGTGTGTGTGTGTGTGTGTGTGTGTGTGTGTGTGTGTATGTGTGTGTGTGTGTGTCTGTCTCCCCTTCCGGTTGTTTATGTGTATCGTGAGCGACTTGTGCGAGCGTGTGTCTGTGGGCGTCTGTCTCCACTCTCTCCCTGCGAGCTCTCCGTCTGCCTGTCAAGTATATCGGGAGCTGTGTGTGTTATGTCTCACCCTGCGGCTGTGTGTGTTTATTTGTCGTCTGTGTGCGTATGTTCATGAGCGTCCGTTTCCACTCTCTCCCTGCGAGCTCTATGTCTGCCTGTCAAGTATGTCGGGAGCTGTCTCTCTCTCTCTCAGTGTGTGTGTGTGTGTGTGTGTGTGTGTGTGTGTGTGTGTCTGCACACTCACCCTGCGGCTGCGGGTAGTGGTCGGGGGCGGCGTGGGCCCCGCAGGCGAGCAGCAGGCGGCAGGCGGCGGCGCAGTCCTTGCGCGCGGCGAGGGACAGCGCGCTCTCGCCGCGCGTGTGTGCTGTGTGTGTGTGTGTGTGTGTGTGTGTGTGTGTCTGCACACTCACCCTGCGGCTGCGGGTAGTGGTCGGGGCGGCGTGGGCCCCGCAGGCGAGCAGCAGGCGGCAGGCGGCGGCGCAGTCCTTGCGCGCGGCGAGGGACAGCGCGCTCTCGCCGCGCGTGTGTGCTGTGTGTGTGCTGTGTGTGTGTGTGTGTGTGTGTCTGCACACTCACCCTGCGGCTGCGGGTAGTGGTCGGGGGCGGCGTGGGCCCCGCAGGCGAGCAGCAGGCGGCAGGCGGCGGCGCAGTCCTTGCGCGCGGCGAGGGACAGCGCGCTCTCGCCGCGCGTGTGTGCTGTGTGTGTGTGTGTGTGTGTGTGTGTGTGTGTGTCTGCACACTCACCCTGCGGCTGCGGGTAGTGGTCGGGGGCGGCGTGGGCCCCGCAGGCGAGCAGCAGGCGGCAGGCGGCGGCGCAGTCCTTGCGCGCGGCGAGGGACAGCGCGCTCTCGCCGCGCGTGTGTGCTGTGTGTGTGTGTGTGTGTGTGTGTGTGTGTGTCTGCACACTCACCCTGCGGCTGCGGGTAGTGGTCGGGGGCGGCGTGGGCCCCGCAGGCGAGCAGCAGGCGGCAGGCGGCGGCGCAGTCCTTGCGCGCGGCGAGGGACAGCGCGCTCTCGCCGCGCGTGTGTGCTGTGTGTGTGTGTGTGTGTGTGTGTGTGTGTGTGTGTCTGCACACTCACCCTGCGGCTGCGGGTAGTGGTCGGGGGCGGCGTGGGCCCCGCAGGCGAGCAGCAGGCGGCAGGCGGCGGCGCAGTCCTTGCGCGCGGCGAGGGACAGCGCGCTCTCGCCGCGCGCGTCGCACGCGTTCACCTTGGCACCTGACATACATACATACATACATACATACATACATACATATAGGGTTGCCATCTCTAAATTTGACGACATGGAGTCCGAGAGTCCGAGGCGAGGCCGAGGTTGACAAAAATGTGATCTGAGGCTTTTTTATTTTACTGGCCGAGGTCAGTATATTATTTTTCAAAAATACTTTTCCGTCCTCCGGCCAGAAAGCGCCAACTTTGTTGCCGCTGCGCTAAATGAAATTTCCGCTTTCTGGCTTCGTCGAACAGAAAAATAGTATACTGACCTCGATTACATGTGATCTGAGACATTTTTTATTTTACTGGCCTCGGTGCGTAATGTACTATTACTCTCCATCCTTTCAAAAAAGCACGACTGAGCTGACGATAGTCTAACGCTAAACCTATCGTCAGCTCAATCGTGTTACGATTATGAAATTTGTAAAGTTTCCGAAACGTCAGCCAATTAAATAAAATACGCGAGTTAAAGCAGTTGAAAGTTGCCCTACTAATATTATAAATGCGAAAGTAACTCTGTCTGTGAGTCTGTCTGTCTGTCTGTTACGCTTTCACGCTAAAACTACTGGACCGATTTAGATGAAATTTGGTACCTGAACTGTAGCCTGAGAAAGGACATAGGCTACTTTTTAACCGACTGCAAAAAACGAGTTCCACGCGGACGAAGTCGCGGGCAGAAGCTAGTAGGCTATAAAAAAAAAAGAAGATCCGTGCGAAGCCGGGGCGGACAGCTTGTATAGTATAAAACAAAGTCGCCTTTTCTGTCCCTACATATACGCCTAAATCTTTAAAAGTACGCAACGGATTTTGATGCAGTTTTTTTTAATAGATAGAATGATTCAAGAGGAAGGTTTACAGCACCCGTGTGAAGCCGGGGCGGGTAGCTAGTAATATTTTTTTTTTTTAATATTTTATTGAATAAGGTAACAAACTTACACTAAACAGTTTAGATCGTAAGCAGCTGCCTTAGTATAAACTGTGTTGCAGCTGTTTACGGGCACCTCGGGACATTGGTGAAAGAAAAAAAGATGCTGTATGCTTAACTAATACAAAACAATACAATTAAAAATGATTATAAAGATAATAAAAAACAGAAGAAGAGTGTCGATCAGTTACTATTGATTAATGTTTCAGTCTCGTCATAGGAAAGTTTGTGTAAATACTGAATCAATTTTTTTTTTTTTTTTTTTTTTTTTTTTTTTTTTTTTTTGTTGCATTTCCTGTATGTGAGATCATAAATGTTTAACACTTTATTCACTTTGTTGTACATTTTACATGACAGATATTCGTATGTGTCATGTGTCATTCGTAATTACTTACCATGTCTCAATAGTAAATCCATGGCGTCTAAGTGAGAATGCTCCGTGGCCACGTGTAGCGGGGTCTGTCCATCTTTGTTCTTTTCATTCACTCTTGCTCCTTTTCTTATTAACATTTCCATTACCTTTGAAAAAAAAAGAAAAAAAAATTTTTTTAGTGGAGCAGTACACTTTGGGTACGAAACAAATACACTTTGGGTACGAAAGTGCAAAATATATATTATTAGTTTTTTTAGAAATCATATATTTCGTTTTTTTAGAATATATGTTTAGTTTTATTTTTTAATATATATATTTAGTTTTTTTAGAGGATTACAGTTTGGGTACGAAACAAATACACTTTTGGTACGAAAACGCTAATAATTCCGATAATTAGAAAATAGTGTTTGTTTTTGTAGAAAATACCCTTTACGTGGTCAACAAATACATTTCGGGTACGAAAGTGTTAATTTTGGGGACTGTTTCTAAAAAAAAAATATATAACATGTTGAATTTTAGAAACGTCAGTAAATCAAAATAATTGTTTCATTCCAATGTGTAATAACCGCGAAGGCATCATAAATTATTAACATGTATAAAAATTAAAAAAAAAAACTCAACTAATATTATAAATGCAAAAGTGACTAACTCTGCCGGTCTCACTTAAAAACGGAAACTACTGAACCGATTTAAATGAAATTATTTGACTATTATTTTTCATAGGCTACTTTTAATTACGAAAAAAGGTTCGTAAAGGTATGAAATGTTCTACGAAAGCATCTTCTGCCGTAATTACTAATTCCACGCGAACAGAGCCGCGAGCGAAAGCTAGTGATTTTTATATTATTTACTACTAGCGGTCTCAGCAGACTTCGTCCCGCCCGGCAAAGATTTGACAGCTGTCATTGTTGCGTTTTATTAAGCTTTTTTTTTAAATTTGAGCTGTTTTTTTTTTACTGGAACTGGATACAAAGTATTCTATGTCCTTTTCCTGGTTCTGAGCTACATCCCCAGCAATTTTCAGCCAAATCGGTTTAGCCGTTTTTGAGTTATAAACGGAGTAACTAAGACGACTTTCTTTTATATATCGCACACCTAGATCTAAAGGGATCTAACTCAAAAACCGGAAGATTTGAGTTATGCACACCATCGGATTCCAGCAAAACCCACCTACACTAAAACTGATTTCAGCTAATATAACTCTGCTAGCTTTATTATAAAAAGTATAAATTTATACAGAAAACTCATGCGTGCATATGGACATATCACTTTCTCGCCTCTCCTGAAAAAGTACATTTTTTGAGTTAGCTCTCTTTAGATCTAGGTGTGCGATATATAGATTTTATATATTTACCTGCTTCCTCTTAGGATACACACTGCCGGCGGCGCAGTGCAGCGGTCTGTCGCCAGTGGTCAAGTGTTGGAAGTTAGCTAGTGACTCTACAGTGCACTCCGGAGACGGCTGTCCGTCCGTGCTCGGCGATTCAGTCTGTGACGTAGTTTCTGTGTTAATCTGTTTAATATAAATAATTATATACGTAAATATATAGTCTAGTCACAATTTGAAATGTTTAAATTTTCTTGACGACTAAAGAGAATAATTATCATAAAGACAACCTCGATAAGTTAAAGTCCAAGGGAAACGCAAAATATTTGTGGCCGCTGCGCTAAATGAAATTGCCGCTATCTGGCTTCGTCGAACAGAAAAATAGTATACTGACCTCGGCCAGTAAATAAAAAAGCCTCAGATCACATTTTTGCCAACCTCGGCCTCGCCTCGGACGACAATTACATGTGATCTGAGACATTTTTTATTTTACTGGCCTCGGTGCGTAATGTACTATTGGGTAAAACCAAAATTGGGTATTATATAAATAAAACTTATTATTGTAATGTCACAGTGGGTACCATCAGATTTGTGTATGAGTACAATATGAATAAATTTTTAATACAAACAAATAACCCTTTTTTAATTGTATGGAAGTCAACCTCGGTATGTTTTTTGCATATTGATTTCAAAATTAATTCAGTGATTGATAAAATTTGAAAACTAAATTTCGGGTACTATTCAAAATACATTTCAGGTACGAATCAAAATACATTTTGGGTACAAATCAAAATACATTTCAGGTACTATTCAAAATACATTTCGGGTACGAATAAAAATACATTTCGGGTACGAATTAAAATATATTTCAGGTACGAATCAAAACACATTTCGGCTACGAAACTAAATACATTTCGAGTACGAACCAAAACACATTTTAGGTACGAATCAAAATACACTTTGAGTACTAAATCTATACTAATATTATAAAGAGGAAAGGTTTGTTTGGATCGAATAGGCTCCATAACCGCTGGACCGATTTCAAAAATTCTTTCACTGTTGGGAAGCTACACTATTCCCGAGTGAGCTATAAAAAAGGAATCCGCGCGAAGCCGGGGCGGACAGCTTGTAATCTACATTTTGGATACTTAAATATAAAATACTCACAGGCGGTTGATTATTTAGTGAAGACAATTGTTTCTTAACTCTAGTCGGTTCTGCGAGACGACAAGCTTCCAGCAAACAATGCCCTCTATATTCAACTGAAAAAGAAACACACATCTATGCCAAGGGCGTGCATTCAATATAGGCACAGAGTCACTAATGTATGGAGTGCCTACTTACGCACCGCTCACTGCACGCACCTGATCTATCTATACTAATATAATAAAGAGGAAAGGTTTGTTTGTTTGTATTGAATAGGCTCCAAAACGACTGGTCGATTTGAAAAATTCCTTCACTGTTGGGAAGCTACACTATTCCTGAGTGACATAGGCTATAGGCTGATGATGATATCCCTACTAATATTATAAATGCGAAAGTAACTCTGTCCGTCTGTTACGCTTTCACGTTAAAACTACTGGACCGATTTAAATGAAATTTGGTACAAAGAAAGTCTGGCGCCTGAGAAAGAACATAGGCTACTTTTTAACCGACAGCAAAAAAGGAGGAGTTCCACGCGTACGAAGTCGCGGGCAGAAGCTAGTGTATAATAACCGCGAAGGCATCGGAAATGATTTAAAATAACATTTTTTTTTTTTTAATATATTTGTATTTAATAATCCTATTATAAAGGCGAAAGTTTGTAAGTATGGATGTATGGATGTTTGTTACTCTTTCACGTAAAAACTACTGAATGGATTTGAATGAAACTTTACCACAATATAGCTTATACATCAGAATAACATAATGGCTACAATTTTTGACACTAGACTAGACGGGACGAACCTGAAGTCCACGCGAACGAAGTCGCGGGCAAAAGCTATATGATATACTTACAAGCGAGCCTCTCTTGCAGTTCTCTGGTCGGTGCGACGTCCAGGGCGGATTTTCCGTGACAGTTCAATAAAGTAGGATCGGCCCCTTCACTCAGTAGCAACGAACAAACCTACAACACAAATAATAGATTAGATTAGATTCATTTATTTCCCAAAATTTATACAATATAATTACATTAGTATGTCAAATTACATGTACTCATATTGAGATCGTCAAAAACAAAAACAAAGAACAATAAGATTAAGTAAATAATAATTAACAGCAAAATCACAATTTCATTACAACAAACATACAAAAATACAAATCTTTCCTCTTTATAATATTAGTATAGATTAGTATAGATTATGGATTTTTCTCATTAGTCGTCAATACAATTTGTCAGACGGAATAATTCATATAATACAATTTAATACACAGTTTACACATTGTATTACACATTGGAATAATTACTTATTCGCACCCCTAGATCTAAAGGGAGCTAACTCAAAAAAAGTAACTTTTTCGGGAGAGGCGAAATTGTTGTAAGGAATCGGAACCTTTTTTTTAGCGTGTGTTTAATTTAAATCTTCATATTTTTGAGTTAGCTCCCTTTAGATCTAGGTGTGCAAAAACCGGAAGATTTGAGTTATGCATACCATCGGATTCCAGTAAAACCCACCTACACTAAAACAGATTGCAGCTAATATAACTCTGCTAGCTTTATTATAAAAAGTATAAATTTATACAGAAAACTCATGCGTGCATATGGACATATTAATCAGTTTCTCGCCTCTCCTGAAAAAGTACCTTTTTTGAGTTAGCTCCCTTTAGATCTAGGTGTGCGAATATATTATTGCACAAAAGTAAATAGAAGTTAAGTGTAATAAAGGCGAACTTAAAGCCTTGGGGCATTCTCTAAAAGACCACCTTTTTAAAACACATCGCAAACGATTACTGAAAATAAAAAAAAATACATCCAAAAAAACATTAGAAGGGAAACCTAACCTAACCAAGGGCGTGCATTCCATACAGGTACAGTGTCATTAATGTATGGAGTGCCTACCCTGGCGCCATACTTACACTCCCCCCACTGAACTGTGTGTGTGTTTCTCTGCGTGTGTGTATGTGTTTCTGTGTGTGTCTATGCGTGTGCGCAGTATGTGTGTGTGTGGCTATGTCGGTGTATGTGCGCAGTATATGTGTGTATGTGTGTGCGTGCAGTATGTGTGTCTGTGTGTGTCTATGCGTGTGCGCAGTATGTGTGTGTGTGGCTGTGTCGGTGTATGTGCGCAGTATGTGTGTCTGTGGCTGTGTCGGTGTATGTGCGCAGTATGTGTGTGTGTGTGTGGCTGTGTCGGTGTATGTGCGCAGTATGTGTGTCTGTGCGTGCGCGCAGTATTTATGTGTGTGTGTGTGTTTGTGTCTGTGCGCAGTATGTGTGTGTGTGTGTGTGTGTGTGTGTGACTGTGCGTATGCGCAGTATGTGCGCATTATGTATGTGCGCGCGCGCTACCCACCTCCCTCCTCGCCTTCCCGGCGGCCTCGTGCAGCGGCGTGAACGCCCACAGGTCCGTAGCGTTCACGTCCGCGCCGGCGCGCACCAGCAGCTCGGTCACCTCGTAGTGACCGTACGAGCACGCGTTGTGGAGGGGAACCAGCCCGCTAGAGCGAGGAGTATACTTTAGGTACTAAACACAAATACATTTTGGGTACGAATGGTTCTGTCATCTCATAGTGCCAGTAGGAACACACGGTGTGAAAGGGAACCAAATCACTAGAGCAAAAAATACACTTTTGGTACGAAATAAATACAATTTGGGTACGACTGACTTTCCCATCTCGTAGCACCAGTAGGAATACACGTTGGGAAGCGGGACCAGATGCTAGAGCAAAAAATACACTTATATTAAGGTACTATATAAATACAATATGATTACGAATGACTGTCATAAAAATTGTCCTCTACCCCTCACCCTCTCAGCGCATATAACGGCCACCTGCTGCGGCAACATCCACCTCAAGTGTGGTGGACGTGAGAGCAAATGCGGAGTATGCTCCTGCGCCATAGGTTTTAAATACTGCCACTCGCACACGGCTCGTGACAGCCAATGCGAGTGTGAACATATGCAAGGTTAAGGGGGGTCCGCAACGCCCCCGTCTCCCGTTGTGCCCGGCGGCGAGGTGCAGGGGGGTCGAGCGGCGGCCGTCCCCCCCACTCCCCCCCGTCCCCCCTCACTCACCCCTTGTCCTTGGCGTGCGTGTCGGCGCCGCGCTGCAGCAGCAGCCGCACGGCGCGCGCTCGGTTGTACCCGGCGGCGAGGTGCAGGGGGGTCGAGCGGCGGCCGTCCCCCCCACTCCCCCCATCCCCCCTCACTCACCCCTTGTCCTTGGCGTGCGTGTCGGCGCCGCGCTGCAGCAGCAGCCGCACGGCGCGCGCTCGGTTGTACCCGGCGGCGAGGTGCAGGGGGGTCGAGCGGCGGCCGTCCCCCCCGCTCCCCCCGTCCCCCCTCACTCACCCCTTGTCCTTGGCGTGCGTGTCGGCGCCGCGCTGCAGCAGCAGCCGCACGGCGCGCGCTCGGTTGTACCCGGCGGCGAGGTGCAGGGGGGTCGAGCGGCGGCCGTCGCCCGCGTGCACGTTCACGTTGAGGGGGGTCAGCAGCGCGGCGAGCCGGTCGTCCGCGCCGGACCTCGCCGCCTCCAGGACCTCGGCCGCGCAGTACTCGCCTTGGGGACGTCAAATCACTTATTAGCTACTAGTTGTGCCCGCGACTTCGTCCCCGTGGAATAGTAATTCTTCATAAGGCTTCATATTTTCCTCGTTTTTTACACATTTTTTACTGTTTTTTCGCTCCTATTGGTCGTAGCGTGATGTTATATAGCCTAAAGCCTTCCTCGATAAATGGTCTATCCAACAAAAAAAGAATTTTTGAATTCGAACCAGTAGTTCCTGAGATTAGCGCGTTCAAACAAACAAACAAACTCTTCAGCTTTATAATATTAGTATAGATCTGTCTGTGACTTCGTCTGCCCACGTTAAGCAACCCCCCGTTTTGACCCCCTTAGAAATCCGTTACGTTAAAAAAGAAACCCAGTGCACAAGTTGAAGTTTCTAACACTTATAGGCCCTGTGTTGATATGTCAATCATTAAGTTAGCTTCTCCTTCTATATAAAATACTAGCTTCTGCCCGCGACTTCGTCCGCGTGGGACTCCTTTTTTTTTTGCAGTAGGTTAAAAAGTAGCCTATGTCCATTCTCAGGCTCCAGACTTTCTTTGTACCAAATTTCGTTTAAATCGTCCAGTAGTTTTAGCGTGAAAGCGTAACAGACAGACAGACAGACAGAGTTACTTTCGCATTTATAATATTAGTAGGGATAGATAGATCAGTGGTTCTTAACCTCTTTAGGTCCGTTACCCTTGTGTCCTAGCAAGGGTCCCAGCCCGCGCCCTCCTCCCGCCGCCGAGCTCGCGCGCTAGTCGGCGCTGCGCTGCGCTCAGACTTGTCATATTGAAGTAACGTGTTTAAAACTACCAGCTCATTGTTACCCCAGCGAAATACAAGACTTACACCGCCACCTAGGAGGTAGATAGACCTAAAGATTGGATAGCTAAAATAACCCGCCATGTGGAGAAACACCTCGTTAATATATTTTAATGACTTACCCGTAAGCACAGGTCTGGTGGCTGAATCTGCGAGGTCCAATGGTGTTTTGCCTTCTGTGTTTCTGATATTCGGATCGGCGCCATGTTGAAGGAGAGCTGAAAAAAAAAAACAAATAAAGTATGTATTGAGGTGTGTGAGGTGTGAGGTGAGATGTATGTATTGAGGAAGGAAGCAAGAGAGGTGTGTCGGGATCGTGGCGAGTGGAGAGTTGTCTCTGGCTGCCCCTGTGGGACTGTGGCGTGAGTATATGTATGTATTGAGGAAGGAAGCAAGAGAGGTGTGTCGGGATCGTGGCGAGTGGAGAGCGGTCTCCGGCTGCCCCTGTGGGACTGTGGCGTGAGTATATGTATGTATTGAGGAAGGAAGCAAGAGAGGTGTGTCGGGATCGTGGCGAGTGGAGAGCGGTCTCCGGCTGCCACACTATGTATCCACTTACCAATACAAACATCCACTTTTCCCTTAGCAGCGGCCTCGTGTAACGGTGTGTAGCCCCAGTTATCCCGGGCTGCCGGCGCCGCCCCGGCCGTCAGGAGAGCCCTGACGACGTCCGCGTGTCCGAAGGAGCACGCGTTGTGCAGGGGCTGGAGCCCCCCGTCGTCTCGGGCCTGGAGCGCCGCGCCGCCTGATATTAAGATTTCAACTACCTCTCGCCGTCCGTAACCTGTTGGTTTAGTGTTTAGTTAGGACTTGTTATGTTGAAATAGATTCCAAGTTATATATACTTCACTACATAGTATAAAACAAAGTCGCTTCTTCGGTCCCTATATCTGCTTAAATCTTTAAAACTACTTTTTTTATAGATAGAGTGGTCTCATGTGAAGCCGGGGCGGGTAGCTAGTTTACTAATATAATAAAGAGGAAAAGTTTGTTTGTTCGTATTGAATAGGGTCATAAACGACTGGAACAATTTGAAAACTAATAAATAATAAATATCTTTGGACAATTCACACCAATAGGGTATTTGACATGTTTTTAAAATCCATTTTATATTATGTAGTAGAGTCTAAGGAACCCAGCAAAAGTTGTTTTTTTTTAAATCTGGTATGTATTAGCTGAAAAACATCGAATTAAAAATTAAATATTTAAATAGTGTGCCAAAACGCTACTTTGACAATATGGCGCCGCAATGAGGTCGGTGACGTCACATGCCTGTTTGACAACTAGGCGCAACACAACTAGGTAAACAAAGTTTAGCGTTTTGTGTCACGTGACAAACGTTTAAAAAATGTAATTTTTATTTAAGGATTTTTAAATAAATCAATCATTATTTTCAACTTACGTTAATGAATAATCATTTTTTAACTCTTAATTTATACTGTTAACAGTAATTTACACTTTATTTTTCGCATTGTCAAAAAGCCTATTATCTAGTCCCATTTTAAGCAAAGCTTGTGTTATGGGTACTAGACAACGGATAAATATACATAAATACATATAAGACATCCAAGACTCAGGTACAGATGCCAGTGCTCATGACATTGACATCTGCCCCTAGCGGGATTCGAACCCGCAACCTCCGGTTTCGTAGTCAGGGTCTCTGACCACTAGACCAACAGGCCGTCAACTGTTGGAAAGGTACACTATTTTTGACTGACAAAAGCTATATTTAATGTTGGGGCTGGACCAGGCGCGTGCGGTGAGGGTCGCGCGTGTACTACGTCAGGGTAGGCACTCCATACATTAATACCATTGTGCCTATATGGAATGCACGCCCTTGGGCTGGACTGCCAGTTTTTAATGACTGATCGATAGACTAAACAGAATTTGGTTTTCTTTATCCCAACCTCACCTCTATTATTATTATTAAAGATGTTATGCTTTGTTTTAAATTATTACATTTTTGAAGATTAAATGATACCTTTATCTATACTAGTTGTGGCCCGCAGTTTCACTTATACAGAAATTTAGTTATAACATGGGATTGAAATTGTAAATAAAAAAAAGGTTTGTTTAAATAACAATTCATTAAAATTGGTTCAGTGGTTAAGGTGTAACCCATATAAATAAAATCGAAATGCAAATCCATATCTATACTAATGTTATAAAGCTGAAGAGTTTGTTTGTTTGAACGCGCTAATCTCAGGAAATACTGGTTCTAATTCAAAAATTCTTTTTTAGTTGGATAGACCATTTATCGAGGAAGGCTTTAGGCTATATAACATCACGCTGCGACCAATATGAGCGAAGAAACAGTGGAAATTGGGAAAAAAAGGGGGAAAATATATAGCCTTATGGAGAATTACTATTCCACGGGGACGAAGTCGCGGGCACAGCTAGTACCTTATAAAAGACAGTACCAAATTTGTTTTTTTTGTTATTGTCAGAACTAGGTTATTATAGAAGATAATTCCATGAAAATTAGTTTTTAATAAAATCAAAATTGGCTGGGCCAGATAGTTTATAATATTAGTAACTTTGCCCACCAGTGAGAACTGTCCCACTGTTCTATATACTAATATAAGCACATAGTAAACAAATATATATCATAAATCTTATTGTATTTATATATCTTAAATACAAATAAAAAAAACATGGAATTAGATTATTTCTGTTTATCTTCCATATTTGTTATTAAACATTCATGTTTAACCTGATAAGACTATTTAAACAAAACATTACATTTGTTACAATAAGTACTATAAGAATGTTTTATAATCATTTATATATCGCACACCTAGATCTAAAGAGAGCTAACTCAAAAAAGGTACTTTTTCAGGAGAGGTGAGAAACTGATTAATATGTCCATATGCACGCATGAGTTTTCTGTATAAATTTATTCTTTTTATAATAAAGCTAGCAGAGCTATATTAGCTGAAATCAGTTTTATTGTAGGTGGGTTTTGCTGGAATCCGATGGTGTGCATAACTCAAATCTTCCGGTTTTTGAGTTAGATCCCTTTAGATCTAGGTGTGCGATATATATTACTGAGTCTTTTGTGATGTAAACTTGATGTAAAATAAGATATTTATGCCACCTACGCGATATTTAGTAAAGCATACGCACACAAACAAATACCCGTTGCTAAGTTTAACACACGCAATCCTAAGCAAAAATAAGTGTTAGAAATTTAATAACACGTAACATTGTATCACTAAATTACCACCTAACAATGCTTACGAGGCGGATAAAGCACCGAATTCAGCGCAATCACAGCCGTAACTAATTATGCAATGGTCAAAATTTCATTTCCCATCGACCTTTCACTAACGTCCGTACGTTTTTACACTACAATAACACAAACAAACTTATTATAATTTATGTGAATACCTGCAGCGAAATGTAGCGGAGTTGATTTTCTACCAGCTGTGTCCCTGGCATTCACTGTTTGTGCTGTAATTAGCTTTTTTACACGGCCAGCGTCGCCCGTTTTGCATGCTTCGAACAATTCTCGCAAGGGATCCGTGGGTGCTGGCAGTGCGTCCAGCGTCGAACCGAGGATAGAACGACGGCTCGACATATTGTTCGCACTTTAAACACTCGATTGTGCATTCACAGTTGTTTTACACTGCCATTTTCGCTAATTTATCGAATAAAAACACTCATTCCGATGCAGCTGCCAAGTTCTTTGCTTATTTTTTTTTGACAACTGCATGTCAGTGTTGCCGTGCTGTGGATATATTTCCGTAATTTGACGTAGGGTAATTTACTCACAATGTGTAAAATCTAATAGTGTAATATATTCTATCGAAAATAATACATAATTTCGAAATAAGGGCAGTTTATAGGAAAGATTCTTTTTGTAAACTGTCATTGAATATTTTATTTTAGTTATATATTATAGGAGAATATCAGTAATTTATTACCTTACTTTCTAGGGTGAATGTGTCATCTTTATCTGGTAATATTGACCATAAACAAGTTACATTACCCTGAACGTCAAATAATTAAACAATGTTTTTATTCTAATTACTTTGATTAAAAAAATGCATAATTTTCAAGTTATACGGAATATTTTTTTAAAGCCCATACGTTGACACAATAAGATTGATTTTAACAAGTGAGTACCTATATTAAAATCATGACATTTAATTTTGTCATTCTCTTAATCAATATTATAATTAAAAAAACTGTTTCTTTTATATTATATTACGATGTTTGGCAAATCAAAATAATCCGTGAAAATAAAATTAACAAAACGCAACAACTCTATCTTGTCTATAGAACTTAGTTGACGAAATCAAAATGGCGTCTTTCACGGGATAACGCATATCCGCCGCACACTGGACGTCGTTTTAATTATCGTGGGTGTGACTAATACAAGTGCAAAGGATTATTAGTGAACAATTATTTCGTGCCAAACTGTTTCTGTGCCTGGATAATATTTACTGGAGTACAATTTCCTCTTTATACACAACTATTTGCCGAGGTATGCCTTTCACTCACCGTATTTAGCTATTTAAAAGTAAATTAACGCATTTAAAATGTGAAAAGTGTTGAGATAATCTTAATTATGTCATTGCTTGTCGGAGATAAATTTGGTGCGTGCCGGAAACTAAGTTCTTTAGTTCAGTAGGTGAATCGTAGAAACTGGTTTTTTCTCTTGAGGACGCAATTCTCTTGCCTCGCCTAGGTCGGCAGTAGATTCCTCGGTCTGATCGCGCGGTGTCCAACTCGAGTTTACCTTGGTTCTATTTGTCGATTAAATATTTGTCACCACTTAATTTAATTAGTCAAACGACCTGTAGTTTCACCTAATACAGTCCATTTTCACTTTAGATTGTTTGTGTCGTGTGTGATTAGACTATTAATTTAGTTTCTGTATGGTTTCTTTTCTGTGAAAGAAGGTAATGTTATGTATACATGTGCCGTAGTGTTAAAATGCCGCGTTCTTTGGGAAAAAATAACGATTTGAAGGCAAAAGTTTTTTCAATATTATTATTTACATATTGCCATGCAGGAATGTTAATTAATTTATTATTCATATTCCTAATGTAACACTTAATTATATATTCTAGTAATTTGTTTTATTGCTTTTGTGTGAAAGTGAAATTGTGCATATAATATCTTTTGAAAAGTGTCAGTTTGTTTTGATACGTTTTTAAACGCATTTAAATCGAGGTTATGTTGATATTAATAATTTTATTAGGGTAACATTCACCACAATAATATGTTAATTTTTAAAGCATATTAACCATAATAATATTTATATATAATTAACACATATTGTTGGTCAGATAATATGCTGTCAAAATCTATATAATTATAATAATAATAAGTAATATATAATAATATCTTTGGACAATTCACACCAATTGATCTAGCCCCAAACTAAGCATAGCTTGTACTATGGGTACTAGACAACGGATAAACATACATAAATACATATAAGATATCCAAGACTCAGGTACAGATGCCAGTGTTCATCACACTGACATCTGCCCCTAGCAGGATTCGAACCCGCAACCTCCGGTTTCATAGTCAGGGGCTCTGACCACTAGACCAACAGGCCGTCAAAAATTATGAGCTAGAAGTGAAATTTTTTTTAATAAACCAACTTTAAAAAATACAATAACATGTTTGTAATATTGCAAAATTAATGTGACTGCAATAAACTGCTACAGTAATTACCTTTACAATTACTTTAATCATCATAATTTGTTAATAAAACTTGTTTACATGACATTAAGTATAACAAATGTAATGTCACATGTTTAAAAGTATATTTAAAATATAATCTTATCTAAATTATTAGGAAAAACTCTGTTGATTGATATAGTATATTCAAATTTATCTTCATTGAAAACTGATAACTAAAAAATTCTACTAGGTATCTATTTAACCAAATAATTTATTCTAATGTACTTAACATATTCTAAATAAAAATGGATCACCAAAATGTCCGTGCATAACTTCTGAATGACTGGTACTCCAAATTAAATAATTACTTTTTTGTATTCATCTATGTTATTAGAATATTTGTATAATGTCATCCATGCTAAGTTAGGGTGGGTAACTAGTATCCTATAAATATTGACAGACTGGAACCGAACTTCCTTCACCCAGAATATTGAAGGTAAAACCTACATTGAGATTTAAACTACATTAATAACAACATATAGTGCAGTGTGACATTGTATAGAAACATGAATTGACGGCCTGTTGGTCTAGTGGTTAGAGGCCCTGACTACGAAACCGGAGGTTGCAGGTTCGAATCCCGCTAGGGGCAGATGTCAATGTGATGAGCACTGGCATCTGTACCTGAGTCTTGGATGTCTTATATGTATTTATGTATATTTATCCGTTGTCTAGTACCCATAACACAAGCAAAGCTTTACTTAAAATGGGACTAGATAATTGGTGTGAATTGTCCAAAGATATTTATTATATTTATTTATTATTATTATTATGAATCAAGAGTAATTAATTTCTTTAATATCTACAACTAGGTTTAGACCTGTTCAAAACACCCAGTTAACGGAATGAGATGGCCTCAGTTTATAAAATTTAACAAGCGATCCGTCCCGGCTGCACACAGGTGCTATAAACCTTCGTCTTGAATGTTTGTGTGAACGTATTAAAAAAACTGCTTTGAAATCAGTTGCATAGTTGTAAAGATTTAACCATACATAGAAACTCTATCTATTAAACTGCTTTGAAATCAGTTGCGTAGTTTAAAAGATTTAGGTCATAGGTACATAGGCACATAGGCACTCTATCTATTAAAAAAACTGCTTTGAAATCAGTTGCGTAGTTTAAAAGATTTAGGTCATAGGTACATAGGCACATAGGCAGTCTATCTATTAAAAAAACTGCTTTGAAATCCGTTGCATAGTTTTAAACATTTAAGCATACATAGGAACTTATCTATTAAAAAAACTGCTTTGAAATCCATCTCTTACTCTATCTATTAAAAAAACTGCTTCAAAATCTGTTGCTTAGTTTTAAACATTTAAGCATACATAGGGATGGATAGCAACTTTGTTTTATACTATGTAGTGATTAAATAAGGTAAAGAACTAATTTTGTTAGTTACATCATGTTATTTAAGCAGTGTGTCATATGGTCTTATCTTACTGTTCTCAGTTTAAACAGAATTAGGTCTTGTGTGTATAGACACAGAGATAACTTTTGTGAATCATAAAGGTTATGATTAGTAATTGTCACAAAGATGGGTGCTAATTTTCAGTTAGGCATGACAAAGATTTTATTCTTTAGCGTTAGACTATTGTCAGCTCAGTCGTGCTACGATTATGGAATCTGTAGAGGTTCCGAAACGTCAGCCAATAAAATAAGGGAGTTAAATCCGTTTATAGTTGTTTCATTCCAATGTGTAATAACCGCGAAGGTATCAGAGATTATTGAATAATGATCTCAGGACAATTCACGCCAATCAATCTAGTCGCAAACTAAGCAAAGCTTGTATTATGGGTGCTAGACATACATACATAAATACATATAAGACCCAATACCCAAGACTCATCGCACTGACATCTGTCCCTAGCAGGAATTGAACCCGTAACCTCAAGTTATGTAGTCAGGGGCTCTGACCACTAGACCAACAGGCCGACAAAAGTCGCGGGTATGAGTTAGTTATCTACCTACCTACCTATATGTAGTATCTATACTAATATAAAAAAGAGAAAAGGTTTGTTTGTTTAGATTGAATATGCTCCAAAACGACTGGACTGTTCTAAAAAATTCTTTCACTGTTGGGAAGCTACACTATTCCCGAGTGACATAGGCTATAAAAAAAAGGGATCCATGCGAAGCTGGGGCGGGCCGCTAGTCCCCACTTCCCTACTTCCCTACTAATATTATAAATGCGAAAGTAACTTTGTCTGTCTGTCTGTCTGTTACGCTTTCACGCTAAAACTACTGGACCCGATTTAAATGAAATTTGGTACAAAGAAAGTCTGGAGCCTGAGAAAGGACATAGGCTACTTTTTAACCGACTGCAAAAAAGGAGGAGTTCCAAGCGGACGAAGTCGCGGGCAGAAGCTAGTATAATATAAAAGCTTCCACTGACATACAGACGCACGCACAGCCGTAAATGCTAAAATAATCGTGGAATTTGAACAGTGCACATACTGGTATTTGGCCAATCTAGGAGGACATAAGTCCCAAAATCTAAATTGCACTTACACCCCTAAAAATCAATTCCAGGTAAAGGTAACGAACTTGTCCATACTACCCCGGTGCATCCTCCCTCCCCGAGTGCTTCCTGATTAAGTAATGTCAATGGGAATTCGATTGTTTTGTCACGTGCACGTATCTATTCTCAAAGCGCACTTAAAAGTGTTAACTTTGAAGCATAGTTTTTAAATCTTCTAGTTAAAATTATAATTTTAAAGTGATGGATCCTAATAAAGCAGGTAAGAAACTCAAGTAATGTGTTAAAAAAAATACGTTAAACTGGATTAACATATTAATAATCTAACTGACAAAAATAAGTAAATTTAATACTCGAATTTGGGCACAATTTCTTAATCACTAACATTTTTGTTTATGTATCGGGATATATCGGGCTATAATTTTTATTACAAGTTATTCTACATATAATATTTTCTTAAAAAACAAATAAATCACGTCCGGATTCGTCCGGATAGATATTTTTTTTAATTAATTAGTATGACACAAAAAAATAATTTAAAAAGGTATTTTTTTTTTATGTCACTTGTACATAGTCTATGTTTGTTTTAGGTTTACGAGGGTTATTACGAGAAAAGATTGTGACCCAACAGTACTTATTCAATCGTTTCAAAAACCAAGATTTGCCTAATTTAGATGAAAGGTTGGATTTTTTGAGAAACCGGCTGTTACCAGACAGATCATACGATAACGATCAAATAGATACTTTAAAACTTAATTTTGCTTTTTTTTTAAATCAGAAATGAATTAAAGATGAACTAAAGCTCATTAAAAGGTAATATTTTTGAACAATCTAACCAATCATGGCTGGAGCAAACGTTTGAAATGTACTGTCGCTGACCACGTACATAATGGACATGCGTAAATCCAATGTAGGAAATACAAATGATGGTAACACAAGAAGGATTTTTTTTTAAACACCCCCGCTTAGCTTCAGAAATTACTAGGGTTGATTACGAGTTGATTTACAGGTTAATAATGGTTATATTGGAAGTCATTTCGAGTGGACACAAAGTTGACCCAATTAAATATGAAAGTATGCCTTAAATAGGTACAGCTCGTCTTAATACACGATTATATGACTGGCATCCCATGATGCCAACACTTCACAAAGTGTTGAACATGGTGCGGTAATAATCAGACGAGCTCTACTACCGATTGGACAGCATTCCGAGGAGGCAGCTGAGGCTCGCAATAAACATTTTGGAACGATTTCGGCAGAAAATTGTCTAGAGAAAGCTGCAACCAGGATGTTTTTAATCATTTTATTTTGAGCTCGGATCCTTTTCCAAGCAGCCGACGTGCGATTAAAAAAAGGATATAAACTAACACAGTCTTTCCTGCGACCATAGCCATGTTCGTATCTGCGGAACCGTATATTGTGGAATATTCGTCAGAAAGTGATGAACAATAGGGTATATCGTATTTTATATATTTTTAATTAATATATTAATGTTTATAACAATTAAAAATATTTTTTATTTATTTTTTTTGTTATTTTTTTATTTTTTTTTATTTTATTTTTTTAAATAAATATGTAAAATACTACCTTGACTTTTATTTATGACTTTAAAATTATTAAAACAACATATCTGTCTTATTTCCGCTGGTTAAATTCCAATTATACACAAAAATAATATTGTCCCCCTAGATCGACCAAATACCAGTATGTGCAGTGTTAATTTAAAATGCGTATTGGATTTAGGTATTTCTAGATTATCCCAAATAGGTCGCACTAAGAGGCTGCGTTTATCACTGATAACAGATGATACTTGATAACAGATAAGCTTATCGGTCATGTGATCGATGCGTCACCCGCGCTGACTGCATCGCGGTGGGTTCGAATCCTGCGGGTGGTAATTGTGGTTTATTAGCGGATGGAAATAAATGTTTATTAGATACTAGCGGCCTGCTCTGGCATCTCACGGATACCTATTATTCTATACTAATATTATAAAGAGGAAAGATTTGTATTTTTGTATGTTTGTATGTTTGTAATGAATAGGCTCCGAAACTACTGGACCGATTTCAAAAATTCTTTCACCGTTGGAAAGCTACATTATCCCGCTAGGTCTTATAGTTGCGGAGCAGTAACCGAAAATGTTTCAAAAACGGGGATAAAGTATCGTTTCTGAGGCCTTAAAAAAATCTTAAGTCCCCCCGTGCGAAGCCGGGACGGGCCGCTAGTTTTAAATAAAAAAAACGCATCGACTTGAGAACCTCCGTTTTTTTCGTCGGTTGAAAAAGCCTGGAGACTTTAGGGCAATGTGACGGAGATATAATACGGTAGGTACATGGATACTGTAGTATGTGAAGTATGGAAACAAAAAAATCCGCATCGTCAGCAAATAAAATAAAATACGCGAGGAAAATCCGTTCATATGTGTATATACTAATATAATAAATAGGAAAGATTTGTTTGTTTGCTTGGATTGTATAGGCTCCAAAACGACTTGGCCGATTTGAGAAATCACTGTTGGGAAGCTACACTATTCCCGAGTGACATCTATACTAATATTATAAAGCTGAAGAGTTTGTTTGTTTGAACGCGCTAATCTCAGGAACTACTGGTTCGAATTCAAAAAATCTTTTTTTGTTGGATAGACCATTTATCGAGGAAGGCATTATGCTATATAACATCACGCTGCGACCAATAGGAGCGAAGAAACAGAGGAAAATATGTAAAAAACGGGGAAAATAACTATTTCTGTCCTCCGGCCGGAAAGCGCAAACTTTTTGGCCGCTACGCTAAATGAAATTGCCGCTTTCTGGCTTCGTCGAACAGAAAAATAGTATACTGACCTCGGCCAGTAAATAAAAAAGCCTCAGATCACATTTTTGTCAACCTCGGCTTCGCCTCGGACGACAATTGCATGTGATCTGAGACATTTTTTATGTTACTGGCCTTGGTGCGTAATGTACTATTCCACTCGGACGAAGTCGCTGGCAGAAGCTAGTAGGCTATAAAACAAGGGATCCGGGCGTAGTTGTTAAACTCTAGAGTGACACCTAAGACGACTCAACAAAGATTAGCTTTCTTCCTAGGTCATAATCAGTGCGTGAATATTAAGATTTATTTCACATGTGAATGACTTTATCGAACCAGCTGTGACAGGGTCATTGACGTATAAACATACTAGCGGTTCGCCCCGGCTTCGCACGGATCCCTTTTTTTTGTCAAAATTTTCTATAGTCTACGTGTGGAATAATGTAGCTTCCCAACAGTGGAAGAATATTTCAAATCGGCCCAGTTGTTTTGGAGCCTATTCAATACAAACAAACCTTTCCTCCTTATTATATTAGTACTGGCCGCTCGCCCCGGCTTCGCACGGATCATCTTTTTTTTTATAGCCTATGTCACTCGGGAATAGTGGAGCTTTCCAACAGTGAAAGAATTATCAAAATCGGTCCAGTACTTTTTCAGTTTATTCGTTACATACAAAAATACTAATCTTTCCTCTTTATTATATTAGTATAGATATACTAGTTGTGTATTAAATATAATATATATGTAATACTCTTGATAGGAAGTTCCGGTTAAATATGATTGCTAGAGTTATTTTTGTTAATTTAATTGTCGCACCCAAAGATAACGGGTGACTAACAAGCATACAGTCTAATATGGAAAATTGAATATTTGGTCTAGTGTTCAGAGAACCAGAGAATCCTAGGGCTAGTTCTTAACCTTTTTAGGGCTGTTACCCTTATGTCCTAGCTAGGGTCCCTGCCCGCGCCTCCTCCCGCCGCCGAGCTCGCGCGCTAGTCGCCGCTCAGACTAGACACTTTGCAATGCGGCGTGAGAGACAACTGCCGGCTGATTGTTGCAAGAAATACTAGTTTTACCCCCGCGGGGTTATACTTATAAATTACCTCCAGGTTAGGAACCTATATTAACGATTCATATATGGTAGGGATACATACATGATTTTCTGACCCGCTGGAGTAACACACAAAATTCCCCCTTCGGCTCTCTTACCATTTTTTTTTTTTAAAATAGGGAACCGTAAAAATTTGTTGTTTTAAAAAATATGAAATCGGTTCATCATCAGCATTCTGCTCGCTCGTAACTATGAAGGTTACATAAATATTAGCATAATTTTTGCTAAAAACAATTTCTCGCAAGGTTGTTTAGAGGTCGTATGCTATTTTACGTTTTACTGCATATCTATGAATTTATGTATATTTTTTAGATATACGGTTTTCAAAAATTTATTCAGACCTATCTACATCCATAGTTCTTTTTCGAGGAAATCGGTTCAGCAGTTGAAGAGTAAAGAGGTAACAGAAAGACGCACTTTTCTCATTTAGAATGTTAGTACGGTATTCTCAATAAACAATATGTCATAATAAATAAGGTATATAAAAATAAAACAAAGGCTATAGTAGTATAATAATTTCTGATGCCTTCGCGGTTATTATACTTTACATTATAGTGAAACAACTCTAGACGGATTTAACTCGCGTATTTTATTTTATTGGCTGACGGAAGGCAATGAATGTCGAAATAATATAAATTATTTTAATTTTAATGTAAATAAGAAATGGCGTTTTCTTGGGAATGCTTCTATTATTAAATTATTAGTAAATAAACTTTAAATAGTGCTTCTACACGTAAAAATTTAAAATAGTTTATACGTCAGAAAAGTCTACTAGCTTTCGATATCATATTATCGTCAGGTCAGGCATGCTACGAATATGGGAACTGTGAAGCTTTCGAAACGTTAGCAAATAAAGTGAAATGCGCGAGTTAAATCCGTTATAGTTGTTTCATTCCAATGTATAATAACCGCGAAGGCATCAGAAATTGATATGTATGATAATAATTTCTGATGCCTTCGCGGTTATTATACTTTGGAATGAAACAACGTAATCGGATTTAACTCGCGTATTTTTATTTTTTGGCTGACGTTTCGGAGCCTTTACAGATTCCATAATCGTAGCACGACTGAGCTGACAATAGTCACCATTGTCAGCTAATAAAAATAAAATACGCGAGTTAAATCCGTTAAAGTTGTTTCATTCCAATAACACGTAATATGTCACTAAATCGATTTATATCAGACTAGCAGTTCGCCCCGGCTTCGCACGGATCCCTATTTATTTTCAAAACATTCTATAGCCTATGTTACTCAGGGTGAACGTAGCTTCCCAACAGTGAAAGAATTATTGAAATCGGTCCAGTAGTTTTTGAGCATATTCATTTCAAACATACAAAAATAGGTACAAATCTTTCATCTTTATAATATTAGTATAGATAGAATCTTGAATGGAGTTATAAAATACTAGCTTCTGCCCGCGACTTCGTCCGCGTGGAACTCCTCCTTTTTTGCAGTCGGTTAAAAAGTAGCCTATGTCCTGCTTCATCAGGCTTCATATTTTCCCCGTTTTTTACACATTTTCATCTAAATCGGTCCAGTAGTTTTAGCGTGAAAGCGTAACAGACAGACAGACAGAGTTACTTTCACATTTATAATATTAGTAGGGATTTTTTTACAAAAAAAAAACTTGTCGATCATCAGAAAATCGCACTTTCAGTGTTGTGAAAACAACAGATCAATGCCTGTATAAAATTACGCAAGCAATTACCAGCGTATTAACTTTCGAGCAGTGTCGTGCGCGTGCGCCGCCCTGCGTGCGTACGCCTAGAGGTGTATAGACACGGCCTTATGTATAAAAAAAAGATACATTAAAAAAAAAATCGGCCAAGTGCGAAGTTAATAAAAATTATATTATAATTTCTGATGTCTTCGCGGTTATTACACATTGGAATGAAACAACTGTTAACGGATTTAACTCGCGTATTTTTATCTTATTTTATTAGCTGACGTTTCGGATTCTTTACAGTTTCCATAATCGTAGCACGACTGAGCTGACAATAGTCTAACGCGAAATGTCAAATAAAATAAAAATGCGCGAGTTAAATTCGTTATAGTTGTTTCATTACAATGTGTAATCAACTAATAACCGCGAAGGCATCAGACATCACGGCTATACTGTTTAAAAAATATAGACACGGCCATATGTACAAACTATGATGAAAAATCGACCAAATGCGAATCGGTCCAGTCGTTTTGGAGCCTATTCAATAAAAACAAATTTGACAAGGAGGGGGAGGGGTCAAAAATTCATGAAATCAGTATGATATACTTATGTTCCCTCTTTGAAAGTGTTAAAACGTAATTTCTATACTATGTCTAACTCTATGACATTAGTATTACACGATAGGTAAACGACATCCCACAGAATGCGTGGTATAGTAATGAAGATTATATATACTTTACAGTTCCCATATTCGTATCACGACTGAGATGACGATAGTCTAACGCCAATGTTTCAATGTGTAATAACCTCGATGGCATTAGTAATTATCTGTACTTAATATTATAAAGAGGAAAGGTTTCTTTGTTTGTTTTTTTTGGATTGAATAGGCTCCAAAACGGCTGGACCGATTTGAAAAAATCTTTCACTGTTGGGAAGCTACACTATTCCCGAGTGATATTGGCTATAAAAAAAAAGATGATCCGTGCGAAGCCGGGGTGGACAGCTAGTATCTTATATATGTATTAATGTATGTTTATTCTTTGTCTCGTACTCATAGCTATATTTTTACTTTGTCACGTTAATAATATTCTATAAGAATACGCAATTAATATGACAACATAACATATACTATCTGTAGATAATCGACATAGATAAAAACTATATCGCGTGTGGAATTTCATATGTTATCTAAATATATATATGTTGTACATGTGTCACGCATCATTTCATATTGTATGTTATGTCTTAACTTATGTTTATACTAGCTTCTGCCCGCGACTTCGTCCGCGTGGAACTCCTTTTTTGCAGTCGGTTAAAAAGTAGCCTATGTCCTTTCTCGGGCTCCAGACTTTCTTTGTACCGAATTTCATTTAAATCGGTTCAGTAGTTTTAGCGTGAAAGCGTGACAGACAGAGTTACTTTCGCATTTATAATATTATTAGGGATACACATTTTTTTCTGTTTACTACAATGTCCCTACTTATATGTACATATAATTTTATAATTAGGTAGTTTCAAAAACTCTTGACCTTAATACAATAGGAATAACGTTTATTTTTCCTTAACAATGTCTTATCAGACAAGGACATTTATACAAGGTCGCGAAATGGCAATTTATTACGTGCTTGAAATACAAGTATTTTACATTATATGTTGAAAATAATATAATCTTATATTTGCTACTTTTTTATAATTTACGTACATCACTACATAGTATAAAACAAAGTCGCTTTTTCTGTCCCTATGTACGCTTAAATCTTTAAAACTACGCAACGGATTTTGATGCGGTTTTTAATAGATAGAGTGATTCAAGAGGAGGGTTTATAGCACCCGTGTGAAGCCGGGGCGGGACTTTAGTATTATATAAATAAATGTTCATTTCCCTCGGTCACGGCATTACACAAGAAGGGCTGGACCGATTTTACATTTTTTTTGTTGTATTCTTAAAAAAAAAGGTCCTTTGACAATTGGTGTGATGACTGTTTTTTCTAATACTATTATACTAATATTATAAAGAGGAAAGGTTTGTTTGTTCGGATTGAATAGGCTCCAAAACAGCTGGACCGATTTTAAAAATTATTTCACTGTTGGAAAGCTACACTACTCCCGAGTGACATAAACTATAAAAATAAGGGATACGGGCGAAGCCGGAGCGGGCCGCTAGTAATAAATACATAGATATAGTTTTACTGAGCTGAAGTCATAACATAGTCTTTATTAGCTACAGTCATAAAACCTAAGCATTTAGTATATAATATGACATCATTATCAGTATGACTAACTAATAACGCGACCAACCCCAAGACAGCTTCATGACGTCACGTCTATATCTATCTATACTAATATTATAAAGCTGAAGAGTTTGTTTGTTTGTTTGTTTGTTTGAACGCGCTAATCTCAGGAACTACTGGTTCGAATTCAAAAATTATTTTTTTGTTGGATAGACCATTTATCGAGGAAGGCTTTAGGCTATATAACATCACGCTGCGACCAATAGGAGCGAAGAAACAGTGGAAAATGTGTAAAAAACGGGGAGAATATTAAGCCTTCATAAGAAGAAGTGACAGAAGACTGACAGATCTTTGACGAAACAATCGGACGGGCAGGACGACGTCTGCCGGGGCCGCTAGTAATAGAAATATACGTATTGAATCATTTACTATGACGTCATTTGGACTCGCTTTGAAGTCGCAAGGTCAAGTTTTTATAGTGCGAGTGGGGGCTCGTGACGTCATGTAATGGTAAAATTTATATATACAACTAGCTGTCCGCCCCGGCTTTGCACGGATCATCTTTTTTAATAGCCTATGTCAATAAGGAATAGTGTAGCTTTCCAACAGTGAAAGAATTTTTGAAATCGGTCGAGTTTTGGAGCCTATTCAATCCAAATAAACAAACTTTTCCTCTTTATAATATTAAGTATAGATATATTAGCGGCCGTTCAAAATATAATATAGCCTATGTCACTCGGACTATAGTCGTCTAACGCTAAAGTATTTATCGTCAGCCCAGTCGTGCTACGATTATGGAAACTGTAAAGGTTCCGAAACGTCAGCCGATAAAATGAAAAACTTTAATCAAATCCGTTTACAGTTGTTTCATTCCAATGTGTAATAACCGCGAAGGCATCAGAAATTATTGACTTCATTTTGAAAAACCATTTTCGTACTTTTCGTCAAGAAAATATTTCCGCGTTTTTGTTTGTCCCGAACATAGTCCGAAATCAAGCTGTAACAAGCCTTAAAATTCTACCAACACAGTTTATTTGACGGTTGACATATAAGCAACATTCTTAGTATATTACAACATGAGGTGCTAACTGCGAGGAGGCTGCGACCGGAATTACGATGGATGTGACGAAATTGCGCATTTACAACACGCACTCAATACATACTTACTCACGCCACTGTCCCACAGGGGCAGCCAGAGACCGCTCTCCACTCGCCACGATCCAGACACACCTCTCTTGCTTCCTTCCTCAATACATACATATACTCACGCCACAGTCCCACAGAGGCAGCCAGAGACCGCTCTCCACTCGCCACGATCCCGACACACCTCTCTTGCTTCCTTCCTCAATACATACATATACTCACGCCACAGTCCCACAGAGGCAGCCAGAGACCGCTCTCCACTCGCCACGATCCCGACACACCTCTCTTGCTTTCTTCCTCAATACATACATATACTCACGCCACAGTCCTAAATAAGTTGCACTGCCGTTTATTGTGATATATTTTTGACCTTATTTCTTTAGCACGGAATTCTGGCTTTCGCCCAAATCGAAACATTGGTGACAATTGCAGTATCTTTTTGCAATTCGTTAAGTAATTTATTGCATTGTGTACGTGAATTTTATTTGGGCTGAATTTTTGTTTTAAATCTGGATTTTATATTCATAGTAGTTCATTCTAGCTGACCCAGCAGACTTCCTACTGCGTTTTTTGATATTTATTATTTCATTAAAGTATAGAGGTTGATGGTAGAAAATGTAAGGTGTTTTATATGTTACAAAAAGTTTTAAAAATAAAAATAAATGTCTAAAATAAAATTGTGATGGGCCTATCCTTAACATTTAGGGGTAAGAAAAATAGATATTGGCCAATTCTCAGACTTACCCGATATGCACATAAAATTTCATAAAAGTCAAACCGTTTCGGACGAGTTTGGCAACAAACACCTCGACACGAGAATTTAATATATCACTACATAGTATAAAAACAAAGTCGCTTTTTCTGTCCCTATATCTTTATGTACGCTTAAATCTGTAAAATACGCAACGGATTTTGATGCGGTTTGTTTTAATAGATAGAGTGATTCAAGAGGAAGCTTTATAACACCTATGTGAAGCCGGGACGGGTCGCTAGTTAGATAAATAAATAAATAAATAAATATCTTTGGACAATTCACACCAATTATCTAGTCCCATTTTAAGCAAAGCTTATGTTATGGGTACTAGACAACGGATAAATATACATAAATACATATTATGAGACATCCAAGACTCAGGTACAGATGCCAGTGCTCATCACATTGACATCTGCCCCTAGCGGGATTCGAACCCGCAACCTCCGGTTTCGTAGTCAGGGCCTCTGACCACTAGACCAACAGGCCGTCAAACAGTATATATTAAGATATCAAATAGCACAAGACTTTTGCTCCCTTTAAAAATCAATAGCTTTTTAAATAGGAAAAATGTAAAAACGGACGGACGGAGAGAATATCAGTAACTAGCTGTGCCCGCGACTTCGTCCGCGTGGAATAGTTATTCTGCATACAGGCTTCAAATTTTTCCCGTTTTCCACTGTTTATCGCTCCTATTGGTCGCAGCGTGATGTTATATAGCCTAAAGCCTTCCTCGATAAATGGTCTATCCAACAAGAAAATAATTTTTGAATTCGAACCAGTAGTTCTTGAGATTAGCGCGTTCAAACAAACCATCAAACAAACTCTTCAGCTTTATAACATTAGTATAGATAGGAAAGTAATCTAAACCACATGTCTGCAATACGGAACAATATGGTGTTTCGTAACCGGTTTCGACCATAAAAACTGCATTACGATTTGAATAATTTGTGCATTTAAATTTGTTAGAAAACGTCTCGATATACTTAGTATGTGACCTTAATTCTTATCGGAACTAGTTTTTTTCTAAGTTAATGTTGTGATTATTGAAAAGCGAATGGATTTAGGAAAAAAATCGATGGATATGTTAAACTAGCTTCTGTCTGCGGCTTCGTCTGCGCACGATGAGTACGTTATAAAATTTAATCTACTAGCGGTCCCGGCAGACTTCGTCCCGCCCGGCAAAGAATCAATTTGACGTGATAAAAAGTATCCTATGTCCTTTTCCTGGTTTAGAGCAACATCCCCAGCAATTTTCAGCCAAATCGGTTCAGCCGTTCTCGAGTTATAAACGGAGTAACTAACACGACTTTCTTTTATATAGTAAAAGAAGATAAGATAAGAACAAGAAGAAAGATATAAGAAGATTACTAGACTAGTGGTCCCGGCAGACTTCGTCCCGCCCGGCAAAGATCGATTTGACAGCTGTCATTGTTGCGTTTTGTTATTTTGTTAAACTATTTTTAACATTTGAGCTGTTTTTTTTTGTCCATTTTCAGCCAAATCAGTACAGCCGTTTTTGAGTTATAAATGGTGTAACTAACACGACTTTCTTTTATATAATAAAGATTATGTTTTTGTTGAAGATATAATATATTGGAATGAAACAACTGTTAACGGATTTAACTCGCGTATTTTTATTTTATTTTATTTGCTGACGTTTCGGATTCTTTACAGTTTCCATAAATTGACTTTAGCGTTAGACTATTGTCAGCTCAGTCGTGCTACGATTATGGAAACTATAAACAAAAATAAAATAAAAATACGCGAGTTAAATCAGTTAATAGTTGTTTCATTCCAATGTGTAATAACCGCGAAGGCATCGGAAATTATTATATATATGTATGTTTTTGTTACAGAATAAATTATGATATAATATATGTTTTTTTTTTTTTACAGACAAATGGCGGCCATCGAGTAGCACAGGATGTTCAAAGACGGTTGAGGCGCTGGCATCGCGCGCCATAACAACATGTCGTTCTTTAACAATCTTAAAAAGGTTTGTATTTCATACTAGCTTCTGCCCGCGACTTTGTCCGCGTGGAACTCCTCCTTTTTTGCAGTCGGTTAAAAAGTAGCCTATGTCCTTTCTCGGGCTCCAGACTTTATTTGTACCAATTTCATTTAAATCCAGGTCCAGAAGTTTTAGCGTGAAAGCGCAACAGACAGAGTTACTTTCGCATTTATAATATTAGTAGAGATTGTATTCATTCATAAATTTACGTAAATACTTTTGTGTGCCACTGGCTGTGCCCGCGAGTTCGTCCGCGTGGAATAGTTATTCTTCATATCATAGGTTTCCCGTTTTTTACACATTTCCCACTGTTTTTTTGCTCGTATTGGTCACAGCGTGTTGTTATATAGCCTTAAGCCTTCCTCGATAAATGGTCTATCCAACAAAAACATTTTTTCAATTCGAACCAGTAGTTCCCGAGATTAGGACGTTCAAACAAACAAACTCTTCACCTTTATAAAATTAGTATAGATGGTAGTCTATTTGGGGGACCTACTGTGTATTAAATATAATTGTTTTCTAAATAATTTTATGATTTTAAATACATGCTTTGATCACTTGTGACATAAGCTGTTATTATATCCTCTCGATTGCAATTGCAGGTGCTGCACCTAGGCGGCGGGAACGATGCGAAGAAGAAAAAGGTCTTCAACAACATCAGAGATAACACAGACCCGGCGGAGATATGGGAGATGGTCGGCGAGCTCGGCGATGGCGCCTTCGGAAAGGTAAACTCACGCCACAGGGGCAGCCAGAGAGCACTCTCCACTCGCCACGATCCCGACACACCTCTCTTGCTTCCCTCCTCAATACATACATATACTCACGCCACAGTCCCACAGGGACAGCCAGAGACCGCTCTCCACTCGCCACGATCCCGACACACCTCTCTTGCTTCTTTCCTTAATACATACATATACTCACCACAGTCCCACAGGGACAGCCAGAGACCGCTCTCCTATCGCCACGATCCCGACACACCTATCTTACTTCCTTCCTCAATACATACATATACTCACGCCACAGTCCCACAGGGGCAGCCAGAGACCGCTCTCCACTCCCCACGATCCCGACACACCTATCTTACTTCCTTCCTCAATACATACATATACTCACGCCACAGTCCCACAGGGGCAGCCAGAGACCGCTCTCCACTCGCCACGATCCCGACACACCTCCCTTGCTTCCTTCCTCAATACATACATATACTCACGCCACAGTCCCACAGGGACAGCCAGAGACCGCTCTCCACTCGCCACGATCCCGACACACCTCTCTTGCTTCCTTCCTTAATACATACATATACTCACCACAGTCCCACAGGGACAGCCAGAGACCGCTCTCCTATCGCCACGATCCCGACACACCTATCTTACTTCCTTCCTCAATACATACATATACTCACGCCACAGTCCCACAGGGGCAGCCAGAGACCGCTCTCCACTCGCCACGATCCCGACACACCTATCTTACTTCCTTCCTCAATACATACATATACTCACGCCACAGTCCCACAGGGACAGCCAGAGACCGCTCTCCACTCGCCACGATCCCGACACACCTCTCTTGCTTCCTTCCTTAATACATACATATACTCACGCCACAGTCCCACAGGGACAGCCAGAGACCGCTCTCCTATCGCCACGATCCCGACACACCTATCTTACTTCCTTCCTCAATACATACATATACTCACGCCACAGTCCCACAGGGGCAGCCAGAGACCGCTCTCCACTCGCCACGATCCCGACACACCTCTCTTGCTTCCTTCCTCAATACATACATATACTCACGCCACAGTCCCACAGGGGCAGCCAGAGACTGCTCTCCACTCGCCACGATCCCGACACACCTCTCTTGCTTCCTTCCTCAATACATACATATACTCACGCCGCAGTCCCACAGGGGCAGCCGGAGACCGCTCTCCACTCGCCACGATCCCGACACACCTCTCTTGCTTCCTCAATACATACATATACTCACGCCGCAGTCCCACAGGGGCAGCCGGAGACCGCTCTCCACTCGCCTCGATCCTGACACACCTCTCTTGCTTACTCATTTCTTTTTCTCTGCTTCCAGGTGTACAAGGCCCAGCACAAGACGACGGGACAGCTGGCCGCCGCTAAAATGTGTGTGTTGGACAACGAAGATGATTTGGCGGATTTCACAGTAGAAATAGACATATTGTCCGAGTGTAGACATCCCAACGTGGTGGAGTTACACGAAGCATATTTTATAGATAATAAGTTATGGGTGAGTACATAATGTAATCAGCATAAAATAAATAAGAATACTTTTAAACAATTCACGCCAGTGGTTAGTGGCGGGATAACGCCCATATGCGTCATAAATAAGATATAATTTCGGGCAGCTTTGTAGCCAATATTCTCTAGTCGATTAACTTGTGTGCTATGTTATTTATCTATTTCTTAATTTGTTTCAAAATCATTAGTAATAACAAACAGGTTTTAGTCTAAACGTCCAGCTGTCATGCTCCACCAATCACAGGCAAGTAGCCTGTCTCTCATTGGAGGAATACGACAGCTTCTCGCTTCGGGAGTGGGGGTATGTGACGTCACGGTGTGATACAATTTATACAATAACGTGACGCAGCCAGCCCCCACTCTCGAACTATTAAAGCGCGTATCCTTGTCATTATTCGATTGAGATAAATATAAATACGTGTCCAATATATTTTGGTAATTTATTTGATGGATAAAATAACCAGTTGTCATGTATAGTGGTCTATAACTGGTCAGACGACGAAATTGGAGGATGCGGGTTCGAATCCTGCTAGAGTTAGATGCCAGTTTACCCGAGGCTTTGTATGTTTATTTAGTGTTCATAGGATAAGTTTTGTTTAGTTTAAGATTAGATTAATTGGTGTAAATTGTCCATAGATATAAATTGTTTATTATTGTCCAAAGATGTTTATTTATTATTGTCCAAAGATTTTTATTTATTATTGTCCAAAGATTTTTATTTATTATTGTCCAAAGATGTTTACTTCAACGCATCCATCGAAATACGATATCTATGGTTTGTAATTATATTTTTAAGATTATAAAAAATCGATAGGTATAGTTCAAGTCCCGCTGGAGCCTCGATTTTTTCTACTGTCTTCATACAAATATCGGTAACATTGTTGAGAGATTTTTATTATATTAATTATTTTTTCTGTTCTCCGGCCGGAAAGCGCCAACTTTCTGGCCGCTACGCTAAATGAAATTGCCGCTTTCTGGCTTCGTCGAACAGAAATAGTACATTACGCACCTAGGCCAGTAAAATAAAAAAGCCTCAGATCACATTTTTGTCAACCTCGGCCTCGCCTCGGACGACAATTGCATGTGATCTGAGACATTTTTTATTTTACTGGCCTCGGTGCGTAATGTACTATTTTATTTGTCAACAGATGTTACTAGAATATTGCGACGGTGGTGCCTTAGACTCTGTAATGGCGGAATTGGAAAAAGGACTGAGCGAGAGACAGATAGCCTACGTATGCCGCGAGATGTGTAGGGGACTGGAGTTCTTGCATTCGCGAAGGGTCATACACAGGGACCTGAAGGCGGGGAACGTGCTGGCGACCATGCAGGGCGGGGTGAAGTTGGGTGAGTCTCTCATACACACCCATACATACACATACATACACGGGGCGGGTCATACACAGGGACCTGAAGGCGGGGAACGTGCTGGCGACCATGCAGGGCGGGGTGAAGTTGGGTGAGTCTCTCATACACACCCATACATACACATACATACACGGGGCGGGTCATACACAGGGACCTGAAGGCGGGGAACGTGCTGGCGACCATGCAGGGCGGGGTGAAGTTGGGTGAGTCTCTCATACACACCCATACATACACATACATACACGGGGCGGGTCATACACAGGGACCTGAAGGCGGGGAACGTGCTGGCGACCATGCAGGGCGGGGTGAAGTTGGGTGAGTCTCTCATACACACCCATACATACACATACATACACGGGGCGGATCATACACAGGGATCTGAAGGCGGGGAACGTGCTGGCGACCATGCAGGGCGGGGTGAAGTTGGGTGAGTCTCTCATACACACCCATACATACACATACATACACGGGGCGGGTCATACACAGGGATCTGAAGGCGGGGAACGTGCTGGCGACCATGCAGGGCGGGGTGAAGTTGGGTGAGTCTCTCATACACACCCATACATACACATACATACACGGGGCGGATCATACACAGGGATCTGAAGGCGGGGAACGTGCTGGCGACCATGCAGGGCGGGGTGAAGTTGGGTGAGTCTCTCATACACACCCATACATACACATACATACACGGGGCGGGTCATACACAGGGACCTGAAGGCGGGGAACGTGCTGGCGACCATGCAGGGCGGGGTGAAGTTGGGTGAGTCTCTCATACACACCCATACATACACATACATACACGGGGCGGGTCATACACAGGGACCTGAAGGCGGGGAACGTGCTGGCGACCATGCAGGGCGGGGTGAAGTTGGGTGAGTCTCTCATACACACCCATACATACACATACATACACGGGGCGGGTCATACACAGGGACCTGAAGGCGGGGAACGTGCTGGCGACCATGCAGGGTGGGGTGAAGTTGGGTGAGTCTCTCATACACACCCATACATACACATACATACACACCCACACATACATATACACGCATATAATAGATAATGGCCGCTTCTTAGACTTACTCAATTTGTTCACAAAATATCATAAAAATCGCCCTTATCAGAGGAGTTTGGCAATATATAAAACAGGCTGTCCGCCCCGGCTTCGCACGGATCCCTTTTTTATTTATAGCCTATGTCACTCGGGAATAGTGTAGCTTCCCAACAGTGAAAGAATTTTTTTGTCGTTTATCGGTCCAGTCGTTTTGGAGCCTATTCAATCCAAACAAACAAACAAATAAACGTTTCCTCTTTATTATATTAGTATAGAAAACTAGCTGATCCAGAGAAATTTGTAGGTACCGCGTTCTATGACATTTTTTATTGAAAACATTTCAATATGGGTTGTATGTATTATTCAATGCTAAATCTATATTTTATATATTAGACTAGCTTTTGCCCGCGACTCCGTCCGCCTTTAACCCCGTTCATCATCATCACATCACATCCTCCTTTTTTGCAGTCGGTTAAAAAGTAGCCTATGTCCTTTCTCAGGCTCCAGACTTTCTTTGTACCAAATTTCATTTAAATCGGTCCAGTAGTTTTAGCGTGAAAGCGTAACAGACAGACAGACAGAGTTACTTCCGCATTTATAATATTATTAGGGATTATTAAATGTATATGTTTCTCTCTCGCAGCGGATTTCGGCGTCTCCGCCAAGAACAAGTCGACCCTGCAGAAGCACGACACGTTCATCGGCACGCCGTACTGGATGGCGCCGGAGGTGGTGCTGTGCGAGACCTTCAGGGACCACCCTTACGATTTGAAGGTAATTTCTACCAATTACCCAAGGGCGTGCACTCCATACAGGCACAGTGACACTAATGTATAGAGTGCCTACCCTGCCGCCATACTTACGCTCCCCCCACTGCACGCGCCTGCCAATACCGACCGCTTCGCGCAGGCGGTGTCTTCGAAAAATCGTTTTATAGACTCAAAAAATACGAAAACGATGAGTTTTTTGTTGCATCGTTTTTAAAGTATTTGGTTTTGATACCCTTGCCTGCACTTTTAAAGTATGTACCCAGGCAAGGGTATCGAAACCTAATTACAGGGTAATTCCCGTGAATTTGAAATCTTGAAATTTAATACTAACGTCAAAAGCAACGTCTTATAGCATAGATAAAGAAAAAAATTGCGAAAACTTAATTTTTAGTTTCATTACGTAATAAAAATATTTTTAACTTATATACTTAATCATCGCCACTCGCAAGGGAATGAAAACCTTCTGTGAATTTTGAAATTTGGTAAACAAATAAAATTAAGTTTATTTTTAATAAACAACTTGTACAACAAAAATATCTTCCAGTTAACCTTCCGGTAAATTAAATTTTATTTACACAACACCATTTCTCCCCACAGGTGGACATCTGGTCACTAGGTATAACGCTTATAGAATTCGCCCAAATGGAACCGCCCAACCACGAGATGACGCCCATGCGCGTCCTGCTCAAGATACAGAAGAGCGAGCCGCCCAGCCTCGAGCAGCCGTCCAAGTGGAGCCACGCCTTCAACGACTTCATCGCCAAGGCACTAGTCAAGGTGAGTGTTGTGACGCACATGCGCGTTATACTTTACTAGCGGTGCCCGCGGCTTGGTCCGCGTGGAACTCCTTTTTTGCAGTCGGTTAAAAAGTAGCCTATGTCCTCTCTCAGGCGCCAGACTTTCTTTGTACCAAATTTCATTTAAATCGGTCCAGTAGTTTTAGCGTGAAAGCGTAACAGACAGACAGAGTTACTATCGCATTTATAATATTAGTAAGGATAGTAAGGACTATCTGTGCCCGCGACTTGGGCCCCGTGGAATAGTAATTCTTCATAAGGCTTCAATTTTTTCCCCGTTTTTTACACATTTTCCACTGTTTCTTCGCTCCTATTGTTCGCAGCGTGATGTTATATAGCCTAAAGCCTTCCTCGATAAATGGTCTATCCAACAATAATTTTTGAATTCGAACCAGTAGTTCCTGAGATTAGCGCGTTCAAACAAACAAACTCTTCAGCTTTATAATATTAGTATAGAGGAACGAGCCTCGAGCAGCACTCCAAGTGGAGCCACGCCACGTCAGTCAGCTTATATCAGTGGTTCTTAACCTCTAGGTCCGTCGCCCTTATGTCCTAGCTAGGGTCCCTGCCCGCGCCTCCTCCCGCCGCCGAGCTCGCGCGCTAGTCGCCGCTCAGACTAGACACTTTGCAATGCGGCGTGAGAGACGACTGCCGGCTGATTGTTGCAAGAAATACTACTTAGTTTTAACCCCGCCGGGGGGTTGGTAAAAGAAAATAAAAGAAAGAGTTGATGTCAAAAAGGGATTTGACTCGGCATTAATACTGTTGTACATTGCTACACTACAGCGCTGATTTTCAGTCGAACCCTGTTTTTTATGTAGGTCATTTCTAATAGAATCGGAACGGACCAATACATATCATATTTTTTGTAGCCTATGTCATTCGAGAATAGTGTAGCTTCCCAACAGTGAAAGAATTTTCGAAATCCGTCCAGCCGTTCTGGAGCCTATTCAATCCAAACAAACAAACCTTTCCTCTTTATAATATTAGTGTAGATATAGATAGTTAGTTTTAAAAAATATAGACCTTATTCTAATTGGAATAACGTTTATTTCTCCTTGACAATGTCCCTCCTGTATTAAAATTATTCCATCATCACCCCCAGGACCCCGAGAAGAGGCCGACCTCAGCTGAACTGCTGAAGCACGAGTTCATCACCGGCGAGCTGGATGCCAAGCCGCTGCGGGACTTGCTGCTAGAATACCGCGCCGAGGTGGTCGAGGAGGAGCTGCTCGATGATGAGTCCGAGGTAATCATCATCGCTCGTCATCGTCATCACCCGTCATATTGTCGTTGAAGGCTCCGGCTCTGGCTGTGGGTCAAGGCAATAAAAGACGCCACGAGCCTTTAATCTTAAGTAGTTATTCATCATCATGATGTTCATGGTAGAGGAGGAGCTGCTCGATGATGAGTCCGAGGTAATCATCATCACTCATCATCATCATCACCCGTCATTGTCGTCTTGTTGTTGTTAAAGGCTTCGCCCTTGTGGATTTCGGTTTTGTCACCCCCCTTAATGAAATAGGAGAGGAAATACTGGCCTGTGATGAGATAAAGTACTGGCCTGTGATGAGGCAAGGTGCTGGCCTGTGATGAGGCAAGGTACTGGCCTATGATGGGACAAGGTACTGGCCTGTGATGGGACAAGGTACTGGCCTGTGATGAGGCAAGGTACTGGCCTGTGATGAGACAAGCTACTGGCCTGTGATGAGACAAGGTACACTGGCCTGTGATGAGAGACAAGCTACTGGTTTGTGACGATATTATGGAACATCGCTTGTCTTAAGGGGGTGAAAAGGTAAAAACCGAAATTTACGAGTACATATCGCACCCCTAGATCTAAAGGGAGCTAACTCAAAAAAGTAACTTTTTCGGCAGAGGCGAAATTGTTGTAAGGAATCAGATCCTTTGTGCTAAAGCGTGTGTTTAATTAAAATCTTCAGATTTTTGAGTTAGCTCCCTTTAGATCTAGGTGTGCGATATATTACTTTTGATATTAATTACATGTGTAGGTACTATTTTTGGTGAAGGAGTTAAATTTAAATACTATTTATTATAAAAAAAACTGTATTTTTAATATATTAAAACTAACTAACACGTGTTTTCTGCTTCTACCGCACGCTTACTAATATTTTGCCAACTTTCCTCGGCTGTACCCGAATCGATGAAACTTTGACGACAGTGTAAGTCGAGGAAAGGGAAGCAAAAACCGAACAGGGAGCAGTACCAGAGAATTGGTTAGTATTTAATTTTGATAAATAATAAAAATTAACGGCCTGTTGGTCTAGTGGTCAGAGCCTCTGGCTGCGGAACCGGTGGTTGCGGGTTCGAATCCTGCTAGGGGCAGATGTCAATGTGATGAGCACTGCCGTCTGTACCTGAGTCTTGGATGTCTTATATGTATTTATAATATGTTTATGTAGTGCCCATTACCCATGGCTGCCCCTGTGGGACTGTGGCGTGAGTATATGTATGTATTGAGGAAGGAAGCAAGAGAGGTGTGTCGGGATCGTGGCGAGTGGAGAGCGGTCTCTGGCTGCCCCTGTGGGACTGTGGCGTGAGTATATGTATGCATTGAGGAAGCAAGAGAGGTGTGTCGGGATCGTGGCGAGTGGAGAGCGGTCTCCGGCTGCCCCTGTGGGACTGTGGCGTGAGTATATGTATGTATTGAGGAAGGAAGCAAGAGAGGTGTGTCGGGATCGTGGCGAGTGGAGAGCGGTCTCTGGCTGCCCCTGTGGGACTGTGGCGTGAGTATATGTATGTATTGAGGAAGGAAGCAAGAGAGGTGTGTCGGGATCGTGGCGAGTGGAGAGCGGTCTCTGGCTGCCCCTGTGGGACTGTGGCGTGGGTATATGTATGCATTGAGGAAGGAAGCAAGAGAGGTGTGTCGGGATCGTGGCGAGTGGAGAGCGGTCTCTGGCTGCCCCTGTGGGACTGTGGCGTGAGTATATGTATGTATTGAGGAAGCAAGAGAGGTGTGTCGGGATCGTGGCGAGTGGAGAGCGGTCTCCGGCTGCCCCTGTGGGACTGTGGCGTGAGTATATGTATGTATTGAGGAAGGAAGCAAGAGAGGTGTGTCGGGATCGTGGCGAGTGGAGAGCGGTCTCTGGCTGCCCCTGTGGGACTGTGGCGTGAGTATATGTATGTATTGAGGAAGCAAGAGAGGTGTGTCGGGATCGTGGCGAGTGGAGAGCGGTCTCCGGCTGCCCCTGTGGGACTGTGGCGTGAGTATATGTATGTATTGAGGAAGGAAGCAAGAGAGGTGTGTCGGGATCGTGGCGAGTGGAGAGCGGTCTCTGGCTGCCCCTGTGGGACTGTGGCGTGAGTATATGTATGTATTGAGGAAGGAAGCAAGAGAGGTGTGTCGGGATCGTGGCGAGTGGAGAGCGGTCTCTGGCTGCCCCTGTGGGACTGTGGCGTGGGTATATGTATGCATTGAGGAAGGAAGCAAGAGAGGTGTGTCGGGATCGTGGCGAGTGGAGAGCGGTCTCTGGCTGCCCCTGTGGGACTGTGGCGTGAGTATATGTATGTATTGAGGAAGCAAGAGAGGTGTGTCGGGATCGTGGCGAGTGGAGAGCGGTCTCCGGCTGCCCCTGTGGGACTGTGGCGTGAGTATATGTATGTATTGAGGAAGGAAGCAAGAGAGGTGTGTCGGGATCGTGGCGAGTGGAGAGCGGTCTCTGGCTGCCCCTGTGGGACTGTGGCGTGAGTATATGTATGTATTGAGGAAGCAAGAGAGGTGTGTCGGGATCGTGGCGAGTGGAGAGCGGTCTCCGGCTGCCCCTGTGGGACTGTGTCGTGAGTATATGTATGTATTGAGGAAGGAAGCAAGAGAGGTGTGTCGGGATCGTGGCGAGTGGAGAGCGGTCTCCGGCTGCCCCTGTGGGACTGTGGCGTGAATATAATAACGTTAATTTAATATTTTGTGTGACAACGCTGCATGCGACTCGGACGGTCAGCCGCGAGAGCCTCAGCCTGCGTCGAAGGTACAAATATATATATATATATATACTAGCTGTCCGTCCCGGCTTCGCCCGGATCCCTTTTTTTTTATAGCCCATGTCACTCGGGAATAGTGTAGCTTCCCAACAGCGACAGAATTTTTCAAATCGGACCTGTTGTTTTGGAGCCTATTCGATCCAAACAAACAAACCTTTCCTCTTTATAATATTAAGGCATAAGTGAAGGCAAGTCCTGGGGGTCTCGATTTTTTTCTACTATTTTCTTTGCACAAATATCATATCGAATATCTATCTATACATCTATACCTTCTAATATTATAAAGTGGAAAGGTTTGTTTGGTTTGTTTGTTTGGATTTAATAGGCTCTAGAACGGCTGGCAGAATTCTTTCACTGTTGGGAAGCTACACTATTCCCGAGTGACATGGGCTATAAAAAAAAGGGATCCGGGCGAAGCCGGGGCGAGACAGTTTTAAATAAAATTAAAAATCATTCTTAATACTTAACATTAAGTTTAAGATAGTTATTTTAGTTAACCCTAGTTATAAGGACTTTTATTAACACAATATGGATAGTTATTGGTTTGAAATAAATGCATTTTTTTTTAATAATTTTCAATCTGTTTGCGTATCGTTAAAAACATTATGCTATATGTTTAAACTTTTTATATATTATGATTGTATTAAATGTGTATGTATGACTGTGTGTACAGGAACACCGGAGTTCTCATATGCATATGGAGATGGAAGATGACTCCACGTCCGTCAGGTCGGCGGACACGCCGGACGTCAAGAGTGAGTCGCATATACATATATCTTATCTTATATAAATAAAAATGAATTGCTGTTCGTTAGTCTGGCTAAAACCACAGAATAGATAATAGTAAAAGTACAGAAGGTTCACTGCTTTGATGTTCACAAATGCCGCCTTTTTATGTGCCTACATAATTATTATTAGCAAACGGACCGCAAGCGAGCAGCCGACATTGAGCTCTCTGGCGCCGCGCGAAGGTCGACATTATTCCGCACCTTGTCAGACGTTCTGAATAGGGTTGTCAGTACTGTAGCTGCGTAAGAAGCGCGCGCGTGCGTCACGGGCCACTGCGCGGCAACCACTGACACTTGCCCCAAGCTTGGGGAGGCCCGATACGCATTGTTAGCTCGGCGGCGGAACGGCGGAGTGACACCCCCCTGCTAAAACTCGAGAACCTCTGAAGCTTTAAAATGATTGTGGAACTTCCAGGGAAGGTTTTAAATGTGAAAAAACTTGAAAATTAGCATAAAAAAAACCGTTGAACGCGGTACGAAGTTCGCTGGGTCAGCTAGTATATATAGTATACACTAGCGGCCCGCCCCGGCTTCGCACGGATCCCTATTTTTTTTTTTCATTTTTTTTTTTTCAAAATATTCTATAACCTATGTTACTCGTGGATAATGTAGCTTTCGAATGGTGAAAGATTTTTTTTAAAAAGGGTCCAGTAGTTTTTGAGCTTATCCATTACAACCAAACAAACAAACCTTTTCTCTTCTGTTTCTCAGTCAAATGAATCGCAAAATGTGTTGGTAAGCGCATAACTCGACAACGCCTGGACCAATTTGGCCATTTTTTTTTAATGTTCGTTGAAGTCCAAGGATGGTTCTTACGGCTAGAAAAAATTGAATAATTGCCGGGAAAACCCTAAAAACAGCCCTTTTCTTTTGCCATACAAACATTGTCTAACTAAAGTTACCTAATTTGAATTTCGAACGGGCAGGATGACGTCTACCGGGACCGCTAGTTTATAATATAATATGTTGTAACATTTCCTTGTCTTTTCCAGTGTCGGAGCAAGAGCCGGCCGCGGGCGCGACCCCGGCCCCGCCGGCGGGGGCGCCCGCGCCCTGCGAGTCGCGCCCCGCCGCCCCCGCGCCGCCCGCCCCGACGCCCGCCCTGCCCGGCCACCCCGCGCCGCCCGCCCCCGCCGCCGCGGCCAAGCGCCCGCTCGCAGACGAGCCGCCGCCCGCTGACAGGAAACCTGTGAGTGTTGTTACCTCTTGTAATATTATGATAGCCTGGTACTTGCAGAACGATTTTTCGTTCTTCTATTGGAGACGTTTATCTGTTTTTGACGTGGATACGTCTTTTAAATTACGTGGCAATCCAAAAAAACGAATGATAACAAAATCGGGGGATACAGTTTAGTTTATTGTAGCTAGTATATCTATCATCTCCATCCAAATTTCAGTTACACCACTGGATAGCTAAAGAATCAAAGAATTTATTACGCTAAGTAAGGAGTGTATAAATAATGATATTTTATTTTAAAACTATTACCCGTTACGAGACGTATTCACGTACAACAATCGGCCGTGTCCATAACACAGCCACACCCCGTTTTGTTTTGGTTTGTTTATTTAAATATATAATTATTATCACTAGCGCCTGCCCGCGACTCCGTCTGCGCACGATGAGTACTTAACCCAACATCGCCATAAAATATAACCTATATGTTATTCTGAGTTGTATTTCGTCTTTGATAATTTTAAACACTAATAATTAATATGGATTTATATTTGTCAGGCCCCAAAGAAAGAGAAAGGCCCCGCGCCCCCGCCCCCGGGCGCGTCGCCGCCCGCTTCCCCGGCGCCCCCCGCGGCCCCTGCGGCCCCTGTGGCCCCTGTGGCCCCTACAGCCCCTGTGGCCCCTGCGGCCCCCACGCCCCGCAAGCAGCCCGCGCCGCCGCCGCCGGCGTCGCACGCAGCGGGCGAGCTGCTTGTCGAACAGGTAAATACGATATCTTCAACCCCTGGGTTCTTAACCTGGGGGTAATCGCCCCCGCGGGGGTAAAACTAGTATTTCTTGCAACAATCAGCTGGCAGTTGTCTCTCGCGCCGCATTGCAAAGTGTCTAGTCTGAGCGGCGACTAGCGCGCGAGCTCGGCGGCGGGAGGAGGCGCGGGCAGGGACCCTAGCTAGGACATAAGGGGGACGGACCTAAACAGGTTAAGAACCACTGATCTAACTGAAGCATGTCTGTCTGATATCGACGCACAGTCACACACATGTAATATAACTAATATTGAATATGAAGCACTAAGTAGAGATTAATATTTTTAATATTAATATTTTTGACGGCCTGCTGGTCTAGTGGTCAGAGCCCCTGACTACGAAACCGGAGGTTGCGGGTTCGAATCCTGCTAGGGGCAGATGTCAGTGTGATGAACACTGGCATCTGTACCTGAGTCTTGGATGTCTTATATGTATTTATGTATGTTTGTCCGTTGTCTAGTTCCCATAGACTAGATCAATTGGTGTGAATTTGTCCAAAGATATTATTATTATATTCAGATTTTTTTTTTATTTATCCCCTAAGTGGGGTAAAAATGGGGGTTGAAAGTTTTTATAATGCTTTATTGATCTTCTACGATTCCCTTTGTTTTAAAAAAAACATACGTTGTTATAATGAAAAATATAATTAAATTCAACTTCTAAGGGTTTTGAAGGGATATTTTTTTTATACAAAATAAAAAAATATCAAAATTATGATAATAATTTTCGATGCCTTCGCGGTTATTACACATTGGAATGAAACTTCGTTAAAATTAGACTATTGTCAGCTCAGTCGTGCTACGATTTTGGAAACTGTAGTCTTCGAAACGCCAGCCGATAAAATAAAAATACGCGAGTTAAACCCGTTTATAGTTTTATCTAATTCTAATGGTATTCAATCACAGATTTAATATTGATACATCATAGTAAATATTTAATTTTTTTTTTTTACAGGTGTGTCGAGAAGCCGAAAAAGTAGTGGAAGAGAAGAAGAAAGAGCAAAAGCAAGAGAAAGACAAATCGAAAACGGACGCCGAAACGAATCACATCGAAGTCAATTCACTAAAAGACATCGACTCGATAAAAGACAGCGTCAGAGACAAGAGCAGACCGAACTCCGTGATCAGAGACAGAGAGAATGGCAAGTTTTCGAGAACGAACTCGGTGGAGAAGGCCGTCGTGGAGATTGAGAAGAGAAATGGGAAAGCTCGAGAGGAGATTAATTCTGTAGAAATCAGGCCTGTTACGGTGAGTTGGTATGAAATAAGTTGTCAGGGGTCGTTCAAGTATTACGTAAACACTATAGGGAGGGGTCTTTACTTTTATTTTTGACTAGCGGCCCGCCCCGGCTTCGCACGGATGTATATAGCCTATGTTACTCGGGAATAGTGTAGCTTCCCAACAGTGAAAGAATTTTTCAAATCGGTCCAGTTGTTTTGGAGCCTATTCAATACAAACAAACCAAATCCGTGCGAAGCTGGGGCGGGTTGCTAGTAATACATAAGATTTTTTTTAAGGTATCATACTCAAAAGGTAAAATTATGTGATTTATTACTGCTTTCATAGATTATGGTACGGAACCCTTAGTGCACTAGTCCGACTCGTACTTGGCCGGTTTTAAGATCTATTTACTAATGAATTTATAGAAAACCCAACAGTGAAAGAATTTTTCAAATCGGTTCAGTTGTTTTGGAGCCTATTCAATCCAAACAAACTTTTGTTTAGTATAGATGAAATAAAATACATGAATTATAGTTAATTCTTTATAGTTTTATTTCAATTTATACTAACCGCGAAGGCATTACAAATTTTAACATTTCTATTCCACCAGCCACCACAAGCTAAAGAGCCTGAGCTCCAGCGCGACCATAAGCCACAAGCGCCACCACCACCAGCGCTCGCGCAGCAGGTGGTCGCCGTCGCCTCGCCGGTGCTGGTCGCGGTCACGGAGCGCGTGTCGCTGGTGGTGGAGCCGGTGGAGCCGAACTCGCTGGCCGCCACGCCGGCTGGTCACGTCACAGTGACCACCACGCACCCGCCGGTGCTGGCCGCCAACGCGCCGGTGAGTGCTTTTAACTTATGGTGGCCTGGTACCTTTCAGCCGAAACAGTACCTGCCTTATTTCAAGCGGCTCCTAATGAAATTATTCTTGCTGCCTCTCTCTAGTCTACAAACCTTTCATCCACTTAGTTATTTATGATTGCCTGGTACCTCTCGTTGCTAGTCTCTTTTAAGCCGAAATTGTAGTTCAATGTGTCACTCACCGACTTACTCCTAATGGCTTATGTCAGCCTGGTACCTGGTACCTGGAGCGAAGCTGCAGAACTTGCATGCTAGGAGAATTTTCTTCTCCTGCTACATGGGATTTCTACTTTCCTATGATTGCCTGGTATCTTGTCGTCGCTGTACCAATAGTTATTTGTAACAGAACCTAATCAGCTGATAAAGGTCAGAACAGAGTGCATATTGGTTCGATTATAACATGTTAATAATGCTTTATGTTGACGGCCTGTTGATCTAGTGGTCAGAGCCCCTGACTACGAAACCGGAGGTTGCGGGTTCGAATCCTGCTAGGGGCAGATTTCAATGTGATGAACACTGGCATCTGTACCTGAGTCTTGGATGTTTTATATGTATTTATGTATCTATGTTTATCCGTTGTGTAGTGCCCATAGTACAAGCATTGCTTAGTTTGGGACAAGATAGATCAATTGGTGTGAATTGTCCAAAAAGGTTTATTTATTTAGGTCAGCCATGATAAAATCATCATATTAATAAAAGTCACTCCTCCGTCGACAGCTCCCGCCGAATGCGGTGACGATATCGACGACGCCGCCGATCGCCGACGAGGTGGTCATCGTCGGCGCCGGCGCGGGCTCATCGTCCGACGATGACTGCTTCGCGCCCTCGTCGCTGGACTCGCTGGACTGCAGTAACTCTTATAGCGGTGAGTGCTTGATATTTTTTTGTTTTTGTTTTTATATTTTTTGACCGTACGTCCCGTTTTGTAACCACGTGTCCCGCTGTCCCAGAAATAATTTCCGGGACGCAGAATTGTCCCGTTTTCCGAAAACAATGATTTTACACAGTCCCCGATAACTGCAGTTACGAGTACATTGGATTTAGCAATGCGTATGAAATAAGAACCGATTTCATGAAACAGCTAAAAACACTCCCGATATATTCAGCTTTCATCAAAATCGGTTCATGCGTTACGGAGCTATGATGCCACAGACACACACACACACACACACACACACACACACACACACACACACACACACACACAGACACGTCAAACTTATAACACCCCGTCGTTTTTGCGTCGGGGGTTAAAAAACCGCTTCACAATTCGTTGCGTAGTTTTAAAGATTTAAGCATACATAGGGACGGACAGACAGCGACTTTGTTTTATGATAGTGATTTAGTATAGAAATATATTAAAGTCTAACTTCTGCTCGCTACTTCGTCTGCACACGCATTACTTTATGTATGTACATCTATATAATTACATATATACATTTGTATGTTTCAGAGAAAACACGCGGCCGCCGGCTGGACAGCAGCGAAGTCCTAATATTGAGTCCCGGCGCCGCCGGAGACTCCGGCGTCTTCGACGACAGCGTGAACAACGTCAACATCAACGTGAGTCATCATCATCATCACCATCATCACCATCATCATTATCATCGCATTTCTGATGCCTTCGCTGTTATTACACATTGGAATGACACAACTGTTAACTTGACCGTTAGACTATTGTCAGCTCAGTCGGGCTACGATTATGGTAATCGTAAAGAATCCGAAACGTCAGCAAATAAAATAAAATAAAATAAATATACGCCAGTTAAATCCGTCTATAGTAGTGTGTGTGATAACCGCGAAGGCATCAGAAATTATCAGAATAATAAATAAATAATAAATAAATATCTTTAGACAATTCACACCAATTATCTAGTCCCATTTTAAGCAAAGCTTGTGTTATGGGTACTAGACAACGGATAAATATACATAAATACATATAAGACATCCAAGACTCAGGTACAGATGCCAGTGCTCATCACATTGACCTCTGCCCCTAGCGGGATTCGAACCCGCAACCTCCGGTTTCGTAGTCAGGGCCTCTGACCACTAGACCAACAGGCCGTCAAAAAAATGTATACAAATTTACAGCCTGACTATCCTCTCATTCCGAGATTCTTGTTCTTATTTGACTAATATTCTTATGTACCTTGTTTTTGATATCTGGGGACCCTCAAATATATATTTTTTTTTTCCTCTATACCAGAGTACATGTTCTTAATTCTTTTATTTTGTTTAATTTGTAAATAATTAAGTATGTACTTGAAAAAGATAAAAATATTTTTGATTTTGATTTATCAATTGAAATTAGATTTATATCTATGGTTTTATACCTTTAGTTTTAATATATTTATATACTTTACGTGTGTTCATTTATCGCACCGTCCTCTATACTAGTCGTTGTTCCAGGACACCTCCCACGTGTCTGTCGTGACGGTGGGCAGCGAAGAGCCCCGCGTGCGGGACTCTGCCGCCACGCACATAGCGCTGCCCACCACCAGGCTCAGCCCAGACAGCTTTGAGAGGTAGATATATATATATTTTTTAATGTTACTAGTCCCGGCAGGATTGATAATAATCATTTCATGATTAATTTGATTGAAATCAGATTTATTTTTAATATTTTCATTATGTCTTTGTCCCACGCGCCCTTTTTCTATTTGTCTCTGTCGCACGCGCATAGTAATAGTGTCGCGCGTGCGAGACAAATAGAAAAAGGGCAACGTCCGTTTTTCGCTCTGCTCCGCGACCGTCACACACACGCACACACACACATAAAACTGGATACCTCCTTGCCGTAAGAGATATTTGATATCCAACTAATAACCCTAGCGAAAGCTGACTGATTGATTGGTAGAGAATGGCTCAAGGCATTAAGTTCGCCTTCTGTACACTTACTTCTGTTTAGTTTTGTGCAATAAAATAAATAAATCTAATTTGCATATGTATGCATGTATGTAAACTCTTTATTGTACAGCAACAAAACAAATACATAAACGAAAACACAATAAATATACAAAGGCGAACTTATCCCTTTTGAGGGATCTCTTCCAGTTAACTATTGGGCGATTATTACATATAAATATGTGTACAACTTAAAAGGTAGACATATCTGTCCGGGCTTTGACCAGTTCGGGAGCAGACAGATCGATTGTCGATCTGCTTTATCGATTTTGTTCATCCAGTAGATCGCGGTCTGACAGCGCGAGCGGGTCGGTCGCCTCGGACAACTCGCGGCGCGGCGCCGACGCGGACTCGCTCACGGCCCAGCCGCCCGCCCGCCCCCGCCCCCACGCGCACCACGCGCACCCGCAGCCGCCCGCCCACCACGCGCACCACGCGCAGCCCGCCCAGCGTGCGGACAGCACGCCGCCCGCGGAGCGCGCCGGGTGAGTGTGCCCATAGTCGTGACTGTAGTCATTATAGTCGTAGTTGTGACTATAGTCATTAACCATAGTTGTAACTGTAGTCATCGTAGTCATAATTATAGTCATTATCATAGTAACATGTAATCATCGTAGTCGTAATAATAGGGTGTAATCAGCTTTATCATGACGTTAGTCATCATTATAGTAACTTTAGACATTTTAGTCATAACTATAGTCATTATTATAGTAAGTTTAGTCATCGTCATCACAGCTACAGTCATCATTGTCATAACTGTAATCACCAATGTCATAATATTTTCGTCATTGCCATGTCTATAGTCATCGTTACATTTTTCTCATGTTCTGTCTGTCTGTATGTCTCCAGCGCTAACACGGAGAGCCCCGTCATGGAGAACGGCGAGCAAGGAGAGCAGGTGGTGCTGCGGAGGAAGAACCAGGACGGACAGGGGAACAGGATACAGAGGTGAGGGCACTATACACGCAGAGAGAGAGAGAGAGGAGTGGGAAGAGAGACACAGACAGAGAGAGAGAGAAGTGGGTAGACACAGACACAGAGAGAGAGGAGTGGGTAGACACAGACAGAGAGAGAGAGAGAGAGAGAGCGTATTTAGAGAGTGAGAGAGAGAGACGCAGAGGTATGGATAGGACAGACAGAGAACAGAAAAAGGCAGAGTGGAGAGACACAGGCAGAGATAGAGAGACACACAGGGGTAGAGATAGAGAGTCACACAAGGGTAGAGTTAGAAATTCTGGGGCAGAGATAGAGATACACTTAGAGGTAGAGATGGATTCTCATTTTTAATTTTGTTTTCAGGTCAAAAGAAGACATACACATGGCTAACCTTAAGAAGAAAACGCGTAAAAGAACGAGAAAGTTCGAGATTGATGGCGTCGTGGTCACCACTACCACTTCTAAGGTAAGTTTTAATAATATTTCTTTAGGGTTCCTTATCCAAAAGGATATTCATAATTATAGTCATCATTATAATAAATGTAGTCATCGTCGTCATAATTTTAGTCATCATTGCCATAACTATATAGACATTGCCGTCATGCATATTATTATAGATATTCATAATTATAGTCATCATTGTAATAAATTTAGTCATCGTCGTCATAATTTTAGTCATCATTATAATAAATTTAGTCATCGTAGTCATAATTATAGTCATCATTGCCATAACTATAGTCATCGCTATTATACCTATAGTCACCCAACGCCATAAATATCCATTACATTTTCCTCATCGTCTGTCCGTCTGTCCATCTGTCAGGTGATATGGGGCGACGAGGAGAGCGGCCGCACGTGGGACGACCACGCCCTGCGCAAGCAGGAGCTGCGCGAGATCAAGATGCTGCAGAAGCAGGAGCAGAAGCAGTTCCAGGACCTGGACGCGAAGGAGCAGCAGCTGAGGGACCAGCAGGACAAGAGGTGAGTGACCCGGGGGGTGGAGAGGGAGAGGGCGGAGAGTGGAGAGACTGGGACATGAGCGAGGGGGGTAGAGAGACTGGGATATGAGCAAGGGGAGGTAGAGAGACTGGTATATGAGCGAGGGGGGTAGAGAGACTGGGATATGAGGAGAGGAGAGTGGAGAGTCTGGGATATGAAGGGGGAAGAGTAGAAGGGACTGGGAATTGAGCGAGAGGGGTAGAGAGACTGGGATATGCGTGAGGGGGTAGAGAGACTGGGATATGCGTGAGGGGGTAGAGAGACTGGGATATGCGTGAGGTGGTAGAGAAATTGGGATATGAGGAGAGGAGAGTGGAGAGACTGGGATATGAAGGGGGAAGAGTAGAAGGGACTGGGAATTGAGCGAGAGGGGTAGAGACTGGGATATGAGCGAGGGGGGGTAGAGAGACTGGGAATTGAGCAAGCGGGGATAGAGAGACTGGGATATGAGGGGGGAGAGTAGAGAGAATGGGATATAAGCGAGGGGTGGTAGAGATACTGGGATATAAGGGGGGGGGGGGAGATTGGGGCAGGAGAGGGGGGGATAGAGGGAGATTGGGACAGGAGATAGTGGGAGTAGAGGGTGACTGGGACAAGAGGGGGGGATTAGGACAGAAATAAGGTGGAAATGTCTCCAGCAGGAGGGCACTGATAGCGTGACGTTTCGTTCTCGTACGTCGTTATCGATCTGCCTTCATCGATCCACTCACCGCAGGTTCGAGGCCGAGCTGGCGTCCCTGTCGCGCGCGCACGAGGCGGACCTGGAGACCCTGGCGCGCGCGCAGCGAGCCGCCGCCGAGCGCGCCGAGCAGCAGCTGGAGGCCGAGCTGCGCCACGCCGCCAAGAGGCTGCGCGCCGAGCACGAGCGCGACCTGAGGCACTTCCGCGACACGCTCAAGCAGGAGCTGCGGCTGCTCAAGCAGGTGGGTGCCGGGGGGGGGCAGCTGGAGGCCGAGGGGCGAGAGTGACGAGGCAGAGATGAGGTTAACTTCAAACGCACTTATACAGGGGCTGATACTCGCGCATAGGTGGCAAAGCATTCGTGTGGCGTTTTTTTTTGTTTTTTTTTTTTTTATTCTGACTTATTGTAGGATACGGCTGTAATGTGTTATCGCCTTGTACGATTATTTAAATAATTTTTTTTTTACATTTTTCTTATTATTCATTTTTTTTTATCCAGGAAGTGGAGCTGGTGTCGAAGGAGCGCCGCAAGGAGGCGTACCGGCAGCGGCGCGCGCGGCTGGACGGCGAGCACGCGGCGCGGGAGCGCGCGTTCGTGGCCGCGCTGGCGGAGGGGGAGGAGGCGCTGCTGCGGCGCATGCACGACCACCACCGCGAGCGCCAGGCGCTGCACGACACGCAGTACCTGCAGCAGAGGCACCAGGTGAGAGCACAGCACGAGGGGGAGGGGGAGGGGGAGGAGGCGCTGCTGCGGCGCATGCACGACCACCACCGCGAGCGCCAGGCGCTGCACGACACGCAGTACCTGCAGCAGAGGCACCAGGTGAGAGCACAGCACGAGGGGGAGGCGGAGGGGAGGAGGCGCTGCTGCGGCGCATGCACGACCACCACCGCGAGCGCCAGGCGCTGCACGACACGCAGTACCTGCAGCAGAGGCACCAGGTGAGAGCACAGCACGAGGGGGAGGCGGAGGGGGAGGAGGCGCTGCTGCGGCGCATGCACGACCACCACCGCGAGCGCCAGGCGCTGCACGACACGCAGTACCTGCAGCAGAGGCACCAGGTGAGAGCACAGCACGAGGGGGAGGCGGAGGGGGAGGAGGCGCTGCTGCGGCGCATGCACGACCACCACCGCGAGCGCCAGGCGCTGCACGACACGCAGTACCTGCAGCAGAGGCACCAGGTGAGAGCACAGCACGAGGGGAGGCGGAGGGGAGGAGGCGCTGCTGCGGCGCATGCACGACCACCACCGCGAGCGCCAGGCGCTGCACGACACGCAGTACCTGCAGCAGAGGCACCAGGTGAGAGCACAGCACGAGGGGAGGGGAGGGGAGGGGAGGAGGCGCTGCTGCGGCGCATGCACGACCACCACCGCGAGCGCCAGGCGCTGCACGACACGCAGTACCTGCAGCAGAGGCACCAGGTGAGAGCACAGCACGAGGGGGAGGGGAGGGGAGGAGGCGCTGCTGCGGCGCATGCACGACCACCACCGCGAGCGCCAGGCGCTGCACGACACGCAGTACCTGCAGCAGAGGCACCAGGTGAGAGCACAGCACGAGGGGAGGGGAGGGGGAGGGGAGGAGGCGCTGCTGCGGCGCATGCACGACCACCACCGCGAGCGCCAGGCGCTGCACGACACGCAGTACCTGCAGCAGAGGCACCAGGTGAGAGCACAGCACGAGGGGGAGGGGGAGGCGGAGGGGGAGGAGGCGCTGCTGCGGCGCATGCACGACCACCACCGCGAGCGCCAGGCGCTGCACGACACGCAGTACCTGCAGCAGAGGCACCAGGTGAGAGCACAGCACGAGGGGGAGGGGGAGGGGAGGAGGCGCTGCTGCGGCGCATGCACGACCACCACCGCGAGCGCCAGGCGCTGCACGACACGCAGTACCTGCAGCAGAGGCACCAGGTGAGAGCACAGCACGAGGGGGAGGCGGAGGGGAGGAGGCGCTGCTGCGGCGCATGCACGACCACCACCGCGAGCGCCAGGCGCTGCACGACACGCAGTACCTGCAGCAGAGGCACCAGGTGAGAGCACAGCACGAGGGGAGGGGGAGGGGGAGGAGGCGCTGCTGCGGCGCATGCACGACCACCACCGCGAGCGCCAGGCGCTGCACGACACGCAGTACCTGCAGCAGAGGCACCAGGTGAGAGCACAGCACGAGGGGGAGGGGGAGGCGGAGGGGGAGGAGGCGCTGCTGCGGCGCATGCACGACCACCACCGCGAGCGCCAGGCGCTGCACGACACGCAGTACCTGCAGCAGAGGCACCAGGTGAGAGCACAGCACGAGGGGGAGGGGGAGGGGGAGGAGGCGCTGCTGCGGCGCATGCACGACCACCACCGCGAGCGCCAGGCGCTGCACGACACGCAGTACCTGCAGCAGAGGCACCAGGTGAGAGCACAGCACGAGGGGGAGGGGGAGGGGGAGGGGGAGGAGGCGCTGCTGCGGCGCATGCACGACCACCACCGCGAGCGCCAGGCGCTGCACGACACGCAGTACCTGCAGCAGAGGCACCAGGTGAGAGCACAGCACGAGGGGGAGGCGGAGGGGGAGGAGGCGCTGCTGCGGCGCATGCACGACCACCACCGCGAGCGCCAGGCGCTGCACGACACGCAGTACCTGCAGCAGAGGCACCAGGTGAGAGCACAGCACGAGGGGGAGGCGGAGGGGGAGGAGGCGCTGCTGCGGCGCATGCACGACCACCACCGCGAGCGCCAGGCGCTGCACGACACGCAGTACCTGCAGCAGAGGCACCAGGTGAGAGCACAGCACGAGGGGAGGGGAGGGGGAGTGGGAGGAGGCGCTGCTGCGGCGCATGCACGACCACCACCGCGAGCGCCAGGCGCTGCACGACACGCAGTACCTGCAGCAGAGGCACCAGGTGAGAGCACAGCACGAGGGGGAGGCGGAGGGGGAGGAGGCGCTGCTGCGGCGCATGCACGACCACCACCGCGAGCGCCAGGCGCTGCACGACACGCAGTACCTGCAGCAGAGGCACCAGGTGGAGAATAAAAAAAAACATTGTTATAAAAACTTTTTTGTGAATTCTTTTTTTTTTTTTTTTTTTTCATTAAAAGGGACAGTATTTTCAGCAGAGATGGAAATAAATAAAATGAAACTTTGTGAAAAAAATATATATAAAAATATTTTGTTGTAAAAAAAAAATTTTTTTTTTTTACATTAAACTAAAAAAAAAAAAATTGTACATTATAATCATCTCAAGATCGTTTTCATTATTATTATTATTTTTTCACAGATAATGCGAACCCGCGAAGCCGCCCTATGGGAATTGGAAGAGAAACAGATCCACGAACGCCACCAGCTGGCCAAGCGGCAGCTGAAGGACGAGTTCCTGCTGCGGAGGCACCAGATGCTCGTCCGCCACGACAAGGAGTTGGAGCAGATCAAGAGGTGAGCGAAAAAAACGGGAGAAAATTTTTCTCCCGCGGGATATTTTTTTTCTCCCGGGAGAAAAGTGGTTTGTTGGTGTCCTAGAGTCGTAAAGGGGGTTTTGGTGAATTTTCGTTGAGATCGGTTGAGTAGTTTAGCTGACATTGCGGGATAAACCGGTTTAATTCATTTTTGTGATAGTTTGGGCAGATGAAAGCTGGGATAAAAAATTATACTAGACTAGCTTCTGCCCGCGACTTCGTCCGCGAGGAACACCTCCTTTTTTGCAGTCGGTTAAAAAGTAGCCTATGTCCTTTCTCAGGCTTCAGACTTTCTTTGTACCAAATTTCATTTAAATCGGTCCGATAGTTTTAGCGTGAAAGCGTAACAGACAGACAGACAGAGTTACTTTCGCATTTATAATATTAGTAGGGATTACATTTATTTCTTTCTGATTATTTTATACATACATAATAATATAATTAGTGACATGGTCATAGTATGTAGTAGTGGCAGTGGAAATACATTTTTTTAAATTCCAACTGCAAAGACATTTGATGTTAAAAGTCATGAACATGACAATACCCGTCGAAAAAAAAAAAATCCTGCGGGTAAAACTTTTCTCCCGCCACGAAAACAACTCACAGGCTCTCTTCACACGCCTAGACTAAATCCCATTAAAAAATAATCTATTTTATTCATTTTATTAACATAAAACCTACTCCCCCCCCTCAGAAAGAACACCCGCAAAGAGGAGGAGCTGGCGAAATGTCAAGCCGTCGAGAAGAGGTCCCTCCCCAAACGGATCCGGGGGGAGATGAGGGCGCGGGAGATGATGTTCCGGGAGTCGCTGAGGATCGGGGCGCACCACGAGGACGAGAGGGAGAGGCTGAAGAAGGTAAGGTCATCACCGTCACTCATCATCATCATTCATCATCATCACCATCATCAGTGTACAACGGGGATGAATGCGAGAGGCTGTCTAAGAAGGTAGGGAGAGTCATCACCAGTCACTCATCATCATCATCATGAAGTGATGAGGACCCGGGAGATGATGTTCCGGGAGTCGCTGAGGATCGGGGCGCACCACGAGGACGAGAGGGAGAGGCTGAAGAAGGTAAGCGAGTCATCACCGTCACTCATCATCATCATTTATCATCATCACCATCATCAGTGTACCGTGGGGATGAATGCGAGAAGCTGAAGAAGGTGAGCGAGTCATCACCAGTCACTCATCATCATCACCCGGTGATGAGGGCCCGGGAGATGATGTTCCGGGAGTCGCTGAGGATCGGGGCGCACCACGAGGACGAGAGGGAGAGGCTGAAGAAGGTAAGAGAGTCACCGTCATCACCATCATCATTCATCATCACCATCATCAGTGTGCCGTGGGGATGAATGCGAGAGGCTTAAGAAGGTGAGCGAGTCATCACCAGTCACTCATCATCATCATCATGAAGTGATGAGGACACGGGAGATGATGTTCAGGGAGTCTCTGAGGATCGGGGCGCACCACGAGGACGAGCGGGAGAGGCTGAAGAAGGTAAGCGAGTCATCACCATCATCATTCATCATCATCACCATCATCAGTGTACCGTGGGGATGAATGCGAGAGGCTGAAGAAGGTGAGCGAGTCATCATCATCACTCATCATCATCACCATAATCAGGTGATGAGAGTCGATATGTTCAGAGAGACACTCGGGAGTGTACCATGGGGATGATGAGAGAGGCTAAAGGCGAGCGAGTCATCATCATCATCATCATCATCATCACCAGGTGATGAGTGCCGATATGTTCAGAGAGACACTCGGAGTGTACCATGGGGATGATGAGGGAGGCTGAAGGTGAGCGAGTCATCATCATCATCATCACCGGGTGATGAGGGCCCACGGCCTGTTGCCCTGTTGGACTAGATGGTGGGAATTGTCTTAAGATATTATTATTATTTTTACATTCCAGTTCCAAGAGAACGAGAAGCGCCGCTACCGCGCCGAGCAGCAGCGGCTGGCGACCAAGCACGCGAAGGCGCGGGAGGAGCTCAAGGCGGCCGGGGAGGTGAGTGTGTGCCTGACTGACCGACCGACCGACCGACCGACAGACCCACTGACCGAGACCGATAGATCGACCGACCGACCTACCGACTGACCGACCGACTGACGTGACTGATCGACAGACGGACTGATCGACAGACTGAATGATCAACAGACTTGACTGACCGACAGACCGACTGATTGACAGACTGACTGACCGACCGACTTGAAGCTGACCGAGACTGACCGACCGACTGAAGCTGACTGACTCACTGACTGACTGACCTAGAGATAGAGATCAAGCAGGTCGAGTTGCTGACTGGCCGAAAAATTGTGTATGTGACTGACTGACCGATAGATCTACTGACCAACAGATCTATAGACCGACTGAGTGACTGACCTAACGTGCGATAGATCGGCTGACTGATGATAGCTCTTGATAGATCGATTCACCGACAGACTGACCTATCGTTCGATGATTCGACTAACTGGCTGACCGATTGATCAATCTGTCTATATAAATATCCTAGCGGTTCGCCCCGGCTTAATATAATATTCTATAGCCTATGTTACTCAGGGTGTATGTAGCTTCCCAACAGTGAAAGAATTATTAAAATCGGTCCATTAGTTTTTGAACCTATTCATTACAAACATACAAAAATAGGTACAAATCTATCCTCTTTATAATATTAGTATAGATTTAGTGAGTGTTATTAATATATACATGTATATAATTATATATACTATGTACGCCCCCAGGCGCTGCTCCGCGAGCTCGAGCAGTATCAGAACGAGAAGCGCAAGGCGCTCATGAGCCACGAGAGCGGCAAGATGAAGGCCGTGGAGGAGAGATACGCGCACGAGCTGAGGGAGTGGCGCGCCACGCTCGCCGACAGGAAGATGGTGAGTGGACAGACTGACACGCAGGACACGCTGGACACGCAGGACACGCTGGCAGACTGAGAGAGAGGGAGGGGAGACACGGGCAGAGAGACATGCAGACAGACTAAGAGATATATAGCGCACACACACAGAGAGAGACAGCAGACACACACACGCAGAGAGAGAGAGATACACACAAAGAGACAGACACACACACAGAGTCAGCAGACACATAGAGATACAGACAGACACATAGAGATACAGACAGACACATAAGGTCATACAGACACACAGAGACACATACACAAATAGAGAGAGACACACAGAGAGGCAGCAGATACCGACAGAGATACAGACATACAGAGACACAGCAGACACAGACACACAAAGAGACAGCAGACACAGACAGAGACAGATACATAGAAAGACAGCAGACACAGACAAACACAGAGTGATAAAGACACGCACACAGCCACAGACACATACAGAGATACAGTCGCACACAGAGAGACAGCAGACACACAGAGAGACAGATACTTACAGTGATACAGACACACACAGAGACACACGGAGATATATACACACACACACACACACACACACACACACACACACACACACACACACAGAGAGAGAGAGAGAGAGAGAGAGAGAGAGAGAGAGAGAGAGAGAGAGAGAGACATACGCGTACTTCATACGTAACGCATCATACATAAATACATACCTACACACACCATGTATATATACAATTTTTACAAAATAGAATTTTCTTTATGTTTGCATATGTATACACGAGTATGCAGTTTTAACTCTAGCGACAATTTAAATAAACATAAAACTGCATTCTTGAAGATAATATAATTTTCTGTCCTCCGGCCAGAAAGCGCCAACTTTCTGGCCGCTGCGCTAAATGAAATTGCCGCTCTCTGGCTTCGTCGAACAGAAAAATAGTATACTGACCTCGGCCAGTAAATAAAAAAGCCTCAGATCACATTTTAGTCAACCTCGGCCTCGCCTCGGACGACAATTACATGTGATCTGAGACATTTTTTATTTTACTGGCCTCGGTGCGTAATGTACTATTTATAATGATTTTTACGGCATGACCATTTCGGCATGATCTCTATGGGTGCATGCTCTGTGTGGACGTTTTAATGATTGTGTCGCTTCATTTAATGACACAATGCGAAATGTGTCTTTTTTTTAAAATTTTATGCTGTTTGTAAGGTCAAACAGACAGACACTAATTTATATCTTTTTTTTTTTTCGTTAAAATAGATAAAAATTAATATATGTCCTATAAAAAGGACATTTACATTATTACAGATTTCATCAAATTCGTTAGTCACAATAAAATTGTTTCCAATTATAATTTAACATATAAATTATAACTGTTTCCAATTATAATTTAACATATAAATTATTTGTATATTTTAATTAATAATTTGAATCATTAAAACGTCATTAATTTAGCTTCACTAATTTATTATTTGGTGGTGGTACAATATTTTTGGTGTTTTGAAACGCATGTAATTTTCGCTTTTTTGTTTAATACTATAAATTTATTTTTAAGTGTAATATTTGTTTCCTAATTGTAAAAATTATAAAAAAACCTCATTTTTTCTAACAAACAGACAAACTACATCTGACTTTTAATTTTTTTTTTCTCGTAGGACATTGTACTATTAAAAGTACAGAAATAAATTTGAAATGCATCCATCATGCTTGACTAACTGCATATTTTGAGTCGCCATGGCACCCTTGGGCGCCGTATCTTCTAATATTATTATCCAATTACACCTCATTTGTCAAAATCGGTCATGTAGTTTTTTTTAACTATGACCAAAAATTTGAATTTTGACTTTGTTTTTAACTGAATCTGCCCATCTTAAGAGCTATCAAATAATTATTTACTAAGATGTATCAATCGAAATTCAATCGATATTTACAGTATAATATTATTAATTTAAATGAATTATATTTGTACCAAGACAAGGGTAGAAAAAATCGAGACCCTCAGCGGGATTTGAACCCACACCTATACCTAAACGTGAGGCACCGTGCTTCCAATTACACTATAGGCGTCACTGATCAAGTCGACGAAATCATTCACTATTTTGTCTTTATACTTGTTTTACAAGCGAAATATCGACTTTTTTAAATGTAGTTTTTATTCGCGTATTTTATTTTATTTGATGACGTTTTCAAAGCTCTATAACTCCCATATACACATCACTACGCTAGGGATATCTTTTTTTGTGTAGTTTTTACTTTCGTATTCTATTTTATTTGATGACGTTTACCATAAGCTTTACAGTTATCATATTTGTAACATGACCACGCTGAGGTCACCTTTTTTTAGTGTAGTTTTTACTCTCGTGTTTTATTTATTTTATTTGATGACATATCGAAAGCTTTACAATTTTCATATTCCCGCTCAAAACCTCGATTTTTTTTCTCCCCTTGTCTTGGGTACAAATTAAAAAAAAATTCAACCTACAAGCGTTTCAAATCGACCAACAAAGGGGGTAAATGTTTGTGCTGTCCCAATAAAAAAAAAACACGGGATTAAAACGCAAAATTTTCCCATATAGCGTCTCATCGAAACGTTTGAAAAACAACTAGACGACCACGAAAAGAAATATGGAATACCCATACCAGATAGAAGTGTATACTTAGACGCGCCATTCCCGAAAAATGTGTTACAACAAGTATTGAACCAATACCATCAGAGAAATTCCTTCATGGGATCATTATCTAGGTCAAGAACTAGCCTAAACTTAATAGCAACTACCCCTAATTTGGCTAGACGACGCAGCATCAGTCCTATTAATCCTAGAGCGACGAAATCCGCCCAAAACACAGCCAAAAGATCGACCAAACCACAACACTACGGGTCAACTTCGAACCTGAAACTAGTCTCAGAGAAAATGTCAGTTTTCGCGCCAAACGATAGAAAGCCTATAATGGCGTTTGGCGAGTTTAAAGAACCTAGGAAGAGCTTGGAAAGAGCTAAACCGGTTGAAAAAAGAGATAAGAAGCTAAACAGACAGAGTATGTCTGAGCAGTTGTTCAAACAGATGACTGAGGTAGAAACTGGTATGAAAAGGAGCATATCGCAGCAGAGCTTGAAGCAGGATATAGCGTTGGAAGCTGTTATGATAGATTTGCCTTCCTTAGAACCCGGGAGGTATGATACCGCAAGTGTTAGTACATTAAGTTCGAAGGAAGGAAGTGAAGAGGAATCTAAACATTTTAGCAGATGGGGTCCTGTAAGAGGATCGAATACGTACAGCGACAGTGTGCCTGTGACGCAGTTGTCCACGTTAAATTTGAAGAGTTTGAAGCAGGACGGACCCTCGGATTCCGCTGTGTGATGGTAGAAATGGTAGGTTTTGGGAGATTTGTGAAATGTGCGTGTATGTCGATGATTTTGGTGGTGTGGCGCCGATTGAAAAGTATGGTGGTTTATGAAGATTTTGGAGTGAGGTATGGTAGATTTTGGATTTTTTGGCGGATTTTGCAGTTGGAAGAAATGAAAGATTTTGGAATTTTTGGCAGATTTTATAGTAAGAAGAAATGAAAGATTTTGGAGGTCACGGCAGATTTTATAGTAAGAAGAAATCGAAGTGGTAGTTTTTGTAAAGGATTGTATAAAAAAAGCGGTAATTGCGTTGCCATGCTATGTGTACAGATATTTTAGTAGTTTTTTTTTTATTTTGACCTAAATATAGTACTTGACCTTCGTTTATTTTTTTTTAATTAGTCTTTGAATTAAGTTGTAAGTTAGGAAGCGTTTGTTTTTTTAAAATGTAAATTGATTTTTAAACATACAGTGCATATGGAAGGCCTGTTTTAGTGCCAAGCGCGTGCAGTAAGAGATAGGGGGTAGGCACTACAATTATTGCATTATATATGTATGCAACGGGCGCCCTTGCTTTCCGGAGCTAGAATATTATACATACGAATGAAAGTTATAATAATACTTGGAGATTTTTTAAAAGGGCCTATGTGATATGGGCATTGTCACATTCCATGTATAATAATTAGTTTTATATACGTTTTAGTTGTTAAAAATATCATTTTTATATAAATATTTGCATGTAGTTAGGGGGCTTAGGTTAAGAAAAGAAAACATATTTTTTTTTTTTAGAAGTAATTAAACGAAATCATTATGTCCATTTGAAACATGGCATTTTTAGCATTTTATTATATTACTAGCGGTCCCGGCAGACGTCATCCTGCCCGTTCGAAATTCAAATTAGGCAACTTTAGTTAGACAACGTTTGTATGGGAAAAGAAAAGGGCTGTTTTTAGGGGTTTCCCGGCAATTATTCGATTAATTTTTATATATAAGATTAAACGAAATCATTATGTCCATTTGAAATTTGAAGCATTTTTAGCATTTTATTATATTAGGTGTATCTTTTGACGATTTTTTTTAACTCTTTCGGCTATGTTTAAATCCCTCGCTATGCTCGTGATTAAATAACATTTAAGATTTCCTCGCTTTTAATATAGATTTTTAAAATAATGCCTCTAAACGAAATTAAAATAAATTTTGTATTGATATAAACACAATTGGAACGGATTTAACTCGCGTGTTAGTTATATGGTGACGTTTAGTAAACTTAACAGTTACCATGGTCGTAGCACACTACTGACGATAGTCAGTGTTAGTGTTCGAACTGTAAAGTTTGCAAAACGTCAGTGTAATATTAATATACGGGACTTAAATCAATTATAATTGTGTTCATTATAAATTATTATAATTAGTATTATTCTTGCCAAATTATGCTAGCATAGGATTTTTTAAAAGTGCCTTTTTAAATTATTAAATACAAGCTTTTTCCTCGCGACTTTGTCCGCGTAGTTACTGCTCCGTTCCTATTAATCACTTCAAAAACGGCATAGTTTTATTGTAACCTTTCACCCCCTTAGGGGGTGAATTTTCTAAAATTCTTTTTCTATTGCTCTCCTATATTTTAAAGGAGCCCTTGTGCAAAATTTCTAGTTTCTAACCTTTATGGGTCCTGCGGTGATATGTCAGTCATCAAATCAGCTTTTTTTATAATAAAATTGTAGGTTCTCTATGATAGTTAAAAAAATGTACAAAACGGTGCATTTTGAAATTAAGTAAATTATAAAAAAAACGATATTTTTCTTAGCGCTTCAATAATCTTACCGGTTTAGTATTAAATATACATAGTATTTAACAGTCACAAAAATCATTTAGTAATATTTGCTTCCTATACTTAACTTTTGCTTCCGTTTGTGTCAAAAATAATTGGCACACCTAGATCTAAAGGGAGCTAACTCATAAACCTGCTGGTTTGTGTTACGCATGCCATCGAGTTCCTCGCAGCGAGACCGACAACGACTAAACAGATTCAAGACAACTCTCCCAGCTTCATATAGAAAGCATGAATCTGTACAGAACACTCCTGCGTGCATATTGACAGTTTTTCTGTCCTCCGGCCAAGAAAGCGCCAACTTTCGGGCCGCTGCGCTAAATGAAGTTGCCGCTCTCTGGCTTCGTCGAACAGAAAAATAGTATACTGACCTCGGCCAGTAAATAAAAAAGCCTCAGATCACATTTTTGTCAACCTCGGCCTCGCCTCGGACGACAATTACATGTGATCTGAGTGCGTAATATACTATTTTGGCTTTTCATGAAAAAAAAAATTGAGTTAGCTACCTTTAGATCTAGGTGTGCTATAAATAAAATAAGTATCTGCAGTACACATATTCAATTTACTGAAATGATTATTCGAAGTGTTTGTGCTTTTTGTAGTACGTTAAGACAAATATTTATTACTAGATATAACAGTGGGTTCTAATTCCGCTGACGTCAAATGTTTAAAGTATTAATACATAAATAGACGATGAAGATATTAAGCTTTATTAACGTAAGCTTTTTAAATAATAAAAAAAAGGTGACAAAAGGAATGGTCAAATTTGTAATTAAAAATATTGATTGAAACACAGTATTATTCACATTACAACACATTTTATCGATGACTTTTGGTTCTAATAAAATACATATATTATTGTAAAACTAGTCTACGATAAAGTGTATCTTTACTTCATAAAAATAATCTGTAAGTATTTTAAAAAATGTCCTACAGAAAGGACACGAAGATATTAATAATTAAGTAGTCTTGAGATTGTAAATGTCATAAAACTATAGCTTAAACGTTGATAACCTTTTTAATTGTATATAAAATTGTGTTCTTTATAAAGGACAATTGGTATTATAAAGTTCTTTTTCGAAAAATAATGTTTGGTTGGATCGATATTTTTAGCTTGCTTTTTGGGTAGAAAAATGAAAAGATATGATGATTGTTTTTTTTTATCCATCTAAGAAACTTGCTAAATAGTATTCTTTTTATATTGCCAATCGTCCTTTTTTTGTGAGAATTAATTGTATTTTAGGATGCCAAAAGTTAATAAATAAAAATTTATTGTAAAATTGTTCTATATAAAGAACATTGGGTTTTACGAAGTAAATTAATTGTTTTTTAGCAATAAGATTCTATGTGCCTGAAATAAAAAAGCCTTGTTCGTTGATAATATGTTTAAAATACACGTTGAAAGATATTTTTAGAATAAAATGTTAGTTTGATAAATTATGAAAAAAATTTTTTTTTTGTGCCATAGTTTTAAAATAACAAACAGACGGACTGATGCGGATACGGGTAGATGTGGGTTCGAGTCCCAATTTTTTTGGATATTTCTCTGATATCGTTGTATTTTTACCTGTTTTAATCCATATATAAATATATATAGTATTTTTGGCTATATATATGTCGGATGATCGAGCTGTGTACCACGTTCAGTCGGCTCCATGGGTAACAAGTTCACGGAATAATAATTTAGAACACTATTTATCTTGCCACAATTTATTCAAATACTCCAATTATATTCTAATAATCACTAAAGAGAGAAAGTGGTTTTACGAGCGTACGTTCAACGTCACGGCTAGCACAAGAATGACCATCTGATCCGCGCGTCAGCGCTTATATAACCTCTGATGATGGCCAGGACGCTGACGTCACTCGCAACTCCACTCGGCCTATTGCCCTCTCTTACATTTTTTTTATTTAGATAGACAAAGCAGAAATGATTATAAAATTAAATGAACTTCTAATAATAAATAGGTAACTAAATAAACATGCATAAATCACATCGCGCCGTCACATATATAGCCAAAAATACTATTTCGATCCGCCATTGCGTGATAAAGAGGGGGGAGGGGTTAAAAATTGAGGAAATTCGTGTGACTTAGGATGGATTCGAACTGAACCCTTACATATATATATGTTATATTATAGCCTATGTCACTCGGGAATAGAGTAGCTTCCCAATAGTGAAAGAATTTTTCAAATCGTCCAGTCGTTTTGGAGCCTATTCAATCCAAACAAACAAACTTTCCTCTTTATTATATTAGTATAGATAGATTCTATATATAAATAGATAATTCAACAAGGCCTTCTACAATTTGAAAAGGTAATTTTTTTATTTAATTTTGAAGCACTTTATTTCACTTCACTTTGTTAAAAAGTTGAAAGAACTTGAATACACGTCATTACATTTTCACTACATACTTGCACTTTCTTTAACCCCGCGTACTTTTTTTAACCCGTTAGGAAGTTAATAAAAAAACAATACGTCTTCCATTATTTCTATAAAAGAATGTTTATGCTAAATTTTAACTACCACAGAAACACGTCACATACAAACTTTGCACCCCTTTTTCACACCCTTAGGGGTAGAATTTCAGAATAAATTAGGAAGGACGCTCACGTTATTAAAAAAAAACATACCCACCAAGTTTCAAGTCTCTACGATTTGTGGCTTAAGCTGTGTATCCGCCAGTCATTCAGAACAAAGCATTGTACCCTTTATATACCGGATAAAATATCAAAATCACAAATATATAAATATATATATATATATATTCAATTTAAGCTTTTATATCAGAAGATTCGTTTCCAAAAAAACCTCACTTGAGAAGAAACAGCAAACTCGATGAGGTATCATTTTTTCTATACTAACTTAAAAAAATGCTTCAAAACTAACTTTTTAAAATATAAAGGAACAACGGATTTAACTCGAAATTAAAAAAATATAGAACATCAGCCAATATAAAATACGCGAGTTAAATCCGTTTGTTTTATTCCAATGTGTAATAACCTCAAAATCATCCTTTTAATATTTTTTTTAATAGCATGGAGTGCATGTAGAAACATTAACGAAGGTTGCGGTGACGGCCATTAAAACTGATCAGTTGGACTGATGAGATCAAACGGCGTTTCTAAATTATGAGTTGAAAATATGATAGGTGTCGCTAGTGAAGCTGTCAGGGAGTAGGGGAGACGAAAGGGGATTTTGTGTTACTCTAACGCGTTAGAAAATCGTATAGGGCGAAATCTTACATCCTGTAATGTACTTCATATATGAATCCTTAATATAGGGGCGTTGAGGCCAGCCGATAAGATTGATAAAAATCGCTCTGCAAAGAATTCGAGCGTGTCAGATTTAGTAAGTACATGGAGAAAAGGACTCGAGTTGTGGAACGCCACATAATAGGGTGTAATTCTTCGCTCATGATTTTCTGACGCGCTCTAGTAACACAAAATCCCCTATTCGGCTCCCCTACTATATGTACCTATTTAAAGCACATTTCGGGAAGTTTTTGAGCCTAAAGTCTTATACGGTGAGTGTAGTGAGGTATTCAAAATATCCACACTGATCAGGTTTAAAGGTTACAAGGTGGATTCAACAAAGGCTGCATGGTATGTTGATATTTATTAATATTTTGTATATAAGCATGAATACACACTTAGATATAAGTGACTAGCTTCTGCCTTCGACTTGGGCTGCGATTAGCACCCCCGTTTTACCCAATGCTTTTCAATTAACAAAAAAATAAACAGAATCAAAATCGGTTCACGCGTTAGGAAGATATGATTTCACAGACAGACAGACACGTCAAACTTATAGCACCCTGTCGTTTTTGCGTCGGGAGTTAAAAACACTTATCTAACTTGCAATTTATATAATAATTTCTGATGCCTTCGCGGTTATTACACATTAGAATGAAACAACTATTAGTCATGCTACAATTATGGAAACTGTAAAGAATCCGAAACGTCAGCAAATAAAATAAAATAAAAATACGCGAGTTAAATCCGTTAATAGTTGTTTCATTCCAATGTTGCAATTTATATGTAAGTATGTGTGAGTGAAAGCTTGCAACTGAATTTTGAAGTGTAACTTTAACCGATTGAGCTGTTTGGATGACAAATGACAATGCATGGTTAACTGTGTGACGTCATTCTAAAACCAAAATTAAGAGGTGTCCAAGGGGGGGTGGAAATCCAAATGTCTACAAATATACCCGAGTGGGGTATCAAATGAAAGAGGATCACGTGTACATTGTAAAATTATAAAAGATTAAAAAAAATTGGAGTGAAACAGCTTTAGACGGATTTAACTCGCATATTTTAATTTATTGGCTTATGTTTCGGAGCCTTTACAGATTCCATAATCAGCACAACTGAGCTGACAATAGTCTTATGCTAAAGTTGTTTCATTCCAATGTATAATAACCGCGAAGGCATCAGAAATTATTCAGCTTTAAAATGTTTTTTACTTTAGTTAGCACTTGTTTTTTACTCGGCTCTCCTTACTTCCCTACTAATATTATAAATGCGAAAGTAACTCTGTCTGTCTGTTACGCTTTCACGCTAAAACTACTGGACCGATTTAAATGAAATTTGGTACAAAGAAAGTCTGGAGCCTGAGAAAGAACATAGGCTACTTTTTAACCGGCTGCAAAAATGAGAAGTTCTACGCGGACGAAGTCGCGGGCAGAAGCTATAATATATATGTTTTTTTTAATATCCACAGGCCTTAGAAGACGAGTTTGCGTCCCAATTGGAAGAGCAAGAGAGGCAAGCGGCGAGCGCCCGCCTACCGCCGCCCTCCAGCAACCTGCCCCAGCACAGCTCCGCCCTACACTCCTCGAGGAGCAGTCTCGCCTCCAGCCACTACGACTGACGGCGAACTGAACTGATGGCGACATAATGTAAATATATATTAACGATTAGCTGGAAATCTATGTCAAAATGTCAAGATTTATAAAGTTCCGCTTTTAACCATTAGGACTGACGGTGAACTGAACTGATATTGAAATATGTAAATATCGTTTAAGAGTAATCTCTGAAACTGATGATAAAATATCAAGATTCGTAAATATCGTGTTCACTGTTCAGCCATTACGACTGACGGCCAACAAAACTGATGTCAATTGTAAATATGATTTATGAGTAGTCTCGCGATCAGTTGCTGATGGAAATCTACGAAACTGATGTCTAATAAAATGTCAAGATTTATAAGTAATTTTGCATTCGGTTATTAGGACTGACGGCTAACTGAACTGATGTCGAAATATGTAAATACATGTTCATTAGTTTTACGAACCTGATGATCGTGGAGCTAACGTCAAAAATGTCTGACGATCAGTTGGATATCTACTAAACTGATGTCAAAATACGAAGATTTCAGCCATTACGACTGACTGCAATCAGAACTGATGTCAAATATGTAAATACATATCAAAATTAGTGAGTATTCGCGTTCAGCCGATGTAACTGACGTAAAGGATGAAACTGATGTCAAAAAAAAGGATTTAAAGTTGTTTCGAATACAGCCATCACGGCTGACGGCAATCAGAACTGATATCAAAAACATATGTAAATATTAAGATACTCTGCCCTGGTGTGTCAAAAGTTATGTCAAATGTCATCTAATGACAGTAGAACAAATTTACTTGTCTGATTGTAGCTGTCAATTATTAGTACATTACGCACCAAGGTCAGTAAAATGAAAAATGTCTCAGATCACATGTAATTGTCCGAGTAACAGGCCGAGGTTGACAAAAATGTGATCTGAGGCTTTTTTATTTTACTGGCCGAGGTCAGTATATTATTTTTCTGTTCGACGAAGCCAGAAAGCGGTAATTTCATTTAGCGCAGCGGCCACAAAGTTGCCGCTTTCGGGCCGGAGGACGGAAAAAGTTATTTAAAATGTTGAGCCGTATTGGCTCATCATTTAAAGCACTTTTGTGCTTCTACTAATACATCTACTTATTTTATTGTTAGTGTGTGTAACTGTCAAATTTTCAATACGCTAGTATTAAAATGGCTTAAATCAAGTGGCGTAAATTAATTAAAATTTACTTAATTCTTAATGAAATATGACACATTTTGGATTGAGTCACTTTGATACTAAAGAAGCGATATGTCAAAATTCGAGAAAAATCTCCCGTCAGCCATTACGACTGATGGAAATCGACAAAACTGATGTCGAATTGTTGAGCTGTCATTGTGGAAATGTCAAGATTATCATAAAAATTTAGATGATTGGGTAAAGGAAACGAAATTCTGTTTAGTTTAGTCCGTCGGTTAGGTTATTATAAAATATTGAAGACGTATTTTTTCTTTTCTCAAACAAACGAAAAATGACAAAGATAATAGTACATTACGCACCAAGGCCAGTAAAATAAAAAATGTCTCAGATCACATGTAATTGTCGTCCGAGGCGAGGCCGAGGTTGACAAAAATGTGATCTGAGGCTTTTTTATTTTACTGGCCGAGGTCAGTATACTATTTTTCTGTTCGACGAAGCCAGAAAGCGGCAATTTCATTTAGCGCAGCGGCCACAAAGTTGGCTCTTTCTTGCCGGAGAACAGAAAAAGCTTTTAAAGTTTCAGAGTGGGAGCTTGTGACGTCACGATTAAGTACCATGCAGTGACGTCACGACCCCCCACTCCCGGACTTTAGAAGCGCATATCTCCGTCATTTATTGTTCGATTGAGAAAAGAAAAAATACGTGTCGAATATTTTTTGGTTATCTACTCGATGGGCAAAGAAAAATAGTCGTTTTGGCTATTGTGACTTAGGGGCCGTCCATTAATCACGTGATCTTTTTTTAAGCTTTTAAACCCCCCCTCCCCCTTGGTGATACATGGTGAGGTTTAAGACTACCCCCCCATCCCTCACCCAACATCACGTGTATTGTTAGTATCTACAAAAAAATCTTATTTTTTTTAGAATATTATCTTAAATACATGTATATAGTATAATCTTATTTTATTCTGAAATTAAGGACCATGATAAAAATGTCTAGACAGAAAGGTTGCAGGTTGTTTTTGATTGGCATAAAAATAATAAAAAAATGAAAATTAATAAACAAAAAACTAAATACACGTGATATCTTACTACACCCCCCTCCCCCCTCGTGACATTTCGTGATTTTTGTCAAACCCCTCCCCCCCCATTTCAAGCCTCACGTGATTAATGGATGGCCCCTTAATAAAATAAAAAAAAAAGAAAATTAAATTTTTTAATTTGTTTAAAATATCAAGTGAATAAAAGCAAAGGAAATTTAAAGACAGAATTAAATGAAAAGGGGGTAAATATATAATTATATTCCATTAAAATATTGAACTGTGTGCCAAATTATTATAAAATGGTGACCAGAAAATCTACTTAATATTGGGCGTGAGTATTTATAACGAAAATAAAGAATTATCGACTGATTTGTGATTTTCGTATAGTGAGGGTCCATACATACATTCATTTCGGTGTTTTTTTTTAATAACTTCTGATGCCTTCGAGGTTATTACACATTGGAATGAAACAACTATTAACGGATTTAACTCGCGTATTTTATTACATTTGCTGCCGTTTCGGATTATTTACAGTTTCCATAATCGTAGCACGACTGAGCTGACGATAGTTTAACGCTAAAGTCACGCGAGTTAAATCCGTTTATAGTTGTTTCATTCCAATGATATGTTGCCTTTTAGGGTAAAAGAAATCCGATATTATTGGCTTTATTTCCAGTAATGAAATTTATTGAAATTTAATGTTGTACCTCGCCCGCTACGATATATCTGATGGCGACTGTACTTCAATGTATAGACACTTATACCCTTTTTGAATGGACACCAATATTAGCAAATTGGAATTGAAGTCGCTTTAATAAAATAACGACACAAATCGAAATGTCACCATTCAAAAATGTGTTGCCACATCGATTTAAATGTGACTGCTAAGAATTTTAAATGGATAACTAAATATTTTGTTTTGTGTCACTATTTTACTAAAATAGCGAAGTGTATAAGGTGCTTAAAGGAATGCGTTGTGCTTCGTGCTGTGTGAATGTAAGTAAAATTAAATTATAATTCGACTGAAGGCTGGTCAATTTAATATAAATTAATAAAATAAAAAACGGTAATATTTTGCTTGTGTTTCAACTGGCGTCAGTCTAGTTCTAAAAGGGCGTATCTTCGAGCGTTTAACGCTGTCATTGTCTACGTCTATAAGCGACAAAGTTAAGCGCTTCTAAAGTACGGGAGTAGGGGGGTCGTGACGTCACGGTATAAATTGTACAGTCATCATAATTTCTGATGCCTTCGCGGTTATTACACATTGGAATGAAACAACTATTAACGGATTTAACTCGCGTATTTTTATTTTATTTTATTAGCTGACGTTTCGGATTCTTTACAGTTTCCATAATCGTAGCACGACTGAGCTGACAATAGTCTAACGCTAAAGTGATTTATACAGTTATGCAAACTACCTTATATCTAAATTACAAATTTTGAAAAACTACCCTTTTTTAAATTATGAAATATTCATGTTACATTTTACGCAAAATATTATACTATTATACATTACAATTAAAACCTAATAGGGGGGTTACTAGCGCTTCGGAAAGACCATCAACTGAGAAGAAACGCCGCAAGAAACTCGGTAGGAAGTCGCTTTTTTAGGACACTTCTATGTTTACAATGAAAAAATATTGTGGCAATTAAAAATTAAAAAAATATACAAAACCAAATCTAAAAATAAAATACGCGAGTTAAATCCGTTAATAGTTGTTTCATTCCAATTGTACAGTCATCATCAGAGGTATGTGACCCGAGGGGGTTAGGAAATTGTGACGCTGAGTGTAACATTGTGACGTCACAGGCCTCCACTCCCGAATTTTGGAAGCGCTTTTCTCTGTCATTTATTGATCGATTGAGAAAAGAAAAAATATGTGTCGAATATTTTTTGGTTATCTACTTGATGGACATAGAATAGTACATTACGCACCGAGGCCAGTAAAATAAAAAATGTCTCAGATCACATGTAATTGTCGTCCGAGGCGAGGCCGAGGTTGACAAAAACGTGATCTGAGGCTTTTTTATTTACTGGCCGAGGTCAGTATACTATTTTTCTGTTCGACGAAGCCAGTAAGCGGAAATTTCATTTAGCGCAGCGGCCACAAAGTTGGCGCTTTCCGGCCGGAGGACGGTAAAAACTTTTTGTTTATGCATAGACTCGCGCCGGTTGAAACATCAGTAGAATCGTATATTAATAATTAAAAAAAATATGTATTAAAGTCAAAAGCGGCCTAAAGTAGACAAATTAAGATATCAGATGTGTAAATCAAATTCCATAGTTTTTAAGATTGAAAAAAAAACGACTTTTTAAAAAAATGTTTTTCGGTGTTTATAGCTTAATATTGCTATAATTTAGCTAACGCTCACCGTTGTACAATATTAGGGTATTTTAAATTTGAAATTAGTCAAATGCAAAAGTAAAGGTGGCGAAAAAGTCATTGGAAAAGATTTAGCAAATTTGGTCTTAAGTTTGACGGAATAAGGTCTCATTTTTCTTGTCTAAACAAAATAAAAAATATATTTATTTAGTTTTGGCTTTTACAAGCTCTTATGGAGGTGAGAAGGTACCGTTTCCGAAAAATCTCACTTGAGAAGAAACTCCCCTTTTTGACTCCCCTACCATTACATAAAGAATCATCATTTTTAGCATTGAACAAACAAACAAACATACAGCTGTAGCAAAGTCGAATCTAAAGATAAGATTTCGAATATCAGTGACTTTTTTGACAAAATTATCGTCATGCCTTATTAGGTACGAAAGCATTTAAGATTTTTTTTAAATAATAATATCTGATGCCTTCACGGTTATTATACATTGGAATGAAACAATTTTAAACGGATTTAACTCGCGTATTTTATTCATGATTATGATTTTGATTATAAAATACGCGAGTTAAATCCGTTTATAGTTGTTTCATTCCAAAATTTTAAAATGTTAGTAATTTAAAAAGTCTTTTTAGCTACTTACGTCTTTCTTATTTGTCGGTATTTTACTTCTAAATTGCTTTTTTACAATGCCTATGTAATTGTATTTATTAGTAACTAGCAGTTCGCCCCGGCTTCGTACGGATCCCTATTTTTTTTCAAAATTTAATATAGCCTATGTCACTCTATGATGAAGTTTATTTGATTATTATCTCTGGTTTAACCCAAATTATTTTACTTAGGTATTGTGAAATAGTTCACTAAATAACTTAAAAGACATTGTAGATTTTTTTTTTTTTGTGAAAATTTCAATTTTTTTGTTTAGAAAGTGTATATATTTTGTACAGAGGATTTTAGTCAGCCAAGATAGACTGACTCGTAGATTTAAGATGTTTTTTTTTTGTAATTTGTACAGTATTTGTGTAATATTAAGTACTTGAGCCTACTTATGGTTAATTTTTATTTTTAATTCGCTTTTAAAACTTCTGCCATCTTATTTCTGAACTGAAAACCAAAGACAGATGTTTCCGAACGATTTTAGAACTGTCACATAGACAAACCAATTTTTTTTTTTAATAAAATAACTATTTTTTTAACTTTTGTCTTCGTGTTTACGTTGGTATGTCTATAATGCCAATCTTAATAGATTTCAATCTACTTGTTTGTTTAAATTTGTAAATATTAAATATTTTAACATAAAATTTAAGTGCATTTTCGTAAATACGTTTATTTTTATTTGAGATTACCGCAGTATTTTTTAAACGGCGTTATTTTTTAGTAATAACTCGAGGTAGCCATTTTTAATGTTAATTTTTTTTTGTCAATATAAAAATAAATTATTGTTACACCTTTGCAAGATATAAAGAACTTACTTTGTATTGTTTGTGTTTTATTGTATACTTCCCTATTGTTTATAAGATTATTAACCTAAAATTAAGGGTTTAAAATCAGCAGCTTGTCTCTCGTCACATGCCAGTAGTTTGCTTCTCATCACAGGCCAGTAGCTTGTCTCTCATCACAGGCCAGTAGCTTGTCTCTCATCACAGGCCTGTAACTTGTCTCTCATCACAGGCCAGTAGCTTGTCTCTCATCACAGGCCAGTAGCTTGTCTCTCATCACAGTCCTGTAACTTGTCTCTCATCACAGGCCAGTAACTTGTGTCTCATCACAGGCCAGTAGCTTGTGTCTCATCACAGGCCAGTAGCTTGTCTCTCATCACAGGCCTGTAACTTGTCTCTCATCACAGGCCAGTAGCTTGTCTCTCATCACAGGCCTGTAACTTGTCTCTCATCACAGGCCAGTAGCTTGTGTCTCATCACAGGCCAGTAGCTTGTCTCTCATCGCAGACCAGTAGATTGTCTCTCATTACAGGCCAGTAGCTTGTGTCTCATCACAGGCCAGTAGCTTGTGTCTCATCACAGGCCAGTAGCTTGTCTCTCATCACAGGCCTGTAACTTGTCTCTCATCACAGGCCAGTAGCTTGTCTCTCATCACAGGCCTGTAACTTGTCTCTCATCACAGGCCAGTAGCTTGTGTCTCATCACAGGCCAGTAGCTTGTCTCTCATCGCAGACCAGTAGATTGTCTCTCATTACAGGCCAGTAGCTTGTCTCTCATCACAGGCCAGTAGCTTGTCTCTCATCACAGGCCAGTAGCTTGTCTCTCATCACAGGTCAGTAGCTTGTCTCTCATCACAGGTCAGTAGCTTGTCTCATCATAGGCCAACTACCAGATGTGTGAAACTTTTTGCAGTAAAACTCTAAAGGGGCTCCTACACGGGCCATGTTTTGGTGCAATATGTGGCTGCAACACAGTGGCCCAGCAACATTGCAAGCAATACCAGCCACACTATGCAATAATGCAGTTATGTCCCGGCCATATAGCCAAACATTTTTTGTGTTGCCGTGTATGGCCGATATTGTTCCGAAGGGTTGCCGGACGATCGCTAGGCTGTCGATTTTAAATGCAATATTGCCCAGCCAGTTGTATTGTTGTTTCACTTGTTCACTTTGTACGCCATAGTGTATCCTTTTCTACGCGACATGCGCCTTTCGCGATTTTCCGCGCCGTCCTCATGTTTGTATCTTTTCTTTTTATTTTTGGTCCGATTTTGTTTAAAAGAAAATCGAAATCACTCTTTGACATTCTAGTAAAATTATTAAATAATTTATTATCAAGGACTACTATCTAGACTCAAATTATCTAGTTTCATGTTTATTTAAGTCAGGTCGAATCCATAATTTCTTCTTCTTTTAAAACTATGAAAGCTGCTGCGACAAGTGTGATTTCGTCAGCCATTATTGCCGGTTTGTGTTGCCCGTGTGAGTCTGCGTCTCATCAGCCATACTATTGCAGACATATATGCACACATTGCCCAGCCATAGATGGCTCGGCCATCAGTTGCAATGAAATATTTTTGTGGTTGCTGGGAAATTAGTTGCCAATAGTGCAGCCACAAATTGCACAAAAACATGGCCCGTCTAGGAGCCCCATAAGGACAATCTTGTCATCTTTAAACGAAGTGTCAAAAATGACAAGTGACTTTTATTTATTGATAAAAACAACAAAAATATTATATAGTTAAAATATAAGAAAAATATGGAAGCGGGAGAATTCGAGCGGTACAAGAAATGTGGAGTAGAGGTGTGGTCGTCTTGTTCTTCAAAAAGGGAGATAAAACCCTGTTGAAGAACTATCGACCCATTTCCCTTCTAAGCCACGTCTATAAGCTGTTCTCAAGAGTAATCACGAACCGTCTTGCGCGAAGATTTGACGAATTCCAACCACCGGAGCAGGCTGGGTTTCGGAGCGGATACGGCACCATAGACCACATCCACACAGTGCGGCAGATTATACAGAAGACCGAAGAGTATAATCAGCCCCTGTGTTTAGCATTTGTGGACTATGAGAAGGCCTTTGACTCGATCGAGATCTGGTCTGTTCTGGAGTCCCTGCAACGATGCCAAGTCGATTGGCGATACATCCAAGTGATGAGATGTTTATACGAAGCCGCTACCATGTCCGTCCAAGTCCAGAATCAGCAAACAATGCCTATACCATTGCATCGCGGTGTGAGACAAGGGGACGTTATCTCCCCGAAATTGTTCACAAATGCAATGGAGGATATGTTCAAAACGCTGAACTGGCAAGGACGTGGCATCAAAGTAAATGGCGAGTACATCTCTCACTTGCGATTTGCTGATGATATCGTCATCGTGGCAGAAACGCTGCAGGACCTACAACAGATGCTGAATGATCTGGCTGACTCTTCTGTACGCATTGGCCTACGGATGAACTTGGACAAAACCAAGGTCATGTTCAATGAACATGTACTACCGGAACCAATTGCGGTACACGGCGCCGTTCTCGAAGTTGTTCAAAAATATGTCTACCTTGGACAGACATTACAGTTAGGTAGAAACAACTTCGAGGATGAGGTGGATAGAAGAATTCAGTTAGGTTGGGCAGCGTTTGGGAAGCTACGTCAAGTCTTCATATCGTCACTCCCACAGTGCCTGAAGACGAAAGTCTACAATCAGTGCGTCCTACCCGTCATGACATACGGAGCCGAAACGTGGACACTGACGGTACGGCTGGTTCACAAATTAAAAGTCGCTCAGCGGGCTATGGAAAGGGCTATGCTCGGCGTTTCTCTGCGGGATCGAATCAAAAATGAGGTGATTCGGCAGAGAACCAGAGTCATCGACATAGCCCACCGGATTAGCAAGCTAAAGTGGCAGTGGGCTGGCCATATTAGCCGAAGAACCGATAACCGCTGGAGTAAACGTGTTCTAGAGTGGAGACCGCGTCTCGGCAAGCGTAGTGTAGGACGTCCTCAGGCAAGGTGGAGTGACGATTTGCGTAGGATGGCTGGCAGGAGCTGGATGCGAGCAGCCGAAGATAGAGCAAAGTGGCGTGCAATTGGAGAGGCCTATGTCCAGCAGTGGACTGCGACGGGCTGATGATGATGATGATGATGATGAAGAAATGTGAAATGCAAGACGTTATTCAACATATAGACATTTATGGGAAAAGCAGAATTTATTCACAAAATAATAGGATTTTTGGAAATATGCCGCCGGTGTCTATATCTATGGCTTCGAAGCCTTGCAGCGTTGGCCCCAGGATCGATAAGAAGCTGGATAAATTGTCGATGGTCACAAAAACTTGTTGTCTTTGTCCCGGCCACGATATATTGTCGAAACGTAAGAGTAAAGGCAAAAATATTGTGACTGAGTAAATTTTGTTTTGTAATTGTTTCTTTAATTTGTAAAATTAATTGGATTGAAACTACGGATTTAAATCGCTTATTTTGTTACTTCAAAATTTTGTAATTTAATAAATAAGGTAGCTTGTATAGCTGTATTCACTTTAGCATAAGACTGTTGTCAGCTCGCTACGATTATGGAATCTGTGAAGGCTCCTAAACGTCAGCCAATAAAATAAAATACGCGAGTTAAATCCGTTTAAAGTGGTTAATGTGTTTAAAACTCAAAAATAAAACAAGAGTTAAATAGTAAATTTATTAAAGTTATTTAATACACCAGTATTTTATCTTATAATTAAATTATAAACTAAACGCCATTTTGGTTTAAGCCGCGACGCCATCTTGTATCTCGTCATCTGAAATAAAAAAAATATATAAATTCTTACATTTCATAATTGCCTCCCTTTTTCACCTCCTTAGGGGTAGAATTTGCCAAAATCCTGTCTATTTTCAGTCAATCAGGACAAAGTGTTATAATATATTATGTTATATATCGCACCCCTAGATCTAAAGGGAGCTAACTCAAAAAAAGTAACTTTCCGGGAGAGGCGAAATTGTTGTAAGGAATCGGATCCTTTTTTTAGCGTGTGTTTAATTTAAATCTTCAGATTTTTGAGTTAGCTCCCTTTAGATCTAGGTGTGCGATATATAAAATGTGCGAAGTCCGACTCTGGGATTAACCTTGTTCATCACCACCCGGTGAAAATTACCCTCGTTATCACCTGGTGATGATAACAATCATCATATGATGCTGATCAACCTGATAATCATCCGGTGATGACTACCTATCATCTGGCCATCACCTTATAATGACTACCTTTATGATCTGGTGGTATTTGTCTTCGTTTTCACCTGGTTATCACTTGGTGATGATCACCCTCATCACCTGACAATGATCACCCTCATCGCCTAATGATGATGACCACCTTCATCCCCTGATGATAATCACCCTCATCCCCTGGTGGTGATCACCCTCATCACCTGACAATCACCCTTATCACCTAGCGACAATCACCACCACCACCTGATCACCATCACCCGGTGATTACCTTTATCATCCGTGTCCATGGGCTCCTGGTCCTGGTACGCGGGCGCCAGGGGCGACACCACCACGCCGTCCCACACGGTGATCTCGTTGGATATGTCCTTCCCCCCCTCGAAGGCTTGCAGGCCGAGCACGTAGCGATGACCGCCGCGGGCTACCACGCGCAACAACCTGACGTACAGTCATACATATTATTTTAAATATTGTTTAAATAAAAATATATAGATTAGATTAGATTAGATTTATTTACTTCTCATTATTACATACATTATAATTACACATTATGTCATATTATATGCACTCATAGTGAGATCGTCAAAATTTTACATTATGAAATAAACAAACACAGAACAAATAAAATTAAAACTATATATTAAAACTACTCTTTAGTCGTCAAGCAAATTTAAACATATTAGCGATAGGTTATATATATATAAAATGAGAGTTCAGAGAATCAGATTCAAAATATTATATATATAACAGGTCATTCAATAAGTCCGTAGGATAAGTATGAAAAAAAACATTTTTTTTAGAAAACTAGATTTTATTATTCAAAATAGTTCCCTTCGAGGGCGATATAACGAGTATAGTGATTTTCTGACTTTTAGATACTAGTTTTATAGTACGACTTCTCTTTCTCGTCAAAATAGGCCTCAGTTTCAGCTATCACTTCACCATTGGACTTATATTTCATTCCAGCAAGCATTTTCTTTAGACCGGAAAACAGTAAATAGTAGCTGGGAGCTAAATCTAGAGAATACGATGGATGGCTAAGTCATTCGAAGCTCAATTCAATATTTTATGCCATGGTTTTCATCGATTAATGACATGGTGCATTGTCTTGGTGAAACGACACTTTTTTCTTTTGCAAATGTGGCCGTTTATTTGCGATTTCTGCCTTCAATCTCTCCAAAAGTACATAGTAATAGTCGCTGTTGACGTTGATTCTTTATTGGAGTTAGTCGATGAATGTTATTCCATTCGCATCCCAAAATACAGACGCCATCACCTTACCGGCCGACTTTTGTGTCTTTACTCGATTTGGTTTCGGTTCGTCGACTGCTGTCTACTAAGCTCACTGCCTTTTGGATTCTGGTGTATAATAGTGAAGCCATATTTTATTAATTGTGACATAACGGCGATAGAATTTGTTTCTATTGCGTTTAACAGCGCGAAGCACTCCTCTGAAACATCGACTCGTTGTTGTTTTTGGTCAACTGTGAGCTCGCGCGGCACACATTTTGCACAAAGCTTTCGGATACCCAAATATTTATGTAAAACCGTAAAAACTCTATCGTCTGATATCATTACAATATCAGCTAAATCATGCACCTTCAATTTGCGATCCTCTTTAACCAATTTGTGGATTTTTTTTATGTTTTCTGGAATAACAGCCTTTTTTGGGCGTCCACCGCGCTCTGAGTCATTAGTACTGGTACGACCATGTTTAAATTCAGGAATCCACTTCTTTGCCATTTGCCTCGATAGAACAGAGTCCGGTAATGTTCATCAAATCATTTTTTTTGTTTCCACTGTTTTTTTTTTTCATCAAAAAGCAATGCTTTATCAGAACTCTAAATTCACTTTTCACCATTTTCCTTCAACAACAAAAGATGTGTCACACAAAACGCTGTAACTCACGAATCAGCTGTCAGATTGCTGTCAAATTTATAAATGTATCGTATGAAGGATAGTATTAAATAAAAATGACATGAAATAAAAACCAACAACGCCATTAATGTCTCATCCTACGGACTCATTGAATGAACCTAGTATCTATGTGATGAGAAATAAAATAATAACTTAGGTTTAGGCGCCTCACATAAGACAGAGAAAAAAACCTACAGACTTCACATCAAAACACGTTCAACGGCAACGACAATACGTTCAATACGAAATGGGTCATTATACATCTAGGATACAATTTAACATCAAATTATACACGTTTTGTATAAAAATAGGGTTGCCAACTTTTATTAGAAGAAATAGAGTATATCTGGTTTCAGACGAGGTAAATAAAGAGTACAGACTTATTAAAAAGAGTATTTTTTATTTTGCATTTTTAAAACCGTATTTTTTTTTGTAGTTCTTGCGGTTTCTAATAATTTTTCCTGCTTTTTTAAAGCAGTTATATAAATTTAAGCATCCTAAATCTAAGTTTGAGGAAACCAAGAGCTCATTTTTTATTAAATTAAATAATTTAAATTTATTGAGCAAAAAAGAGTACTTTAGCATACTCTATTAGAGTTTTCGATTATAGAGTACACCTACATGATATAGAGTACAATACTCTATTTTAGAGTACGGTTGGCAACCCTAACTGCCCCTGTGTGCGAGCAGTGATGGGCAAAATGTAATCGACTAACGATTAACAATTAAGATTAACCTAAAAGTAATCGATTAACGATTAATCAATCTTAATCGTAAGATGATCGACTAACTTAATCACGATTAAGTTAATCGTCGATTAAATACGAGCGATTAAATCTATAATCGATTGATTAATTAGATTAATTTTCTTTCGATTAATATCAGAAAAAAAAATTGTAAGTCTAAGTTTCGGGGTACGCTGATATAAGACATAGGCTATTACGGGTCTTTTGATGGACGAAGAGATACCTGTTAAAATGAAATATCCATAATAAATAAATTTACCTAACTCATATACTGCCTAACCATTTTTTGCCCTGCTCTAGAATTATTTCTAAGAACATATTGAATGATATATGTACATATATTTTTTTTGTTATGCACTGTGTTTCAAAATTTAATCGAGAAATTTAGTCGATTAAAATGACGATTGACTAATCGTTAATCGAATTCTGCGACGATTAAGTTAATCTTAATTAAATTAATCGCGATTAGTTTTGTGACGATTGATTGTTTAGTCGATTAATTAATTGATTAAAAAAATAATCGATTAATGCCCATCTCTGTGTGCGAGTACTCACGTCTGCGCGGTGGCGGCGGCGTTGTCCTGCGCGGGCAGGTCGAGCGCGGTGTGCGCGCGCGCGTGCGCCGCCTCGCACGGGTCCGCCAGCCCCGCGCAGCCCGGCAGGAACAGCCCGCCCGCCAGCAGCGACAGCGCCCGTCTGCACATACAAATTAACCTTCATCATCAGCCTATCGCCCATTAGATTCATACTTTTTGTGTCCAGTATTAAATTTATAAATCGAGTCGGATATCTTCTCTACAATTTGATATGGACCTATCATTGATTCATCCAATTGTTTTCCTTTTTAATCGATTTCCGTTTTCCACATATTATATTAACTCTTCTACTATCAATTCAAATTAACCTTAAAGGAGTCTGCCCACTACACCGTATCATACCATGACCGTGCTATGAACGTATCAAGCACGGAAGGTAATACGTAAGGCGGTACGAGTCGGTGACGGAACGGTCTAGTGGACATAGTATCATGCTTTTCTATACAATAGTTCATTACGCACCAAGGCCAGTAAAATAAAAATTGTCTCAGATCACATGTAATTGTCGTCCGAGGCGAGGCCGAGGTTGACAAAAATGTGATCTGAGGCTTTTTTAATTACTGGCCGAGGTCAGTATACTATTTTTCTGATCGACGAAGACAGAAAGCGGCAATTTCATTTAGCGCAGCGGCCAAAAAGCTGGTGCTTTCCGGGCGGAGGACAGAAAATAATATTTTTTTGCCTGACACGTTCATAGCACGGTCATGGTATGATACGGTGTAGTGGGCAGACTCCTTAACCCGCAAGAACTCTTTTAAATTCTTCCTTAATCACACAATATATCTCGCCTACACTATATCTCGCTTGGAACAAAAATATCATTACAATGAGGGCCACCGCGTGTCAGTAATCCGCTAGACGCGCTAGTGTAGAATGACGTCCAGCTGTCATGTACCGCCAATGAGAGGCAAGCTACTGGCCTGTGATTGGTGGAACATGACAGCTGGACCTCATTCTACACTAGCGCGTCTAGCGGATTACTGGCACGCGGTGACCCTAATTAAAAGCGAATGGTATTGAACCAAAAAATATCGATCGAATTCCGATTCCGAAAAAATATATATAAAATTCACGATGAAATAAAACAACTTTTAACCGATTTAACTCGCGTAATTTTAATTTTATTAGCTGACGTTTCGGATTCTTTACAGTTTCCATAATCGTAGCAAGACTGAGCTGGCAATAGTCTTACGCTAAAGACTTCAAAGAATCCGAAACGTCACTAAATAAAATAAAAATACGCGAGTTAAATCCGTTAACAGTTGTCTCATCAGAAATTATTAATGGTATTAAACCCAAAAACATCAATCGAACTTTCTTTGATAGATCGTATTTAATAAAAAGACATTATTAAATTCACTAGTCAGCGATTGCCAAGGGGTTAAAAAACGGGGTGAAATGACTCACCTGAACGCCTGCGCAATCGGCAGCGCCTGCCGCGCGGGGTTGTTCATGATGCAGTGGTGCGCGAGGAGGTCCACCATCCACGGGGACAGCGGTTCCAGTCCCGTGTGCCGCGCGCACATGTCGCGCAATAGACGGATCAACACCTGGCGGAGATTAGACAGAGTGGGGAATGATAGACGGATCAACAACATATATAGATTAGACGGATGAACAATAGACGGATGTACACCTAAAATAGATTAGACAGAGTGGGGAATGATAGACGGATGAATAACATATTATTATATAGATTAGACGGACAAACAATAGACGGTTGTACACCTAAAATAGATTAGACAGAGTGGGAAATGATAGACGGATGAACAATAGACGGATTAACACCTGGTATAGATTAGACGGATGAACACCTGGTATAGATTAGACAGAGTGGGGAATGATAGACGGATCAACAACATATATAGATTAGACGGATTAACAATAGACGGATGTATACCTAAATAGATTAGACAGATTGGGGAATGATAGACGGATCAACAACATATCGCACCCCTAGATCTAAAGGGAGCTTACTCAAAAAAAGTAACTTTTTCGGGAGAGGCGAAATTGTTGTAAGGAATCGGATCCCTTTTTTAGCGTGTGTTTAATTTAAATCTTCAGATTTTTGAGTTAGCTCCCTTTAGATCTAGGTGTGCGATATATAAATTAGACGGAATAACACCTGGTATAGATTAGACAGAGTGGGGAATGATAGACGCATGAACAACATATATAGATTAGACGCACAAACAAAAGACGGATCAACACCTAAAATAGATTAGACGGATCAACACTTGGCATAGATTAGAATGGGGAATGATAGACGGATGTACACTTGGTATAGATTAGACAGAGTGGCAAATGATAGAGGATTAACAGCCGATATAGATTGGACAGACAAATAGTACACCTCATGTAGAGGTTGCTACGTAAGCACTTTCTTGAACATTAGTTTTCATCATCCGTCATTGTGGTTATTGTGTATCTATATATTTTAATAAGTATATTTATGTATGTAGTGTAATATCTTCCTATTTTATATTGTACTAGCTTCTGCCCGCGACTTCGTCCGCGTGGAACTCCTCCTTTTTTGCAGTCGGCTAAAAAGTAGCCTATGTCCTTTCTCAGGCTCCAGACTATCTTTGTACCAAATTCCATTTAAATCGGTCCAGTAGTTAAGGCGTGAAAGCGTAACAGACAGACAGACAGAGTTACTTTCGCATTTATAATATTAGTTAGGATTTATTATATGTGTATACATTTACACGTGCTCTCTGTTTACTTCAAAGGTTGACTGATAGAGAATTCCGAATGCCATTAAGTCCGCTTTTAGTACATTAGTTGTTTTTTTGTGCAATAAAGAATAAATAAATATAGATTAGACGGATCAACACCTGGTATAGATCAGAAAATAATGACAAACAATAGACGGAAGTACCTGATATAGATTAGACAAAGGAACAAAATTAAATAATAGATGGATTAACACTGACATAGATGAAACAGTGACTGTATACAAATTATGTTACAAATATAATTATAATTAAACATAATAGTCTGGTCGAGAAGTGAGTTCTGTGAGAAATATCGATCCAGTTGTCTTAAAAATATGGGGATTCGATACAGAATTTAATTTCGAAAGGGGGTATTTGTTTTTTCCGCCATTGAAAATTTCAATTTCTATAAACAATAAACGTAGTGAAGAAAATGTTGTGTCCTATTTGTAGCTGTTACTCGGAAAATCCTACTACTATTATAAAGGCGAAAGTTTGTAAGTATGGATGTATGGATGTATGGATGTTTGTTACTCTTTCACGTAAAAACTACTGAATGGATTTGAATGAAACTTTACCACAATATAGCTTATAAGTACATCAGAATAACACATAGGCTACAATTTTTGACACTAGACCAGACGGGACGAACCTGAAGTCCACGCGAACGAAGTCGCGGGCAAAAGCTAGTATAGTATACTAGTGCCTCCATTTTGCTAGTGAAATATTCCAGTACAGTCGACTAAGAATAAACGACATACCTTGATGGTAGAGTGATGCGCGTTCTCCTCGAACCAGCGGCTGTGGCGGATGGCCGCCAGGTGGCTGCTGATGATTTTGTAATCCAAGTGTACCTGACGGCAACACAGGCGATTAGAAGACCGAGCCTACTAGCATGAATAACCAAGGCAGAATACTTTGTCTCTCTACAACGCTCTATCTAAGCTTTCCTCCCTTCATCCCTCCAAAATGGTCTTGACAAAATTTTTGTCTCCGTTTTTCTGTAAATTCCCTTCCTTTTCTCTTTTCTACCCCTCCCCCCCCTTTCTATTACATTGCCTTTCGCTCTACAAACCTACCACTTCTTCGTGCACCCTGTTTGATCCATAACACTAGCCTGCATAATGTCCCCCCCTTTCCGAACCTCCTGAAGTCCGGCTTCAATTTCCACCGATTATATGCACCTTCTTTTCTCCTACTCTCCCTCCAAGAAGTCTCCACCACTCTTCTCTCTCCAGTTTCCTCGGAACCCCTTCATCTCCACAACCCTACCCCACTATTTCCAAGCCCCGGTGTCTCCAGCAGTCTCTCCAGTTTCCTCAGACCCCTTGTACCTCCAACCCCCTCGGCCGCTCACCCCTCTATACCCCGAGCCTCCACCGCTCTTCTCAGACCCCCTGTACCTCCAACTTCCCCGAGCACTCACCTCGGGCTCCAGCTTCCTCAAGTTATGATCCAGCGCTCACCCCTCTATCCTCCGAGTCTCCACCACTCTTCTCTCTCCAGTTTCCTCAGTCCCCCTGTACCTCCAACCCCTTCGGCCGCTCACCCCTCTATACCCCGAGTCTCCACCGCTCTTTTCAGATCCCCTGTACCTCCAACTTCCCCGAGCACTCACCTCGGGCTCCAGCTTCCTCAAGTTATGATCCAGCGCTCACCCCTCTATCCTCCGAGTCTCCACCACTCTTCTCTCTCCAGTTTCCTCAGTCCCCATGTACCTACAACCCCCCGCGGCCACTCACCTCGGGCTCCAGCTTCCTCAGGTTATGATCCAGCGCTCACCCCTCTATCCTCCGAGTCTCCACCACTCTTCTCTCTCCAGTTTCCTCAGTCCCCATGTACCTACAACCCCCCGCGGCCACTCACCTCGGGCTCCAGCTTCCTCAGGTTATGATCCAGCGCTCACCCCTCTATCCTCCGAGTCTCCACCACTCTTCTCTCTCCAGTTTCCTCGGACTTCCCTACCTCTAAACCCCCGCGGCCACTCACCAAGGGCTCTAGCTTCCTCAAGTTATGACGCAGCACTCACCCCTTTATCCCTCGAGTCTCCACCGCTCCTCTCTCTTTCTCTCTCCAGTTTCCTCAGTCCTCCTGTACCTCAAACCCCTTCGGCCGCTCACCCCTCTATACCCCGAGTCTTCACCATTCTTCTCAGACTCCCTGTATCTCCATACCCCCCCGGCACTCACCTCGGGCTCCAGCTTCCTCAGGTTGTGGTGCAGCGTGGTGACCAGCAGACGCACGGCGGCCCCGGTGGGCGCGGTGAGGGTGCAGCCGCGCTCGTGGCAGCGCGCGGTCGCCGCGCCGCAGCCCTCCGCCGCCATCAGCTTGTTCAGCTCCTCTGTCACCTTGACAATTGTATATTTTTAATTTAGAAAGTGTTCGTTAGTCTCGCTATAACTCGAAAACATTAAAACCGATAACATTTGATTTGATCAAAACAGCTAATTTTAGTTTTAACATATTCGTGGAACCTCAGAAAAGACGGGAAGAAAATTGGGAATAGTACATTACGCACCAAGGCCAGTAAAATAAAAAATGTCTCAGATCACATGTAATTGTCGTCCGAGGCGAGGCCGAGGTTGACAAAAATGTGATCTGTGGCTTTTTTATTTTACTGGCCGAGGTCAGTATACTATTTTTCTGTTCGACGAAGCCAGAAAGCGGAAATTTCATTTAGCGAAGCGGGCATAAAGTTGGCGCTTTCTGGCCGGAGGATGGAAAAAATAGTTACCTTATTGGAGAGCCCCTCGACAGCCTCCTTGGTGGGCAGCGTCTTCATGATGACCACGATGTCAGCTATGTTCTTGCCGGCCATCATGGTGCCCTTCTTGTAGGAGCCCACCTGACGGACCTCCTCCAGTTGCTGGAGGGGGAAAGGACCTCTTTTACAACGACCAACTAAGTCTCCAGTAAACATAGACATGGTGAGATCATCAAAAATATAAAAAACCATATATGAATATTGCACACCTAGATCTAAAGGAATCTAACTCGTAAACCTGCTGGTTTGTGTCACGCACGCCATCGAGTTCCTCGCAGCGAGACCGACAACGACAAAACAGATTCAAGACAACTCTCTCAGCTTCATATAGAAAGCATGAATATGTACAGAACACTCCCGCGTGCATTTACACATATTAATCAGTTTTTCGCTTCTAATGATAGAAATAACACACAGTCTAAAGACTTTAGCGTTAGACTATTGTCAGCTCATTCAAGACAACTCTTCCAGCTTCATATAGAAAGCGTAAATCTGTACAGAACACTCCTGCGGGCATATGGACATATTCATCAACATCAGACCTGACTGCGAAACCGGAGGTTATGGGTTCGATTTCTGCTAAGGGCAGTCAGTGTGATGAACACTGGCATCTGTACCTGAGTCTTGAATGCCTTTTGTATTTATGTTTTTCCGTTGCCTAGTACCATGGTACCTACAAGCTTTGGGACTAGATTCATTGGTATTAATTGTCCAAAGATGTATATGTATATTATTTAACATACATCAATTTGATCTTATTAAAGTTTGTCTACGTATGGGTGTTTGGGTGTTTTGTTTTGGGTGTTCAATTTAGAAGATGGGAGGACGAACTCAAACTTACTTCCGGCCCAAACTGGCAGAGGGTAGCCCGAGATCGTCACCAATGGAAGTCGCTGGACGAGGCCTTTGCCAAGAGGCACACTGTCTTAAGAGATATACTGTAGCTCTTAAGCAGATACAAGAGGCTAATATAATATAATAATTTGATCTTAACTGGAATCTCATTCCCTCAATCAATACTCACACAAGCTGCAAAGTCTCCAGGAGCCACAACCAGGTTATCGAGCACCGTCTGCAGCTTGGTGACGAGACTGAGCACCGCAGACTGCTCCGCTGGCGTGGGGCACAGCTCCGTGTGCCGTTTGAGGAGCGCCTGTAATATACATATAAATCATGTAACCTAAAGGAAGAGCGTTGTCACCCAACATAGGCTTTTTTGCTAACGGGTGACCCCATCAACTTAGATTATAGAAAAAGTGTATTTTTTGCAATAAAGAATTTTGAATTTTGAAATATTTTTTTTTTGAAACATATAACAGAGATAAAGAATAATATGCAAAAAATTGAATAATTGTAAATTACATCATATTTTGGAATAAAACAACTATAAATGAATTTAACTCACATATTTTATTAAGTTTGCTGATTTTTCCAGAAACTTTAGTTTCCATAATCATAGCAAGACTTAGCTGACGATAGTCTAATGCTAAAGCAAGTTTAGCTTAGATAAAGTTTCTGAATTTAACACTAGATTAAGTGTGAATTATTCAAAGATATTTATTTAAGAACTAGCTTTTGCCCGCAACTTCGTTCGTGTGGACTTCAGGTTCGTCCCCTCTAGTCTAGTAATACTCAAAAATTGTAGCCTATGTGTTATTCTGATGTATAAGCTATATTGTGGTAAAGTTTCATTCAAATCCATTCAGTAGTTTTTACGTGAAAGAGTAACAAACATCCATACATCCATACATCCATACTTACAAACTTTCGCCTTTATAATAGTAGTAGGATAACTTCCATTCTCATGTACAAATGCTCATGCATATTACCATTACCAGTAATATCAGTTTTGTAGTCTGGAGCCCTGATTGTGACCAACAATCCATCAAATAAACACGGCTCTAATGAAAGATAAATTTACTCACAAATTTTAAGAATATTGGAAGCACATTCATATTGGAATAATTCATTATTGATACATTGTATAAGACAGTAACTTTCTGCTAACTGTCTGTCCCTATGTATAGTTATATCTTGAAAGCTAAGCACATTTATTTTGATGCAGTTTTCTTAAAAAGATTGTGATACTAAAGTAAGCTTTATATGTATAAAACATGCTTTAAAAACAGTACAGAAACTTATTACTAACTAGATTCTGCCCGCGACTTCGTCCGCGTAGAACTCCTCTTTTTTTGCAGTCGGTTAAAAAGTAGCCCATGTTTTTTCTCAGGCTCTAGACGTTCTTTGTACCAAATTTCATTTGAATTGGTCCAGTAGTTTTAGCGTGAAAGCGTAACAGACAGACAGAGTTACTTTCGCATTTATAATATTAGTTAGGAAGTTAGGATAGCATTGCACCCGTGCGAAGTCGGGGCGGGTCGCTAGAATACTCTTAAATCGTACCTGAGTGAGCGCAGAATCATCGGGGGCAGGTTTGCACCGAGGAAAAGCAGGTTCAGCCATAATTAAATCGAATGGAGGCCTAAGCATCAGTACCCGCGGCCTGTTGAAGGGCGGGCGCCCCATGCCCCGCCCCGGCATGCCTCGCCCTCCACGACCTGTACCGCGCACCATTTTCACAAAACAACCGAGAATCAAGAATACACTTAACCACTTATGAAATCACACTATAACACTGTTATTGCACTGTTTACGTTCCAAAATGTGATTTTAACTTGTTGTTATAGAGCTGATGATATGTTTTTAAGTAATTTTTATGTTAATGTAGTTAAAAAGACAATAATAACACTAATTTTTATCTTTACGGTATAGACGCGGTTTCATTGATTGATTGAAGGTTAGAAAAGGTGTTGCCAGTACATTAAGTTGATAACCTTACTACTGTATTACAAAATGATTGAAACTAAACGCATTTTGCAGGAATGACTATCAATAATTGTGTTAATGAGTGAATTTCACGGGCTTTTCAACCACTGTTATTACAATGTGAGCTACAATAATAAATAAAATTGATAAATTGTGATACAAGCACTTGCACAGTATATTATTGTATCAGTTTTTCAATAAATAGAAATAGGTAATGACGGCTGTTGAAATCACCGTGAAATCCACTTTTTAATATTTACCTCAATAGCCGGGAGTTTTCTTATACTGGTAACATTAAAATGTCCATCCATAGAATAAATATATTACTGCGTTCAGAAATAGACATTCAAACGCAATTTAATGGCAAAATTTTCAAATTAGAAACAAAAATAACAAACAATGAAATAATAAATTGTCAAAAATAAATTCACTATTAATTTTTACAGGCTTTTGTTAAGGAATAAAAATAGTTACAATTATATTTAGTAATTATACTAAACAGAACGCTACATTTAATGACAGCCAAAAAATTCGATAGCAAAAATGACGTGGAGAAATAGGTTATGAGTTTGTTGTCTACAAAATTAAGTATTTTACTATTGTAATAGGAAGTTTTTATATTTATTAAAGTATTTATAAATAAGTATTCGCCACAATGATTGAAATAACAGACGTACAAAGTGAGTATTTGTAATGTTAACAATGATAAAATATTTCAACCTAATTCTGCTACAAATTAATGATTATCTATGTATTTTCTTAATTAGTAAGAGTCATGGTATATTACAATGATGCTGACATTTTCAGTTATCTGTCCTTCCTGTTAATATTATGTACATATTGCATTCTATTCATAATTATGTGTTTTTTTAAGTTTTCGTAATATTTCTGTTACTGCTCTGTTATGGCCAATTAAGGACAATTATTCGCCATTTATTTTTATTGAAATTAAATGATCGATTTGTACAATTCGTAACAATTGATCTAGTATTAAATTAAGTAAAGATTTCATGGGTAGTAGTAACTTAGGACATAACATACTAAATTAAACTGATTTAATTTTTATAATTCACTAGCTGTGCCCGCGACTTCGTCCCCGTAGAATAGTAATTCTTCATAAGGCTTCATATTTTCCCTGTTTTTTTACACATTTTCCACTGTTTCTTCGCTCCTATTGGTCGCAGCGTGATGTTATATGGTCCGTGTTTAGCATTAGTGTTTCAACCCACACCAAGCTAGTTTTGAGATATCGGCGCTTAAAGTTTTTTGAGAACATTCTTCTTTTTCCGCTTATTTTAAGCAAAAAAATATTGTTATGTGGTATCATTTTTTTTGTTGAAGTGCATAGATTAAGGATATAAATGTATTTATTTCAATAAATTCATAATTAAATAGAAAATGCAGAAAAATGGTTAATGCTTATCGGCTATAAGGTTTATTACATTTAACATTTATGTGCTAAGCCACATAACACTATGCAAAATTCTAATTTGTTCTTTTATAATGAATATATTTTACACTATTTTTTTGAAAATGTAAAATAATAAACAACTAACGTATTAAAACTTTAATGTAAGTACTTATTTATTTAGTTTTTATTGTTATAACATGTTTTAAATAACATTACAAGTTCTGCTAAAAATGAGAAATAGGTACAACAAGTTAACACTTATATTATTTCAATTACTTAAAAGCTCAACCAAATTGATTTATTATTATTATTTTATCATATTGAATTAAACCAATAATATATACTTCCGTACCTAAAAAGTTAATAAACCACCTAAAAACCATTTTTCGAAGAGTTGATAAATTGTGGCGACAATTCGTACATTCTTTAATATTATTATTTATTATAATATTCTAATTTTTGTCACACACGTTTAAATCTAATGATGTATATTATAAAAAAATATCGGTTAAGTGCGAGTTAGTCTCGCGCACCAAGGGTTCCGTACTATAAATAACCTGTAGGTATATATTTTTTTTAATGATGTCATTTAAAATGTATGGTTTTCGTATTTTTTTCTTTATCCGTGCTATATGACGTTACCTCGGACCTACTAAATTAATTCAAGATCTTGAGTTCACGAGGAGTACCCTGTAGGTTTTGATTCGCTAGCGAGTGTTAAAAACTTTTATCAATCGCGGCATAAACGGCGGCTCTTTTGATTGCGTCGGCGATTTTTTTGTAATTATGTTACAATTTCAAGGGACGGTAGTCCTGAGTATTTGATATTACTATGAATTTTTGTTTGATACCTACCTCCACGCGTTACTGAGGTAAAGGATCACACAGACAACAAAGTAATCCTGTAAGGGTTAATTTTTATTCCTTTTAGATACGGAACCCTAAAATATTTTATTTAATATGATAAAAATAATAATAAGTAATAAAAAAATAAGTTAGTGTTAACTTGTACCTATTTCTCATTTTTAGCAGAACTTATAATGTTATTTGATACATGTTATACAACAATAAAAACTTTAAATAAATAAGTATTTACATTAAAGTTTTAATGCGTTAGTTGTTTATTTTATTACATTTTCTAAAAATTAGTCCATAATATGTATAGGTACCTATTCGTTTTAAAACAACAAATTAGAATTTTGCATTAATGTGATAGGTATATGGCTTAACACATTAATGCAAAAATACAAATCTGACATGGGAAATAAGCAATAATGTGTTATATGTGGCTTAACACATTAATGCAAAAATACAAATCTGACATAGGAAAAAAGCAATAACCAATTTTGTGCTCTAGAATATTCTACGATTTTTTTTTAACAAAATGGATTGCACTGCCGTATTCCTCATGATTTATTTAATAAAACTGCATTCATAACTCAAAACCCGATTTTTTGTGGGTTGACACACGAACGTTTAACACGGTCCATATAGCCTAAAGCCTTCCTCGATAAATGGTCTATCCAACAAAAAAAGAATTTTTGAATTCGAACCAGTAGTTCATGAGATTAGCGCATTCAAACAAACAAACAAGATGGCCTGTTGGTCTAGTGGTCAGAGGCCCTGACTACGAAACCGGAGGTTGCGGGTTCGAATCCCGCTAGGGGCAGATGTCAATGTGATGAGCACTGGCATCTGTACCTGAGTCTTGGATGTCTTATATGTATTTATGTATATTCATCCGTTGTCTAGTACCCATAACACAAGCTTTGCTTAAAATGGGACTAGATAATTGGTGTGAATTGTCCAAAGATATTTATATTATTATTTTATTATTAAACAAACTCTTCAGCTTTTTAATATTAGTATAGATTAGTATAGATGGACAAAAACACCATATCTTTAACAGCATATAAATGCTACTAAAAAAGCCCAAATGTTCTAGAAAGACTAAAAATGAACATATACCTACATCAACATACATAATATTTGTATGAAAATATTATATATATTTTTTCTGTTTTCAGAAATTGGCGTCGGCCTTGCTGGCTTTGGCATGACGTTTCTGTTCCTCGGAGTCCTACTGCTGTTCGATAAGGGGCTCCTGGCTATTGGTAATGTGAGTATATCCATATAAAATACTAGCGGTTCGCCCCGGCTTCGCACGGATCCCTAATTTTTTCTCAAAATATTCTATAGCCTCTGTTACTCAGGGTGAACGTAGCTTCCCAACAGTGAAAGAATTATTAAAATCGGTCCAGTAGTTTTTGAGCCTATTCATTACAATCATACAAACATACAAAAATAGGTACAAATCTTTCCTCTTTATAATATTAGTATGGATATCATCTCCTTATAGTGATTACTGAAATACATTCTCTGTGAAATCAACTGGCTAACTATCACGGTTCTTGAGATACTGTCTGGTGACAGACAGACAGACAGACAGCAGAGCCTCAATAAAACGGTCCCATTTTACCCTTTAGCATATTATATTGATGGGATATTGGTCTAGAGCAGCGGTTCTCAATCTTTTTTGGTGACGGAACCCTTTTGGATAGCAAAATACTTGATGGAACCCTACGATACAACAAAAGGGATTGCGCGGTCACAAGTAGGTATCGGCGGTGGCGGCATAGTAAAATTGTTCGTGAATCGTGATACGCCGCGTCAGAACGGTCGACCAGAGGGAGGTGTTTTGATTTTTTTTTCTAACTTCTTGCGGAACCCCGACAGGGGTATCGCGGAACCCTAGGGTTCCGCGGAACACACTTAGAGTATGGCTGGTCTAGTGGTCAGAGGCCCTGACTACGAAACCGGAGGTTGCGGGTTCGAATCCTGCTAGGGGCAGTCAGTGCGAGCACTGGCATCTGTACCTGAGTCTTGGATGTCTTATATGTATTTATGTATGTTTATCAGTTGTCTAGTACCCATAGTACAAGCTCTGCTTAGTTTGGGACTAGATCAATTGGTGTTAATTATCCAAAGATATTTATTTATATCTTTGACTACAGAGAGATGTAAGAACAAACATCTAGTACCTAGGTTCATAACCTGGGGGTAATCAGGGACCCTAGTTAGGACAAACTCAAACTCAAACTCAAATAATCATTTATTCAGGCTAGGCTCTTACAGGCACTTGTGAATGTCAACGTTAAAATTAATATTCTTTTTCGATTCAGCAAAAAAAAAACCTCTTGAGAAGAATCGAGAATAAACTCAATGAGGTGTAATTTTTTCAATATAATAATAGTACAATTTCACTTAAGTATAAATTATGTACAAATTACAATATGTATGTACTTAATCTAATTACATTTAAAAAAAATATAGGAGAAAAATAACAAAAATAAAAAATAACAATAGGTGCTGGAGATGTATAAGGTCTCCAGGTGTCAAAAGACTAAATTAAATTTACTGGAAATGTAAAGGTTTCCAGGAGTCAAATATAAAATAAAATTACAGGAGAAAAAAAAAAAATACACAAAGTAAAAAAGAGATGGTAATGAACCTAAAAAGGTTAAGTATCACTGCTCTAGCACCATAATTAACAACCATATTGCCGTTTCATTTGCAGATCCTGTTCATAAGCGGGCTGGCCTGCGTGATAGGGCTCCAGCGGACGTTCTTCTTCTTCTTCCAGCGGCACAAGGTGAAGGCTTCGCTGGCGTTCTTCGGGGGCATCGTGGTGGTGCTCCTCGGGTGGCCGATGGTGGGCATGATCGCTGAGATCTACGGGTTCCTGTTGTTGTTCAGGTTAGATGATTCTGTATTGCGGTTTATAGTTCAAGAATTATGTGAGAAGATTTATCGGTATTGTTTAACCCCCCCTCCCCCATCCTGGAAGGTGTCAGGAAAGTAGGTAAAGAAGTAAATAACTACTGCTGACATAATCACCATCAATGTAGTCACACATGTATCTTCAAAAAATTATAAACTTTCATCAAAATAGGTTTAGTACCATTTGCTTGAAAGTGTAACAAACATACAATTGGAATGAAACAACTATTAACGGATTTAACTCGCGTATTTTTATTTTATTTTATTTGCTGACGTTTCGGATTCTTTACAGTTTCCATAATCGTAGCACGACTGAGCTGACAATAGTGTAACGCTAAAAATACGCGAGTAAAATCCGTTAATAGTTGTTTCATTCCAATGTGTAATAACCGCGAAGGCATCAGAAATTATTAAACATACAATTTTTACAAACTTTAGCGTTTATAATATTATTATTAGTAAGGTTATTACTAGCTGCCCGCCCCGGCTTCGCACGGATCCCTAATCTTTTTCAAAATATTCTGTAGCCTATTTGGTGAAAGTAGTTAGCATACCAATGGTGAAAGAATTTTTTAAATAGGCACAGTAGTTTTTGAGTTTATTCATTACAAATATACACACACAAAAATAAAAAATATCTATATATATAAAAGAAAGTTGTGTTAGTTACCCCGTTTATAACTCGAGAACGGCTGAACTGTTTTGGCTGAAAATTGGCGGGGAGGTAGCTTAGAGTCAGGAAAAGGACATAGGATACTTTTCATCCCGATCCAGTAAAAAAAAATTTAGCTCATTTGTTAAAAATATAACAAAACTCAACAATGACAGCTGTCAAATCGATTGATTAATGCCGCTACATTGCTTCTTTGCCGGGCGGGACGAAGTCTGCCGGGACCACTAGTATTCTATAGGTAAATTTATCTTGACGATCTCAATATGAGTGAATATATTTTGACATAAAAATGTAATCTATACTTCTATACTAATATTATAAGGAGGAAAGGTTTGTTTGTTTGGATTGAATAGGCTCCGAAACAACAAAACTGATTTCAAAAATTCTTTCACTTTTGGGAAGCTACACTATTCCCGAGTGACATAGGCTTTAGAATATTTTCAAAAAAAATTAGGGATCCGTGCGAAGCCGGGGCGGACAGCTAGTCACATATATATTTACAGTAGAAACTTGATTAACCGGACTAATGGTTGTCATTAGGCATCCGGATAATCGAATGTATGAAAAATAGCGGGTTTTATGCATATGTTGTACATAATGATATGTGTTAATTAAAAATAACAAATACATACATATTAACGAAAATCACTGTTTATTAAGAAATAGATCCTACATACAATAATTTGACCTTAAACATGAAATTAAATATTTAGGTACATATTTATGTATCATTTCTTAACATTAGGGTGCGTCGGGGTAACATGAAAAACAGAGCAAGATGAAAAACCCCTCATAGCTGCCTATTCCGTGCATATTTTTTAACACTGACTACAGAGTTTTGTAGGTATTAAGTAACTAAATGAGAAGCGGTATCTCAGATATATATATATATCAGATATTAGTGCATATGTTTTTTTGCAATTTTTCGACAAGGTATGTTTTTGAGCGATAAATGCGTTTTTTAATCTTCCCCCGACGTTCCGTAGTTTCTTCTACACGCAAGTTAAAAATATGTTTTTTGATACGTGTTATTGATACTTTTTTTAGTAGGTATCTACTACATAAATTATTATTTTTAACATAATTTATATTTTTGGAATTTTGTAATGTACATGTTATCAATCTTACACCGCTTGTAAAACCCAGGGGCAAGACGGCAATATTTTCTTTTCCAACTTACCCCGATTAAGAAACCCATAGTAAAAGTCAGGGGTTGTCAAACTGTATGATTCGTTCATGAGTAGTGTAATATTCACAACTCATGAAAACATGTGTAAGAAAAAAAGATTTTAAATAAAAGTTGTAATATATTTAGCTAGTTTAACTACCTGTCTATTTAAATAAAGAAATGATTACATTTTTTGTGTACATGGTAGTAAAATTTAAATTTTAGGATATAAAAAGAAAAGGTTGAGAACCGCATATCATCTGAATACAAAGTGGGGTAAGACTGAAATATTATATTTAACAAAATTTCATCGGTTCATGCGTTAGGTAGCTATGTTGCCACAGAGAGACAGACACACCCACACACACAAATGGACCTACAATGGATATTAAAGATTTTAAGAACTATATCGATCTTCCCCGTCATCATTTCGTCTTAAAAATAGCGGGTTTTATGCATATGTTGTACATAATGATATGTATTAATTAAAAATAACAAATACAGGTTAACATATTAACGAACCAATCACTGTTTTATTAAGAAATAGATCAGCTACATACGATTAAAATTTGACTTTAAACATGAAATTACATGGTTTATCTCATCAAAATCTCGTTCAACCTTACCCCGACGCACCCTATGTACATACATATTTGGTAATTTGCCTTTGGTAATCAGAAAGTAAAATATATACAGTTTTGTAAGTTTAATTTGGTTTAAAATATTTGGTAATTGTCATTTGACGTAAGCCACTTTTTCTTTTAACTGCTGCTATATCACGAATTCGTTTCAGCTGTAGTAAACTCACAGGATCACTCTCTGTTTGTTTTTCAAACCACTTGAGAGCTGTTTCCAGGGCGTGAAGTGCTTCATCATGAGATGGTCCTGCATCATTTTCCACGTCTAGATTTTCTTCTGTTTCATCTTCTTCCATTTCTTGCTGTTCATTTAACTGCAATATGTTTTCTACGATTTCGTCATCATTATCTTCATCAGCATTATAAACAAAATCCAAATCATAGTTATTTTCAATCAATTTCTTCTTAAAATCATTTTTAAAAGACTTTGCTGCATCTACATTAGCTGACATTATTTCACCTTGTATTTCCAATTCACGAATTCCATGACGAGATTTAAATCTATACAACCATCCGTTACTTGCCACAAACGATTCATTGCCACCTAGTTTTTTATTTAACTGCAATGCCTTTTCACAAAGTAAAGGACCAGATATCGGTTGACCAGTTGATCGTTTTTGTAAAAACCAACAATATAAAGCGTCTTCTAAAAGTCCATTTTTAGGTTTCTTCATCATTTTCCGATGTTTACTTCCGTCTTCACTGTCTAATTTGCAGGTGTACAACAAAATTGAATCTGTATTCTTCTTAATATCACTTATCGTGGAAGTACCTACACCATACTTATCAGCTAACTTACGACCGATTTCTCCTTTTTTTAACGAATCAATAATATTTATTTTGTCTTTCAGCGATAACACCACTCTCTTACGCTTTGACATTTTTAAATATGTAGGTAGACTTGATACATACGCACGTCAGAACTGAGTGACTATTGCTAACTAACTAAAACAGTTCGATCACGTTCATGCTTGTACAAATTCGACTTGTAGTTATTTAATATATTGGTCGGGGTTAGTCCGGTAGTCCGGATAATCGCGAATCCGTTATAACTGAGGGCCGGAAAATCGAGTTTCTACTGTATTTAAATTATGTTGGTTTTTTTCCAGGGGTTTCTTGCCAGCTGCCATCAACTTCTTACGAATGGTGCCTGGTGTGGGCATGATACTGAGCCTGCCGATCATACGGGGGGTGAGTAGAGGCGTTCCACCCGTGATTTTGCACCCGTACAATAAGATTTTCACCCCCTTATTATTTTTAATTTCCTAAAATGTCAAATCATGTTTTTAGGGTAACTATTGGAGGTATAAAAAGTTTCATACCCTCTTTCACCCCCTATTCAAGATGTTCTGTTTGGGGTTGAAATATTCAAAATTTTTGATTCATATTTTTCATATTAAATTTGAAACAAATCTGTCGAGGGTTAAAAAAATTAACTTCATTTTAGAATTAGTAAAGTATATCCCCTTTTTTATTCCCCAAGAAGAGATGATTTTTTCCCTGAAACATGAACTATCTCCACACCGAATTTTATCAAAATCGGTTCAGTGATTTAATTGCACAGCCTATTGAGGAAAAGAAGTAAATATTTTTGGATAATTCATACCAATCTAGTCCCAAACTAAGCAAAGCTTATAATAAGTACTAGATAATAAGAGATAATAAGTACTGATTAAAAATACATAAATTAAAGACATCCAAGACTGAGGTACAAATACTCAATACACTAAGAGCCTAAAAGACGGTCGCCAAGCACAGCGAAAAACGGACGTTGCCCTTTTTGTACCTCGAAGGTTACTGTGCGAGCGTGAGGGCACTATTACTTCGCGCGTGCGACAGAGACAAATAGAAAAAGGGCAACGTCCGTTTTTCGCTGCGCTCCGCGACCGTCCTTGCGCTAATTCAAACCGCACCTCGCAATAGCTCGGTCTTCTAATAATTCCTTTTTTTTTCCAGATCGTTGACAGGATAGCCGGTGACAATGGAAGAAATATGGTATGATAGTGCCATTGGAAAAGAAAGACTTTTTAGTATATATATGTCAATTTATTAACACTGTGTTTTTAAAAAACTATAAAAAAATGTGGAGGCATTGTGTATTTTTCCCCGTGATTTCTAAAAGATATTGGAATGAAACAACTGTAAACGGATTTAACTCGTGTATTTTATTTTATTTGCTGACGTTTCGGATTCTTTACAGATTCCATAATCGTAGCACGACTGAGCTGACAATAGTCTAACGCTAAAGTGATTTTTGAAAATCACTTTGGATGTTACAAAATAAAATACGCGAGTTAAATCCGTTTATAGTTGTTTCATTCCAATGTGTAATAACCGCGAAGGCGTCAGAAATTATGAAGTCATTTTAGTTATATTATATAAAAAACGGCACAACCGATTATGTTATAAATTGTACAGTCACGTACAATTTGTAGGTACCATACAGTGACGTCACGACCCCCCACTCCTGAACTTTAGAAGCGCCTATCTTTGTGATTTATTGTTTGATTGAGAAAAGAAAAAATACGTGTTTTATATTTTTTGGTTATCTACTTGATGGACAAAGAAAAAAAAGACTTTATTCAGAAACATCGGCATAAAAAATATACGTGAGTTAAATCCGTTATAGTTGTTTCATTCCAATGTGTAATAACCGCGAAGGAAGGGCGTGGCGAGGGGGTAAGTAGTTGTAGGTTTTGATTCCCTTGCGAGTGTCGAAAATTACCTTCAATATATTTTAAAATTAAAATATGTATTCTCTTAGGCTTTCACAAGCTCTTATAAAGGTTAAAATACCGTTTTAGTGTAACGCTAAACTGTTGTCAGCTCAGTCGTGCTACGATTATGGGAACTGTAAAGAATCCGAGACGTCAGAAAATAAAATAAAAATACGCGAGTTCAATCAGTTAATAGTTGTTTCATTCCAATGTGTAATAACCGTGAAGGCATCAGAAATTATTATACTAATATACCAAAAATATATTTTTAGTTTGCCTCCCCCCCCTCAATAAAAACTTATGCCCTTGGAATACATTATAAATTAAAAATATAGCTTTTAAATCCATTTTGTAAATATTTTATTTAAGACCTCTAGGTATTGGCCATAGCTAATGTATATTAATAGATTTAATAGTTTAGTATAATTTTGCAACCTCCAAGTAAGTCACCGGTAAAATACTTGCAACTTATCAGACTAGCGGTTCTCCCTGGCTTATCACGAATTCCTATTTTTTTTTAAATCTATACTAAATATAATAAAGAGTGTCACTTGGTAATATTGTAGATTCCCAACAGTGAAAGAATTTTTCAAATCGATCCAGTCGTTTTGGAGCCTATTCAATCTAAACAAACAAACCTTTCCTCTTTATTATATTAGAATATAATATAATAAAATGTGAAAATAAATTGTATTAATAGTACATTACGCACCGAGGCCAGTAAAATAAAAAATGTCTCAGATCACATGTAATTGTCGTCCGAGGCGAAGCCGAGGTTGACAAAAACGTGATCTGAGGCTTTTTTATTTACTGGCCGAGGTCAGTATACTATTTTTCTGTTCGACGAAGCCAGAAAGCGGCAATTTCATTTAGCGCAGCGGCCAGAAAGTTGGCGCTTTCCGGCCGGAGGACTGAAAATATTATTACTACCCAGTATCACTAGGTACCTACATAAAAAAAAAGTCTTTATGCTGAAATCTTTAAAACTACGCAACGGATTTTGATGCGGTTTTTTTAATAGATAGAGTGATTCAAGAGGAAGGTTTATAGACGTGTAATGCCAGGGTGGGTCGCTAGTCTTTAATAATTTAAGGTAGATCGATGTTTCTTTATTTCCTAGATAAGTATCCGGTAGTTTATTTGGAGATTGTAAAAGTGTAATTTAATTAATATATCTTTTAAAATATAATTGTAATAATGAAAACGGGTTTTTATTTGCATGCTAATCCTTTATTTAAAACTAGCTTCTGCCCGCGACTTCGCGTGGAACTCCTATTTTGCAGTCGGTTAAAAGTAGCCTATGTCCTTTCTCAGGCTCCAGACATTCTTTGTACATTTCCTCTTTATAATATCAGTATAGATATTAGGATTTGTTTTTTTTCGAACTGAATACTGAAGCGCAGTTGGCCAGCTAATGGGCCTTTACTGCAAAACTGGACGGGTGGCGAGCCTGAGAGGCTTTCAAGCCTTTAGGTTGGGTTTAGGGTTTTAGCCCTGACCTACCCGAGGGCCCCCCAGAGTGGGGGTTGCCTTAGGATATGAAAATCAAACTAATATTATAAATGCGAAAGTAACTCTGTCTGTCTGTTACGCTTTCACGCTAAAACTACTGAATGGATTTTGATGAAACTTTACAATAATATAGTTTACACATCAGAATAACACATAGGCTATAAGTTATGTAGTACCTAATCATGCGCAGATAAAGTCGCGGGCAAAAGCTAGTCTTTTATAAAATTAACACAGATTCTATTTAGTTAGTTAGATTATTAAAAAATATTCGACACGTATTTTTTCAACACCAACAGGAGCGGAGCAGTAAACTATTCTATGCGGACGAAGTCGCGGGCAGAAGCTAGTCATAATCAGTGGCGGATTTACAAATTTGCCGCCAGTAGGCTATTCAATTTTTGCCGCCCCTATTGACCTTATACGCTAGTTTAGTTCACAATCCCTACTAATATTATAAATGCGAAAGTAACTCTGTCTGTCTGTCTGTTACGCTTTCACGCTAAAACTACTGGAAATGAAACTAAATGAAATTTGGTACAAAGAAAGTCTGGAGCCTGTGAAAGGACATAGGCTACTTTTTAACCGACTGCAAAAAAGGAGGAGTTCCACGCGGACGAAGTCGCAGGCAAAAGCTAGTCATAATATAAGTACGTACCTATTTAATTTAATAAATGGGTCAAAGTTCTTTGTGTAGGTATATAATTTTATTTTTCTGTAAGACAAAATAAAATGTTTGTGCCAAATTTGCCGCCCTAGGCTCCAGCCTACTCAGCTTGCTGGTAAATCCGCCACTGGTCATAATTAAACATTATTTTGTCTATTTGAATATTAAAATTAGCTGTGTTATTCCCAGGACGAAACGTAATCGTTTGAAGATTGGACCTCGGCACGCTCACCTGAAGTTGACTACGAATTGCATTTATAAACAGAATATAGTTTTATTAATATTTTAATCTATAACTATACTTAATATTATAAAGAGGAAAGATTTGTACCTATTTTTGTATGTTTGTAATGAATAGGCTCAAAAACTACTGGACCGATTTTAATAATTCTTTCACTGTTGGGAAGCTACGTTCACCCTGAGTAACATAGGCTATAGAATATTAATAAATTGGGATCCGTGAGAAGCCGGCGCGAACCGCTAGTAGTATATATACAACAATAATAATTATCTTTTAATACAAAATATAGCTTTATGCTAAACTAGCGGCCCCGGCAGACGTCGTCCTGCCCGTCCGATTGTTTCGTCAAAGATCTGTCAAAGTCTTCTGTCACTTCTTCATAAGGCTTCATATTTTCCCCGTTTTTTACACATTTTCCACTGTTTCTTCGCTCCTATTGGTCGCAGCGTGATGTTATATAGCCTAAAGCCTTCCTCGATAAATGGTCTATCCAACAAAAAAATAATTTTTGAATTTGAACCAGTAGTTCCTGAGATTAGCGCGTTCAAACAAACAAACTCTTCAGCTTTATAATATTAGTATAGATTAGTACCTAGCTATATGACGCTATGTCGATACCTACGTAATTTAAAAAAATATGTACTTATTATAATATACTATAGGTATATAGTATATGTTATTTTTTTAACCCCTGACTCAAAAACGATGGGTTGAAGCTTGATGAGTGCCACCGAAGCGCCCGAACTGTTGAACCGATTTTGACTTTTTTTGTTTGAAACGATAGAAATCGGGACTTGTTTGATAAAGATCGGTTGAACATACACACAGACAGACATGTCAAAGTTATAAAAACCGTTGTTTTTGCGTCAAGGGTTAAAAATACTTTTTAACATTCCGTACGTATTGGAATGAAACAACTATTAACGGATTTAACTCGCGTATTTTTATTTTATTTTATTAGCTGACGTTTCGGATTCTTTACAGTTTCCATAATCGTAGCACGACTGAGCTGACAATAGTCTAACGCTAAAGTGATTTATACAGTTATGCAAACTACCTTATATTTAAATTACAAATTTTGAAAAACTACCCTATTCTGATTATGGAAACTGTAAAGAATCCGAAACGTCAGCAAATAAAATAAAATAAAAATACGCGAGTTAAATCCGTTAATAGTTGTTTCATTCCAATGTGTAATAACCGCGAAGGCATCAGAAATTATTATTCCATACGTAACTAAAGAATTTATTAAAGTATTTTGTTTATTTAAGAAAGTGTTTTTTTTATTAATGTCATCTCTAGGATTTCTACCATTGTCAGTATTTTAAAATTTATTTCAAAAAATACATATAAAATCATTTTTCTTGTATGACTTACAGACTGACGGATACACACACAGCCTAAACAGCTGATCTTAGTGGTCTGAAACTTGATCTGATAATTTTAGAACGACTTAACCGATTCTCATTATTATATGGGTCTGTATATGTTTAATTTTACAATGTAGGTAAAATTATCTTATCTGCATGTGATCCTCTTTCTATAGAATTAAACAACTATTGGCTGACATTTTGAAAATTTTACAGTTCCCATATATTTAGCACGATACATACTTTATATAGGTACCGACTTAGAGAAAGAGATAATTAGTATTAATCAACACTGCCGTAAAAAGCCGGGGCGGATCGCTTAGTCTACATTTTAAATAAATAATTATTATGAAACTTTAAAGATTTACACAAATACATACATCTGTATAATATTAATATTATTAAATCAATAATTGCGATATTTTTTTCTACAACAGCTCAAGATGAAATCGTGTTACGATTATGGAATCTGTAAAGACTCCGAAACGTTAGCCAATAAAATAAAATACGCGAGTTAAATCCGTTTAGTTGTTTCATTCCAATGTATAATAACCGCGAAGGCATCCGAAATTATTCTGCAAGATCGTATAATTATATTCTTACTAGCTTCTGCCTGCGACTTCGTCCACGTAGAACTCTTCCTTTTTTGCAGTCGGTTAAAAAGTAGCCTATTTTCTTTCTCAGGCTCCAGACTTTCTTTGTACCAAATTTTATGTAAATCGGTCCGGTAGTTTTAGCGTGAAAGCGTAACAGACAGACAGACAGAGAACTTACTTTCGCATTTATAATATTAGTTAGGATTATTGCATTTTTCCGTACTTATTTCAAAATAACATTTAAGCAAGCAATATAAACGCCAAAATACTAACGTCATGCTATTTTTTCAACTGGCAATGTCGCTTTATTATTTTCGATCCGAGGGTATACGATACTGGCAACACCGGTTTAGTGGCCGCCCGTCCCGGGCTAAAGCAGTCGTGACAGGAACTCTCGTATCGATTTCTTAAAACACATCCCGATATCGCCTAAAAAAAACACGCAAGTGACCAATTGTAAATTATTTCACGTTAACATGAATAAAAAACATAAAAAGAATTGTATATAAATGTGAATATTTGATTATGATGGATTGAATTGTCTATAAGTGTTTAAGGACGAAAGAAACGCTCCATAGTCTGTTGCGATTAAAAAATGAGTGCAAATTGTTCTTTTTTTTTAAAGGTTGTTTTTAGTGGTGTTTTGTTTTTGTGAAGAACGCGCCTTGAATTTCCTGGTAAAGAATTTGTGAGTATTTTTAATTAATTTTTGATATTTTATTGATGTTAGTATAATTATCTATTTTTTAATGATTATGCATTTTTTTTTATTTTTATTTTGCTATTGATGCGTTGTTTTTTGTTCTTAGAATAACATTTAGATTAGTACGTAAAATAAACGCAAAAAATGTTTATTTTTGGGTATTGTTTTTTTTTTCAAAATGTTTCTTTTTATTTACTAGAATTAGTTATCTGTATTTGACAATTCCGCAAATTGGTCGCGAAGTAGCGAAATTATTTTATTATTTTTTTAGTTTAGGAATTACTAAGTAAGTACTCCATATTGCAATAAGTATATAATAGCTTAAAACATTTAAGTACCTACCTAAAAATAAATCGCATATTTCTTACCTACATACCTAAAGGGTGGTAAGTACTTAACTCAAAAAAAAACTGAAAAAAAATGCAGGAAATGCGAAAAATAAGCGAAAACCTGATTGTCTATGTGCATAGATTTATGCTTTCTATATGAAGCTAGGAGAGTTGTCTTGAATGAGCTGACAATAGTCTAACGCTAAAGACTTTAGACTGTGTGTTATTTCTATCATTAGAAGCGAAAAACTAATTAATATGTGTATATGCACGCAGGAGTGTTCTGTATAGATTCATGCTTTCTATATGAAGCTGGGAGAGTTGTCTTGGATCTGTTTAGTCGGCGTCGGTCTCGCTGCGAGGAACTCGATGGCGTGCGTAACACAAACCAGCAGGTTTACGAGTTAGCTCCCTTTTAGATCTAGTGTGCTAAATACATCTATACTAATATAGCTTCTGCCCGCGACTTCGTCTGCGCACGATGAGTACTTCACACAATATCGTTATAAAATATAGCCTATATGTTATTCTGATGTATAAGCTATATTGTGGTAAAGTTTCATTCAAATCCATTCAGTAGTTTTTACGTGAAAGAGTAACAAACATCCATACATCCATACTTACAAACTTTCGCCTTTATAGTAGTAGTAGGATTATAAAGAGGACAGGTTTGTTTGTTTGTTTGGATTGGATAGGCTCCAGAACGGCTGGACCGATTTCAAAACTTCTTTCACTGTTAGGAAGCTACACTATTCCCGAGTGACATAGGCTATAAAAAAAAGATGATCCGTGCGAAGCCGGGGCGGACAGCTAGTTTAATATAAGTATATAATATATTACTAGCGGTTCGCCTCAGCTTAGCACGCCCTATTTTTTTTTAAATATTCTATAGCCTATGTTACTCGGGGAGAACGTAGCTTCCCCACAGTGAAAGCATTTTTCAAATCGGTTCAGCCGTTTTGGAGCTTATTTAATCCAAACAAACAAACCTTTCCTCTTTATTATATTAGAATAGATGTATGACCACGCACCTCTCTTGCTTCCACTCAATACACACATATACTCACGCCACAGTCCCACAGGGGCAGCCAGAGGCCGCTCTCCACTCGCCACGATCCCGACACACCTCTCTTGCTTCCTTCCTCAATACATACATATACTCACGCCGCAGTCCCACAGGGGCAGCCGGAGACCGCTCTCCACTCGCCACGATCCCGACACACCTCTCTTGCTTCCTTCCTTAATACATACATATACTCACGCCACAGTCCCACAGGGGCAGCCGGAGACCGCTCTCCACTCGCCACGATCCCGACACACCTCTCTTGCTTCCTCAATACATACATATACTCACGCCACAGTCCTACAGGGGCAGCCAGAGACCGCTCTCCACTCGCCACGATCCCGACACAGCTCTCTTGCTTCCTCAATACATACATATACTCACGCCGCAGTCCCACGGGGGCAGCCGGAGACCGCTCTCCACTCGCCACGATCCCGACACACCTCTCTTGCTTCCTTCCTCAATACATACATATACTCACGCCACAGTCCCACAGGGGCAGCCGGAGACCGCTCTCCACTCGCCACGATCCCGACACACCTCTCTTGCTTCCTCAATACATACATATACTCACGCCACAGTCCTACAGGGGCAGCCAGAGACCGCTCTCCACTCGCCACGATCCCGACACAGCTCTCTTGCTTCCTCAATACATACATATACTCACGCCGCAGTCCCACAGGGGCAGCCGGAGACCGCTCTCCACTCGCCACGATCCCGACACACCTCTCTTGCTTCCTTCCTCAATACATACATATACTCACGCCACAGTCCCACAGGGGCAGCCGGAGACCGCTCTCCACTCGCCACGATCCCGACACACCTCTCTTGCTTCCTCAATACATACATATATTCACGCCACAGTCCCACAGGGGCAGCCAGAGACCGCTCTCCACTCGTCACGATCCCGACACACCTCTCTTGCTTCCTTCCTCAATACATGCATATACTCACGCTATGTGAACTTTACCATATGGATCATGGGAACTAGTCCACCGTAGACATGAACGGTATAAAATTGTATGCAATTATACATTATATATGTATGTCTGTATCGATCTGTAATGGACACTGAACTATCTTTTTGTCGGCGGCTTGTATCGGTGCAATTTGTCTACACTAATCTATATCTATACTAATATTATAAAGAGGAAAGGTTTGTTTGTTTGTTTGGATTGAATAGGCTCCAGAACGGCGGGAACGATTCGAAAAATTCTTTCACTGTTAGGAAGCTACACTATTTTCGAGTGACATAGGCTATAGACAATTTTAAATAAAAGGGATCCGTATGAAGCCGGGGCGGGCCGCTAGTATTTTAGATATATATTTAAAAAATAGTATATTGAAAACAATAGTAAAGAATAAAGTGTCAGTAAGTTTTGGTTTGTGTCATTTTTGCTGGAGCAGAGATATTTACTTGAAAAAGTCTATAAAATATAATCACAGTCAACAGATAAAGTTACTGGCACTTCATCAAGCCTGCTGGAGTGTTGCCAGCGCAAATAATACCTCCCACAGACAACATAATTTGCGACCATAGACACTTGTAAGTAATTTTCTCTTTGATTGGAATGAAATAACTATTAACGGATTTAACTCGCGTAATTTTGGAATAAAACAACTTTAAACGGATTGAACTCGCCTATTTAATTTTATTGGCTGACGTTTAATAAATAAAGTAGTTTGCATAGCTGTATTAATCACTTTAGCGTAAGACTATTGTCAGGTCAGTTATGCTACGATTATGAAAACTGTAAAGAATCCGAAGCGCCAGCAAATAAAATAAAATTACGCGATAATTTCTGATGCAAATAACTTTTATTGGCTGACGTTTCGGAGCCTTTACTGTTCCCATAATCGTAGCACGACTGAGCTGACAATAGTCTAACGTTGTAGTGATTTATACAAATGCAAATTACCTTATATCTGAATTACATTTTTTTTAAGTCCTACCCTGTTCTAAAATCACTACATAGTATAAAACAAAGTCGCTTTTTCTGTCCGTATATCCCTATGTACGCTAAAATCTTTAAAACTACGTAACGGATTTCAAGCAGTGTTTTTTAATAGATAGAGTGATTCAAGAGGAAGGTTTATAGAACCCGTGTGAAGCCGGGGCGGGTCGCTAATCCTTACTTCCTTACTAATATTATAAATGCGTAAGTAACTCTGTCTGTCTGTCTGTCTGTCTGTTACGCTTTCACGCTAAAACTACTGGACCGATTTAAATGAAATTTGGTACAAAGACAGTCAGGAACCTGAGAAAGGACATAGGCTACTTTTTAACCGACTGCAAAAAAGGAGGAGTTCCACGCGGACGAAGTCGCGGTCAGAAGCTAGTATGAAATAAAATACTAATAAATCGACATTATTTTCATTCACTAGTTTTTCCGTGAAAAACGAACATACGTTCCAAACTTGTTTTAATACGATCAAAAGGAATCAAATAAATCAATTTTTCTGTCCTCCGGCCAGAAAGCGCCCTCTTTTTGGCCGCTGCGCTAAATCAAATTGCCGCTTTCTGGCTTCGTCGAACAGAAAAATAGTATACTGACCGCGGCCAGTAAATAAAAAAGCCTCAGATCACATTTTTGTCAACCTCGGCCTCGCCTCGGACGACAATTACATGTGATCTGAGACATTTTTTATTTTACTGGCCTCGGTGCGTAATGTACTATAACCTCCCAACAAACTGCCGTCATTTCTAAAAAGGCGACCTTCTGACAAAACTTACTTTCGAGAAAATTGCAAAAAAGTGTCCTAATTTCTTTTTCATTGGTAAACAAATGAAACATTTTTTTTCCTTAGTAGGTATAAGTACTAAGAAAAAAATATTTACCTACCAATGAAAAAAAAAAAATAGTATTTTTTTTTTGCGATTTTCTTGAAAGTAAGTTTTTTCAGAAGGTCGCCTTTTTTAAAGAAATGACGGCAGCAAATTGAATTGTACTCAAAATTCAATTACAAACGTAATTGTGTTTTGAAATCCGGACGAATCTAAACAGCGTAGTGACGTCACAATGCATTAACTATTATTAACTAGAACGATGTATGCTTTCTCTTTCACTCATTAGGTAATTAACGGGAGAGAATAAGACGGAAATATATCGTTAAAATTTATTTGGAAACTGGAATAATGATAGAGAACGCAGTCAGTAGATTTACGTCAACTAGCGTTATTGTCAGCTCAGTCGTGCTACGATTATGGAAACTGTTAACAATCCGAAACGTCAGCCAATAATATAAAGTACCTACGCGAGTTAAATTAGTTCCAAGATTTACGTAATTTTAGGAAAAATTAAATTTTTACGATTACTAGTCCAATGCGATATATTTAACTGATTGAGCTGAAATGCACACACGTTTAGTTTGGACAATGCATGGTTAACTGTGTGACTTCTAAAACCAAATTAAGGGGGGTACAAGGGGGAAACCAAATGTCTACAAATATACCCGAGTGGGGTATCAAATTAAAGATCACATGTACATAGTAAATGACGGCCTGTTGGTCTAGTGGTCAGAGGCCCTGATTACGAAACCGGAGGTTGCGGGTTCGAATCCCGCTAGGGGCAGATGTCAATGTGATGAGCACTGGCATCTGTACCTGAGTCTTGGATGTCTTATATGTATTTATGTATATTTATCCGTTGTCTAGTACCCATAACACAAGCTTTGCTTAAAATGGGACTAGATAATTGGTGTGAATTGTCCAAAGATATTTATTTATTTATCAAAAAAAAAATAAAAATAAAAAAATAAAAGCTTGTTTTAAAAAAAAGGTTTTTAACTTTTAATCTTAATACGATCATTTCTTCACAGAAAAGCGCAATAGTTTTCGAAACGTCATCAAATAAAAAAATACAGTAATTCCAATGAACAGATCAATTAACGGAAAGCTGAATGAAATCCAACTGTAATCTTAAAAACATTAAAAAGTTTTCAAATGATGGCGCGCTGCCAACTGTGAGATTTAAAAATGAAATGCAAATCGCAAGTTTGTAAACATATTCAATTTAAATGCAACAATTATAACAGATTTATTGTTGAAATTTTACAATAATATCTATACTAATAAAGAGAAAGGATTTGTTTGTTTGGATTGATTAGGCTCCTAAACGGTTGGATGATTTGAAAAATTCTTTCACTGTTTTGAAGCTACACTATTCGTGAGTGACATAGATTAAAAGTTAAAAACCTTTTTTTTAAAACAAGCTTTTATAATTTTACAATGTACATGTGATCTTTTACTTGATACCCCACTCGGGCATATTTGTAGACATTTGGTTTCCCCCATATACCCTCCTTAATTTGGTTTCATACGTCACACAGTTAACCATGCATTGTCCAAATTGAATGTGTGTACATTTCAGCTCAATCAGTTAAATATATCGCATTGGAATGTAACAACTATGAACGGATTTAACTCGCATATTTTTATTGCTGACGTTTCGGAATCTTTACAGTCTCCATAATCGTAGCACGACTGAGCTGACAAGTCTCAAATGAAACAATGAGTCAATGAGACTTTTCATTCCAATGTGCATAACCGCGATTGCATCAGAAATTATTAAAGTTATCGCTTAAAAATTTCTATTAGTTGTAAGATTTCACCCGCACATATTTACATCGCAAACTAAATAGTAAAATCTTTAAATAATAATGAAAACGCCTCTAAGTTCAAAATTCGAATCGATCCATAGACAATAACACGAAAACATGTCAAAACAACCGGAAGTTCGATTACCGTTCGAATCACCCGCGCGAAGTTCGTTCCGCTGAGGAAATGCTTGTAGGTACCTAAATGAATGCTGTCTTTCTCTCATTGGGCATTTGTGCACGAGTGCGAGCGAGACGGATATATGTCGCGCAGGTTGTGTCAAGTTTTGTAAGCGGCAAAATGTGAAGTGATTAGTGTTCCGTATCGCAAAAGGAAAAAACAGAACCCTTATAGGATGACTTTATTGTTCGTCTGTCTGTCTGTCAAGATCCTTTTTCTCAGGAATGCGTGGATAACTCAGAATCTTGAAATTTAGTACGAAGCAATGTCTATTGTATTTATGTTTAGTACGTAAGTATTTCATATTTGTGAAGTACTAGCGGTCCCGGCCGACGTTGTCCTGCCCTGCAAAGCAGCGCTAATTAATCAATCGATTTGACAGTTGTCATTGTTGCGTTTTTTTTTTTCATTAGAACGTGATAAAAAGTATCCTATGTCCTTTTCCTGGTTCTGAGCTACCTCCCGAGCCAAATCGGTTCAGCCGTTCTTGAGTTATAAACGGAGTAACTAACACGACTTTCTTTTATATAATAATAAAAGAAAAATAGATAAGAATAATAAAAGAAAAATAGATAAGAGATAGAAGATAGATGTAGGTATGTCCTTTTCGGTTGTCAAGTTATTCTTTCTGTAACGGATTTAACTCTCATATTATTATCTCATTTTATTTGCTGACGTTACGAACACTTTACTATTTCCAGAATGACAGCCGACTGAGCTGGCGATATTATATCTAAAGTAATTTTTTAATTACACAAAAGAGTTAGACCCGTTATAGTTGTTTCATTCCAATGTGTAATAACCGCAAAAACATATTTTTTTTACTACTCCTACTTACTAGATATGTACATTAACATTATATTGCTACTCTTTATAATGTGGTTGATTCATCCTACGCAATAAAATGTTAAGAGTTTTAAAAATAAACAACATTTCCTGTTTACACCAGAAATGATATCTTTCAGTAATCTCCTATTTTTATAATATATATATATATATATTATATATATATAATATTCACGTGTCGAGGTGTTTGTTGCTAAACTCCTCCGAAACGGCTGGACCAATTTATATGAAACTAGCGGCCCGCCCCGGCTTCATCCGAATCTCTTTTTTATAGCCTACTAGCTTCTGCCCGCGACTTCGTCCGCGTGGAACTCCTCCTTTTTTGCAGTCGGTTAAAAAGTAGCCTATGTCCTTTCTCAGGCTCCAGACTATCTTTGTACCAAATTTCATTTAAATCGTTCCAGTAGCTTTAGCGTGAAAGCGTAACAGACGGACAGACAGACAGAGTTACTTTCGCATTTATAATGTTAGTAGGGATTAGTAGGGATGACGGCCTATGTCACTCGGGAATAGTGTAGCTTTCAAACAGTAAAAGAATTTTTCAAATCGTTCCAGCCGTTTAAGAGCCTATTAAATCCAAACAAACAAACCTTTCCTCTTTATAATATTAGTATAGATAGTATAGACAATAAAAATTTTCTTATTCACAACTTAGCTAAAATCAAAACACATTTTAAATGAACTGTCAAACTGAGGCGTTTTTTCGTCTTCAATAACGGCGCCAAACAACGCGGAAGTGAATTCGAGTAGACCAATTTAATACCTCTATGGTTTTAAAAATAAATCAGACAAGTGCCAGTTGTGTTTATTAATACGTTACGATCATTGCGGAAATGTTTTTATTACGTTGGCGGGATTGTTATAAACTCAATTTTATGTTTTCTTGTTAACGTGGCTATTAAAAATACGCGTTTATACTCAAGTATTTATCAATTTATCTTTTTTTTGTGTGTCGTATTTAAGTGAGAAATCATACACATCATCATTGCTTGTCCACATCTACACTGATATAATAAAGAGGAAAGGTTTTTTGTTTGGATTTAATAGACTCCAAAACGACTGAACCGATTTGAAGAACTCTTTCACTGTTGGGAAGCTACACTATTCGTGAGAGACATATCGCACACCTAGATCTAAAGAGAGCTAACTCAAAAAAGGCACTTTTTCAGGAGGGGCAAGAAACTCATTAATATGTCCATATGCACGCATGAGTTTACTGTATAAATTTATACTTTTTATAATAAAGCTAGCAGAATTATATTAGCTGAAATCAGTTTTAGTGTAGGTGGGTTTTGCTGGAATCCGATGGTGTGCATAACTCAAATCTTCCGGTTTTTGAGTTAGATCTCTTTAGATATAGGTGTGCGATATGCTATATTAAATTTTCAATCAATTAGGCATCCGTGCGAAGCCATAGTGGACTGCTAATATAAAATAGGTAAACTTAGAAAGGAATGGATATTATTATAATTTTATAATAAATGAACAAGACAGGGATTTTTGGTAACACTTAGGTATACTCCATTTTCTACCCGTTTTGTGTTCTGCACACCATCGAATTCCTTACAGCAAAACTTACCAATAAAACAGATTCAAGCTAACTCTTCCAGCTTCATATAAAAAGCATAAATCTACACAGAAAACTCCGGCGTGCATATTACACATATTAATCAGTTTTTCGCTTATAATTTGATAAAAATAACACACAGTCTTAAGACTTAAGCGTTAGATTGTAAGCTCAGTCGTGCTACGATTATGGAAACTGTAACGAATCCGAAACGTCAATAAAAAAACGCGAGTTAAATCCGTCTATAGTTGTTTCATTCCAATGTGTTACCGCGAAGGCGTCAAAAATTATTATGATAAAAATATCATTTTTCATTTAGTTCCCTTTTGATGTAAGTATGCTATATTATGTACTTACAGCGAACTAGAAAATATATACATAGTTTACTTAGTGGAAAATTTATTAAAAACTCCGCTTTTAAAACCCACATTTTCATTGCAAATGAATTTACGATTGCAGCTCTGAAAAAACGCCTTTGAACGACTTTTTATGCCTGGCAACATTAATCCTGTTGCGGTCAAACTAAAATCAATCTTATTGCGTGTTCATACAGTTTAGAATGGAATGGCAGTAATATTTCTTTTGAAAAGTGAAGATGTCAATTTGTTTTTTAAAGGCAAAGGTAATTTAATTAACGTCCTATTTCTGAATGTGATGTATTAAGTTTTTTTACTAACTTATATAGAAACTAGCTGTCCGCCCCGGCTTCGCACGGATCCCTTTTTTATAGCCTATGTCACTCGGGAATAGTGTAGCTTTCCAACAGTGAAAGAATTTTTGAAATCGGTCCAGTCGTTTAGGAGCCTATTCAATCCAAACAAAGAAACAAACTTTTCCTCTTTATTATTCGACTTCGTCCGCGTGGAACTCCTCCTTTTTTGAAGTCGGTTAAAAAGTAGCCTATGTTCTTTCTCAGGCTCCAGACTTTCTTTGTACTAAATTTCATTTAAATCGGTCCAGTAGTTTTAGCGTGAAAGCGTAACAGACAGACAGACAGACAGAGTTACTTTCGCATTTATAATATTAGTTAGGATTAGTTGACCTAGTGCACTTAGTAATCAGGGTGAAAATTAGCAATTCAGCACTACGACTCGAATTTTATAAATTAGAATATAGATAGATTGTGTGAATTGTCCAAAATATACAAAGTATCAAGTAATCGTCAGTAGAAAAAAAATCTGTAATCTGCGCAAAGCGCTAGAGTTAGTATTTATTCTGTGCAAACTGCAAAAGAAGTCGCCGGCAGAAGCTAATGTACATAAACGTTTTTTTCCATACAAAATATTATTACAAGTCTCATTGCAAATAAAAAAAACGATACCTACACTCTGGTAAGCAATATGCAATATCGTGGAGCCGACCTCGTAAAAGACCTTTTTATTAAAAAAACTGGCTACACATGTCCCAAATGTCAGTTGCGAAAGATTTTTTTTCACTTATGGTGTATCGATTTTTATAATCAAACACGCCACGCAAAATTTATTTTACGCAGATTGGAATGAAACAACTATGAACGGATTTAACTTGCATAATTTTATTTGCTGAGTTTTCGGCTTCTTTACAGTTTCCATAATCGTAGCACGGCTGAGCTGACAATAGTCTAACGCTAAAGCTTAGACTTTAACTTCAGCAAATAAAATACGCGAGTTAAATCCGTCTACAGTGGTTTCATTTCAATTTATGATAACCGCGAAGGCATTAGAAATTATTATATTGTATAAAGTCATCGTGCGCAGAGGAAGTCGCGGGTAGAAGCTATAACATAGTAGTGGGTATATATGTATATACTATTTATAGATATAGTAATATATCTGCAAATAGTGCCCTAGTTCGCTGCAATGTAATTTATTAGGTCGGTGGCGACTTTATGTGATATAGGGAAGATAAAAATGTATTAGTGTTAACCGACTTCAGAAATAGAGGACGCAAATAGCTGGGGAAAGATAAGGAACTAGCTTCTGCCCGCGACTTCGTCCGTGTGGAACTCCTCCTTTTTTGCAGTCGGTTAAAAAGTAGCCTATGTCCTTTCTCAGGCTCCAGACTTTCTTTATACCAAATTTCATTTAAATCGGTCCAGTAGTTTTAGCGTGAAAGCGTAACAGACAGACAGAGTTACTTTCGCTTTTATAATATTAGTAGGGAAGTAGGGATTTCTAGTTCTATTAGTTCGTATTTTTCATTTATTGGTGAACAAGCTTTTAATTTGTGATGCCTTCGCGGTTATTACATTGGAATGAGACAACTTTAAACGGATTTAACTAGTGTATTCTATTTTATTGGCTGACGTTTCGGAATCTTTACAGATTCCATAATCGTAGCACGACTGAGCTGACAATAGTCTTATTTTAAAATAGAATACGCGAGTTAAATCCCTCTACAGTTGTTTCATTCCAATGTATAATAACCGCGAAGGCATCAGAAATTATTATTGCAAAATCGATTAAATGTAATACACAATTTAATCGCTTTAAAATAAACTTCATTACAATAATTGTCTAAGTTAGTTAATAAACGCAGTTTGTCAAAACAAATTGAATGAAGTGCGGTGCTTTAACTATTGGCTCGGCGCCATTTTGTCGCAATTTCGGCGTTTACAAGATGGACGACGATAGTGTTGCCATTACTCGAAATATTAAATGCAACACATGATATATTTAGCGTGTAATAAGACATTGACTGAAATATACACGCAAATAATATATTTATTATTATTGGTTTTTGTAGGTACTTACCCACTTTAAGTCTTCATTACCTTACATTATTACGGATTTAATTATAATTTTATTATATACTTACTTGACTTTAGCGTTAGACTATCGTCAGCTCTGTCGTGCTACGAATATGGGATCTCTAAAATTCTCGAAATGTCAGCAACGAAAGTAAAATACGCGAGTTGAATCCGTTATAGTTGTTTCATTCCAATGCTTTTTCATCTATATCTATACTAATTTAATAAAGAGGAAAAGTTAGTTTATTTGTTTGTTTGGATTGAATAGACTCTGAAACGACTGGTCCGATTTCAAAAATTCTTTCAGTGTTAGAAAGCTACAATATTCCCGAGTGACGTAAGCTATAAAAAAGGGATCCGGGCGAAGCCGGGGCGAGCCGCTAGTTAGTTCATAAATCAGTGAGTTAAATTCTAATGACACTTGTTATATTAAAATTCAGTCTAAAAACTTGAAAAATTTTTTTGTTTACAACTTACCGTAAAAATAACAAGTGTTTTCCTATATAAAATACCGTGCTTTGACCTCATATATTTTTTACGATCATATAAAAAATACTTTTGATGTGAATAAACGTAAACATATAAAAATATGTTATTACTATAAAAATTTAATAAATATAGCGTGAAAGGTTACTATATAACAAAACAATAAGATTTTTTAATGTTTTAATTATAATAAAAATGTGTCACTTTCTAATTTTGCGTAATTAAGTAATCTATATCTATACTAATATTATAAAAAGGAAAGATTTGTATTTTTGTATGTTTGTAATGAATAGGCTCCGAAACTACTGGACCGATTTCAAAAATTCTTTCACCTTTGGAAAGCTACATTATCCCCGAGTAACATAGGCTATATAATATCACGCTAGGTCTTATAGTTGCGGAGCAGTAACCGAAAATGTTTCAAAAACGGGGGAAAAGTATCGTTTCTGAGGCCTTAAAAAAATCTTAAGTCCCCCCGTGCGAAGCCGGGACGGGCCACTAGTTATTTAATAAAACTACCGTCTTTGTTTCAGAATCCTGCCCAACAACCATCCAAACTTCAACTGTCAATTTAATGCCAAAAATGTCAAAAGACTACTACTAGCTCTCACAGCGAACTCGAAATGTCAAACCATTAATTGCTCTCGAGTGTGTTAAAAGTGAGTTCAAAATGGCGACGCCACCTGAGTCTCCAGTAGAAGAACACGCTTACGAACTAGAGCCGACCAGGACACCAAAACCTATCCCTGTTGCTTTGGAAGAACTTTGCAGACAGACCAAGTTTTCTAAACAGGAGATCCGTGTTATGTACAGAGGATTTAAAACGGTGAGTTTTTATACTCAATTATTTATTTTCATTCTATAATTATAATGATATCTATACTAATTGTTAGCGATAAAATGGGTTCTGTGCTAATGGCGAACTATGAAAACACACAATACAATAAAATAAACGGAATTTAATGCTCACTTTGCTAACGAATTACAACAACTGAAAATAACAAAACAATATACATCGAATATCAATAATTTTAAATATACAAAAAACGAACAATAAAAAAGTAATAAACAAAACATAACAAAAGCGGCCGTCTAACGGCCAGTCTGCGGAGGCCGTCTAGCAGCCAGTCGCCAACATACCGGACCCCCAGTGGCACACTAACACCCGGTGGCGACTGGCTGCGTCGGCCACGCGGCCCGTTCCGCCAGCGCCAGGAAAGAGCACCACATCACCCTCGCTTGCAGATGTGTTGTAGTGTTCGTGTGCTCCTCTCACTTGCGGTGTCAGTATGAATGTCCACAGATGGTGGGCGAGTCGCAAGAACCTGCGCCAGTCGCACTTGCGCCTTAGCTCCACATCAGTGCATGTCCATGGCAATGGTGCTGATGAGATGGGTCCTGTAGATCCATGAACATGAGCCGGTGGTGTCTTAGGCATGTCTGAGGTATGTGCTGCTTCTGTCGGCCTTGTGTTTGTGTAAATGGACTGATGCGTGGTCGGTTGAAGCAACGATAGGTCTGCGGTTGGCCAGCGACGGTTCCAAATCAATGTCGGTTTTATGTTCTCACTCGCTTCTGAGGCTGAACTGATGCACGGTTCGATTTGATGGAGGCCATGGTACATGCGGACTGATGTACGTCTTGTGAAGCGACTATTTCTGGCTACAGGTTGCGAAGCTCGTAAAGCATTCTGCTTAACACGAGGAGTAGCCATCTGTGCTTCCTGTAGCGATTGCTTCTCGGCTTGTTCCACTCGTTGCGTGCGAAGCGGTGAGGATGACGTGGCGTCTTTGTATAATTTCGAATTTAGCGTTATGGACCGAGACTGATTGAGCCGGACAAGTCGCGCGCCCTGGAGAACAGGGGTGGGGGCGCGGGTCAATGGCGCCGAATCGGGCACGCGTGGGTCCGGACGGATGGATGCATCTAAAAAATACATTGTGCAAGTTAGAAATTTATATACAACAGTAAAGTTAAATATTGGCGAATGTGTGGCGTTGAGAGAGGCTATAATCCGACTATAATAGGGCTGGTTACAATTATGTGATGTCTCTCTCAACCCGTATGCCATTAAAGTTAGGTCATCAATCGTTTTAAACTGTGGAAGTACTGGATGACATTCGGGTATATCTGCCGGTGAGCCCTTATGCGCCGGTAGCAAGTCAGCTGGTAGTTGTTCGTGTGCAATGACGCCGCTGTCGACGGCGTGTGTGGGTTTCGGCATGTTAGCATGGTTGGCGTTTGACGCACATAACGGAACCGCGTTGGTGAGGACGACGTCCGACTGTGTAGGGGTGCCTCGGGTGTTACCCAAGGTGACAGCCGGCGCCTCACCAGGTAGGCTATGTGCAGTCGTTGCCATGTTTGCATTGTGCTTGGAAACCCACGATGCGGTACGTTCATTCGTACTGTCGCGGTGGCACAAACTACGATTTCTGTCTGACTTAGCTTTAATAGCGTCCAGCGCGGCGAGTTTGGCTCGCAGCTCCAACTGCTCGGCCTCCGACTCCAAGTGGGCGAGCCTGCGTTCACGCCTTGTCTGCCGAAGTTCTCGCTCCGCTTCAAGGCGCGCCAGCTGACGCTCCCGCTCCACTCGGCGTCGGGCGGTTTCTGCTTCCGCAGCCTTCATTTGGGCGCGAACAGTTGCAGAGGAACGCGAGCGCTCGGTCGCAGTTTGTTTCCTGGAAACACTGCTAACAGACTGAGGCGGTGTTCCGGCGCTACCTCGGTTATGATGACCAGCACGGACACGTGGGTGGTCGGCGGTGCACGGAGGCACTGTGCCGGAACCACCAGGATGTGTGTCCATGCCGGCAGGTAACGCCGAAACATCCTCAGTTGAAGTCGGTCGGACGCGGTCGCGCTGTGTCCGCTCGACTTCGGGAGCTGTCGAATCCGCCAGCAATTTGCACTTACTGCGTGTGTTCATAGTTACCGAAAAGCGATGAAACAACTAACGTGAAAACGAAATGAAAAATTTGGAATTTAGGGTGGTTTGTACTTACAGAGGCTCGATAGGACCAAAATGTTAACGAAAAATAATTTGGTCGCGAATGGCGAACTATGAAAACACGTATTAAAGAAAGAAACTATAAATGCACTTAAATAAAAATAATTTTACAATTTAAACGATGTTAATTTCACTAGCGCAATCCAACAACTGAAAATAACAAAACAATATACATCTAATATCAATTATTTTGAATATACAAAAAACGAACAATAAAAAAGTAATAAACAAAACATAACAAAAGCGGCCGTCTAACGGCCAGTCTGCGGAGGCCGTCTAGCAGCCAGTCGCCAACACTAATATTATAAAGCTGAAGAGTTTGTTTGTTTGTTTGTTTGAACGCGCTAATCTCAGGAACTACTGGTTCGAATTCAAAAATTATTTTTTTGTTGGATAGACCATTTATCGAGGAAGGCTTTAGGCTATATAACATCACGCTGCGACCAATAGGAGCGAAGAAACAGTGGAAAATGTGTAAAAAACGGGGAAAATATGAAGCCTTATGAAGAAGTGACAGTTAGAAGATGTTGACAGATCTTTGACGAAACAATCGGACGGACAGGACGACGTCTGCCGGGGCCGCTAGTTTTGTAATAAGACAAGAGTATAAATTGAGACTCAGTGGAACTCGAACCCACGCCCTTGCTTTCACTAGCGGCAGCGTGCTGGCCACTACACCATGAGAACCCACTACTGAGTCTTCGAATTTCTCTACTCCTTCAATTTGGTCTTGTACTTTCTTTGTTTACATGCGAATTTTTCGCTTCAGCTCCAATATGTGTGTGCTAAATGCAGCAAAACGTATCGTCAGCTTGTCGTGCTACGATTATGGAATCTGTAAAGGTTCCGAAACGTTAACCAATAAAATAAAATACGCGAGTTAAATCCGTTTATAGTTGTTTCATTCCAAAATGTCTACAAATCCATTTTTTTACACTACGGACCTCACAGATCGAGTCAATAAAAAAGAAACTATCAAAATGTCCAGTATATTCAACTGTCACTCCAACATGATTGAGAGCGACGTATTGACGCAATATGTCACCCTGTCGCTGACAGCTGACGTGACGAGAGACGTATATAGATTGCCCGATTGCAACACTGAACAAAACATACATCTATCTGTATATCTATGTACTCACGCCACAGTCCCACAGGGGCAGCCAGAGACCGCTCTCCACTCGCCACGATTCCGACACACCTCTCTTGCTTCCTTCCTCAATACATACATATACTCACGCCACAGTCCCACAGGGGCAGCCAGAGACCGCTCTCCACTCGCCACGATCCCGACACACCTCTCTTGCTTCCTTCCTCAATACATACATATACTCACGCCACAGTCCCACAGGGGCAGCCGGAGACCGCTCTCCACTCGCCACGATCCCGACACACCTCTCTTGCTTCCTTCCTCAATACATGCATATACTCACACAGTCCCACAGGGGCAGCCAGAGACCGCTCTCCACTCGCCACGATCCCGACACACCTCTCTTGCTTTCTTCAATACATACATATACTCACGCCACAGTCAAGTAGACTACTTTAAACAGCTTGTTTTATTTCTAAAACTTATGTATTCTGCATTTGTGTTAATGCAATTTGTTCTAAAAATAAAGCCAAGTGTTACATAACTCGCTCATTGTTCTTAAAAATGGCGGCCACCTGTCAAGATGACAAGCTCCTTATTTTTGGCGCGAACGGTCGTCGACATCCTCACCTAGTGACCTTTTAGTTGAAGCCGGCTCGACTGAAATACACCTGTCTCACTCTTACTTGAGCATTTGTTATAGCGCATTCTCACTCCAATTAGCTAGAAGTGTGCTTGTATTTCGCTGTCCGAATTGTAGTTTTGCAAATGTATTATTAGAGGGTTTGGAACGAAATATTTTGTCCTTAACAAAATGTGGGACGTTTCTGAACGGCGCTTACTTTTTTTTAACGACTCGGATTTACGTTTTAATGCCACGTACCGCCATTTTGAAATATGAAAGAAACTTAATAAAAATAGAAAATTAAGAATATTTTAAACATTTTTAACGCTATTATAGTTTTACTAGCGACCCGCCCCGACTTCTCATGGCAAAATTGTCAATACCTAATTTCTGATGCCTTCGCGGTTATTACACATTGGAATGAAAAATCTATGAACACTAATGAACAGATTTAACTTGCGTATTTTATTATATTAGCTGAAGTTTTGAAAACTTTACAGTTTCCATAATCGTAGCACGACTCAGCTGACAATAGTCTAACGTTTTAGCGTCAGCAAATAAAATAAAATACGCGAGTTAAATCCGTTTATAGTTGTTTCATTCCAATTGTTTATACTATCTATATTAATATTATAAAGAGGAAAGGTTTGTTTGTTTGTTTTGCATGAATAGGCTCCAGAACGGCTTGACCGATTTAAAAAATTCTTTCATTGTTGGGAAGCTACACTATTCCCGAGTGGCATATAAAAAAATGGATCCGTGCGAAGCCGGGGCGGACAGCTAGTCAACCTATAAAATTCATCATAGGCTCGCACAAAAATTATAAAATCTTATGTAAATCTGAAATCAATAATATTATTGTTATGGCTTCTTAAGCCAATTGTGAACAAAGGCATAACAAGATAATTCTATTGTAAGTAGAAAAATACCGGCCAAGTGCGTGTCGGGTTCTGCATAAATCTGTAGGTATATAAGTTAACCCGCCTGGCTTTACACGAATGCTAAACCTTCCTCTTGACTTACTCTATCTATTAAAAAACCGCTTTAAAATCGGTTGCGTAGTTTTAAAGATTTAAGCGTATAGGGACAGAAAAATCGACTTTGTTTTATACTATGTAGTGATAAAACTTTACAAATATTTCGTGCGCGAGTCCGACTCGCTCTTAACCGGTTATAATAATGGAAGTTAACCTAATACAGCATTTATAATATACTAGCTACTGCCCGCGACTTCGTCCGCGTGGAACTCCTCCTTTTTTGCAGTCGATTAAAAAGTAGCCTATGTCTTTTCTCAGGCTCCAGACCAGTAGTTTACACAGACAGACAGACAGAGTTACTTTCGCATTTATAATATTAGTAGGGATTCAAGCTTATTTTGAAATACCTATTTTAATTATAAACGTAATTATGTTCTTAAAATGCGTTTAGTTATTTCGTTGTCCTTGGTCTATGCGTGACATTTTAGCACGCAAAATGTCGTGTAGCCTCGCCTTAATGTTACAGAGAACTAATGATTCTAGAACTCAATAAATAAATAAAAAAAACCACTCACATATCAAACAAAAAAATAGAATCAAAATCGGTTCATGCGTTCGGGAGCTATAATGCCACAGACAAACACACACACACAGCGTTTGCGTTTGAGGTTAAAAAATTAAAATGTAAAAGGGTTGTAAGGGTTAAAAGGGGGGATGAAAATTTCTATTCAATTTAATATCACCTTTCAAACAAACATATCCCGAGGAATTGAGTGCTTCCTCTTTTTTTGAAGTCGCTTAAAAAATATTCAAAATCGGTCCATCCGTTTAGGAGCTACGTTGCCACAGACAGACACACACACACACACACACACACACACACACACATACAGCCACGTAAAACTCATAACACTTCGTCATTTTTAATCTTGAGTTAAAAATATAGTCTTATGCTAAAGTTTACTCGGGTGGATCTTCGAGCGTTTGAGACGCCGTCATTATCCTCTACATCTATATTTAAGAACAGAGTCAATAAGTAAAGAAAATTTGAGTGATATTATCCCCCGGTACTGTTACAAATACTATTTCAATCGATACATAATAATATTATTTGCAAACATTATAGATATAGAATAATATAGATGTAGAGGACAATGACGGCGCGCCGCGGCGTCTCAAACGCTCGAAGATCCACCCACTCACGAGTACTCACGACTATGGAATCTGTAAAGGCTCCGAGACGTCAGCCAATAAAATTAAATACGCGAGTTAAATCCGTTAAAGTTGTTTCATTCCAAAATATGCTAGGACACATAGTAACACCGTAGTAGCGTGAGGTGGTACAGAAGCGCTAATTGGGTTCTATAAGGTCAGTATACCGCCGCGTGGGTCAAGTGTGGACGGTAACACGTAAGGTTTATGTCGATCCTTACTAATATTATAAATGCGAAAGTTTGTAAGAATGTATGTAGGTAGGTATAATAATTTGTGATTACTTCGAATTATTACACAATGGAATTAAAAAAGTATAGACGGATTTAACTCGTGTATTTTTATTGGCCGCAGCGTGATGTTATATAGCCTAAAGCCTTCCTCGATAAATGGTCTATCCAAAAAAAAATATTTTTTCAATTCGAACCAGTAGTTCCTGAGATTAGTGTGAACTCAGGATGAACGTAGCTTTCCGACAGTGAACTGTGAAAGAATTTATAAAATCGGTCCAGTCGTTTAGGAGCCTATTCATTACAACCAAACAAAGTTTTCCTCTTTATAATATTAGTATAGAAAAAGATGTTATAGAAGTTTATGAAGTTAATCAATTATTTGTTACGAATTAGTTTTATAAAAGTTACTTAAAATATATTAACTACTAGCAACCCGCCCCGGCTTCGCCCGGATCCCTTTTTTTATAGCCTATGTCCTTTCTCAGGCTCCAGACTATCTTTGCACCAAATTTCATTTAAATCGGTAGTTTTAGCGCGAAAGCGTAACAGACAGACAGACAGACAGAGTTACTTTCGCATTTATAATATTAGTAGGGATAGTAGGGATTCAATTTATTTCTTTTGGAATAAAACAACTGTAGACGGATTTAACTCGCGTATTTTGATTTTATTGGCTGACGTTTCGGAGCCTTTACAGATTCCATAATCGTAACACGACTGAGCTGACGATAACGTCTAACGCTAAAAATAAAATACGCGAGTTAAATCCGTTGAAGTTGTTTCATTCCAATGTGTAATAACCGCGAAGGCATCAGAAATTAATTATACTATTGTTTGTTCCAGGAATGTCCCGAGGGAGTGGTGCAAGAGGATTCCTTCAAAGACATATATGCTAAGTTTTTTCCACACGGCAGTGAGTAATATATAATATTTATATTTTGAAAAATGATCATTACCCTTACTAAACCGCATCAAAATCCGTTGCGTAGTTTTAAAGATTTAAGCGTACATAGAGATATAGGGACAGAAAAAGCGACTTTGTTTTATACTATGTAGTGATATATATAATATATAATTATTTATTTATTATTATATGTTATTTCTTTGCAGATTCTGCCCTGTACGCCCACTATGTGTTCAAAGCTTTCGATGTGAACTGCAGCGGAGCAATCAGTTTCAGAGTATGTACTTATATATGATATATATTTTATCTATACTTAATATTATAAAGCTGAAGAGTTTGTTTGTTTGTTTGTTTAAACGCGCTAATCCCAGGAACTACTGGTCCGAATTCAAAAAATCTTTTTTTGTTGGATAGACCATTTATCGAGGAAGGCTTTAGGCTATATAACATCACGCTGCGACCAATAGGAGCGAAGAGACAGTGGAAAATGTGTAAAAAAACGGGGTAAATAACTATTGCACGTGGACGAAGTCGCGGGCACAGCTAGTCATATATAATTTGCCGGCCTGTTGGTCTAGTGGTCAGAGGCCCTGACTACGAAACCAGAGGTTGCGGGTTCGAATCCTGCTAGGGGCAGTCAGTGAGAGCACTGGCATCTGTACTGAGTCTTGGATGTCTTATATGTATTTATGTATGTTTATCCGTTGTCTAGTACCCATAGTACAAGCTTCGCGTAGTTTGGAACTAGATCATTTGGTGTAAATTGTCCAAAGATATTTATTTACTCCGAAACGTCAGCCAATAAAATAAAATTACGTGAGTTAAACCCGATATAGTTGTTTCATTCCAATGTGTAATAACCGCGAAGGCATCAGAAATGATTCCGTCATTTCATTCCAATAGCCACCCAATTAAATTTATCTATATCTATATCTATACTAATCTATATCTATACTTCTATACTAATATTATAAAGAGGAAAGATTTGTATTTTTGTATTTTTGTATGTTTGTAATGAATAGGCTCCGAAACTACTGGACCGATTTCAAAAATTCTTTCACCTTTGGAAAGCTACATTATCCCCGAGTAACATAGGCTATATAATATCACGCTAGGTCTTATAGTTGCGGAGCAGTAACCGAAAATGTTTCAAAAACGGGGGAAAAGTATCGTTTCTGAGGCCTTCCGTGGCGTGCGCTGAGCATATAGTTAAAGTTATACAAAAATGCTTTATGGGTGAATTGTTCATCTAAACATTATCTTTAAAAAAGTCCGCGAGAGCATATGTCTATCTTTTATAGTTTACCCATAACAATCGTAAAACTATGAAAAAAATCTTAAGTCCCCCCGTGCGAAGCCGGGACGGGCCGCTAGTTACTAATATTTTGCCCTAGTTTAACTTCTGTACCTAGTTAGTAAACTATTGAAAGTTGTAACTTTATTACAATAGCGTTTTCAAAGTTAGCCGACATTTTAAATTAGATTACGAGAAAAGGGGTTATGGTTTATATATATACTAGCGGCTCGTCCCGGCTTCGCACGGGGGGACTTAAGATTTTTTTAAGGCCTCAGAAACGATACTTTTCTCCCGTTTTTGAAACATTTTCGGTTACTGCTCCGCAACTATAAGACCTAGCGTGATATTATATAGCCTATGTTACTCGGGGATAATGTAGCTTTCCAAAGGTGAAAGAATTTTTGAAATCGGTCCAGTAGTTTCGGAGCCTATTCATTACAAAAATACAAAAATACAAATCTTTCCTCTTTATAATATTAGTATAGATTTATATACATCCTACTAATATTATAAACGCGAATATTTGTAAGTAGGTATGAATGTTTGTTACTTTTTCACGTAAAAACTACTGAATGAATTTTAATGAAACTTTACAATAATATAGTTTAGACATCAGAATAATATATAAGCTACTAGCTTCTGCCCGCGACTTCGTCCGCGTGGAACTCCTCCTTTTTTGCAGTCGGTTAAAAAGTAGCCTATGTCCTTTCTCAGGCTCTAGACTTTCTTTGTACCAAATTTCATTTAAATCGGTCCAGTAGTTTTAGCGTGAAAGCGTAACAGACAGACAGACAGACAGACAGAGTTACTTTCGCATTTATAATATTAGTAAGGATATTTTGTAACGATACTATGTGAAGTACCTACTCATCGTGCGCAGACGAAGTCGCGGGCAGAAGCTAGTCTATCTATATTTTACCTATTACGCTAGGTTCCTTTTATTTTTAAATATATCAATAGTTTATATCGTTAAGGGTGAAAGTAGCTTCCTAATGGTGAAATAATTTTTGAAATTGACACATTATGTTTTGAGTTTATTAATTAATTACAAATACACGTATAATCGCACAGATCTAAAGAGAGCTAACTCAAAAAAGTTACTTCTTCAGTAGAGGCGAAATGTATAGATTTATGCTTTTTATGAAGCTGGTAGAGTTGTCTTGAATCTGTTTAGTCGTCGTCGGTCTCGCTGCGAGGAACTCGATGGCGTGCATAACACAAACCAGCAGGTTTACGAGTTAGCTCCCTTTTAGATCTACTTAGCTGTGCGTTAATACTGTCCTCTTTATAATAGGTAGTTTAATTGGTACTAGCGACCCGCCCCGGCTTCACACGGGTGCTATTAACCTTCCTCTTGAATCACTCTATCTGTTAAAAAAATAGCTTCATAATCGGTTGCGTAGTTTTAAAGATTTAAGGAGTCTGCCCACTACACCGTATCATACCATGACCGTGCTATGAACGTATCAAGCACGGAAGGTAATACGTAAGGCGGTACGAGTCGGTGACGGAACGGTCTAGTGGACATAGTATCATGCTTTTCTATACAAAGAATATTTTTTTGCCTGACACGTTCATAGCACGGTCATGGTATGATACGGTGTAGTGGGCAGACTCCTTTAAGCGTACATAGGGATATAGGGACAGAAAAAGCGATTTTGTTTTATACTGTAGTGCTTATAGCTATTATGAATTAAAGTCAAATGCCGGTATCTCTCGTGTAAACTATGCATTTTAACTTTTTTGGCACTTTTCCCAAACATTTTGTATCGAAATTAAAAGAATTAAAACCTTATCGTTTGTTGGATTTTAGCCAAAGAATTTCAAAGTCATTTCCTTGTTGGAAATTGATGCCTTTTATGTAGAATTTCAGTCGAACATGTAAAAGTAAATTTATATATTAACCATTTTGGCGTCTTGACATCTTATACATATATTATATCTATACTAATATTATAAAGAGGAAAGGTTCGTTTGTTTGTTTGTTTTTTTGGATTGAATAGGCTCCAGAACGGCTGGACCGATTTCAAAAATTCTTTTACTGTTGGAAAGCTACACTATTCCCGAGTGTAAAAAAAGATGATCCGTGCGAACCCGGGGTGGACAGCTAGTCTTCTATTATATAAAAGAAAGTAGTGTTAGTTACTCCATTTATAACTCAAGAACGTCTGAACCGATTTGGCTGAAAATTTGCGGGGATGTAGCTCAGGACCAGGAAAAGGACATAGGATACTTTTTATCACGTCAAATCGATTCTTTGCCGGGCGGGACGAAGTCTGCCGGGACCGCTAGTACTTAATATAATAAAGAGGCAAGGAAGGTTTGTTTGTTTTGATTGAATAGGCTCCAAGAAGCTACACTATTCCCGAGTGACATAGGCTATAAAAAAAGGGAAGGGAAGCCGGGGCGGACAGATAGTTTAGAATAAAGAAATACAGGCCAAGTGTGAAATCAACTGGTTAACTGGGTTCATAAGATACAGACTGACAGACGGACAGTATAAGGTCCGATTTTACTTTTGGAAATTTTGCGTACGACAAATCAAATATATTTTGGTATAAATTCTGTCCAAAACGCCCGGAAATGTTTCTGTAGCACGAAACTTCCGGTCGCGTGCAGACCGCGGGGTCGCCAGTTCAAATCCATAACTTTGGAATGAAACAATTATTTCAGACTAGCTTCTAGCTGCGACTCCGCCTGCGTGTAATTAGTGATTACGGCAGACAAATTTTTCTAATACTTCTTTTTTTCAAATTTTTCTTTTTAAATATTAAGAATAAAAAAAATTGACCGCCGAAAAAAAACTAAAAGGCAACAAAAAACAATAATTAGAAACTGAAAAAAAAAATGTCTTCAGTAACGACTAAGTAGGTATTATTTTTGTAGTAACGGTTATTTTGACTTACATGAAATGTATGAAATTCCAAGCGGAGTCGCGGGCAAAAGCTTACCTTATAATTTTCTCTAATCAAATTCCAGGAATTACTGGTAACACTGTCCACTCTCCTCCGAGGGTCAGTTTACGAGAGACTCCGCTGGGCGTTCCGCCTGTACGATGTGGATGGAGACGGCGCCATCACCAGGTCTGAGCTGGCCGAGGTAGTGGTCGCGGTGCACGAGCTGCTGGGCAGGAGGGCGCCCCCTGGCTCCCCTAGCGCCAGGATTGACGACGCTAAAGCCAATGATCAGGTAAGAGCGAGTAGAGCCAATGATCAGGTAAGAGCTAATGATAAAACAAGAGCCAATGATAAGATGAGGGCCTGTGATCAGGTAAGAGCTAATGATAAGATGAGAGCCAATGATCGGGTAAGAGCGAGTAGAGCTAATGATAAGGTAGGAGCTGATGATCAGATACGACCCAATGATCAGGTAAGAGTTAAACATCAGGTAAGAAAGAGTAGACCTAATGCTCCGGTATGAAAGAGTAGAGCTGACTGATTAGGTAAGAAAGACGATGTGGATGGAGACGGGGCCATCACCAGGTCTGAGCTGGCAGAGGTGGTGGTGGCGGTGCACGAGCTCCTGGGCAGGAGGGCGCCCCCGGGCTCCCCTAGCGCCAGAATCGACAACGCTAAAGCTAATGATCAGGTAAGAGCCAATGATCAGGTAAGAGCTTATGATAAAACAAAAGCCAATGATAAGATGAGGGCCTGTGATCAGGTAAGAGCTAATGATAAGATGAGAGCCAATGATCAGGTAAGAGTGAGTAGAGCTATAATGATAAGGTAGGAGCTGATGATCAGATACGACCCAATGATCAGGTTAGAGTTAAACATCAGGTAAGAAAGAGTAGACCTAATGCTCGGGTATGAAAGAGTAGAGCTGACTGATTAGGTAAGAAAAAATAAGATGAGGGTCTGTGATCAGGTAAGAGCTGATGATCAGATGAGAGTTAATGATAAGATAAGACTTATGATCAGGTAAGAGCTAATGATAAGATGAGAGCCTATGATCAGGGAAGAGCCAATGGTCAGGTGAGAGTAGAGCTAAAGTTGAGTTAAGAGTAGAGGTAAAAATTAGGTTAGAAAGAATGGAACTAATGACCAGTAGAGCTAAAGATCAGGTAAAAAAGGTTAGAGAATAATCAGGTAAGAAAGAAACTAATGATCTAACGAAACGCGGCAACTTGTGAGCCTTATGGCATATTTGTTGGTCTGCGACTGAATTATCATTAAGGAAAATTACTTAAATTCATTGGAATGAAACAACTATGACAGATTTAACTCGCGTATTTTTTTTATTAGCTGATGTGTCGAAAATTTTACCGTCCCTTATTCGTAGCACGACTGAGCTGACTATAGTCTAACGCTAAAAGGTAACGTCAGCCAATAAAATAAAATACCCGTTAAATACGTTTATCCCTACTAATATTATAAATGCGAAAGTAACTCTGTCTGTCTGTCTGTTACGCTTTCACGCTAAAACTACTGGACCGTTTTAAATGAAATTAGGTACAAAGAAAGTCTTTAGCCTGAGAAAGGACATAGGCTACTTTTCGACTGCAAAAAAGGAGAAGTTCCACGCGGACGAAGTCGCGGGCAGAAGCTAGTAATTAATAATTTCTTTAGCATAAGACTGTTGTCAGCTCAGTCGTGCTACGATTATGGAATCTGTAAAGACTCCGAAACATAAGCCAATAAAAATAAAATACGCGAGTGAAATCCGTTAAAGTTGTTTCATTCCGATGTGTAATAACTGCGAAGGCATCAGAAATTATAAATATGTTGCTGTCACAAAGTAAAACATATGTTATTGTCACAACGTATTTTTTTGTCTGTTGAAAAACAAAATGTCACTCTAGATTTCATATGTTATTGTCACAAACTTAAACACATGACTATATCTATCTTATTGTTAAAAAGAAACAGACATATGATAATTGAAATTATTTAATAACTTATTTTTTTATACGTTTCCCCCTTCTTCCAGGTGGACAGAGTATTCCGTAAGCTGGATCTGAACCAGGACGGCGTCATCACCATCGAGGAGTTCCTCGAGTCATGCCTGAAGGATGACGTCATCATGCGCTCGCTCCAGATGTTCGACACGGCGCTATGACGACAGACCGACCACGCGCGACCGCGCTCCCCCACCAGGTATGAAACAGCGACCATTTGTACTGAGAAGAGCGGTTGACTGATAAAAAGTGACTATGCATCCCGACCAGGTATGAAAGAGTGACCATTCCTACTGAGAAGGATGGCTGACTGACATAGAGTGAATGTGCATACCGACCAGGTATGAAACAGCGACCAGTTCTACTGAGAAGGACGGCTGACTGACAAAGAGAGACTTTGCACCTCGACCAGGTATGAAACAGCGACCATTTGCAATGAGAAGGACGGCTGACTGACAAAGAGAGACTTTGCACCTCGACCAGGTATGAAACAGCGACCATTTGCAATGAGAAGGACGGCTGACTGACAAAGAGAGACTTTGCACCTCGACCAGGTATGAAACAGCGACCATTTCTACTGGGAATGACAGACTGACAAAGAGCGGCCGTGTACCTCCATCAGGTATGGAAGAGCGACTATTTCTACTGGGTATGACCGGACAGTGACCATTTGTACTGAGAATGATGACAGACTGACAACGAGCGACCTTACACACTTGGTATGACTAAAGAGTGACCATTTCTGCTTGGTATGACTGCAAAGTGATCATTTACTTCATTCTCAGTAGAAAAAGACAAAGAGCCACCGTACACTCCCACCAGGTATGAAAGAGCGACCATTTTTACTTAGTCTAGTATGACCGCTAAGTAACCATTTCCACTGAGCATGACGAAAAGCGACCGTGCACTTCACTAGGTATGGTCATAAAGCGATCATTTCTCCTGGGTATGACCATAGAGTGACTATTTTTACTGAGAATGACGATAGACTGACAAAGAGCTACCGTGCACCCCCACCAGGTATGAAAGAGCGACCATATTTACTGGGTATGACCAAACTTGAGTCGTATTAGTCTGTACTGACGTTTGTCAATTATTATAGCGTATATCCTGTTTAATTATGAATATTTTTCCTAGGACGGTAGCGAAGCGCCCCCGGGCGGAGTGCCGCTGCCCGTGCGGCGGCAGCCCCGCCGGCGGGGCCGCTGGAGCCGCGGGCCTAGGCCGCCAGTGGGCCTGGGCCGCCGCCCGCGCGCGCTCGCTGGCGCGCCGCCTGCCCGCCCTGCATCACATGTACGACCGCCTAGTACGCCAGAGGATAAACACTGTTCTGTTTTTTAGTTTTTAATTTGTTTTCTGTCTAGTCAATCGTGTTTAGGTTCTAGATTGAAATTGTTTTATGATCAGCGTTTGAGAGAGTTAGGGCTAGACTTCAATTAAAATTATTTTATAAGTTACAGTCAAGTAATATATAATATAGGACCTTGTGCGTAATTTGGAGGAGAATCGGGTGTGCCAAGATCAATCTAGAAATTTCTAGGTCACCGTGGAATATTCTGGGTCAACTCCAGAATACTCTGGACCATCTCAGAATGCGCTGAGCTTACTCTAGAATTCTCTGGGCCACCCTAGAATGCTCTGGCTCACTCAAGAAAACTCTGGGCTTACTCTAGAATACTCTGGGCCACCCCAAAATACTCTGGAACTCACCTTACAATGCTCTGAGTCCATCCCAGAATATTCTGGGTCACCTCAGAATACTCTGGGCCAACTCAAAATACTCTAGACCACCCCAGACAACTCTTGGCTACTCCAGAATACTCTGAGCCCACTCAATTACTTTCTAGTTATTTTCGACTGCGACATTCGCAAACGATAACTGACCACGTGACATTTCGTTCGCGTACGTCAGTTCCTTACACTTTTCCATTCGTTTCGTACGATAGCTATTATCGATTGGCACTTGTCTAGAGGCCCAGTTTTTTTTACTAAATTATATTCTCAAGCGCAATTATTTTGTATTTTATGAAATAAAAAAAGGCAAAAGTATTTATTTATAAAGTTCTTATATATACTTACTTGGCACGTTTTTTATTTCGCTTATTTAATAAAAAGTGAAATCACCGAAGGAATTGTATACAATGAAATATAGACATAAAAAAACTTTTAAAAACCAAATTAATACAATAAGGAATCGGTAAAAGGGATTGAGAATTTTATTTTTCAAAATGTAAAACTGCATTTTAACTTAATAATTTCTGATGCCTTCGCGGTTATTACACATTGGAATGAAACAACTGTTAACGGATTTAACTCGCGTATTTTTATTTTATTTTATTAGCTGACGTTTCAGCTCAGTCGTGCTACGATTATGGAAACTGTAAAGAATCCGAAACGTCAGCTAATAAAATAAAATAAAAATACGCGAGTTAAATCCGTTAATAGTTGTTTCATTTCAATGTGCATTTTAAATCTTTTTTTTTCTAACTAATAACAGGGTAACAACGCTGATTTACGCGTTAACTGAATACAGCTTATTTTAATGAAAAATATATACTAAAAACGTTTTGGATACGCTTACCACAAAATAATATTTTTCGATATATTAACATTTATTTAACATTTGCTTTTTGATGTCCAATTTCTAAAGGGCTTGAAAATTGTTTGTAAAAAAGCACTGCCTTTTCTGATGTTAAACAAAATTCTATACTTAAGTGTCCAATTATTAAAAAATATTCGACGCGTTTTTTTTCTTTTCTCAATTGAACAATAAATCACAAAGATAAGCGCTTCCAAAGTTTATGAGTGGGGGCTTGTGACGTCACATTATGGTATACTCAGCGTCAAATACCTGACCCGCTCGGCTCACATATCTCTGATGATGACTGTACAATTTATAACGTGACGTCAGCAGGTGCGTGCAGTGGGAGGCGTAAGTATGGCGCCAGGGTATCCACTTCATACATTAGTGACATAGCCTATATGGAATGAACCAGGGGGGTTTCACTCCGCCGCCGCGCCGTTCCGGCGCCGAGCTACGGGCCTCCCCAATGCTTGGGGCGAATCGTCAGTGGCAGTGTTGCCAACTCCTAGAAATTCGAGTCGCTAAACTCAAACTCAAAAGTCGCCAGAAAGTCGCTAAAACTAAAGTATAACCATAAAAAGTTCGTGGACACCTCCCCCCCCCATAATCAATACATAGTATAAAACAAAGTCGCTTTCGCTGTATGTCCGTATGTATGCTTAGATCTTTAAAACTACGCAACGGATTTTGATGCGGTTTTTTTTAATAGATAGAGTGATTCTTAAGGAAGGTTTATAGCCCCCGTGTGAAGCCGGGGCGAGTCGCTAGTAATATACAAATGGAACTTAAATTAAATAAAGTTTGAATTTGGCATTGAATAATTCTGTGTCGATTTGACAAAAAAATTATCTATTATTGGCTCTAGAACTGTTTTAATTTGTACTCCAAAAGTCGCCAGATAAGTCGCTAAACTATTTTTGTCGTCAAAACTTTTTTTGGTCGCTAAGTCTTAAGCAAAAGTCGGTAGTTCTAGCGACAAAATCGCTAAATTGGCAACACTGCTACGAGCCTCCCCAAGCTTGGGGCGAATCGTCAGTGGTTGCCGCGCAGTGGTCCGTGACGCACGCGCGCGCCTTACGCAACTACAGTACTGACAACCCTATTCAGAGCGTCTGACAAGGTGCAGAATAATGTCGACCTTCGCGCGGCGCCAGAGAGCTCAAAGTCGGCTGCTCGCTTGCGGTCCGTTTGCTAATAATATATATCGCACCCCTAGATCTAAAGGGAGCTAACTCAAAAAAAGTAACTTTTTCGGGAGAGGCGAAATTGTTGTAAGGAATCGGATCCTTTTTTTAGCGTAGTAGGATACACTACTATTATAAAGGCGAAAGTTTGTAAGTATGGATGTATGGATGTATGGATGTTTGTTACTCTTTCACGTAAAAACTACTGAATGGATTTGAATGAAACTTTACCACAATATAGCTTATACATCAGAATAACATATAGGCTATATTTTATAACGATATTGTGTGAAGTACTCATCGTGCGCAGACGAAGTCGCGGGCAGAAGCTAGTTTAATTTAAATCTTCAGATTTTTGAGTTAGCTCCCTTTAGATCTAGGTGTGCGATATGTAGGCACATAAAAGGCGGCATTTGTGAACATCAAAGCAGTGAGACTTCTGTACTTGTACTATTATCTATTCTGTGAATGAACGCCCTTGGTGACGTCACGAGCCCCCACTCCCGAACTTTGGAAGCGCTTATATCTATCACTAGCTGTGCCCGCGACTTCGTCCCCGTGGAATAGTAATTCTTCATAAGGCTATATATTTTCCCCGTTTTTTACACATTTTCCTATTGGTCGCAGCGTGATGTTATATAGCCTAAAGCCTACCTCGATAAATGGTCTATCCAACAAAAAAATAATTTTTGAATTCGAACCAGTAGTTCCTGAGATTAGCGCGTTCAAACAAACAAACAAACTCTTCAGCTTTATAATATTAGTATAGATTTATTGTTCGATTGAGAAAAGAAAAAATACGTATCTTATATTTTTTTGGAGACCATTATTATTACCAAAGAAAATTTAAAATGGACAAAGAAAAAAAGTCGTCATGTCTATTAAAAAAAAAGTCTAATAAAAATTCATCATTTTAACTTCTATGCTAAGAGAACGACTTTGTACCTTATTATTACGAACGCATGTTCTGTCCACCATTTTGTGAATTTTAAATGTTTTTAACCCATTTTATCTTGAATTAAGTGCCTAATTGAAATACGATTTGGCATTGTGTCATATTGAAATATTAGTAATATGCTAAACCTGCCATGCAACTATATTTTTTGTTGAAATTACCTTTTTTCCAATTAAATTCCAAAAAAAGAAATTGATTGTACATCATTAATGTGTCACTTTGAAAATATATTTAGTATTGTGACGGAATCAAGTTTTCTAATAAAATCGAAAAAAAAGTGACACTTTCAAGATGTATTTAGTATTGTGACGGAATCAAGTCCTTCTAATCAAAATAAAAAAGGAAATTTAGACATCAATAATGTGTCACTTTGAAAATACATTTAGTATTGTGACGAAATAACTTTTTTCTAATCAAAAGCGGAAAAATAAAGGAAATATTATGGACATAATTAATGTGACACTTTCGAGATGTATTTAGTATTGTGACGGAATCAAGTTCTAATCAAAATAATAAAGGAAATTTATTAGGCATAATTACTGTGTCACTTTGAAAATACATTTAGTATTGTGACGAAATAACTTTTTTCTAATCAAAAGCGAAAAATAAAGGAATCTTTATGGACATAATTCATGTGACACTTTCTAGTTATATTTAGTATTGTGACTAAAATCCGTGTGTAGGTTATTTTAAAACTTGAAGCAATCATAAGTGAAAATATGCAATTTTGAAGCATATCATCTTTGATAAGCTTTGTAGAGAAAAGTTGCTGTTTTATTAATAATATTTAGGAAATAATAATTTCTGATGCCTTCGCGGTTATTACACATTGGAATGAAACAACTATTAACGGATTTAACTCGCGTATTTTTATTTGCTTAGACATTAGCATGAGACTATTGTCAGCTCAGTCGTGCTACGATTATGGAATCTGTAAAGGCTCCGAAACGTCATCAAATGTAAAATACGCAAAACCCGTTAATAGTTGTTTCATTCCAATTTAGGAAATATTTTGCATTTATAGAGTTTAAAATAAAATTACGTGTAATTGATTTAGGAATTGATATTAGCGATTGATTTTAAAATACAAATTAATTAAGATATTTTAACTTTTAAAAGGAGTTTAGTATTTTTTTAGGAAAACATAGTTCCTAATTTATTGAAGCAATTTAGTTTTAAAACCAATATCAACAATTCACGATTAGTTAAGATAATAACGTCACAAAACGAAATCCGTAAATTTGGAAATAAAATTGTATGAAATCTTAATAAAAGTAGATATAATTCTTTTTTTAGATCGATTTTTCGTTTTCATTTTTCACAAAATGTTCAAATTTCAATTAGTAACAAAAAGTGTTCTAAAAATAGTACTTACTATAAATGTTTTTAAAAAAGAAATGTATGACTTTTTAATAAAATTAATAAAATGGGGGCTTCTGTGGGCAAGTTTCATCGGTCCTTGATAATTTAAGAAATATCTAAAATTAAAAAAATACCTTCATAAGACCTTGTAAAAGCCTGAAGTGAATAAGTATATTTTTGATTTAGATTTTTGAAAAATGGCGTATACAGCTTTTTAGCCAGGGGTCACATAGTCAAATTTTGTTTTTCTCCTCGCAAAGAAAACATTCAAATCACTACCCACATAGTATAAAACAATGTCGCTGTCTGTCCGTCCCTATGTACGCTTAAATCTTTAAAACTACGCAACGGATTTTGACGCGGTTTTTTTAATAGAGTGATTCAAGAGGAAGGTTTATAGCACCCCATAATATTTTTATAAAACATTAACTAAATGTCAAAATTAAGTCTTCTTTGTTTTTTTAAAACGAATTATGTCATAATAATTTCTGATGCCTTCGCGGTTATTACACATTGGAATGAAACAGCTGTTAACGGATAACGTCAGCAAATAAAATACAATAAAAAAACGCGAGTTAAATCCGTTAATAGTTGTTTCATTCCAATACGAATTATGTCAATTTAGAAAAAATATCTACTTACTGCCATAACTCCCTCTAGGATCTACAGTGGTTCTTAACCTAGGTCCGTCACCCTTATGTCCTAGCTAGGGTCCCTGCCCGCGCCTCCTCCCGCCGCCGAGCTCGCGCGCTAGTCGCCGCTCAGACTAGACACTCTGCAATGCGGCGTGAGAGACAACTGCCGGCTGATTGTTACAAGAAATACTAGTTTTACCCCCGCGGGGTTACCCCCAGTTTAAGAACCTAGGATCTAGTAAATATCTGTTAATTAAAATAGGATTATCAGGGACCGGTGAAATCCTACATAAATAATGACACAATATAAATTTGAAAGCATCGCTTATATCGCACACCTAGATCTAAAGGGATCTAACTCAAAAACAGGAAAATTTGAGTTATGCACACCATCGGATTCCAGCAAAACCCACCTACACTAAAACAGATTGCAGCTAATATAACTCTGCTAGCTTTATTATAAAAAGTATAAATTTATACAGAAAACTCATGCGTGCATATGGACATATTAATCAGTCACTTGCCTCTCCTGAAAAAGTACCTTTTTTGAGTTAGCTCTCTTTAGATCTAGGTGTGCGATATAGTTAAGTGACCTAATTCAAAATGAGTCATCTAAGTTTAAAAAAATGTACTGTACTTAGACGGCCTGTTGGTCTAGTGGTCAGAGCTAACTACGAAACCGGAGGTTGCGGGTTCGAATCCTGCTAGCAGTCAGTGTGAGCACTGGCATCTGTACCTGAGTCTTGGATGTCTTTGTATTTATGTATGTTTATCCGTTGTCTAGTACTCATAACACAAGCTTTGCTTAGTTTTCGACTAGATTGGTGTGAATTGTTCAAAGATATTTATTATTTATTATTGTAATAATACCTACTAATATTATAAATGTGAAAGTAACTCTGTCTGTCTGTCTGTTACGCTTTCACGCTAAAACTACTGGAGCGATTTAAATGAAATTTGGTACAAAGAAAGCCTGGAGCCTGAAAAAGGACACAGGCTACTTTTTAACCGACTGCAAAAAGGAGGAATTCCACGCGGACGAAGTCGCGGGCAGAAGCTAGTTCTTAATAACGACACATATGACAGACAGACAGTAACGACACATTTTGAATTGAGTCACTACAAATAAGCAATATATAAGCCCAAATGAGTCTAACAGTGTTGAAAACTTTGAAAATATTATATTATACACCTATATACTTATATTTATATAAATAAAAAGTTGTTTTAAAATTGGCTAACTTCCAAATGACATGAAATTTTTAAGTGACCCATTTTGCTTTGTGTCATTGTAACTAAAACTAGTCGAAATTAGTTAACTAATTTATTTTAAACTAAGCATTTTAATTTTTAATTAGTAGTAGTTTGTGAAGTCTTATGACTACGTAGTTTAAATTATGACTAACTGTAAAAATACGAGGACAAAATCATAAGGGTCTAATTTATAAAGCAGATGTGTGAACTTGTGACGTTTTTGAAATAAGACATAATTCTCGATCACTTATTTTTTTTTATTCTTAAGTTGTGGTGTTAATTTTTGGAATGAAAAAACTATGAACGGATTTAACTCAAGTATTTTATTTTATTTGCAGCCTTTTTAAGATTCTTTACAGTTAATAATTTCTGATGCCTTCGCGGTTATATTACATTGGAATGAAACAACTTTAACGGATTTAACATAAGACTATTGTCAGCTCAGTCGTGCTACGATTATGGAATCTGTAAAGGCTCCGAAACGTCAGCCAATAAAATAAAATACGCGAGTTAAATCCGTTTTAGTTGTTTCATTCCAATAGACTTTCTTTTATATTGATTATATTAGGTTAATATTTAACTAATTTACAATTTTTTATCGATTTGTGTTCATTACGTTGTGACGTTTAAATAAATGTCAATGTCAGATTTATTATATATTTTCAAAAAAATAGAATTTATATTATATTAAAAATTAAATGTTTTATAAATTAGACTTTTACCTAATTAACGACTGAATTGATCTTTTTGTAGACACAGTTTTCTCGTTAGATAATTATTTACGATAGTTATAAATTTTAATAACTTATGAATTTTAAAACAACTAAACACAAAACGAAAATTTATTTCTTGTGGTCCAAAAACCCAGTTGCCCCAGACTAAAAATGTCTTTAATAATATCTGATGCCTTCGCGGTTATTACACATTGGAATGAAACAATTTGAACGGATGTAACTCGATTTAACTTTAGCGTTAGACTATTGTCAGCTCAGTCGTGCTACGATTATGGAAACTGTAAAGAATCCGAACCCGTTAATAGTTGTTTCATTCCAATGTCTTAAAAATTTTCTAAAATGAAGTAAAATATCGACGATTTACCATACGGTAAGTATCTAAATTTTAAAATGATTTTAGTCTGTGGCACGGGGTTGCCATTTTACAAATTTTTAATCGTTTTTTAAAATTCAGAGGTTACAGAAATATTGTTAAAATACCAAAACTTTAGTAATAGAGATTTCTTTTTACTATCAGCGTTAATGTATTAAGGTATAATAGAGTTATTCTAGTCGCAGTGAAGTAGTTAATGCGTTATTTTATAATTACATAGATATAGTTTTATTCATAGAATTAAAGTAAATTAGAATTATTAGGTTTTTTTTTTAAATGTAATTTGTAGATAATTTTAATTAATATTTAGATGTCTTAAATACTTTTTTTTTATTAAAATATTTATAATAATTTCTGATGCTTTCTCTGTTATTGGAATTCATGTGTAACAGATTTATTGGTATGTTAATTTTATGATGACGTTTCGAAAACTTAACGGTTCCCATATTTGTAGTAGACTGAACTGGCGAAAGTCTAACACTGAGATTTTAACTTTATTTTTTAATTGATTTTTTTTTTATTAAAAATTGTGAAGGTTTTTAAACGTCATTTTAAAATTTTAAATCCTTTAAACATAATGAGTTAGTTATTTTATTATAACAGTGACAAATTCTGAAAATAATACTTATAATGATATTAAAATGTCATATCAAAAACTTTTTAACGCAATTTTGCTATTTTAAAATGTTTTAAAATTTTTAAAATCGTTTTAAATTTAACTCGAGGTTGTTCCTGTTTTAAATGATATTAAATATTTAATTATTGTAATCAAAACAAATATTAAATGTGTAAAAAACGTTAAAATGGAACGTTAAGAAATTAAAAAATACATTCGTATTATTAATTTTAAAACGAAAACTATTTATTTAGAGACAAAAATTGTGTCACTATAACTTAAAAAAAAACAATTGATTAATAGTTACAAATAATTTAAATTTGTCTTTTTTTTTAACCTTATTCTGACCAATGAATTGCCAAATATACCTACATGTAATAATCTTTTAAAAGACATATTGAATGTTAGAAAGATTAAATCCAAGATATCACCATACCTATTTATAATGTACTTAATAAAAGTTAATTAATAATTTCTGATGCCTTCGCGGTTATTACACATTGGAATGGAACAACTATAGACGGATTTAACTCGCGTATTTTATTTTAGCATAAGACTATTGTCAGCTCAGTCGTGCTACGATTATGGAATCTGTAATGGCTCCGAAACGTTAGCCAATGATATAAAATACGCGAGTTAAATCCGTCTATAGTTCAATTCCAAAGATATTTTTTTTAAAATCATCAAAAATCCTATTTAAATAATTTTAACTTTTTGTTGTGTTTTTTTATTTTGTCACTATTGTAACTTCAAGACGTTTTTGTGGAAAAAATGCCTTTATGACTATAATAAGGAACTATTATATATCTGTCGTATCACAATGTATATAAAAATACTGATTTTATTACGAAATGGTTGCAGGTTCGAATCCCGATTAGTGGTTCTTAATCTTTCTAGGTCCGTGACCCTTATGTCCTAGCTAGGGTCCCTGCCCGCGCCTCCTCCCGCCGCCGAGCTCGCGCGCTAGTCGCCGCTCAGACTAGACACTTTGCAATGCGGCGCACAGACGTAGATTTGGCCGATCTAGGCGGCCAATATTATTTTTGCATCTTATCATCCCTAAAATGGGGTAAATTGGAAAAAATATTCATTTTCACTAAAATTAATTTAATTCGGAATAAAAATAAATCGGAATTTCGATAAAATCGAATTTATTACAAAAAAAAAAACTCTGAAATAAAAGAAAAAAAATCTCTAAAAAACTAAAATTTAATTAATACATATTCTATCAATGATATAACATAAAACAATAATAATAAAGTGTAAAAATATGTACTAAATAAATAAAAACCAAAAATAAATTATGAAAGTCCACTGTCTTTTTTAAGCAAATCCTGGCAATAATAATTCGATTGCTTGACGAGATTTTTTTTAAGTATTTGAGAATTTTTGGAAGTCCTCATACTTCAAATATACTGACGTGCGCAAGAGTCTTAGTAACAAATGACTAGGTTGCACTCTTATCACGAAAACTTTCTTACAAAATTTAGACGGTATGAGAAATTTCGGGCTTCTGCAATGTCTTTTGACAGTTGGCAAATTATGCCTAAAGGCTTTCTTTATAGTTTTAGCACCATAGATCATAATTTTGAGCCATGCTGGAGTCATGGGGTGCTCCCATGCCTTCAACATGCTGTGTTTCCGTACTCTAGGCATATTCGTCATATTTCTCTACATACATTTTATGTCCACTTGAAATTGCTTACAAAACCACTTTTAATAAGTAAATTAGTTAATTTCAGATGCAAATTAAGTGTTTTGGATAATCGGAGACGCCTACTACCATCGCGTTATTGGTGTTACCAAAGTGGGATTTAGGCACGTATATCAATAGGCCAGTTTCTGCCCGAAATTATTCATGGATTTCCATTTTTTTTAGTTTTTCTAACTCTTTCTACTTTTGGTTTATAGGCTAGATATATATATGCTTTGAAAAAGCCGTATTCTTGCATGTATCACTGTAATCCCAAACTCTAGGGCATCAGAACCTATAGCATTGCAATTTTTCCTATTTTTCACGTAAACATGGGAAATTTTGATCTTGCATATTTTTAAACCAATATTTATGAGTTACCACTTTAAATGCAGACGTTCTGGATGATTCTGTAGAAAAAAAACGACTTATTACCCACGTAGAAAAAAAAACACATTTTTAGTAGATAATTCAGTGTAGACTTCAAAGTACTTTTTTTTTGCACTGGGCAGGTCTCGGCAGAAACTATTCTATAATTAATAATGCTGATTATATACTTACACAAATAAAATAAAAATGAAAGCAGAGAAATACTGAGAAACATTTCAAATTAGCTTTTCAATTCCAAAATCACCAATAATTTTCTTAAAAAATACTTGTTACGTTTGAGCCCTATTTTAGGACAATAAACCAATAAAAAATACATTAAATTTATATTAGTTTGAAAGATACTTTCCTGTATAATAAGAATCCATCATTTTTTCTTATATTAAAGACGTTAAAATATATTTTTTTAACCTTTTTAACACAAGTAAATTCAAGGCACCGAGAACTGATACGTAAACTTCGAGTGATGACCTAATTTCGATTATCTGTATCTCAGCACTAACATTATCAAACGGGGTAAAAAGGCTGGGGATAGGTGCCCAGGAATGTCTATTAGATAATGTAATATAAAGCTTATTAGTATGTTGATTTTTAAGATTTAGACTTATGGCCGCCTAGAATGGCAATATCTACGTCTGTGCGGCGTGAGAGACAACTGCCGGCTGATTGTTGCAAGAAATACTAGTTTTACCCCCGCGGGGGTGATTACCCACAGATTAAGAACCCAAGGGCAATCAATGTGATGAACAGGAACCTTAGTACTTGAGTCTCACACGCGTGTAAAACAGTATTTTTGTGAAATTTGAAAACCTATTGTAAATATTATACTTAAATTTGTCGATACGTCCACGTTAATCTGATAGTAAGACAGTTCTTCATGTTTAAAATGTCTTTTATTTATACCTACCTCTTTCACACTGTTATTAAATAGACGGACAGCCAGTTTGTCCGGTTATCTATACTAATATTATAAAGAGGAAAGATTTGTACCTATTTTTGTATGTTTGTAATGAATAGGCTCAAAAACTACTGGACGATTTTAATAATTTTAAGCGGCAATTTCATTTAGCGCAGCGGCCACAATGTTGGCGCTTTCTGGCCGGAGAACAGTAATAGTACATTACGCACCTAGGCCAGTAAAATAAAAAATGTCAGATCACATGTAATTGTCGTCCGAGGCGAAGCCGAGGTTGACAAAAATGTGATCTGAGGCTTTTTATTTACTGGCCGAGGTTAGTATACTATTTTTATGTTCGACGAAGCCAGAAAGCGGCAATTTAATTTAGCGTAGCGGCCAGAAAGTGGCGCTTTCTGCTTGCTTATTTTATTTGAAATACTATTCGAGACGTATTTATGAACTTGAATATGTTTAGATACATTGTTTCTGGCAACTAAGACTTCTTTTGTGTCCTTATTTTATTTTTGAATGTGGAATGTTCTACATCGTGCTATTGAAATGTTTTAACTCGCCTATATATACCCCGAGGGTTGTTCAGGGTTGGTCGGTCGGGGAGGGGGACGGTTCCCGGACAACGACTGGTTTCGACTCAGCTGAGTAATAAATTAGTCTAAAATTGAATATTGTAAAATGACAGTCTAAAATGGAATTTTGTGAAATGACAACTCTAAAATGGTATATATCAATCTAGTATGGAATATGACACTCTAAATTTTAATTTTCCGTCCTCCGGCCAGAAAGCGCCAACTTTGTGGCCGCTGCGCTAAATGAAATTTCCGCTTTCTGGCTTCGTCGAACAGAAAAATAGTATACTGACCTCGGCCAGTAAAATATAAAAGCCTCAGATCACATTTTTGTCAACCTCGGCCTCGCCTCGGACGACAATTACATGTGATCTGAGACATTTTTTATTTTACTGGCCTTGGTGCGTAATGTACTATTCTACAATAAAACACCACATCTCTATCAAGATACTTTATTAAATCATCATCATCATCACCATCACTCGTCATCGCTGGAGGCGTCCTCGCGCTGGTCGTGCGGCGCCACGTCCGCGGTGAACTTGTACTCCTGGTCGGCGCCGAGGTACGCGTCCGACATGAAGTACAGCGTGTACGTGTGCCGGCCCGGGCTGCCGCACACGAAGTCCAGCCGCACCCGGGCGGAGCGCGCTAGCGAGACGCGCTTGATGGAGTAGCTTTGCTGTGATACTGGATGTCAATGGTGGAATGACATAATACAATGGAATTTTGTGAAATGACACTCTAAAATGGACTTGGATGAAATGACACTCTAAAATGAAATAATTTAAAATGACAATCTAAAATGGAATGTTGTGTAATGACACTCTAAAATGGAATTGGATGAAATGACACTCTAAAATGAAATAATTTAAAATGACAATCTAAAATGGAATGTTGTGTAATGACACTCTAAAATGGAATTGGATGAAATGACACTCTAAAATGGAATTTCGTAAAATAACGATCTAAAATGGAATTTCATAAAATTACATTTTCAATTGAAATGACGCCTAAAACAGATGATTTTGAAATAAAACTCAATCACCAAGGTATCATCACTTTATTAAATCATCATCATCATCATCATCACCATCACTCGTCATCGCTGGAGGCGTCCTCGCGCTGGTCGTGCGGCGCCACGTCCGCGGTGAACTTGTACTCCTGGTCGGCGCCGAGGTACGCGTCCGACATGAAGTACAGCGTGTACGTGTGCCGGCCCGGGCTGCCGCACACGAAGTCCAGCCGCACCCGGGCGGAGCGCGCTAGCGAGACGCGCTTGATGGAGTAGCTTTGCTGTGATACTGGATGTCAATGGTGGAATGACATAATACAATGGAATTTTGTGAAATGACAATCTAAAATGGAATTGGATGAAATGACACTCTAAAATGAAATATTTTAAAATGACAATCTAAAATGGAATGTTGTGTAATGACACTCTAAAATGGAATTAGATGAAATGACACTCTAAAATAGAATATTGTAAAATGAGTCTAAAATGTCTAAAATGTCATAAAACTACATTTTCAATTGCAATATCGTAAAATGACACCTAAAACAGATAATTTTGAAATAAAACTCAATCACCAAGGTATCATCACTTTATTAAATCATCATCATCATCATCATCACCATCACTCGTCATCGCTGGAGGCGTCCTCGCGCTGGTCGTGCGGCGCCACGTCCGCGGTGAACTTGTACTCCTGGTCGGCGCCGAGGTACGCGTCCGACATGAAGTACAGCGTGTACGTGTGCCGGCCCGGGCTGCCGCACACGAAGTCCAGCCGCACCCGGGCGGAGCGCGCTAGCGAGACGCGCTTGATGGAGTAGCTTTGCTGTGATACTGGATGTCAATGGTGGAATGACATAATACAATGGAATTTTGTGAAATGACAATCTAAAATGGAATTGGATGAAATGACACTCTGAAATGGAATATTGTAAAATGACAATCTAAAATGGAATGTTGTGTAATGACACTCTAAAATGGAATTGGATGAAATGACACTCTAAAATAGAATATTGTAAAATGAGTCTAAAATTCCATAAAACTACATTTTCAATTGCAATATCGTAAAATGACACCTAAAACAGATAATTTTCAAATAAAACTCAATCACCAAGGTATCATCACTTTATTAAATCATCATCATCATCATCATCACCATCACTCGTCATCGCTGGAGGCGTCCTCGCGCTGGTCGTGCGGCGCCACGTCCGCGGTGAACTTGTACTCCTGGTCGGCGCCGAGGTACGCGTCCGACATGAAGTACAGCGTGTACGTGTGCCGGCCCGGGCTGCCGCACACGAAGTCCAGCCGCACCCGGGCGGAGCGCGCTAGCGAGACGCGCTTGATGGAGAGGAGGGTGTTTGTTTTAGGAGCGCCTATTACCACCCACCAGCCTTCTTCGCGTTTCTGTGGGGGGGAGAATTCAAAATTATTCATTGCCATACCACATTACAACATCTATACTAATATTATAAAGAGGAAAGATTTGTATTTTTGTATTTTTGTATGTTTGTAATGAATAGGCTCCGAAACTACTGGACCGATTTCAAAAATTCTTTCACCTTTGGAGAGCTACATTATCCCCGAGTAACATAGGCTATATAATATCACGCTAGGTCTTATAGTTGCGTAGCAGTAACCGAAAATGTTTCAAAAACGGGGGAAAAGTATCGTTTCTGAGGCCTTAAAAAAATCTTAAGTCCCCCCGTGCGAAGCCGGGACGGGCCGCTAGTTTTTGATATATATTTGTATCAGGTGCGTGCGGTGTGAGGGTAGGCATGCTTTGTGCCTGTGCGGGATGCCCGCCCCAGCTAACCAATTGGAATTAGAAGTGTCAAATTTGGTGGGGACTAATATAATACAGGGGAAAAGTTTGTTTGTTTGTTTGGATTGAATACGCTCCAGAACGGCTGGACCGATTTCAAAAATTCTTTCACTGTTGGGAAGCTACACTATTCCCGAGTGACATAGGCTATAAAGAAAGGGTTCCGTGCGAAGCCGGGGCGGACAGCTAGTATATATATAAACTTCAAAATTATTCATTGTTTGCCACATTCCACCTGATTTTTAACTTGTATCAGGTGCGTGCGGTATGAAGGTAGGCATGCTTTGAGCCTTTGTGGGATGCCCGCCCTTGTTTATGTTTGGTTATTTGCGCTAAATTACGATTAGGGTTTCAGATTTCGAGGGGACATATATTTATGACCTTGACTGTATATGAGTATGTGTATGTATGTATGTATTGAATATCACTAGCTATAAAACGGTGATTATACATAGGAGCCATTTATGAATAGCTAAGCACGTCACACGAATTTCATTAATTTTTAACCCCCCCCTCATTGGTGACGTCACATATTTTGCACACAAGCGAGTAACCTTCCCCCTTCCCCGTAACGAATGACCCCGTATATGTGTGCATATGTCGGTGTGTCTATCTCTCTCTGCGAGTGTTCATATGTATATACATGCGTATATACATATGTACGTATATATGTGTGCGGGAAGGGCAATTTTACCTTTGCCGCGATTCTGGATGTCACTCGTGGAATGACATTGTAAAATGGAATATCGTAAAATGATACCCTAAAATGGAATGTTATGTATCTGTATGTCTGGCCGCGTGTGACTCAGCGTGCGTATGTGTCTCTCTCTCACTCTATCTCTCTCTCCCTGTGTGTCTGCGTGTCCGTGTCGTGTATCTGTGTATGTCAGTCCGTCTCTCTCTCTCTCTCTCTCTCTCTGTGTCTGTCTGTCTCTCTCTCCGTGTGTCTCCACTCACCTGCGGGAAGAAGGGCGCTATCACCGGCCCCACCACGTCGTCCTCCCTCTCGAGAGCCACCTCCACCACTATCGGCTTGCCCACGCGCAGCCGACGCTCGTCCTTCACCTGTAGGGACCATAATATATATATCGCACACCTAGATCTAAAGGGATCCAAATTAAAAAACAGGAAGATTTGAGTTATGCACACCATCGGATTGCAGCAAAACCCACCTACACTAAAACAGATTGCAGCTAATATAACTCTGCTAGCTTTATTATAAAAAGTATAAATTTATACAGAAAACTCATGCGTGCATAATATGGACATATTAATCAGTTTCTCGCCTCTCCTGAAAAAGTACCTTTTTTGAGTTAGCTCTCTTTAGATCTAGGTGTGCGATATGGTTTATAATAAGAAATAGGGATTTTTTTTTACATAATATGTTTTATAGTGAAATGAAATTAATTATCATCAAGAACATAAATAAGTAAGTTCGACTTTGGAACTTATCTCATAAGTGACTTTATAAATTTGAACTAACCTCACAAGCTACTTTTAGAGTATCGACCTCACCTCACAAGCGACTTTAGAGCGTTGAACTCACCTCACAAGCGACTTTAGAGTGTTGACCTCACCTCACAAGCTACTTTAGAGAGTTGACCTCACTTCACAAGCTACTTTAGAGTGTTGAACTCACCTCACAAGCTACTTTAGAGAGTTGAACTCACCTCACAAGCGACTTTAGAGCGTTGAACTCACCTCACAAGCTACTTTAGAGCGTTGAACTCACCTCACAAGCGACTTTAGAGCGTTGAACTCACCTCACAAGCTACTTTAGAGCGTTGAACTCACCTCACAAGCTACTTTAGAGTGTTGAACTCACCTCACAAGCTACTTTAGAGTGTTGGACTCACCTCACAAGCGACTTTAGAGCGTTGAACTCACCTCACAAGCGACTTTAGAGTGTTGAACTCACCTCACAAGCTACTTTAGAGTGTTGAACTCACCTCACAAGCTACTTTAGAGTGTTGAACTCACCTCACAAGCTACTTTAGAGTGTTGAACTCACCTCACAAGCTACTTTAGAGTGTTGAACTCACCTCACAAGCTACTTTAGAGTGTTGAACTCACCTCACAAGCGACTTTAGAGCGTTGAACTCACCTCACAAGCTACTTTAAGAGTGTTGAACTTACCTCATAAGTGAGTTCGACATTGGGGTATCTGTTGCAGAACCGCGCCACGTCTGCCATCTGCGCCGGTGTTAGCTGAAGAAGCTTGGCGCGCGCGCTGTCTTCCAGCTCCATAACGTCAAAGACTGTCTCCACACCCTGGGGATAGAAAAACATATATTAATAGGTATTTTATATTTTTTAAATATCATACACCTAGAGCTAAAGGGAGCGAACTTAACCGAGCGTACCGAGGGATCAGATTTTCATCGGAATCTCAGTAGGTACATATTTTTTCCCTAAAAATCAATTTTGAACACAACCGAGCATACCAAGGACAAGGGATTAGTTTTACAGCAGAGTCTCAGTAATAGGGTCAAGTTCCAGACGTTCCTCAACGAGCGCAGCGAGGTTTCAGACACTCCTCAAAGAGCGTAGCGAGGTATGCGACGCTCCCCAAATAGCATGCCGAGGTGTTAGATGCTCCTCAACGAGCGCAGCGAGGGTTCAGACGCTCCTTAACGAGCGTAGCGAGGTATCAGATGCCCCAAAAAGTGCGTACCGAGGTGAGAGACACTCCCAAAAGAGCGTGCCGAGGAGTCGGACCCTACCGAACGAGCGCAGCGAGGTATCTAGACACTCCCGAGCGTGCCGAGCGGCCCCCCCCGCACTGACCTTGTCCGCGCAGCGCTGCGCCAGGTCCTGCGTGAAGTGCGGCAGCTGGCGCAGGTACGAGTCCTTGGCCCACATCGCCTGCGTGACCATCAGCTGGATCAGTCGGCGCAGCGAGGAATCAGATGCTCCTCAACGAGCGTAGCGAGGTACCAGACGCTGCTGAATGAGCGTAGCGAGGGATCAGATGCTTCTGAACGAGCGTAGCGAGGGATGAGACGCTCCCAAAAGAGCGTAGCGAGGGGTCACATGCTAACTAAAGAGCGTAGCGAGGGATTAGACGCTCCTTAACGAGCGTAGCGAGATATCTAGACGTTTCCGAAGCACCTATTTCGCCCTGGAGCGAGCGTGCCGAGGCTCCCGCCGCACTGACCTTGTCCGCGCAGCGCTGCGCCAGGTCCTGCGTGAAGTGCGGCAGCTGGCGCAGGTACGAGTCCTTGGCCCACATGGCCTGCGTGACCATCAGCTGGATCAGCCGGCGTAGCGAGGGATCAGACGCTCTTCAACGAGCGTAGCGTGGGATCAGATGCTCCTTAACAAGCGTAACGAGCGATCAGACGCTCCTCAACGAGCGTAGCGAGGGATCAGATGATTTTAAAGAGCGTGCCGAGGTATGAAACTCTCCTGAACGAGCGCAGCGAGGGTTCAGACGCTCCTCAACGAGCGTAGCGAGGCACCAAATGCTCCCGAACGAGCGTAGCGAGGGATCAGATGCTTCTGAATCATCGTAGCGAATGATCAGACGCTCCTCAACGAGCGTAGCGAGGTATCTAGACATTTCACCAACAACGCGCCGGCGCGAGCGTGCCGAGCGGCCCCCCCGCACTGACCTTGTCCGCGCAGCGCTGCGCCAGGTCCTGCGTGAAGTGCGGCAGCTGGCGCAGGTACGAGTCCTTGGCCCACATCGCCTGCGTGACCATCTGCGCAAGCTCCATGGCGGCCACCGCCGGCGACAGCCAGCCGCTCGAGGAGACCACGTCCACGCACGCCTGGATCAGCCGGATTGCCTGTTGGGAGGGAAAAAATTGCATGATTAAAAAAAATTTTTTTGGAAAAAAAAAAGTAAGGAATATAAAAAAATAAACACTAACATTACTTCAGGTTTGGTTTGGATCTCTACAAATTTAAAAACTACAAAACACTAAAGAAAAATAACATTATTTCAGGTTAAGTTTCGATTCTTAAAAAATTAAAACACGGTATTTTTTATACATAAATAACACAAAATATATATATTTTTTTATTTAATCCCTCCCCCCCCCCACCCCTCGCTATGGTTAGCACCGTGTGCATTTAAACTACATTACAAAATGATTACTTTTTTTTTATTATTTCCGCTCTCCCAGTCCTTAAACTACATACATTCAACAAAAAAAAAAAAACATTTTAAATTTTTTTTTCCCTGCCCTGTCTCCTAAGTGACTTCATTATCTTTAAACTACATTGAAGCGAAAAAACAAAAAAAAAATCCTACAAAAAAAAAATTTTTTTTTTATTTTTTTTTCTTCCCCCCCCTACCCACCTTAGTCAACACTATGTGCGTGTCGTGCTGCAGCTCCTGCGGCAGCTGCGCGCGCGACAGGTGCGCCTGCAGCAGCACGTGCGCCTTCACGTGCGGGTCGTTGTAGCGCGGCGCAGCGCCCCCGGCGCCCGCGGGCCGGTGGGGGACCTTGCCGGCTAGCGTCCTGCGGGGGAAGTGGGGGAAGTTGAAAAATGTTGGGTGATAAAGTGTATAAAATGCAACACTTTGCCCGCTAAAAATTGGGACGGTGCGGCACCTTGCCGGCCAGCGTCCTGCGGGGGAAGTGGGAGAACTTGACAAATATTGTGTAGGGTAAGTGTAGAGAAGGGCCTTGCCGGCCAGCGTCCTGCGGGGGAAGCGGGGGAAGTGTAAATAAACTGGCTGTGACATACGGACGGACAGACAGACAGACATGACGAATCTAAAATGGGCCTTGCCGGCCAGCGTCCTGCGGGGCAGTGGGGGCAAGTTGACAAATATTGTGCAGGGTAAGTGTAGAGAAGGGCCTTGCCGGCTAGCGCCCTGCGGGGGAGTTGACAAATATTGTGCAGGGTAAGTGTAGAGAAGGGCCTTGCCGGCTAGCGTCCTGCGGGGGAAGTGGGGGAACTTGACAAATATTGTGTAGGGTAAGTGTAGAGAAGGGCCTTGCCGGCCAGCGTCCTGCGGGGGAAGCGGGGGAAGTGTAAATAAACTGGCTGTGACATACGGACGGACAGACAGACAGACATGACGAATCTAAAATGGGCCTTGCCGGCCAGCGTCCTGCGGGGCAGTGGGGGCAAGTTGACAAATATTGTGCAGGGTAAGTGTAGAGAAGGGCCTTGCCGGCTAGCGCCCTGCGGGGGAGTTGACAAATATTGTGCAGGGTAAGTGTAGAGAAGGGCCTTGCCGGCTAGCGTCCTGCGGGGGAAGTGGGGGAACTTGACAAATATTGTGTAGGGTAAGTGTAGAGAAGGGCCTTGCCGGCCAGCGTCCTGCGGGGGAAGTGGGGGAAGTGTAAATAAACTGGCTGTGACATACGGACGGACAGACAGAGAGACATGACGAATCTAAAATGGGCCTTGCCGGCCAGCGTCCTGCGGGAGTGGGGGAAGTTAAAAAAATATACGTGTAAATTACTTACTGTATTTAATACCTGTTTTTTTTCGATTAGTTACGAATAAACAATTTTTTTTATGTTGATCATAGTAAGAAAAAAAAATATATAAACGCGTCTGTAGCCGACGCAAAATTAGTATATTGTTACTTAGTTATATTGATTTTTGTAACACTTGTAACGCCATCTAGCGTAAATTATTGATAAAATAAAGCTAAAGGAACATTTAGTGGGTAAAAGTAGATTTTTACAAAATTATTAATATTTTTGAGGGTAAAAAGAGACAAGACAACATATTCATTCGCGTACGTAAGCTGTAGCTACTTGCACCCACTATCCTATTTCCCACTAACTGTTTTTATTGGCCCCATCACCTATAGCGTCACAAATACAAAGCTTATCACCTATTTATAAAAAAAACCCGACATTTTTAAATATCAACCTTAAAAAAAAAATTTTTTTTTTTTCAAGAAATCTACAACATCCACCTATCTTTTCCCAACATTCAACATAGCATATAATATATATTAAAACATAATATAGATATATATACTGACTTGATGATCTGCTCCTCGCGGTGCCGTATGGTCAGCTCGGAGAACTCCGCCGCGGACGATATGATCTCGAGCAAACCGCGGATCTTGGTCTTGCTAGTTAGCGATAAACTGAATAGCTCTGTGAAATAAAATAAAATTATTCCAGTAGTTTTAGCGTGAAAGCGTAACAGACAGACAGACAGAGTTACTTCCGCATTTATAATAATTAGTAAGGATTAATATTATAATAATACTAGCTTCTGCCCGCGACTTCGTCCGCATGGAACTCCTCCTCTTTTGCAGTCGGTTAAAAGGTAGCCTATGTCCTTTCTCAGGCTCCAGACTATCTTTGTACCAAATTTCATTTAAATCGGTCTAGTAGTTTTAGCGTGAAAGCGTAACAGACAGACAGACAGAGTTACTTCCGCATTTATAATAATTAGTAAGGATTAATATTATAATAATACTAGCTTCTGCCCGCGACTTCGTCCGCATGGAACTCCTCCTCTTTTGCAGTCGGTTAAAAGGTAGCCTATGTCCTTTCTCAGGCTCCAGACTATCTTTGTACCAAATTTCATTTAAATCGGTCCAGTAGTTTTAGCGTGAAAGCGTAACAGACAGACAGACAGACAGACAGAGTTACTTTCGCATTTATAATATTAGTAGGGAAGTAGGGATTTCTGATGCCTTAGCTTAGCTTGTATTCCCAATTTCGGACTGCATCACTTTTTGTTTTTTGTCACTTTTCTGTTTGTGTCACTTTATGTTTGTGTCACTATACTCAAAATCACACATCACACAGCTACAATAAAATACTTAAAATCTCAATTACATTTAGCATTGTGTCACACACATTTCGGTTTGTGTCACTATTGTATTAAAGCTATGCAAACATGTTGAAAACCGATATTGACAATTTCGTATTTGTGTCACTACTTTGATTGTGTCACTATTCAATAAACCACGCAGCTTCAATATCATACCTAGAACATCGATTACACGAGTAGTGTCACATTTTGCATTGTGTCACTTTTTGGTCTGTGTCGCTATTGTATTATAGCGACTAAAACACGTTTTAAGAGTGTACTCTAATTTTTTGTTTGTGTCACTTTTCGGTTAGTGACACTTTTAGGTTTGTGTCACTATTCTATTAAAGCTACAGAAACATGTTTCTAACCGATATTGACAATTTCGTATTGTGTCACATTTCCGATTGTGTCACTTTTCGGTTTGTGTCACTATTGTACAATCACTCACCGATGGTCGTGTAGTTGATGTAGTAGTAGGAGGCTATCATCCCCAGGTTGAGAGGCTGCAGGTCCATATCCTCCTCAATCGCTATGCACTTGGACTGTTCCAATTCTGAGAGCGTCGTCTCGACCAGCTCCGAGAGGTGGTCCGAGAGGTGTCTGGTGAGACAATATGAGTTTGTCACAATGTGGATAAGATGAATATGAGTTGGTCACAACGTGGATATACATAATATGAGTTTGTCACAAAGAGACATATTGTATATTATATCGTTGTAATTTCTGATGTCTTCGCGGTTATTATACATTGGAATGAAACATTCACTTACATTAACGGATTTAACTCGAGTATGACTTTATCATAAGACTATTGTCAGCTCGGGTTTACGATTATGGAATCTGTAAATGCTCAGCCAATAAAAATAAAATCAGTTAAAATTTGTTTTATCCATACGGTGTTAGGAAAACGAAAGATCGGTCATATGAGTGTTAAGGGGTGTATATCTATAATGTTTGCAAATAATATTATCAAGTATCGATTGAAATAGTATTTTCTGTCCTCCGGCCGGAAAGTGCCAACTTTCCGGCCGCTGCGCTAAATGAAGTTGCCGCTTTCTGGCTTCGTCGAACAGAAAAATAGTATACTGACCTCGGCCAGTAAAATAAAAAAGCCTCAGATCACATTTTTGTCAACCTCGGCCTCGCCTCGGACGACAATTACATGTGATCTGAGACATTCTTTATTTTACTGGCCTCGGTGCGTAATGTACTATTGTAATAGTACAAGGGGATAATATCACTCAAATTTTTGTTACGTATTGACTCTGTTCTTAAATATAGATGTAGAGGACAATGGCGGCGTCTCAAACGCTCGAAGATCCACCCTAAGACAAATGATCATTATGACATAAATAGGGAATGCGATTATAGGATAAAAAAACGTTAGGGATTCAGATATAGATCCCTTTGAATAATTTTATATACAACACAACATAAAATATATCTATCTGTCTGTCAAACATACCTGTGCGTGACCCCCTGCAGGTTATAATAATTAGGGTTCTGCGTGAGCCGCCTGTACAGGAAGGTCCAAGTCAAATAATCGACAGCGTCCTGTTTGTTCTCGATAGTCTTTGTCACTATCTCGGCGTTCATGTGGTCGTGGAGTCTGTGGTCCAGGTGGCTCTGTGGATAGAAACGCCTTGGTCACTTTTTAGAACACCTTGGTAATTTTTAAGAACACCTTGGTCACTTTTCAGAACACCTTGGTCACTTTTAAGAGCACCTTGGTAATTTTTTAGAACACCTTGGTCACTTTTTAGAACACCTTGGTCAATTTTTAGAACACCTTGATCAATTTTCAGAACACCTTGGTAGCTTTGTAGCGGAAACGCCTTGGTCACTTAGTGGCGGAAACACCTTGGTCACATTTTAGAACACCTTGGTCACTTTGTAGTGGAAACGCCTTGGTCACTTTGTAGCGGAGACGCCTTGGTCACTTTGTAGCGGAAAAGCCTTGGTCACTTTTATTAAAATACTAGTTTGATATGAGCGCCGTAAATAGTACAAAAAAACTATTTTGGAATGAAACAACTATGGAGGGATTTAACTAGCGTATTTTATTTTGTTGGCTGACGTTTCGGAGCCTTTACAGATTCCATAATCGTAGCACGACTGAGCTGACGATATTCCAACGCTAAAGTACTGTAAAGAATCCAAAACGTTAGCAAAATAAAATAAAATACGCGAGTTAAATCCTTTTATAGATGTTTCATTCCAATGTGTAATAACCGCGAAGGCATCGGAAATTATTAGATCAAGACTATTGTTTTACTATTGACCGAGGCATACTCTATTTAATGACCAAGAACAATGTTTCAACATTGACCAAGATAAATAGAACTATTTAATGACCAAGACCAATGTTTTAACATTGGCCAAGACAAAACCTATTGAATGACCAAGGCTTTCTTCAAGATCTCAAGAATTTTTCAAATCTACACTATTCGTGAGTGTGTGTCTGTCTCTCTGTGTGTCTGTCTGTCTGTCTGTACTCACCTCCAGCGGCAGGCAGTCGAGCAGCAGCTTGCTGTAGAAGGTCTTGTGGTGCGCGCGGCACAGCAGCACGGCCACGGAGGAGGAGTCCTCTAGGGGCCGACACGCGCGGCCCACCATGTGTAACACCTGCGCTATGGGGTACTGCTCGTACGAGTGGAGTTTGCCGTCGTAGCTGGAAAAAGAAGGGGACTGGTCAATTTGGGTAACGGAATAGTAATCCGGTGATTTAAGCTTATATTCAATAAGAATCTCGGAATGCGAGATACCCGGCTGTAATTTTGTAAATAGTTGTATATTGACATCCTTAAAGTTGTCTCAAAACCTACATATGGTAGGGTGTAAGGTTAATTGCACAGCACTAATTAAAGAAATTAACATTTTTTATGCACATTGATCATTTGCTTTTGATTTTATAATATTACGTAAGTATGATTATGTTCTCATTTTATATATAGTGAAAAACTTCCATATAACTATATAAGTATAAGCATTACACAGTAGCATGAGTAAACATCAACAATTAATAATATCTGTAGTTCATCAACTGCATATGGCACGATTTCGACCGCGGCACCGGTTGGCTGCGACGGCGCGCTTTACGGCCTCTACCTCAAAAACGGTTCACCGTATAAAAATTTTTTTTAGACAAAATTTGTAGAGAATTTTGTATTCTACAATATTGCCAACAAAGACAAAAAGCTAAAACCCATAGAAAATGAGAAATTTACAAAAATAACGATTTTTGTGACTTGACCTTGAAATTTAATAGTTGCTCACAACCTACCATATGTAGGTTTTGAGACAAATTTAAGGATGTCAATATACAACTATTTACAAAATTACAGCCGGGTATCTCGCATTCCGAGGTGAATTCCTAATTTGACCGGTCTATAGTACGTCTTGGTCGTCTAATGTTATTCACTTGGTCAACAAATAGTCTCGTTTAACTTTATAAACTTGACTTGGTCACCAGTCGTTGCGTCAATACAAAATAAACAATCTTGTCTTGGTCATTAAGGAGTCATATGTGTTAAACACCATTTTATACTTGACTTGGTCACAGAATATCTTGGGTCTCGGTCACCAATCAGTATTTTTTTTTTATATCTTAATTATCGATTTTGTCGCCAAAAAGTGTAATTTATCAAGTAGTCGTATGAAAAATCTATGTATTGGTTAGTTTTGTCTTGGTCACCGAGTAGTCCTAGCCTTGGTAAGCGAGTAGTCTCGTCTTGGTCACAATCATAAATCATTAATCGGTCTTGGTAACCAAGTAGTCAGAGAGTACTTTAGTATTAATTAGTCTAGGAGCCTATTTTAGTATCAAAGTCTAGGAGCCTACATTTGTATTATAGTCCAGGATCCTACTCTTATAAGCCTACTTCTGCATTATAGTCCAGGATCCTACTCTTATAAGCCTTCTTCTGCATTATAGTCCAGGATCCTACTCTTATAAGCCTACTTCTGCATTATAGTCCAGGAGCCTACTCTTATATTGACATTCACAAGTGCCTGTAAGAGCCTAGCCTGAATAAATGATTATTGAATTTGAATTTAAGCCTACTTCTGCATTATAGTCCATGAGCCTACTCTTATAAGCCTACTCTTGCATAGTCCGGGAGCCTACATCATAGTCCAGGAGCCAGCACACTTACTAGTGGGTATCGGCGATGATGACGGTGTGCACGTGGGCGGCGACCGCCCAGGCCAGCTCGGCGGCGACCACGCACAGCTGCGCCGCCCCGGAGGAGACCAGCTGCTGGACCAGCCGCCGGTCCGCGGGGTCGACGCCCGCGTGGAGGTACGCCACGCCAGCGGCTAGGGTCTCCTTCAGCATCTGTGTTAGTTGTTTCACATTGGAATGCAGGCGCGTGCAGTGTGGGGAGCGTAAGTATGGCGCCAGGGTAGGCACTTCATACATTAGTGACACTCTGCCTATATGAAATGCACGCCCTTGTTGGAATGATACAACTATGAACGGATTTAACTAGCGTATTTATTTTTTATTGGCTGACGTTTCGGAACCTTTACAGATTCCATAATCGTAGCGCGACTGAGATGACTATTGTTAACTAGAAGTAAAGATTACGAAACGTTTAGCCTGTACCTGTACATAATTTATCCAATACTTCAATCATTACCTTATAGTTAATCTACTTTATATTTAACTTAGCTTACCAAATACTTAACTTACTTAACTACAGTTACCTTATACTTCGAATAATCATAAATCACTAATCAGCCTTGGTAACCAAGTAGTCCGATTCTTGGTCACAATCATAAATCACCAATCATTCTTGGTAAGTAACTAGCCCCATTATTGGTCGCAAACCTTACTTACCATACCATATAATTAACATACTCAACTCCTTTTAAACTTATTTTACCGTACCTTACTCAAGTAACTTACCCAACACTTACCCTAACTTACCTTAACTTACCTAACCCCATTTCAAGAACGACTTCATCAGGTCGGTCCTAGCGTGCAGGAAGCGCGCCGGCTCGCCGCAGGCCAACGCTAGCAAGTCCGCCGCGAGTCGCGCCGCCCATGGCCTAGGGCGGCCATAGGGGGGAATGTGGGACCCTGCCCTTCCCGGACCCTCTCCGAAAGGAGGGACTGAATACTTTACCTTATACCTAACTCATCTCACCTATACTTAATTTACCCAATGCTTAACTAATCTAATTTTAGACTAATTTTACCTTAACCTAGGCTACCTTACTATATACTTAAATTACTTAACTCATTTTAAACTTACTTTGCCTTACCTAACACTTACCACAACTTACCTAACATACCTAAACTTACCTAACACTTACCTCGACATACATAACATTTACTCTAACTTATCTAACACTTACCTCAACTTACCCAACACTTACCTTAACTTACCTAACCTCATTTTAAGTACAAACTCACCTTATCCTTGAGCCTCTCCAAGAACGGCTTCATCAAATCGGTCCTGGCGTGCAGGAATCGCGCCGGCTCGCCGCCGGCAGCGGCCAACGCTAGCAGGTCGGCCGCGAGCAGCCGCGAGTCGCGCCGCCCCGGCACGAACACGCAGCACGGCCGCGCGCCCGCGTGACGCGTTATAGCGTTGTAGATCGGTTTCGTCATTGCGGTTAGACGTCCGCCCGAGTGGGGTATGTTGAAGCCCTAAGACAGAGAGGGTTGCTAGTTTTATAATTTATTTCAAATTGAATGCTGAAACTCTGTTGATGGGGCCTTTACTGCAATAGCGAGCGGTTGGTGAGCAGTGCAAAAGGCAGTTTTTTGTTTTGAGGGTTTTTAGCCCGAATCGATGCAGCGATGTAACAGATATACAAAGTACAAAAAATGTTTACAAAAGTTAACACAATAAAAAGTCTCTTCTTGATCATTATATAAGGCTATCTAAGCAAGACCATCAAGTAGTCTTGCCTTGGTCACCAAGTAGCTTCCAACTGTTCTCGTCTTGGTCACAAACTATTCTCGTCTTGGTCATCGACTAGTCTCGTCTTGGTCATCGACTAGTCTCGTCTTGGTCATCGACTAGTCTCGTCTTGGTCACACCTTAATTTCATCTTGGTCACCAACTAGTCTCGTCTTGGTCACAAACTAGTCTAGTCTTGGTCACCTCCTAATTGCACCTTATGCACCCCTAATTACATCTTGGTCATCCCCTAGTCTCATCTCGGTCACCCCCTAGTCTCACCTGTATATGCAGCTCGAGCGGCAGCGGCCTAACGCTCGGGTGGAAGTTGAACGTGGCGTTGGAGTTGCACCCCAGCCAGGCGGCCACGTCGCGAGCGTCGGCGAGGGGGAGTGACAACGCCACTATACGGATCTGACGACCTGGGTAGATATAAGAGAGAGGGGGTGAAAATGTGGGTTAAATGGTTTGTGACAACTAATTTACTTAGGAAAGGTTTATCTACATCTTTAGAGATTCTTTTTTAGAAGGGGTTGAAACGGGGTGACAATTCAAAAGCACGTAAAGTACATGCGCATATCGGGTTTCACACCCTTTCAAACAATCATTCGAAATTAATTTTCAAAAATACTCATTCAAACGAGGTGAAAATCGAAACGAGCGTGCATTTACAATTTCACCCCTTTTCAAGCTGTTTATGGGATGAATTTCTAAAGATGACACCCCCTCCTAAAGGACTCCCCCCTTTAGCTCCCCCTAGTAAACTGCAATGGGGGGTTAAATCTCTAATTTCTAAAAACTTTTCATCACATTTTATCGAAGCACTAATTCTACGCAGACCAAACTACTTCCAGAGACCAACTAAATAAACAACATAGCATATATCTATACTAATATTATAAAGCTGAAGAGTTTGTTTGTTTGTTTGTTTGAACGCGCTAATCTCAGGAACTACTGGTTCGAATTCAAAAATTATTTTTTTGTTGGATAGACCGTTTATCGAGGAAGGCTTTAGGCTATATAACATCACGCTGCGACCAATAGGAGCGAAGAAACAGTGGAAAATGTGTAAAAAACGGGGAAAATATGAAGCCTTATGAAGAAGTGACAGAAGACTTTGACAGATCTTTGACGAAACAATCGGACGGGCAGGACGACGTCTGCCGAGGCCGCTAGTGTGTTATATTTACCGATCTGCGGTATTCATTCTAATAGAAGCTTATAGTAAGTCACCGTTTTGGGTACCTAAATTTACCACTGCTGGACATAGGCCTCTCCAATGAGGGCCACCGCGTGTCAGAAATCCGGTAGATGCGCTAGTGTAGAATGAGGCCCAGCTGTCATGTACCACCAATGAGAGGCAAGCTACTGGCCTGTGATTGGTGGTACATGACAGCTGGACCTCATTCTACACTAGCGCCTCTAGCGGATTTCTCACATGCCTCATTGGAGAAGCCTATGTCCAGCAGTGGACTGCGATAGGCTGATGATGTGATGTGATATATTATATGTTATATTTACCAATCTGCGAGGATATATATCTCATCCTGGAGCACACCACCTCCAGGACCGGCCCGTCCTCCCCCCCCAGGAGTTGGAGGGCATCCACTATGAAGAGCGACACGCTCTGCACGCTCTTGCGTACTTTCCACCTGGTATAATACAAAAAAAAAATACATTTTCAGTCCTCCGGCCGGAAAGCGCCAACTTTGTGGCCGCTGCGCTAAATGAAATTTTCGCTTTCTGGCTTCGTCGAACAGAAAAATAGTATACTGACCTCGGCCAGTAAAATAAAAAAGCCTCAGATCACATTTTTGTCAACCTCGGCCTCGCCTCGGACGACAATTACATGTGATCTGAGACATTTTTTATTTTACTGGCCTTGGTGCGTAATGTACTAACAACGTCTAATATATAAAACTCAAACTCAAACTCAAATAATCATCTGCTTTTCTAGAATAGTGTCACAACTCGAAATAATTTGCTACTCCATTTTAGATTGTAAACCTTCACATATAAAATTTCAATTCAGAATGGTGACACATTTCGAGTTGTGACACTATTCCAAAAAAGCAGCGATGAATAAATTTTATTCAGGCTAGGCTCTTACAGGCACTTGTCAATGTCAACGTTAAAATTAATATTCTTTTTCGATTCAGCAAACAAAAAAAACCTCTTGAGAAGAATCGAGAATAAACTCAATCCCTACTAATATTATAAATGCGTTAGTAACTCTGTCTGTCTGTCTGTCTGTTGCTCTTTCACGCCTAAACGGCTGAACGGATTTTGATGAAATTTGGTATGGTAATAGATGATAACCTAGAAACGGACATAGGCTATAAATAATCACGCCATCGTTCTTAGGGGGTAGGCAGTAGGCAGATAACTAAATTGAGATAGTGATTTTTAGTCGTTTTGGTTGGGACTTTTGCTCTATTGCTCTATATTTGCTCTATATATTATAAATGCGAAAGTAACTCTGCGCTAAATGAAATTGCCGCTTTCTGGCTTCGTCGAACAGAAAAATAGTATACTAACCTCGGCCAGTAAAATAAAAAAGCCTCAGATCACATTTTTGTCAACCTCGGCTTCGCCTCGGACGACAATTACATATTGTGATCTGAGACATTTTTTATTTTACTGGCCTCGGTGCGTAATGTACTATAAACGAATCCTAAGAAAGAACTTTCGGAAATACCCCTTAGGGGGTGAAAAATTTTGGGCAATCTTTGCCTGGGCTTTTATTCCTTGGTCATTAACTGACCAAGGCTCTGGGTAATTCACTGACCTGCGCGACAGCACGTCCCACTTCTCCGCCGTGGTGATGATGATCTGCCCCTTGTTCAGCAGCTTGTGATCGGTCGCCGTCTCGCCGGTGAGCTGCACCACCTGGTGATGAGACCACAACGCTGGTGATGAGTCGGGGGTGATGTGTATGCCGGGATATTTACATCACTACGCTGGTGATGAGCCGGGGGTTTTGTGTGTGCCGGGATATTTATATCACTACGCTGGTGATGAGTCGGGGGTGATGTGTGTGCCGGGATATTTACATCACTACGCTGGTGATGAGACGGGGGTATGCTTCTTATGTGATTATATTTACATCACTACGCTGATGTTGAGAAGATGCCGTTATAATAATATCTCTAAAGGGATAATTTTTGTATCCCGGGATGATATTTAAACATCACTATGCTGGTGATGAGACGGGGGTGATTTGGAAAAAAATATGCCGGGAGAAACAAATTATCCCGGGATATTTTTTGTATCCCGGGGTATCAATTTGTGTATCGCTGGGTAATTTGTGTCTCCCGATATAAATAGATGATTTCTTTCTTCCGTTTTTTTATAAAGAAATTATATTGCCAAGAAGTTTATAACGGTCCTAAGATTGAAGTGTATTTTTTTTATCCCGGGAGTAAGTAATTATTATTTAAGTTAGTGGTCATACAGTATATAATCTTGGGAGAACATTTTCCTAGCGGGAGACGAAAAGGATACCGGGAGAAATCAACTAATTAAGCTAGTGACAGTGGCTACATTATGTAGTAATCTCGGGAAACCATTTCCCTCACGGGAGAAAACTTTTATCCCGGGAGAAATCTTTTCTCCCGCAACCAAAAAACCCTTTACTAACCTTCAAATTAAACTTCGTGCCGAACTTATGGTACCAATCGGCAAACACAATATCGGCTAGGGCGTCCTTGGGCAGTAGATACACCGCCCGCCCCGCGGCGTTGCTCGCTAAAAGCCTGAGCAGCGCCAGCTCGGCGATCACAGACTTGCCGGAGCCCGAGGGGGCGCCGCAGAACACGTTGTCGTCCGTGTTGTAGACGGCGTTGAACACCTGGGGGGGTTTTGGGAGAATTGGTTTATCCCGGGAGAATAAGTTTGTACAGGACGAAGGAGCAGTGTTGCCAACTCCTAGAAGTTCGAGTCGCTAAACTCAAAGTCAAAAGTCGCCAGAAAGTCGGTAAAACTAAAACATAACCATAAAAACTTCGGGACCCCCCCTCCTCATAATAATAATAATAATAATAATAATAATATACAAATTAAATAAAGTTTGAATTTGGTGCGCGTTTGTCGTTTTCCATATAAAGTATCTCTTGGCATTGAATAATTCTGTGTAGATTTGATAAAAAAATGTATCTATTATTGGCTCTAGAACTGTTTTAATTTGTACTCCAAAAGTCGCCAGATAAGTCGCTAAACTATTTTTGTCGTCAAAACTTGTTTTTGGTCGCTAAGCCTTAAGCAAAAGTCGCTAGTTCTAGCGACAAAATCGCTAAATTGGCAACACTGCGGAGGAGGGTTAAAAAACTTGTAAAAATTGTGTGAAATTATAAAATGAAAACAGCATTTTTTCAAAATTTCATTAGAAATTTGATTCATCATGATTTAGATTTCAAATACCTAAGGGTGAATTGGGGTGAAAATTAAAAAGACAGTTAAAAAAATAAAAAGAGTTGAAAAAGGTTCAAGCAGTTAAATATGATGTTCACAGTAGAAATCGGTGGATCTAGAAATCTTTTAAGGGGTTGAAATGGGGTAAAAATTGAGTGAAAAGAAAATAAACTGCTGTGCATTAGGATTTAGGAGGTGAAAATGGGGTGAAGTAGACAAAACATCTAAGGGGTATGAACATATTTAAAGGGGGGTAAAACAGGGGGTGAAACGGAAATTAACTGCGGTGCATTAGAGGGTGAAAAGGGGGTTAAGTAGACCAAAAAATCTAAGGAGTATGAATATATTCAAATGGGGGTGAAAGGGGGTGAAATTGAAATGAACTGCGGAGCATGCGGAGGTGAATAAGAGGTCGATCAGACGAAAAATCTAAGGGTTTTAATGAGATTTTCAAAGGGGATGAAAGGGGGTGAAACTCCAAAATCACCTGCGTCTGCACCGGGTTGAACATGAAGTTCAACCCGGAAGTTCTCCGCGTACAGCTCCTCCGCTGAGCCTAAGCTCTTAAGGGGGTGAAAATGGGGTGAAATGAAATACTAAAGCAGTGCATTGGGAGGTGAAAAGTAGGTTGAGTAGACAAGAAATCTAAGGGGCATGCACATATTCAAATGGGGGTGAAAGGGGGTGAAATTGAAATGAACTGCGGAGCATGCGGAGGTGAAAAAGGGGTTACGCAGACACCAAATCTAATGGTTTTTCAAAGGGGGTGAAAGGGGGTGAAACTCCAAAATCACCTGCGTCTGCACCGGGTTGAACATGGGGAAGTTCTCCGCGTACAGCTCCTCGAACTTGGCGTTGCGCAGCGCCGTCACCGGCAGCGGCTGCAGGTCCAGCAGCTCGGTGGGGGGGAGGTTCTTACATACATACTTACCGACTGACGTCATATCACAGCCGATCGCTGGGTTTAGTCTCATAAGGGGGTGAAAATGGGGTGAAATAAAATACTAAAGCAGTGCATCGGGAAATGAACAGGGGTTAGAGTAGACAAGAAATCTTAGGGATATGAATAATTTCGAAGGGGGTGAAACGGAAATGAACTGCGGCGCATGCGGAGGTGAAAAGGGGGTTACGCAGACCAGAAATCTAAGGGTTTTGTGAAGGGGGTGAAAGGGGGTGAAACTCCAAAACCACCTGCGTCTGCACCGGGTTGAACATGGGGAAGTTCTCCGCGTACAGCTCCTCGAACTTGGCGTTGCGCAGCGCCGTCACCGGCAGCGGCTGCAGGTCCAGCAGCTCGGTGGGGGGGAGGTTCTTCTCCGGGAGTATGAGGTGCTGGAAGGAGACCGGTAGAGCTGTCTCGGCTGCTATCCACCTGGAATGGGGGGGGGGGAGTTTTAAGATGATTTCATCCCTACTAATATCTATACTAATATTATAAAACTGAAGAGTTTGTTTGTTTGAACGCGCTAATCTCAGGAACTACTGGTTGGAATTGAAAAAATATTTTTTTGTTGGATAGACCATTTATCGAGGAAGGCTTTAGGCTATATAACATCACGCTGCGACCAATAGGAGCGAAGAAACAGTGGAAAATGTGTAAAAAACGGGGAAAATATGAAGCCTTATGAAGAAGTGACAGAAGACGTTGACAGATCTTTGACGAAACAATCGGACGGGCAGGACGACGTCTGCCGGGGCCGCTAGTTATATTATAAATGCGAAAGTAACTAACTCTGTCTGTTACGCTTTCACGCTAAAACTACTGGACCGATTTAATTGAAATTCGGTACAAAGACAGTCTGGAGCCTGAGAAAGGACAAAGGCTACTTTTTAACCGACTGCAAAAAAGGAGGAGTTCCGCGCAGACGAAGTCGCGGGCAGAAGCTATATCCCTACTAATATTACAAATGCGTTAGTAACTCTTGTCTGTCTGTCTGTTACGCTTTCACGCTAAAACTACTGGACCGATGTAATTGAAATTTGGTACAAAGATAGTCTGGAGCCTGAGAAAGGACATAGGCTACCTTTTAACCGACTGCAAAAAAGGAGGAGTTCCACGCGGATGAAGTCGCGGGCAGAAGCTAGTTATAATATTATAATAATATTATAAATGCGAAAGTAACTAACTCTGTCTGTTACGCTTTCACGCTAAAACTACTGGACCGATTTAATTGAAATTCGGTACAAAGAAAGTCTGGAGCCTGAGAAAGGACATAGGCTACTTTTTAACCGACTGCAAAAAAGGAGTTCCACGCGGACGAAGTCGCGGACAGAAGTTATATTAGATATATTCTTACCTGTCTGATACCACTCTTAAGAAGTATTGCGGCGGTAAAGGTTCGAAAACTGGCACGAACAATTTCACCTGTAACAATAAATAAATACATATAGGGGGTAAAAAATGTATGGAACTTTTTAATCAATATAAATAATATAATCATAGCTTTACACGTGAATGTGAATCGACGTATTTAAAATTTCAACCCTTAGAAGGGTTGAAAACCGAATATGTCTTATCTTTCATCCCCTAGAGGTCCTAAAGGGGTGAAATAATATATGAAACTTTACGAATCCTCAGTGGATTTACTAGATAACGTATTTAAAAATACATCCCCTAAAGGGGGTGAAACTTTGAAAAAATAATTTTTAATTATTAAGTGGCTTAAACCTAAGTATGAATCGACACATTGGAAAATTTCAATTTCTTGGGTGGCAGAAAACTGATTACTTTCAACCCCTAAGGGGGTGAAATAATGTATCGAACATTTCAAATCTCCAATAGAATAGGGTATTTGACATGTTTTTAAAATCCATTTTATATTATGTAGTAGAGTCTAAGGAACCCAGCAAAAGTTGTTTTTTTAAATCTGGTATGTATTAGCTGAAAAACATCGAATTAAAAATTCAATATTTAAATAGTGTGCCAAAACGCTACTTTGACAATATGGCGCCGCAATGAGGTCGGTGACGTCACATGCCTGTTTGACAACTAGGCGCAACACAACTAGGTAAACAAAGTTTACGGGCATGTGACGTCACGAAAAACTCGGCCCAGCAGGAGCGTTTTGTGTCACGTGACAAACGGTTAAAAAATGTAATTTTTATTTAAGGATTTTTAAATAAATCAATCATTATTTTCAACTTACGTTAATAAATAATCATTTTTTAACTCTTAATTTATACTGTTAACAGTAATTTACACTTTATTTTTCGCATTGTCAAAAAGCCTATTTCACCCCCCAAGGGGTTGAAAAGCGGACATACCGTGTGATCGTCCTTGCAGTACTTCTCCTTGAGGAGTAGGAACTCGTGGTGGAGCACCACCTCCGAGTCTACGTCCTCCACCAGGATCCAGAAGCCCTCGGACTGGCCGTGCACCTGTACAGACAGACAGAAATACACATAAACACATACTAATAACCAGGGGCGTGCATTCCATACACCATACAGGCACAGTGGTAGTAATATATGGAGTGCCTACCCTGTCGCCATACTTACGCTACCCTCACTGCACGCGCCTGCTAATAACATTCGTGAACCGGTGAAACGCCCTTTTCACCACTCAAAAACCAACGGATAAGTGGTTTTTTTAGTGGTAAAAAAGGCGTCAAACTTAAAGCAAAATATAAAAATTTGACATTATGAAAGAGGATGAAAAAAAGGGTGTAATTTGTGGTACCTAAATCTAAATGGAAATGTGAAAATAATAAAACAAGTTATCTGCTAAGGGGGTCAAATGTGCGTCAAAAGTATGTGTAAAACTTAATTCCTTCAAGGCTTTGGAATTTACCCCCAAATGGGGTGTAACATAGGGATGAAACTTTGTATGAAACTTTTTACTTCTTAGATATAATGCAAATAAAATTTAACATGTTTGCATGTTATAAAGTGGGTGAAAGGGAAGAAAGGGTGGAAACCCCGAAATCACCTCGTCGTCCCCATGGAAACCTAAATAGACGGGTGCAAGGGGGGTCAAACACAAAAATCATATTCTCGAACCTGTAGAAGCCTGGCGCAACGGTGAACAATATAAAGGGTGTGAAATACAATATAGGGTGAAAGGGGGTGAATCTCAAAAATATTTTTTTCGACCCAGCGGAATCTCGGCAACGCGTTTATCTATATCCTAGCAAACATGGGGGTGAGTTTCATCAAGGGGTTGAAAGGTGAAACAAAAAAAAAACACGTCCTCGACCCCGTAGAAGCCTGGCGACATTGTCAGCTGTATCCTATCTGCTAGGGGATGAAATTTAGCAATGGGGTGAAAGGGGGTGAAACTCGAAAATCACTATTTCGACCCAGCGGAAGCTTGGCGACACGTTCATCTATATCCTAGCAAGCATGTGGGTGAGTTTCATCAAGGGGGTGAAAGGGGGTGAAACTCGAAAATCACCTTCTCGTCCCAGTGGAAGTCCGGCGAGACGGTCAGCTGGATCCGCAGCGTGCTCCGCGTGATCGGCTGGATGTGCGTCGACAGCTCCAGCTTGGGGAACTGGTGCACGTACTTGTGGATCATCTTGCCCAGTTTGGGCGCTCTCACCAGCTCCCCTATCTCTCTAGCTTCCCCCAGGGGGGGGGAAGTCTTACTTTCTTACCTTTGGTGATCTTTATAAGACGTAACTGAGCACTAAGAGATTTTCTTACTCATCCTAATGATTTTAATGAGGGGTTGAAAGGGGGTGAAACACGAAAATCATGTCATCGACCCCGTAGAAGCCTGACGACACTGTCAGTTGTATCCTATCTGCTAGGGGATAAAATTTAGCAATGGGGTGAAAGGGGGTGAAACTCAAAATCACGATTTAAACACAGCGGAACCTCGGCAACGAGTTCATCTATATCCTAGCAAGCATGGGGTGAATTTCATCAAGGGGATGAAAGGGGGTGAAAGGGGGGTGAAACTCAAAAATCACCTTCTCGTCCCAGTGGAAGTCCGGCGACACCGTCAGCTGGATCCGCAGCGTGCTCCGCGTGATCGGCTGGATGTGCGTCGACAGCTCCAGCTTGGGGAACTGGTGCACGTACTTGTGGATCATCTTGCCCAGTTTGGGCGCTCTCACCAACTCGCCTATCTCGTTCGGGCCCAGCTCGTAGAGCTTCTCCCAGGGGAAGTTCTTCTTCTCAAGTTTCTTTATCACCTGATGAGGAAGATATATATATAACGTAACTAGCGGATCGCCACGGTTTCGCACGGATTTCTATTTTTTTTTTTTTTTCAAAATATAATAAAGCCTATGTCAATCGGGAATAGTGTAGCTTCACAACAGTGAGAGAAGTTTTCAAATCGGTCCAGTCGTTTTGGAGAATATTCAATACAAACAAATAAGCAAAGAAACACACCTTTCCTCTTATGTCGCTATTGACAGCTCAGTCGTGCTACGATTATGGAATCTGTAAAGATTCCGAAGCGTCAGTCAATAAAACAAAATACGCGAGTTAAATCCGTTTATAGTTGTTTCATTCCAATGTGTCATAACCGCGAAGGCATCAGAAATTGTTATTAAAATTACTTTACTTCTCTATACTAATATAATAAAGAGGGAAGGTTTGTTTGTTTGGATTGAATAGGCTCCATAACGGCTGAACCGATTTCAAAAATTTTTTCAGTTGGGAAGCTACACTATTCTATTCCCGAGTGACATAGGGTATAAAAAAGGCATCCGGGCGAAGCCGGGGCGGGCCGCAAGTAATTCTTAAAACTAAAGACATTTAGACACCATGTTCACTCAAACTCAAACTCAAACTCAAATAATCATTTATTCAGGCTAGGCTCTTACAGGCACTTGTGAATGTCAACGTTAAAATTAATTAATATTCTTTTTCGATTCAGCAAAAAAAACCTCTTGAGAGGAATCGAGAATAAACTCAATGAGGTATAATTTTTTCAATATAATAATATTACAATTTCACTTAAGAATAAATTATGTACAAATTACAAAATGTATGTACTTAATCTAATTACATTTTTAAAAAATTATAGGAGAAAATAAAAAATATAAAAAATAACAATAGGTACTGGAGATGTATAAGGTCTCCAGATGTTAAAAGACTAAATTAAATTTACTGGAAATGTAAAGGTTTCCAGGAGTCAAATATAAAATAAAATTACAGGAGAAAAAAAAAAGAAAAAAATACACAAAGTAAAAAAGACACTATGATGTCTCTAGTCAGATTCGTTCAAAGCAAAAGTATGTGAATATCACTAAAGTCCCCACTTGCAGACATGAACAGACCGGACCCCACAAACAGCACCCGTTCACGAGTATAACGTGTATCTCAGCCATCGCCTCCCTCAACCATATTGTAGGGAAGGTGGCGACCCGATCAACAACGCCACTGTAAGCAAGCCCTTTAAGCGAGCATGACGTGCTCAAGCTGCCGGACAAAACAAAACTAATAAATGCTAGTATTCTTGTCCGGCGAGAAACATCACATTGTGCCTTAGAACAACTTAAAACATAAAATAATTAACACTGAGTCTTACGTCACTAATCACGAAACTATATTAAGAAAACTTTAAGAACATTTCCAGGCTGCACGTAGCTATGTACATTTACTTAAAAAGCTCCTTTATCTTCTACAAAATCTTTTACAGTATAATACGCCCTTTTAATGAGATGTTGTTTAATATGTGCTTTAAATTTATTATATGACAAGTTCAACAAATCTGCTGGTATTTTATTATAAAATCGTATACAGTTCCCCATGAACGACGTACTCACTTTACGGAGACGGAAACCTGGCATTATCAATTTATTCTTATTTCTTGTATTGAAATGGTGTATATCACTGTTACATTTAAACACTCTCGTTCCTTACATCCTTGTCACTATTAATTTGTATGTGTGTATGTACGTACCTCTTCCGGCATTTTCCGGAACTGCCTCAGAGGCGACATCGACTGCCACATCCGGCGGTCGACCATCTTACAGAGAGCTAGAGTTTTGTCCACCAGCTGTGCCCACCCTGTGGACAAATTAGGGGGTGAAAAATTTGTATGAAACTTTTCGACTCTCTTATAGCAGATTTTGTAGAATGTCGCTGTTATTTTACTTGGTAGATGTTATTTTGGGTTTTTGAAAGTTCAACCCCTGAAGGGGAAACATTTAGAAGAGGTTATATTTATTCAATGGCTTTCCTTGATAAATTATTTATAATTAAAAGGGTAATAAGGGGTGGAAAATTTTAATTTACAGAAAGGGCGGCGGAAAAATGGAAAACGGGCTCTGGCTGCCCCTGTGGGACTGCGGCGTGAGTATATGTATGTATTGAGGAAGGAAGCAAGAGAGGTGTGTCGGGATCGTGGCGAGTGAAGAGCGGTCTCTGGCTGCCCCTGTGGGACTGCGGCGTGAGTATATGTATGTATTGAGGAAGGAAGCAAGAGAGGTGTGTGGGGATCGTGGCGAGTGGAGAGCGGTCTCTGGCTGCCCCTGTGGGACTGTGGCGTGAGTATATGTATGTATTGAGGAGGGAAGCAAGTGAGGTGTGTCGGGATCGTGGCGAGTGGAGAGCGGTCTCTGGCTGCCCCTGTGTTACTTACCTCTATGCAGCACGATCTCGAATATAGCCCTCAGCAGTCTGCTGGCTGACTGCGTCACGTATACCATATCGGCCATCAGCGCGAATCCTTCTAGCTTCAACTGCGATATGTAAGCTTGTAGTAAAACGTTCACTTTCGCTGAAGGCTCCTCTATACTCTCCTTTATAGGTATAGGTACCTGTGGACAAATGTTTTGAATAAGTTCTTAGTTGTTAACTACTCGTTGACCGTCATCATTATTATCATTAACATCACCATCATCATCATTATCATCATCTTCATCATCAACAACATTATGACAAGAATCAACATTGTCATGATCGTCATCATCCTCACCACCACCATCATCAGCATTATCATTAACGTCATCATTAACAACGTCGTAATCGTCATTACCGTGAACTTTATTAACACTATCGTTATCATCATCATCATCACAATGATCATTCTCACCACAATCTATAATAACACTCACCCGCTCCATTAGTTTATGCAGCTTCAACGGATCTATCATCATCACCATATCATCATCATCACCACTATGATCATCCTAACCTCAAGCTATATTAACACTCATCTCCAACACAAACATCATCAGCATATCATCATCACCAAGGGCGTGCATTCCATACCCTCTCCATAAGCTTATGCAACTCCAACTTATCTATCATCATCATCACCATTATCATCATTACCATCATCATCATCACCATAATGATCATCCTAGAGTGGCCTGAAGCTATATTAACATTCATCTGCATCACCAACATCGTCATCATCACCACCATCATCGTCACTCACCCGCTCCATAAGCTTGTGCAGCTCCAGCTTGTCCTCCTCTCTCACCGCGATGTGCTTGAACTCGGCGGACAGGGAGAACACGCGGAACAGCTCGATCTCTCCCAGGGTAGGCTTGAGCAGTTGATTGTACGATTGCATCGTCTCGTAAGTGCAGTAGAAGTGTGAGGCGATACGACCCAGCTCGGTCGGTTGGAACTGGCCGGTGCGGCGTTCGTATTTTATTAGGCCGGCCCTGTGGAGTATAAAAATGATATTTTTTATAGTGGCGAGTGGAGAGCGGTCTCTGGATGCCCCTGTGGGACTGTGTCAAGTGGAGAGTGGTCTCTGTCTAACCCTGTGGTACTGTGGAAAGTGGAGAGCGGTCTCTGTCCAACCCTGTGGAACTGTGGAAAGTGGAGTGTGGTCTCTGTCTAACCCCTGTGGGACAGCGGAGAGTGGTCTCTGTCTAACCCTGTGGGACTGTGTCAAGTGGAGAGCGGTCTCTGTCTAACCCTGTGGGACTGTGTCAAGTGGAGAGCGGTCTTTGTCTTCCCCTGTGGGACTGTGTCAAGTGGAGAGCGGTCTCTGGCTGCCCCTGTGGGACTGTGTCAAGTGGAGAGCGGTCTTTGTCTGCCCCCGTGGGACTGTGTCAAGTGGAGAGCGGTCTTTGTCTGCCCCTGTGGGACTGTGTCAAGTGGAGAGTGGTCTCTGTCTAACCCTGTGGGACTGTGGAAAGTGGAGAGTGGTCTCTGTCTAACCCTGTGGGACTGTGTCAAGTGGAGAGTGGTCTCTGTCTACCCCTGTGGGACTGTGTCAAGTGTAGAATGGTCTCTGTCTAACCCTGTGGGACAATGGAAAGTGGAGAGCGGTCTCTAGCTGCCTCTGTGGGACTGTGGAAAGTGGAGAGCAGTATAGCTTGAGTTTATGTATATATTGAGTGTGAAGGAGTGGAGAGTGGTCTCCGGCTGACCCTGTGGGACTGTGTCGTGAGTATATGTACCTATGTATTGTGGAAGGATGCAAGAGAGGTGTGTCGGGATCGTGGTGAGTGGAGAGCGGTCTCCGGTTGCCCCTGTGGGACTGTGGCGTGAGTATATATGTGTATTGAGGAAGGAAGCAAGAGAGGTGTGTCGGGATCGTGGCGAGTGGAGAGCGGTCTCTGGCTGCCCCTGTGGGACTGCGGCGTGAGTATATGTATGTATTGAGGAAGGAAGCAAGAGAGGTGTGTCGGGATCGTGGCGAGTGGAGAGCGGTCTCCGGCTGCCCCTGTGGGACTGTGGCGTGAGTATATGTATGTATTGAGGAGGGAAGCAAGAGAGGTGTGTCGGGATCGTGGCGAGTGGAGAGCGGTCTCCGGCTGCCCCTGTGGGACTGTGGCGTGAGTATATGTATGTATTGAGGAGGGAAGCAAGAGAGGTGTGTCGGGATCGTGGCGAGTGGAGAGCGGTCTCCGGCTGCCCCTGTGGGACTGCGTGTGCACTCACTTGTCCAGCAGGCTGGCTGCAGTGTGTATCAGATCAGCTCTGTGCAGTTCCAACAGATTGTCCTGTTCCAGCTTCTCCGGCGTCACGCCGTACAGTGCGGGTTGGCGGAGCATACGTATGTATAGATACGTGTAACCTGGGAACAATAAAAATGATTTCATACAACTAATTTATTTATACAACTAATTATCTGAACCTAGGTTTTTTTAGAAAACTAACTAACACACAAGATATAAAATAGTCAGACTCACCCAGCCATGTTGACCCACAGACATAAAGACAGACACACTCACCCACGTGTGACAGTCTGCACTAATCCCAGCAAAAACTTCTTTTGAGCCAAGTAATTTAATTTCCTGGTATTTCAAAGTCTAAACTTAGGTTTTCTAGAAAGCTACAGACATGAAGACAGATACACTCACCCAGCCATGTTGACACAGACATAAAGACAGACACACTCACCCAGCCATGTTGACACATCCATAAAGACAGACACACTCATCCAGCCATGTCGACACAGACATAAAGACAGACACACTCACCCAGCCATGTTGACACACAGCCATACAAACAGACACTCACTCAGCCATGTTGACCCTAACATAAAGACAGACACACTTACCCAGCCATGTTGACATAGACATAAAGATAGACATACTCACCTAGCCATGTTGACATAGACATAAAGACAGACAGACTCACCCAGCCACGTGACAGCATCCCTGACCGTCTGCACCGATCCGAGCACTATCTCCGCGTTGAGCATGTCAGGTAGTTTGCTTATGAGCTGCGATTCTATCGGCAGCTGCTGGTTCAGTAGAGACAAGTAGTATTGGAGTTCCGAGTGGTTGGTTATTAGGATTCCTGCGAACGAACGAACGGATTAGAAGTTCGGAGCGAACTTACAATATTAGAAGTTCCAAGAGAACTTCCTCGCGTTCAATAGTACATTACGCACCGAGGCCAGTAAATAAAAAATGTCTCAGATCACATGTAATTGTCGTCCGAGGCGAAGCCGAGGTTGACAAAAATGTGATCTGAGGCTTTTTTATTTTACTGGCCGAGGTCAGTATACTATTTTTCTGTTCGACGAAGCCAGAAAGCGGCAATTTCATTTAGCGCAGCGGCCACAAACTTGGCGCTTTCTGGCCGGAGGACGGAAAAGTATGTTCTAGTGTACTTTTTGATAGTTTATGAGTATATTTTTAATTTCTGATGTTATTAAACATTGGAATGAAACTCTATAATTGGTTGACGTTTCGGATTCTTTAGTCTAAAATCTGAAATTACTTTAGCGTTAGACTATTATCAGCTCAGTCGTACTACGATTATGGAAACTGTAAAGAATCCGAATAATAAAATAAAATAAAAATACGCGAGTTAAGTCCGTTAATAGTTGTTTCATTCCAATGTGTAATAACCGCGAAGGCATCAGAAATTATAGTGTATTATTTAATTATACTTTTTTTTTTTATTTAATCTGACCACAGACAAAGGAATCCTTTTTTATATAGTCCAGGAGCCTAATCTATTAATATAGTCCCGGAGCCTATTCTTACTATAGTTCAGGAGCCTATTCTTACTAAATATAGTCCAGGAGCTTAATCTATAAATTTAGTCCAGGAGCCAAATCTGTTAATATAGTTCCGGAACCCGATGTCTTACTATAGTCCAGGAGCCTAACTTACTAATATAGTTCAGGAGCCTAATCTATTAACTTAGTCTAGGAACCCGATCCCTTACTATAGTCCAGGAGCTTATTATGTTAATATAGTACAGGAGCCCGATCTCTTCCTATAATCCAGGAGCCTAACTTGCTACTATAGTCCAGGAGCCCATTCTTACTACAGTCCAGGAGTCTACATTCCTATAGTACAATCCCCCACCTTCGCCCTTAGTGTCGTACTGCGGCCGGCCCGCCCGCCCCAGCATCTGCAGCACGTCGAGGGCGCCGAGCTCGCTCCAGCGGCCCTTCTCCGGCGAGTACACCTGCGTGCCCTTCACTATCACCGTGTGGGCGGGCAGGTTCACGCCCCAGGCCAGCGTGGCCGTTGATACTAGCACCTGGAATTAATGTGTGTGCTCGTTCAAGTATTACGTGAGAAATATGCCCCCCCCCATGATATTATTAGCTGGAAGAAATATTTGTAGTTGTTCAAGTATTACGTAACAATAGTACATTACGCACCGAGGCCAGTAAAATATAAAATGTCTCAGATCACATGTAATTGTCGTCCGAGGCGAGGCCGAGGTTGACAAAAATGTGATCTGAGGCTTTTTTATTTTACTGGCCGAGGTCAGTATACTATTTTTCTGTTCGACGAAGCCAGAAAGCGGCAATTTCATTTAGCGCAGCGGCCACAAAGTTGGCGCTTTCTGGCCGGAGGATGAAAAATAAGCATTAATCACCCCTTCCATAGTTAGCCAAGCAAAGCCCCTATATTGCAAACATCCTTACTAATATTATAAATGCGAAAGTAACTCTGTCTGTCTGTCTGTTACGCTTTCACGCTAAAACTACTGGACCGATTTAAATGAAATTTGGTACAAAGAAAGTCTGGAGCCCGAGAAAGAACATATAGGCTACTTTTTAATCGACTGCAAAAAAGGAGGATTTCCACGCGGACAAAGTCGCGGGCAGAAGCTAGTCTGGAATAAATATAACGGTCATTCAAATATTACGTAAGCAGATTAAGTACATGTCTCCCCCCCCCTACCACTTCTCTTATCAATCTACGAATTATTTATATATTATAGTCTAGGAGCCTTATTTAGTATTACAGTCTAATAACATACTTTATTAAAAATAGTCCAGGAGCCTGCATATTCCATTATAGTCCAGAAACTAACATATTTGAGTATAGTCCAGGAGCCAACTTATTCGACTATAGTCCAGGAGCCAACTCATTCAACTATAGTCCAGGATCCAACTCATTCAACTATAGTCCAGGAGCCAACACATTTCACAATAGTCCAGGAGCCTAGTCACAAAAATGTCATATTCATTTATTTACCTGTATATGTCTGTCAGCGAATAAATCCTCTACCAGCGTACGGTCAACTCTGCTCATTCCGGCGTGATGTATCGCGAACCCGTACGGCAACAACTCGCGCAACTCCGGGTTCTTCACTTGTTCAGCTTCAGTGCGAAGCACTTCGGTGCTGGCCGAGCCTTCCCTGTTTAAGAAAAAAATTTGAAATTAATATCAACAAAATAATAATAGTACAGTAAAATAAAAAATGTCTCAGATCACATGTAATTGTCGTCCGAGGCGAAGCCGAGGTTGACAAAAATGTGATCTGAGGCTTTTTTATTTACTGGCCGAGGTCAGTATACTATTTTTCTGTTCGACGAAGCCAGAAAGCGGCAATTTCATTTAGCGCAGCGGCCAGAAAGTTGGCGCTTTCCGGCCGGAGGACAGAAAAATAATTTCCGATGCCTTCGCAGTTATTATTGGACTAGCTTATGCCTGCGACTCCGTCCTCGCACGATGAGTACTTTACACAATCCGTACCAAGGGCGTGCATTCCATATAGACACAGTGTCACTAAAGTATGGAGTGCCTACCCTGGCGTCATACTTCCGCTCCCCCCACTGCACGCGCCTGATCGCTACTAATATTATAAATGCGAAAGTAACTCTGTCCGTCTGTCTGTTACGGTTTCACGCTAAAACTAATGGGCCGATTTAAATGAAATTTGGTACAAAGAAAGTCTGGAGCCTGAGAAAGGACATAGGCTACTTTTTAACCGACTGCAAAAAATTAGAGTTCCACGCAGACGAAGTCGCGGGGAGAAGCTAGACTAATATAATTTCCAGGCCATGGGCGCCACACTCACCTGAGGAACTGTCCCAGCGTGTCCTTCTCCAGGCACATGTCCCGGATGGCACGTGCCGTTTTCCCCGTCTCCTTGCGAGAGTGGACAAACACCAGAATCTGGAATAAAAATATTAAAATAATATATATATTAAAAAGAATTATTAAACAATAATAATTTCTGATGCCTTCGCGGTTATTACACATTGGACAGTCGTGCTACGATTATGGAAACTGTAAAGAATCCGAAACGTCAGCTATTAAAATAAAATAAAAATACGCGAGTTAAATCCGTTAATAGTTGTTTCATTCCAATTATTAAACAAGTCAAAAATTATCTTTTCTGTCCTCCGGCCGGAAAGCGCCAAATTTCTGGCCGCTGCGCTAAATGAAATTGCCGCTTTCTGGCTTCGTCGAACAGAAAAATAGTATACTGACCTCGGCCAGTAAATATAAAAGCCTCAGATCACATTTTTGCCAACCTCGGCCTCGCCTCGGACGACAATTACATGTGATCTGAGACATTTGTAGCACGACTGAGCTAACAATAGTCTAACGCTAAAGAGAGATTTCACTTTAGCATAAGACTATATTGTCATCTCAGTCGTGCTACGATTATGGAATCTGTAAGGGCTCCGAAACATCAGCAAATAAAATAGGCGAGTTAAATTATAGTTGTTTCATTCCAAAACATTTATTTACGCGCGTCGCCGACACGCTCTTGGCCTGTATTTTTTTTTAACCCACTGCTTCCATCCAGCGTGTTCCATTGTCATAACAAGGGCAAGATATTTTAAATGCTTTTATTTAACTTGCAAGGTAAGTTTGTATGTAGGTAAGTTAGGTTATTACCAACATCACAGTATAAAAAAGCTGCTTTAAAAAAATCAATACAAAGTCGCTTTTTCTGTCCGTATATCCCTATGTACGCTTAACCTTTAACTACCGACCTATACGTCTCACAGACGTCATCACTTTTATTTTCAACATAATTTTAAAATTACGCGGCTCGCGGTGCTCCCCCTCCCGCTACCTTCCTCATTTCACGTCTGCAGCCCGGGGTTGACGCCGGGAGCCCGGCGAATGCGCATATGACCAGTAGCAGAGCAGTCATCGTCTGAGAGACGTAAGTACGGTGTTAGGGAGAGTCTTCAGGCCCGCTGATATGCCAGAACCTCCAGCCGAAATAGGCAATAATATCGAACCAAGGGTTCGGAAAACTTGTGCCATATGTCCAAGCTGCCTAAAAAGACGTATATAATACTCTTGTTGCAAATGCGACATTCCTATGTGCCTTTCGGGCTGTTCTCAGATTTGCAGTGACTGCAGATTGGGCCATTAAATGTGTCATGTTTGACAGTTGTCATTTTTTTTATGTTTTAACTTATGACTTGTTTTTTGTTTTCAATATGTTAATTAGTTCAAGAAGTAAGAGTTTATTATGTTTTTTTTTTAGATTTTACCTAATTTTTAAAAATATGGAGGCTGATCAATGTGCCTAAAATTTAGTGCTAAGATTTTATGATGTCTTTAATAAAGACTGTGAATTTTTAAAATAAAGCTGGAATGATTTCTTTTAATTCATATTTATTTACCTCAAACAAATAATTACGCAATAAGTAAACTAAAATAAAAGTAGCATGTGAATTGTTATATAATAAATAAAGTCAAAAATGTACGTCTCTCAGACACCACATCGGTATAAGTGCTACGTAAAAACCAGGTCGGTAGTTAAAGGTTAAATCTTTAAAACTACGCAACGGATTATGATGCCGTTTTTTTTTTTAATAGATAGAGTGATCCGTCCATGTGTGTGTGCGTGTGTGTGTGTGTGGGTGTGCGTGCGTGCGTGCGTGCGTGCGTGTGTGTGCGTGTGTGTGTGTGTGTGCGTGTGTGTGTGTGTGTGTGTGTATGTGTGTGTGTGTGTGTGTGTGTGTGCGTGCAGTAAAACATTTCGAGTATTTTTTTTTTATTTTTTTTTTTTGGTAAACTCACCTGATTCCGTCCCGCGTGTTCCATCGTCTTCTCGTAAACTATATCGTTCATCACTTGGAATCGTTTGAGCGCCTTCTTCTCTGTGACACCGATGTACTGTTGTTCTAACGCCACCGGCCTGGAGAGACAGAAAGAAAATTAATTAAAAATATATAATTAAGACGAACTTTGTCTATACTAATCTATACTAATATAATAAAGAGGAAAGGTTTGTTTGTTTGTTTGGATCAAATAGGCTTCGGAACGGCTGGACCTATTTCAAAAATTATTTCACTGTTGGGAAGCTACACTATTCCCGAGTGACATAGGCTGTAGAAAATTTCGAAAAAAAAAAATAGAGATCCGTGCGAAGGCGGGGCAGACCGCTAGTCTTTCAATAGCGGCTTCCGGCTTCGCACGGATCATTTTTTTTTATAAAATTTAAATAAAAAGTCCAGTACTTATGAGTTTATTCTTATATATATATATATATTATATTCTTTATATACAAAAATTGAATTCTTTCCTTTTTATAATATTACTAGCTGTCCGCCCCGGCTTCGCACGGATCATCTTTTTTTATAGCGTATGTCACTCGGGAATAGTGTAGCTTCCCAACAGTGAAAGAATTTTTCAAATCCGTTCAGCCGTTCCGAAGCCTATTCGATCCAAACAAACAAACAAACCTTTCCTCTTTATAATATTAGTATTAATATAGATATTAGTAAAGAAATATATATTTTCCGTCCTCCGGCCGGAAAGCGCCAACTTTGTGGCCGCTGCGCTAAATGAAATTTCCGCTTTCTGGCTTCGTCGAACAGAAAAATAGTATACTGACCTCGGCCAGTAAATAAAAAAGCCTCAGATCATATTTTTGTCAACCTCGGCCTCGCCTCGGACGACAATTACATGTGATCTGAGACATTTTTTATTTTACTGGCCTCGGTGCGTAATGTACTATACCTGAACGAGTTGTCAAAGTAGAACAGGCCGGTTTCCGGCTTGACCCTCAGGAAGGCCGCCACGTCGCTGTAGTTGGGCAGAGTGGCGGACAGACCGACCAGCCGCACCTGCACATACATATACAATGATTAAAATGATCTTAATGTGATTGATGATCATAATTATTATAATGATCACGATTATTATTATTATTATAAAGTGATCTTTATCATGATTGATGTGATTGATGATTATTATGATCATAATGAGACTGATCAATACCATGATAAGAATATTCGTTGATGACTATAATGAACATGATGAGATTGATGATAATAATGATCATATTTAAATTGATCATTACTATGATGATAATAATGATCATAATGAGACTGATCAATACCATGATAATAATATTCATTGATGACTCTAATGAACATGATGTGATTGATGATAATAATGATCATAATTAGACTGATCATTACCATGATAACAATATGATTGATGACTACAATGATCATGTAATTATTATCATGTGATTGATCATTACGTTATGATCATGATTGACGATTAATATCATTACGCGTGATGTCTTATTAGATTATGATGACGTTAATTTATGATGAGTTTACACATCACCATCATCACCAACCTTCTGCGTCTGCTCGACATTTACTAAATTTACTATGATAATCATATTATCATTGCTGATTAAAATCATCTCGAGACTTTATACATTGTGATGATCATCTCTCCTTACTATGATGATCATATGATTGCCGATTAAAATCATCACGATAATGTATACAATGTGATGATCACAGATCATAATCATCACCCACCTCGTCCAGCGTCTATTACTAATATTACTATAATAATCACATGATCCATGATTAATATGATCTCAACTGTATTGTGATCATCATCATCACCACTGACCTCCTCCAGCGTCTATTACTAATATTACTATAATAATCACATGATCCATGATTAATATGATCTCAACTGTATTGTGATCATCATCATCACCACTGACCTCCTCCTGCGTCTATTACTAATATTACTATAATAATCACATGATCCATGATTGATATGATCTCAACTGTATTGTGATGATCACAGATCATCATCATCACCCACCTCCTCCAGCGTCTATTACTAATATTAATATAATAATCACATGATCCATGATTAATATGATCTCAACTGTATTGTGATCATCATCATCACCACTGACCTCCTCCTGCGTCTGCTCCACAGTCCTCAGGGTCCTCGCGACGAGGGCCTCAAGCACGGGCCCCCGCTCGTCGTGGAGGAGGTGGACCTCATCGATGATGATGAGCCGCACCAGGTTGGTGAAGGAACGCTCGCCGCCTGCGGACAGAGGTGATGAGTGATTATGTGGCGACCGGGGGCTGGGAGACGCACCGAGAAGAGGCGTTCAAGTATTAAGGAAGGTAATTTTTGAAGATTTCTAAGCCATGTAACGCGCCTTAACGTTTTTCTGGATTTAATTCGCGTATTTTTAATTAATTTGCTGACATTTCGAAAGCTTCACAATCCCCATATTCGTATCACGACTGAGCTGACGATGGTCTAATGCTAAATTGTAAAGTTAAATCCGTTATACTTATAATACTTATTTAATTTCAATCTATACTATAATATTATAAAGAGGAAAGCTTTGTTTGGTTGTAATGAATAGGCTCAAAAACTACTGGACCGATTTGAAAAATGCTTTCACTGTTGGGAAGCTACGTTCACCCTGAGTGACATAGGCTATAGAATTTTTTGAAAAGAAATTAGGGATGCGTGCGAAGCCGGGGCGAACCGCTAGTGTGTTATAAAAATTAAAAAAATACTTCTTCCCCGTATCAAAAATTACTTTGGTACAGATAAAGGCGCCTCTGTGTGCTCTCTCGTCAGCTGGTGGTCCCCTGTCAGCTGTCAGCTGTCAAGCCGACATCGCCCTTGTCTCTATAGCAATAAGACTCACCCTTCCTCGTGATGATGTCCCACTTCTCCGGCGTGCAGACTATCAGCTGAGTCGCCTCGATCTGCTCCCGCGTCAGCTGTCAGCTGTCAGCTGTCAAGCTGACATCGCCCTTGTCGCTACAGCAATAAGACTCACCCTTCCTCGTGATGATGTCCCACTTCTCCGGCGTGCAGACTATCAGCTGAGTCGCCTCGATCTGCTCCCGCGTCAGCTGTCAGCTGTCAGCTGTCAAGCTGACATCGCCCTTGTCGCTACAGCAATAAGACTCACCCTTCCTCGTGATGATGTCCCACTTCTCCGGCGTGCAGACTATCAGCTGCGTCGCCTCTATCTGCTCCCGCGTCTCCTGTCAGCTGTCATCTGTCAAGCCGACATCGCCCCTGTCGCTACAGCAATAAGACTCACCCTTCCTCGTGATGATGTCCCACTTCTCCGGCGTGCAGACTATCAGCTGAGTCGCCTCTATCTGCTCGCGCGTCAGCTGTCAGCTGTCATCTGTCAAGCTGACATCGCCCTTGTCTCTATAGCAATAAGACTCACCCTTCCTCGTGATGATGTCCCACTTCTCCGGCGTGCAGACTATCAGCTGAGTCGCCTCTATCTGCTCGCGCGTCAGCTGTCAGCTGTCATCTGTCAAGCTGACATCGCCCTTGTCTCTATAGCAATAAGACTCACCCTTCCTCGTGATGATGTCCCACTTCTCCGGCGTGCAGACTATCAGCTGAGTCGCCTCTATCTGCTCCCGCGTCAGCTGTCAGCTGTCATCTGTCAAGCCGACATCGCCCTTGTCGCTACAGCAATAAGACTCACCCTTCCTCGTGATGATGTCCCACTTCTCCGGCGTGCAGACTATCAGCTGAGTCGCCTCTATCTGCTCCCGCGTCAGCTGTCAGCTGTCAGCTGTCAAGCCGACATCGCCCTTGTCGCTATAGCAATAAGACTCACCCTTCCTCGTGATGATGTCCCACTTCTCCGGCGTGCAGACTATCAGCTGCGTCGCCTCTATCTGCTCCCGCGTCAGCTGTCAGCTGTCATCTGTCAAGCTGACATCGCCCTTGTCTCTATAGCAATAAGACTCACCCTTCCTCGTGATGATGTCCCACTTCTCCGGCGTGCAGACTATCAGCTGCGTCGCCTCTATCTGCTCTCGCGTCAGCTGTCAGCTGTCATCTGTCAGCTGTCAAGCCAACATCGCCCTTGTCTCTATAGCAATAAGACTCACCCTTCCTCGTGATGATGTCCCACTTCTCCGGCGTGCAGACGATCAGCTGAGTCGCCTCTATCTGCTCTCGCGTCAGCTGTCAGCTGTCAGCTGTCAAGCCGACATCGCCCTTGTCTCTATAGCAATAAGACTCACCCTTCCTCGTGATGATGTCCCACTTCTCCGGCGTGCAGACTATCAGCTGAGTCGCCTCTATCTGCTCGCGCGTCAGCTGTCAGCTGTCATCTGTCAAGCTGACATCGCCCCTGTCTCTATAGCAATAAGACTCACCCTTCCTCGTGATGATGTCCCACTTCTCCGGCGTGCAGACTATCAGCTGAGTCGCCTCTATCTGCTCGCGCGTCAGCTGTCAGCTGTCATCTGTCAAGCTAACATCGACCTTGTCGCTATAGCAATAAGACTCACCCTTCCTCGTGATGATGTCCCACTTCTCCGGCGTGCAGACTATCAGCTGCGTCGCCTCGATCTGCTCGCGCGTCAGCTGTCAGCTGTCAGCTGTCAAGCTGACATCGCCCTTGTCGCTATAGCAATAAGACTCACCCTTCCTCGTGATGATGTCCCACTTCTCCGGCGTGCAGACGATCAGCTGCGTCGCCTCTATCTGCTCGCGCGTCAGCTGTCAGCTGTCAGCTGTCAAGCCGACATCGCCCTTGTCGCTATAGCAATAAGACTCACCCTTCCTCGTGATGATGTCCCACTTCTCCGGCGTGCAGACTATCAGCTGCGTCGCCTCGATCTGCTCGCGCGTCAGCTGTCAGCTGTCAGCTGTCAAGCTGACATCGCCCTTGTCGCTATAGCAATAAGACTCACCCTTTCTCGTGATGATATCCCACTTCTCCGGCGTGCAGACTATCAGCTGAGTCGCCTCGATCTGCTCCCGCGTCAGCTGGTGATCTCCTGTCAATTCTGACACTTTCATGTTGTACGCGGACAGGCGCTTGCTGAAGTTACCCACCTGTCAAATGTCAATAGAACACTTGTCAGAGATTATAATTCTAATATAGTTCGTAAAAATATTGTCAAGTCGCCGACCTGTCAAATGTATCACGGAATACTTGTCAGAGATTGGATGCTTTGAGTTTGTCGTCGAGGGAGACGGCGATCTGTCAAATACAATGACCCTGTCAGAAATGTACGTGTGTGTGTGTGTGTGTGTGTGTGTGTGTGTGTGTGTGTGTGTGCGCGTGCGTGTGTGTTTGTGTGTGTGTGTACGTGCGCGCGTGCACGCGTGCGTATGTATGTGTAGAAGTACGTGTAAATGTCATCTCTAAATTGAATAAATATAATATTTCTTTTATGATTTCATTGTTGAGGTTGTAAATCTGTAAAAGTATGGATATAAGTGTCTATAATTTGTGTGTCGGTGTGTCAAAGGTATGCAAGCGTGTGTAAGCTTGTGTAAGTGTGTGTAAGTCGTGTGTAAGCATGTGTAAGTGTATGTAAGCGTGTTTAAGCATTGTGTAAGTGTGTGTAATCATGTGTAAGGGTGTGTAAGAGGTGTGTCAACATGTGTAAGTGTGTGTAATCATGTGTAAGAGGTGTGTAAGCATGTGTAAGCGTGTGTAAGTGCGTGTAAACGCGTGTAATCGCTCGTACTCACCATCTCCTGCACTAGAGACCTCATCGGCGCGACGTATATCATCTTGAAGTCGCTCGCGTTGACTGTGCCGTCGTCGTTGACGTGCTTGCCCACCTCGCGCAGTATGCACAGCAGGGCGACGTTGTAATTATATTGATTGATCGATTGATTGACCGTGTAGCTTGGTGTATGCCTATGACTGTGTGTAGGTTCGACGGCGTGTATGAGTGTGTGAGTGTGTATTTAAGTGTCTATAATTGGTGTGTCAGTGTGTATAAATTGTGTATAAGCATATGTAAGTGTGTATGAGTTGTGTGTAAGTCATGTGTAAGTATGTGTAAGTCGTGTGTAAGCGTGTGTAAGTGTGTGTAAGCATGTATAAGTGTGTTTAAGTGTTGTGTAAGCGTGTGTAAAAGGTATATAAGTGTGTGTAAGAGGTGTGTAAGTGTGTGTCAGCATGTGTAAGTGTGTGTAAGAGGTGTGTAAGCGTGTGTAACTGCGTGTAAACGCGTGTAATCGCTCGTACTCACCATCTCCTGCACTAGAGACCTCATCGGCGCGACGTATATCATCTTGAAGTCGCTCGCGTTGACTGTACCGTCGTCGTTCACGTGCTTGCCCACCTCGCGCAGTATGCACAGCAGGGCGACGATATAATTATATTGATTGATCGATTGATTGACCGTGCAACTCGGTGTATGCCTATGACTGTGTGTAGGTTTGACGGCGTGTGTGAGTGTGTAAGTGTCTATATATTGTGTGTCGGTGTGTATAAATTGTGTATAAGCATATGTAAGTGTGTATGAGTTGTGTGTAAGTCATGTGTAAGTATGTGTAAGTCGTGTGTAAGTGTGTGTAAGCATGTATAAGTGTGTTTAAATGTTGTGTAAGCATGTGTAAGCGTGTGTAAAAGGTATATAAGTGTGTGTAAGAGGTGTGTAAGTGTGTGTAAGCATGTGTAAGTGTGTGTAAGCATGTGTAAGTCGTGTGTAAACATGTGTAAGCGTGTGTAAGTGCGTGTAAACGCGTGTAATCGCTCCAACTCACCATCTCCTGCACTAGAGACCTCATCGGCGCGACGTATATCATCTTGAAGTCGCTCGCGTTGACTGTACCGTCGTCGTTGACGTGCTTGCCCACCTCGCGCAGTATGCACAGCGGGGCGACGATACATACATATTGATTGATCGATTGATTGACCGTGTAACTTGGTGTATGCCTATGACTGTGTGTAGGTTTGACGACGTGTATGAGTGTGTGTGACTGTGTAAGTGTCTATATAATAATATTGTGTGTCGGTGTGTATAAATTGTCTATAAGATGTGTGTAAGTATGTGTAAGAGGTGTGTAAGCATGTGTAAGTGTGTGTAAGAGGTGTGTAAGCGTGTGTAAGAGGTGTGTAGGCGAATGTTAGTTTGTGTAAGAGGTGTGTAAGCATGTGTAAGTGTGTGTAAGAGGTGTGTAAGCATGTGTAAGCGTGTGTAACTGCGTGTAAACGCGTGTAATCGCTCGTACTCACCATCTCCTGCACTAGAGACCTCATCGGCGCCACGTATATCATCTTGAAGTCGCTCGCGTTGACTGTGCCGTCGTCGTTGACGTGCTTGCCCACCTCGCGCAGTATGCACAGCAGGGCGACGTTGGTCTTGCCGGCGCCGGTGGGCGCGCACACCAGGAGGTTCTCGTCCGTCTCCAGCGCCGCTTTGGATATTCGACTCTATTTCGTGGGAGATAGAGATCGATTTAGCTTGAATATATATTATATTAAATACGATCTATCAATCAAAACTCGATCGACATTTTTTGTTTAATATCATTAGACTTTAGTTATAAGTAACTAGCTTCTGCCCGCGACTTCGTCCGCGTGGAACTCCTCCTTTTTTGCAGTCGCTTAAAAAGTAGCCTATGTCCTTTCTCAGGCTCCTGACTTTCTTTGTGCCAAATTTCATTTAAATCGGTCCAGTAGTTTTGGCGTGAAAGCGTAACAGACAGACAGACAGACAGAGTTACTTTCGCATTTATAATATTAGTAGGGATAAAGAGGAAAGGTTTGTTTCGACGATTTCAAAATTTTTTCACTGTTGGTAAGATACGTTCACCCTGAGTAACTTAGGCTATAGAATACTTTGAAAAAAATTAGGGATCCGTGCGAAATCGGGGCGAACCGCTAGTGTGCTAATAAAATAAAATACACGAGTTATATCCGTCTAAAGTCGTTTCATCTTCTATTATATAAAAATAAGTCGGGTTTTCCTTCCTGACGCTATAACTCCAGAACGCACGAACCGATTTGGCTAATTTTGGTCTTGAATTATTCGTGGAAGTCCAGGGAGGGTTTGTAAGTAGAGAAAATTTAAGAAAACATCTTGAAAAAGTGCAAAATCAACATCTTTCTATACTCCCATATACAAAGTGATTGACGGTAAGTGACAGAAGACTTTGACAGATCTTTGACGAAACTATCGGACGGGCAGGACGACGTCTGCCGGGGCCGCTAGTTTTAATATATAAATTACTTAAACTAACTACATATCCATACCTGTATCCTATTGAGCGTCTTAAATCCATCAAAAGCGGGTTGCACGTATTTCGGCAGCTTCTCCACCGGCAGCAAGGTCTCGCCCTCATCGAAGGGTTTGGGCTTCAAAGCCGGCACGTGCACTTCTTCGTACCCTAAAAACAAATAAAATATTATTAAACGACTGAATTTTATTTTCATCAAACATAGCTAACAACACTTACCGACGTATGAATTCACCTTTCAAACGACTAAACTTTTGAAGGTCTGATTTCAAATGGTAACTGTGAACACGACTTTTTTCTTAACGCGAACGGACTATAGCGATATCTGGGACCTTGTGGCCGAACGAGGTGACGTGACTCCTAAAGGCCCCCTGCCATGAACAGCCCGGTCCCCACAAACAGCACCCTCGCGTCTCCGCCTTCCTCTGAGTCGCAGCCGGAGCCCCGGAGCCCCGCCGGGGGACACTCACCCTTCCTCTGCTTCCTGAAGGAGCCCGGGGGCAGCTGGCAGCGCTTGTTGGCCATGAAGTGGCTGCCCGCGGCGAACACCAGCTCCTCCAGCTGCAGCAGGCGCCGCGCCCCGGAGCCCCGCCGCGGAGCCCCGGAGCCCCGCCGGGGGACACTCACCCTTCCTCTGCTTCCTGAACGAGCCCGGGGCAGCTGGCAGCGCTTGTTGGCCATGAAGTGGCTGCCCGCGGCGAACACCAGCTCCTCCAGCTGCAGCAGGCGCCGCGCCCCGGAGCCCCGCCGCGGAGCCCCGGAGCCCCGCCGGGGGACACTCACCCTTCCTCTGCTTCCTGAACGAGCCCGGGGGCAGCTGGCAGCGCTTGTTGGCCATGAAGTGGCTGCCCGCGGCGAACACCAGCTCCTCCAGCTGCAGCAGGCGCCGCGCCCCGGAGCCCCGCCGCGGAGCCCCGGAGCCCCGCCGGGGGACACTCACCCTTCCTCTGCTTCCTGAACGAGCCCGGGGGCAGCTGGCAGCGCTTGTTGGCCATGAAGTGGCTGCCCGCGGCGAACACCAGCTCCTCCAGCTGCAGCAGGCGCCGCGCCCCGGAGCCCCGCCGCGGAGCCCCGGAGCCCCGCCGGGGACACTCACCCTTCCTCTGCTTCCTGAACGAGCCCGGGGGCAGCTGGCAGCGCTTGTTGGCCATGAAGTGGCTGCCCGCGGCGAACACCAGCTCCTCCAGCTGCAGCAGGCGCCGCGCCCCGGAGCCCCGCCGCGGAGCCCCGGAGCCCCGCCGGGGGACACTCACCCTTCCTCTGCTTCCTGAACGAGCCCGGGGGCAGCTGGCAGCGCTTGTTGGCCATGAAGTGGCTGCCCGCGGCGAACACCAGCTCCTCCAGCTGCAGCAGGCGCCGCGCCCCGGAGCCCTGCCCGTCGGCCGCGGCGCTCCGCTGCCGCTTGCGGGGCGCCGACGACTGCAGCGACGACTGGGAGGGAGAAAGGGGGGAGGTGTTGAGTGAGCTCAGACACAAGAGACAGAGACTATGTGTGTATATGTGTAAGTGTGTAATACACATATTTCCGTAGGGGGGGATGTTAAGTGAGTCTAAAGCACGAACGACAGAGATTATGTGTGTATATGTGTAAGTGGGTAATACATATTGTCCCTGGGTTCTTAATCTAAGGGGTAAAACTATCAGCTGGTATTTCTTGCAACAGTCAGCCGGCAGTAGTCTCTCGCGCCGCATTGCAAAGTGTCTAGTCTGAGCGGCGACTAGCGCGCGAGCTCGGCGGCGGGAGGAGGCGCGGGCAGGGACCCTAGCTAGGACATAAGGGCGACGCCAGTATTCTCTATCTCTCTGTGTGTGTGTGTGTGTGTGTGTGTGTGTGTGTGTGTGTGTGTGTGTGTGTCTGTCTCTCTCTGTGTGTGTACGTACCTCGTCGTCCCCCTTGCCGGTGTCGAGCTGCGCCAGTATCCTGGCGAGGTGCGGCTGGCGGGACATCTCCTCGCGTATCTCGCCACGCTCGCTCTCCGACTGGGACGACGCGAGTTTAGTGCAGTATAACACTGCAAAACAAACAAACAAACACACGTGTATTTTAATCTATATAAAGAAAAGATAGTCCTGTTGTTACAACATTTATAACTCAAGAACGGCTGAACTGATTTGGCTGATAATTGGTTGGAAGGTAGCTTGAACTAGGAATAGTTTTTTCCGTCCTCCGGCCAGAAAGCGCCAATTTTGTGCCCGCTTCGCTAAATTAAATTTCCGCTTTCTGGCTTCGTCGAACAGAAAAATAGTATACTGACCTCGGCCAGTAAAATAAAAAAGCCTCAGACCACATTGTTGTCAACCTCGGCCTCGCCTCGGACGACAATTACATGTGATCTGAGACATTTTTTATTTTACTGGCCTCGGTGCGTAATGTACTATTATCACGATACTTTACTTTACTTGACTTTCACGTTATAGAGTCTGAGAAAGGACATAGGCTAATTTTAATTGCGAAAAAAGGGTTGTGAGATGTTAAAAGGGGTTGAAATGTATGAAAGTATCGTAATTTTTAAAGCTAGAATTACGTAAGTTTTTTGTCTTAAGGGTTTTGTTTATATTTACCTGTGTATCTATATTTTGTGAGGACCTTCACGAACTCGAAACAGTCGTACCCGAGCATCAGCACTAGTCTATTTTCCAAATCGCGGTCGTCCGCCGCATCGTTCAATGCCTGAAAATAAATAAATAAAAACAATTTTTTATATTTGTTTTTCTTTTTTTTTTTACCTACTAAATATAATATGTAAGTAATGCTGTTTTTATAGCCAAATAAAATATTTTCTTTCTTTTTTTTCTCAAAAAAAAAATATGTATATGGCTGAGACTTAATAGACACAAAAAAAACTTTACTGACTGACTCATATGTCAGCTTATATGTAAGACTGGGCCTTTGTCAGAGACTGACTGACACTGACACTGACATGACTTCAGTGCACTGAGCCCGTGTCAGAGTCAACTCCGCCCGCGTCAGAGTCAACTCGACCCGTGTCAGAGTAAACCGGGCATGTGTCAGAATCAACTAGGAGCTAGTTTTCAGAGACACACCTGCATACCTATAGTCATTTGGCCCGTGTCACAGTCAACTCGCCCCCTATCTGAGTCAACCACGCCCGTGTCAGAGTCAACTGCGCTCCTATTACAGTCAACTCCGCCCGTGACAGAGTCAACTGGCCTGTATCAGAGTCAATTCATAACCTATCAGAGTCAACAGCCCCCGTGTTTCAGAGACCAGACTCATCTCCACCCGTGTCTCAGAGACCAGACTCATCTTCACCCGTGTCAGAGACATCCCCCCTCCCCCCCGTGTCAGAGACTGACCTGCATGACCTCAGTAGACTTGGCCTGCGAGAGCATCGCGTCCGGGAAGTGCCTCGACAGCCGCCGCTGCAGCCAGTACGCGTCGATGTCCATCGGGTGGATGGCGAGGTCGCGCCGCTTCTGGGACTGCTCCTCTGACAGCTGTCAGAGTGACACGACACAGTGGTTAAATATTGAACGTCTAGCATAAATTGGAATCTCGGAACATTGACAGTTTCCATAATAGTAGCATGTCAAGAAAAATGTCAGCCAATAAAAATAAAATACGTGAGTTAAATCCGTTTATAGCAGTTTCATTTCAATGTATTTTATTTTATTTATAGTATTTTTTCTCATGGTGATTTTTTCACTACGTAAATTATGAATTCTCATCCTTACCAATATTATAAATGCAAAAGTAACTCTGTATGTCTTGCTTTTATGCTAAAACTACTGAACCGATTCAAATGAAATTCGGTACACTGTCTTACACAGATAGTCTAAAGCCTGACAAAACACATAGGTTACTTTGAATTGCTAAATCGGACAAAATCTAGTGAGACATAAAATATTAAAAATATTTTTTTTTATTAAACATTTCTCACTTGACCCAGCAATCATTCCAATTATATTAATAAACTAGCTGTCCGCCCCGGCTTCGCACGGATCCCTTTTTTTTATAGCCCATGCCACTCTGGAATAGTGTAGCTTCCCAACAGTGAAAGAATTTTTCAAATCAGTCCAGCCGTTTTGGAGCATATTCAATCCAAACAAACAAACAAACCTTTCCTCTTTATTATATTAGTATAGATATAGAAAAAATAAGTAATTATGTACTTTTTTGAAAAAATTATACCTCTTTGAGTTTGCCATTTCTTCAAGTAAGGTTGTTTCGGAGCATTTTACTACTTTCTTTTTTATTATATTAGTATAAAAGTATAGATAAACTCACATTAGCGTGTATGGCATTCCTCTTCTCTCCGTCGCTGTCCTCCTCTCCACTACTCTCTTTCTCTTTCTCATTGTCCGAGCCTTCTCCATCGTCTCTCTCCTCCTCCCGCACCTGACAGACAAACAAACATATTATATTAGATTAATTTTATTTTGCAATATATAAGAATGTACATAAAAAAAATTGTGAGACATAAAATATTTTGTTTGCTAAAAAAATGATTATAATTTTGAAAAATACAAGTATAACATGAATACTTATTTAAAATAGATATATTTATGTATATAAGGGAGGCATTTATGTATATAAACTCCAGTAAAGGAGTAGTTCCACGCGGACGAAGTCGCGGGCAGAAGCTAGTATAATATAATATATATAAGATAAGCTATAAGATGAGCTATAAGCTATAGGTATGTTTGGACGAAGCATGTTGTGGATTTTCTTATGTTTCTTTGTTTTATATTTTACTAGCTTCTGCCCGCGACTTCGTCCGCGTGGAACTCCTCCTTTTTTGCAGTCGGTTAAAAAGTAGCCTATGTCCTTTCTCAGGCTCCAGACTTTCTTCTTACCAAATTTCATTTAAATCGGTCCAGTAGTTTTAGCGTGAAAGCGTAACAGACAGACAGACAGACAGAGATACTTTCGCATTTATAATATTAAGTATGGATTTTGACGAAACTTCGGTGGATAATATCAATATCATATTATATTATTATATTATATTATCATGACGTTTGTAATATTATAATTAGGTAGTTACTCAGTTGAAAACCTGCGTTGTGAATTATCCTACATGTAAGTATTAATAGCTTTATTAAAATAGCTAAATGTAATAAAAAAAAAGATATAAGATAAGTCCTCACCTCTCCGTAAGCGTCCTCGTCGTCTTCCTCACTAGACTCTTCAAACTGTACATTGATGCCGTAAGTTTCATCAATTTCGGTGTTGCCCTCCGTCGGGGAGCTAATATTGAAATCCGTTATTTTCTTGCCTGAAATAAAAAAGTATTTTAAAACATATAAAAAAATACTTCATGAAATATTGAGGTCTAACTGTCATGTTTTACCAAGCATCTATAAATAAAAGCATGAGACTATGAATTTCTGATGCCTTCGCGGTTATTACACACTAGCTGTCCGCCCCGGCTTCGCGCGCTTAAAAATGGTCCAGTAGTTTTTGAGCCTATTCATTACAACCAAACAAACAAATTTTTCCTCTTTATAATATTAGTATAGATATAGTGTCAGATAAATTTTAAGTTAAAAGTAAAGTGAAAGTTAAAGTACAAGTTAATCAAAGTTAAGAGCAAAGTGGTTCTAACTCACCTAAATTAACGAGCAGTGCAAATCTCTCATCGGGCACTGGTCCCAGCAGCATCTCCACCTCCTTCTTCTTCTCTAGGTCTTTCAGTCTGTCATTCTTCAACACCACCAGAACCTGACGATAAAATGTTCAAAATAAACATTTATAAGAATAAAGGAAAATACTCAAAATACATCCCTACTAATATTATAAATGCGATAGTAACTCTGTCTGTCTGTCTGTTACGCTTTCACGCTAAAACTGCTGGACCGATTTAAATGAAATTTGGTACAAAGACAGTCTGGAGCCTGAGAAAGAACATAGGCTACTTTTTAACCGACTGCGAAAAAGGAGGAGTTCCACGCGGACGAAGTCGCGGGCAGAAGCTAGTTATATATCATTTGGAATGAAACAATTATAAACGGATTTAAATAGCGTATTTTATTTATTGGTTGACGTTTCGAAAACTTTACAGTTCCAATATTCGTCGCAATATGCGAGTTAAATCCGTTTAAAGTTGTTTCATTCCAATGTTGTACATTACCATGAAAACTTTAACTGAGAACGAGATCAATAGTTTTTTTTTAAAACTTCATAAATCGTAAACCGCAATTTAGCTTTCGTTCAATCAACTTAGATATAAAACACTAGCTGTCCGCCCCGGCATCGCACGGATCATCTTTTTTTTATAGCCTATGTCACTCGGGAATAGTGTAGCTTTCCAACAGTGAAATAATTTTACAAATCGGTCCACTCATTATGGAGCCTCGTTCAATCCAAACAAACAAACCTTGCCTCTGTATTATTTTATTATAAGTGTGAAAACGTCACTACGGTGCAGGTACAACCCTAGGCTTGGCTTTTCCCGCGAAATATAAACAGTTCTAAAGCCAATAATAGATAGATTTTATGTCAAATCGACACAGAATTATTCAATGCCAAGAGATATATAATATGGAAAACGACAAACGCGATAGCGCACCAAATTCAAACTTTATTTAATTGAAGTTCCATTTGTATATTATTATGGGGGGGGGGGGGAACATTTTATGGTTATGTTTTAGTTTTAGCAACTTTCTGGCGACTTTTGACTTTGATTTTAGCGACTCGGATTTCTAGGAGTTGGCAACACTTTTCCCGCTCTCTCTTGTATCTATGGTGTGCAACGCGTCAGTACTACTTTTGTAAAAATAACATTAATAAATTGTTTAATAATGTAGTATAGATATAGAAGTATAGATAGGAGGCGCGTGCAGCGGGGAATAAGTGTCGCCAGGGTAGACACACTATTCATTAGTGACACTGTGCCTATATGGCATGCACGCCCTTGATACTTAGTATAACTGTAAAACTTCCTCACCTCATCGCAAGCCCCGCACAGTATATCCCTGGGCTGGTCTCCGAGCGAGCTCTGCATGAAGGACAGCAGCAGCTCGTACGCGTGGCGCGTGTGCTGCGCGCGCGGGCGGTACAGCGCGCCGGGAGCCTCGTCCGCCCACGCCGTCCGCCCGCCCTTCGACTTGGAGAGTTCGTAGGACGCCTCGTCGCGTTTTTGACGTCTGAGTTTTTCAGAAGAAAAAAAAATTGGGTGTGTCCTTTTTTGAAGTAGGTTGAATACACGAGTTGAATGTGTATAGAAGTTGGAGTAGGTATTCCATACTAATTTGGCATCGTGACTATAATAATATGAAGGTAAAGTAATAATAAAATAGAAAATATTAACCATTATAAATAATGTAACTAAATACATTAACACTTTTTGGATTAATAAAAAATGTAATTTAACGTTTTTGAAACAGTCAGCAGTTAAAAGTTAGTGAGAAAATCTCATAATGCCTTTGCAGTTATTCCACATTGGAATGAAACAACTATTAAGCAAATAAAATAAAAATACGAGATTTAAATCCATTAATAGTTGTTTCATTGCAATGTTCACTTGGGTTTTACTTAACATTGAGAAGAGGAGGCAGTGATACGTAATGACGCGTTACAAGAGGGGGAGGGAGGTTAAAAGGTGTTATGTACTAAAATGGTCCCGTGAAACTATGTCACTCACTTGGCTTTCCTCTCCTCAGCCTTGTCAGGCTTGGTGCGCTGAGCCCTGTCTCCCATCTTGGTCCCGATGAGCTTTCCGGAGAGGGACAGCACTTCTCCGGTGGCCTCATCGCGACCACGTCTCTCGATCAACCTCACATCAGCTTGAAGTACGAGGTTAGAGTTCTGTAACAAAGACATACAGTTTTAGTGTGAGTGCATGAAATTTGAGATAGTAAAGTAATATTGTATGGCCTTTGAAAAATAAATGATTCTTATCTCATCATGAAAACCTCATGTTTATATTACATTAATACATATTTATGGTCGTCTGTTATGTGCGAGATCTCCATAAAATTTTTCAATTTAATTTTGTTGTATTCTAAATACAAAGCCTCTTAAACCAACCTATAATTAACAAAAATAGTCCATTAGCACTGTGTGGGACTTGAACCCACATTTACACTATATCTAGAGGTACAGGGCTCCCAATTTAATATAAGAGGCAAAAATATTCAATTGATATCTGCGGATAACCTCTCGTGGTGCGTTTGGGAGCCCAGTACCCCTAGATACAGTACCTAGGGCAGCTAATTGCAGCAAAAATAGTTAAAAATACAAATCATCTAAGAACAGGACAGTCGGTACTACTGGTAAGAATCTTCCACTATCTTGATAATATAAAGAAAGAAAGAAAGAAAATAAATTTTAATAACAATTAAAATAACGTTGAAGGCACTATGGCAATATGGTACAAATATTTGCAAAATATTAGGTAAAATTTAACTATGAATATATTTTAGAAGTATCTGGTAAGTCTACTATCAGATACACTTCTTCGTGAATGATAAATGATGATCAAATACGTATGGGCTACGTTTTACAACTATTATTATTATTGTTGTAATTATACAATTTCTCGACTGATATGAATGTTTAAACTTATATCAAGATTGCACTGCAAATAATTCAAGACAGTCAGGTTTAGGTCTTTTTAGTAATTATAAATATGGTAAAACAGTAATTTACATTGCACAATGTTTTTAACATTATAAAGCGATAAAAAAGGAATTAAAATCAAAACATACCGCTTTGTACTCGTACTGCAACTGTCGGGCCGCAGCATCCGCCATGCTGCCGGTTTATATCTTAACAACTTAAAAATAAACTTATATTTAATGCTTAGTAACTTTTATTTGGTAAATATGGAAAGGACGCGCAAAAACAACTTCGTTTTAAGTGAGGTTATGTTGAAAACGCCATCTTTATTTCAAATGACAGTATTGATATGACAGATTCAGATGCGTTTCGTTTGATTTATCTATTAAAATTTTATTTGAATTCTTATTTTAAAAATAATTCTTAGTATGCAATTACCTGAAATAAACGTTTTTTTCTATGAAAAAGAAGATATCTAAGGAATAATTTTATCACACTAAAAGTGTTGTACTTATTAATTATTATTGATAAATTATAGTTTTGAATTGCATGTTGGTACTTCTGATTATAAAAAATGGCAATCCTGCCATAGAGTTTGTTTACATAACAAAAAAGGTTTGTTTATAATTATTTCTTACGTCCAATATGTACTTACTCGCAGACTCCAATTAGGTCTGATTTTTAAATAATGGAGGTTTAGAGTAGGTATCTACTTTAATTCATCAAATTATTTCTAGTGATACTAAAGGTCAACAATATTACTTTTTTCGATACATCTTCCTTTCATTATCTCCGTTTTATTTTCTAGATAAGCTTGCTAGCAAACATGAATTTTATTGTATTTTTTTAATTTAACATAATTTACACATTGCATAATTAGTGCCAACCCTACTGTCCCTACTGTTATTTGTTTTAATGGTGCAATATGACACTGTCAAAATGTTATAAGGTTAAAAATAAGCCAACGTATGTATTATTTTGAACTTAATATGATGATAGTGTCAAAAAAATGTTATAGCACGTCTAGCTCAGTGAGGGGTTTGTTGGGGTTTAAGTAATATGACCGGGTTTCTATAATCTGCGTGAAATGAAATATGCACTGGAGTTAAAAGGGAACACTATAATAATAAAACGTAAAGGAGACACTAAACACTTGAGGAAATAATAAAAGTTAAAATACAGTAAAACAAAAGACAATCAAACGACGCTACAGAAAGCGGGCTGGGCGACGAACAACTCTTCTAGCCCGCGTCGATTCTAGAACAGTATCAGGGCGAGATTTGAATACCGCGCCCTGATTGGCATTCGCGGCTATGGCGTTTGAGGCGCGGTGATAACGGCCAGTGCGCGCTATACTCTCCTCCTCCAACTCACCTGATCGTCCCGATGGTGGGTTGGCCCTAACAAGTGGCGTGTCTGTATTAGGAGACGGGTCTTTTATTCCGCGAGGCCGGCCTCTTAATCTACGCGGTTGCACGGGTTGAGGAAGTACACCTTGCTGTCCGACACACGTTGTGATATCCGAGGTATGGAATTTCCCTAGTACCTGACCATTTCGATCACTGACCTCGTATGACGTTGGACTGAAAACGCGACTTATAGAATAGGGTCCATCTCTTCGTGGCATGAACTTTCGTGTTAGCCCCTTTTGAGCATTACTCAATACATGAGTAGTTAGCAACACCTTATCCCCGTTGTTGTAAATCGGCGAGGATCGACGGCGAGCATCGGCAGTTCGCTTAGCAGGCGTAAGACGGTAGGGCGGGACGGTGACAGGTCCATGATTACCCGTGTCGATGCAGTGCTCTGCAAAAGGTGTGGCCTCTCCTCCCGGACAGAAGACACCTTCATGCTTCGACAAGATGGCAGTTAGCTGTTGACGTTGTTCGCAAGTAAGCGTGGTCCCCTCGTCAGCTCTAAGGTTTACTGAAGACACTTTGACTGGTGACTTTGGCTTCACCTCATCCTCATACTCCAGCGGATAGGTGACTGCAGTCCCTGAAAAGTGCCAAGAAGATGAAGAAAAATCAAGTACCATACCCGCGGCAATAAGGAAATCCATCCCCAAGAGTGTATCATTATTTTCCGCCTCTGGGAAAACGATGAAGTCCAGTGTAACACTCTTATCCACAGTAATAGTAACTTCAACTGCAGTAACCAAGACGCGACGTAAACTCATGGAACCATCAGCCAGCTTCACATTAACATGTTTAGAAACAAAAGGAATATTTTTACGCTTCATTATTTTATATAGTTGATGACCCGCAATACTACATTTCGCTGCAGTATCTATCAGAGCAATACCACGTGACCCAAGAATCTTAATACTAAGAATTGGTCGTGACGCTTGTGAGGAAGACACCTTCGTCACACACGGTGACGTAACGTGTTCATAACCTTGTTTGTTATTTTCACAAACGGGAGTATCAGTCTGCGAAACCGTTGTCACAACTGCTTCCAGGTCAGTGGTGGAAAAAGACACTGTTGATAAAACCTCGTGTATCGGCTCAGCAGGTGTAACACCATGTAAATGATTTATTTGCGAATTAAAATAATTTGTATCGTTCGTTCCGTTCAAATAAGGCACAGCGACATTTCTATCTGAACGCGGCACAGAATCAACAGTTGAGCACAAACGCGGCACAGGTGTGCGAGTCGAGCGTAAACGAGGCACGGATTCCTCGAAATTGCCCAACTGATTCCGCGAATCGCTAGCTACGGAATTCGAATAAATGTTCCTAGGGACAAAATGCAAACTATTTACATTATAGTTATTATAAGGCAATACGTTATTATTAGTAGATAGAGATGAAGGAGAAAGAGTGTTATTGTTAGTTGCTAAGTTAACAAGGCTCGATGTCGTACTTACATTTGCTCTCAGATTAGTGTCAACGGAAGCGAATGAAATATTATTATTATTGCAAATTTGACATTGCGACCTCACCACACCTGGCGCACCACAGCCGTAACAATTAATTGTAGGACTTATATTACTTATATCACTAACAATAGGTACATTGGTATCACTTTTTGAACTTAACCTACGACACTCATCACGATCATGTCCGTATTGTTTGCAATAAACACAAAAACGTCGTTTGGGACCCGAAGACGCCGTCGTCAGTGATCTCGTGGACGGGCGCGTCGCTGGCACCGCGGTGGTGGCGGCGGCACTGCGGCGGTCATTGACCACCCAGGAACTGGCAGGAAGCGACGCACGGGACGACGGGGTAGACCGCGCGACCGGCGGTATCGGAGAAGCTGCAGCGGCAACTTTCGGAATTCGTGCACTGCGATTCACTTGGGAGACACTAATCGTTGTATCGAGAGCATCGACCTCTGTGACGTCGTCTAGGTCTCTCGCCTTCCTTAGCAGAGAATCAAACGTAGTAATCTCCTCCCGACGAATACGTTTGCAAATACGTTTGTGCAGTAGACCGTACACCATATCTAACTGCACCTTTTCACTTATATCGCCCGCCGGTATCTGCGCTAAAATAGCTCGCGCTTTAGCCACAAACAACTCCGTTTTCTCATCTTTCTCTTGTACCTTACTAAATAGCAGGCGGTATAAACGATGCGGCGGGCGGCATTCACCAAAGGCACTACGTAGGCACGCTATCGCGGATCTCCATGTTTCAATGGTAGTCTTGATGCCCTGCCACCAGGTAGCTGCATCACCCGTTAGCAACATTGACATTCCACGTAATGCGTTTATCTCGCTTATATCTGTGCAGTCTTTATAGGCTTCAACAGCGTCGATGAAATTGTCCAGTGTCTCGTCGGGCGCTCCGCTGAATCGAGCCGTGCAGCCAGCAAAGTTACCTGCTGCAGGCGGAGCGGGCGCGGCCGTTGATATCCGTGTCGATGAACTCGCCAGATGTTGTCGATCGAGCACGCGATCGAGTAGCCGTTCAAAGTTCTCTGCCTGAGACCTCTGTAGTGACTCCATCATGGCTGCCACTGATCCGACGGAAAAGCTAACGGCAGACGGTTCCTCACGTTCCTCTTCCATGGCATCGCCGAACTCCGATTGTTGGCGCGACTGTCGGCGCGTACGAGGCATTTTCTTTTATTGCAATATAGAAACCTTGGCCCCACGTTGGGCGCCAATATAGCACGTCTAGCTCAGTGAGGGGTTTGTTGGGGTTTAAGTAATATGACCGGGTTTCTATAATCTGCGTGAAATGAAATATGCACTGGAGTTAAAAGGGAACACTATAATAATAAAACGTAAAGGAGACACTAAACACTTGAGGAAATAATAAAAGTTAAAATACAGTAAAACAAAAGACAATCAAACGACGCTACAGAAAGCGGGCTGGGCGACGAACAACTCTTCTAGCCCGCGTCGATTCTAGAACAGTATCAGGGCGAGATTTGAATACCGCGCCCTGATTGGCATTCGCGGCTATGGCGTTTGAGGCGCGGTGATAACGGCCAGTGCGCGCTATAATGTATAAATATAGAATTTTAATAAAATTATATAAAACAATATTGTATGCCTCCCTCTTATATTGCTGTACCTAAACTAGGTCCTTATTGTAACTATCACTAACTGTAACATCTGTAATAATATAAGGAATGCAATAAATACTTTGAATTTGAATAGTTGTTCGAGCATTGGTTATCACTTGACGTACCTAACAAGAAGCGGAGGTATTCATGAATGATGTGGTATGACATCATACAAGATTCAAGGTCAATGTCATTTAATGTAATCTTGTAGGTAACATATTCTAAATTTTCTCTGTTTGTTTACATTTTAGCTTCTAAATTGGTTCAGTATCTTTATATTTGTATAGGGCTGTCATAATCAAGTTAATCATTGATTGAAATGTATGATTTATGTATTAAATACTATGACGCGTCTGTCTAATAAGGCTAAATTCAACTTGTTAGTGGTTAGAAATCTTGATTATGAGCTGGAGGTCGTAGGTTCGCGTCCTGAGATAGACAGATATTAATGTAATGAGCACGAATATATATACCTTTATTACATATCTCAATTTATTATCAAATAAGGATCTTTTTATTTATTCCTGAGTTGGCTACTAACGAAAATTACTCAGCGTAAGTAGTCACTACTCACTGTGGCATATTTTATCCCTAATTTTAATTCGAATGTAGTGTTATTTTGTGACAGCCCTAACTGATCAGTTCAATAACCGCTGAGTGCGAGTCCACTAGTACTCAGTGGTTCGCTGAAATCGACTGAGCGAGCGAGAGGCAACCACTGCAAGGCGGTAAGTTCATTCACACACTTCGCGAGTGACAAGCGTCGCGGCAGAAACAATAATAGAAAGTAATTAAAAATCGACCAACAAGATGGCGGCACCATCAAATGGTAGCGGAAATCTTGTAGAGGAATTCGAGGAATCTTTTCAGGTAAGAAATTAATATTAGCAAAATCGATTTTAATTATCAAAATCGCGAAAATAGCAATTTCATTCATAACCTCTTCGACTATGTTCTGTGTTGACAACTGTCAAAATATCTTATCGCTGCCAACATAACGAATCTAATCGCACCGTGGTCGGTGTTGCAGTGTCGTAGAAGCTTCATAAGCTAAATTCATTCATTTATCTCGAAACGCAAAGCGCTCCGGTGTGTACGTGACCCGATTCCGCTTATGCGGCTTTGACTGTACGCGAAGGGATTTTTGTTGGAAGCGCATCTCTTGTCGGCCATTTTACTGATAATGTTTTCACATTGTTACGAAAGTAATTTCGTATGTTGTTTATTTTATTAACGAAGTGGGACTCGTAAAATAATCGTGGACACAAGTGGACAGTGAAAAATAGACAATGGTGTTGTTTTGGACAGTGATTTAAGACATTTCGTTGTGTGATGAAACTTTATTGACTTTGGTGATTTCGATTGTTATTAAAAGACAATGTCTGTGTCCGGAGACGGTTTCTGCAGTGCCGGGGGCGGAGTAGCGATCCAAACGTTCCGCCCCACATGGGATGAGTTCAAAGATTTTAACAAATTCATTCAATATATGGAGTCGAAAGGGGCCCACAAAGCTGGCCTCGCTAAGGTGATCCCTCCGCCTGAATGGATTCCTCGCAAGGCTGGTTACGATCTTAACGACCTGAACATCACGATACCCTCACCTATATGCCAAGTTGTCACCGGGAAACAAGGTTTGTTTCAACAAATAAACATTCAGAAAAAAGCTATGACAGTCAAGCAGTTTTCGATCCTAGCGAACTCCGCCAAGTACTGCACGCCGCGGCACTCGAGCTTCGAGGATTTAGAGAGGAAATACTGGAAAAATGTCACGTATGTAGCACCTATATACGGGGCTGACGTAAACGGCAGCATCACAGACCCTGACGTGAGAGAATGGAATATTAACCACCTTGGTACTATTCTGGACTTCGTGAACTCTGACTATGGCATTGAAATTGACGGAGTCAACACGGCGTACCTGTACTTTGGGATGTGGAAGACTACATTTGCCTGGCATACCGAAGATATGGATTTATACTCTATAAACTATCTGCACTTTGGTGAGCCTAAAACCTGGTACTGTATACCCCCAGAGCATGGTAAACGGTTCGAAAGAATCGCCTCAGGATTCTTCCCGACGTCTGCGAAGACTTGCCAGGCTTTCTTAAGACACAAAATGACTCTGATCTCTCCGCAAATTTTGAAACAATACTCGGTACCTGTGAATAAGATTACCCAAGAAGCTGGTGAGATTATGATTACATTCCCGTACGGATACCACGCTGGTTTTAATCATGGATTCAACTGCGCCGAGTCTACTAATTTTGCAGCTCCCCGGTGGGTTGAATACGGCAAGCGAGCTACACAATGCACATGCAGCAATGATATGGTGAAAATATCTATGGATACATTTGTGAAGAGATTTCAACCTGACCGTTACGAACTCTGGCTAAAGGGACAGGACATAGGCTGTCATCCGGAGCAACCAGAAAAAATGGTCCCCGCTCCACATCCATCAGGGCAAGATATTCTTTGCAATAAGAACAATACAGAATTACCGGAATCCTTCATTGAAGCCGAAGAAGAGGGTTTGAAGAAGAAAAAACGTCACCCGCTTCATTTGAAACGTGCCATGGCTAGTAAGAGCATTTCGGAAGGAGCTATTGCTGTCTCTATTCTCGGTGAAGACGTTATGGATGATGCTGAAATGACGATGGCTGAAGGAGACCTTGACATGATGACTTCTATGAAACGGAGGCTGCTACCGATGGAACCTGATGACACTCAACTGGATGCCTTAGAGGATATTTGGCTGAAGGGTGACGAAATGGAACCGTCCGAAGCTCAGTTACCAGATATTGGTTACATCGATTCAGATAGGGACTCTGATTATGAAGAGAGGAAGCCAAAAAAGGCTACTAAAGGTAAAAAAAGAGGTAGCAGTGGGAAGAAGGAGTCTAAAGGAAAAGCAAAGACGGAGAAAGAGGGAGAGAAGAGTAATGAGACTGGTGAAGAGAAGACTAAGAATGCACCGAGTACTTCGAAACCCAAGGGTGGTCGTAAAGTGAAGACCAAAAAACTAAGCAGCGAACAGCTTGAAGATATGGCTGCTGTGGTTTCCAACTGGGAGTCTCCTCCGCACGAGGAAGCAGTAAGTCCAAAAACTGAAGAAACAACTAATCCCAACCCAACTGGAGACCCATTACATGTCGAGACTGCACCTACAGAGCCAGTAATACCAACTAAGAAAGAAAGCAAAAAGCGTAAATCAACAGACAAACCAACGGAAAAAATAGAGAAACCGAAAAAGGAAAAAGTTAAGAAAGAGCCAGTAAAACGTATACCTAAAGTCAAAAAGGAGGGGGAGGAACGCAAACCGAGAAAACCTAGGACGCCTAAGAAAAACACTAATTTCGAATACAGCTCCCCCTTAGAACCTATAATGAGCAGTCAACCTAAATTATACTCAAATCAGCCCAAACCACACACGCAGACGAGTCAGAAACAAGCTAACGTACCGCCCAAGACCAGCCCAACAAAACAATACACAAGTATTATTCTAGACGGTAGCCAACGCGTGCCAGCCGTGGTTACACCGATCAACAAAAACCCTAGTGCTTTCGAAAGCGAATTCCACAAATTCATGACTAGTAAACAAACATCCCCGCCCGCCTACAGAGCTAATTACGAGAAGAAAAAATCGCCCAAAAAAGAGCCCGAAAGGGCAGACTGGTCGATGCCAATCGGGCAGTACAACGATAGTATATTTATGGAACCAGTAGATTACAGAACGTATCCTAACCAGCAACGCTCTGAACCTAGTCACAGTTTAGAACCACAATGGCGGCCGGAGCAGTACTACCAACCGCAAATGCCGCAAAACTACCCATACGGACAAAGTTCAAACTACTATAGAAGTCCCTACCAATCACCATGGTATAATTATCAGAAATAAATTATTTGTTAAGTGATTAATTTAATTTAGTTTATCAAATGACTGCACTTGTGGTAGCCTGACTATACCACCGATTTTCAATTGGCTTATGGACACAGCTAGAAAATGTTTTAACTAATGTATAATTAACTTTATTGCGCTTGGAAATAAGGTACTAAATACATTGTAATAGTTAAATAGACTACATGATTAGAGCTCAAGTTTCCCTTATTGACTTATTAAGAGAGAGGTGTTGAATAAACAACTATAGACGGATTTAACTCGCGTATTTTATTTTATTTGCTGATGTAGCCCGACTGAGCTGACAATAGTCTAACTCTGAAGATAATTTTTTGATATCTATACTCTTATATACCTAGCGGCCCGGTCCCTTTTTTTATAGCCTATGTCACTCGGGAATAGTGTAGCTTTCCAACAGTGAAAAAAATTTTCAAATCGGTCCAGTCGTTTAGGAGCCTAATCAATCCAAACAAACAAACTTTTCCTCTTTATTATAGTATAAAATAGGCTCCAAAACGGCTGGACCGGTTTGAAAAATACTTTCACTGTTGGGAAGCTACGTTCACCATGAGTAATTATAGAAAATTTTGAAAAAGATAAGAATCCGTGCGAAACCGCGGCGAACCGCTAGTTTTGTGCTGTACATAGTGCTCCACTAGACGTTTGGTTGGGGCTCCCTATTCGTTGATTTAAAGCATTGATTTTTTTATTTAAATCACTTGATTAAAATCACTATTATTGCTATTTAGATATTAAATAATTTATATACAAAGTCTTATTTGGTAATTGTAAAGGAACAGGATTCGAACCCACAACCTCCGGTTTGGTAGTCAGGGGCTCTGACCACTAGACCAATAGGTCTTCATTATTAAAGTAAAGACTTTAGCATAAGACTATTGTCAGCTCAGTCGTGCTACGATTATGGAATCTGTAAAGGCTCCGAAACGTCAACCAATTAAATAAAATACGCGAGTTAAATCCGTCTAAAGTTGTTTCATTCCAACACTTAAGTTTCTTTAAGAAAGAAAGGAATCTTGAGATCTGCTCGTGTAAACTTTAAAGTGGAGTTTAGTTTATTTATAAAATATGTTATGTTGAAGAGAAAATAAATAGATGAATATCGTCGTGTGAACGTGTTTTTAAATTATAATGTATATTTAATAAAAAAAATCTCGTGTATTTATGATCTAAATAAATGATTCGATATGATAAGTATGTATTTAATAGTCTGCGCGGTTTTACCACCTAAGGAGTTGAATTTACAAAAATCCTTAGGGCCATCCCACATCTAGCGTCTTACGAACGTCGACGCCACACCAACGCCCGCGCCGCGTCGACGCCGCGCTCCCGCGGCGCTGCGGCGTCTCTCAAACGTCGACGTTGCAGCGACGTTCACGCGGCGTCGACGCCGCGCACGCGCAGCGCCACCTGGACGTCCTGGCGCCGACTGGATGTTGGTCGCTAGGACGTGCAGGTGGCGCTGCCCGGGCTCGGGGTCGGCGCTGCGCTGACGCGGCGTGAACGTCGCTGCGACGTCGACGTCCGAGAGACGCCGCAGCGTTGCGGGAGCGCGGCGTCGACGCGGCGCGGGCGTTGCTGAGGCGTCGACGTTTTTGGAGACGCTAGATGTGGGGTGGCCCTTAAGACTCCCAAACGTTATACAAAGCACTTTTAATAGTCTGCGCGCGATGAGCACCCCCGTCTTACCCCCTTAAGGGGGTGAATTTACAAAAATCCTTAGGGCTCCCCTACGTTATAAAAGGAACTGCAAAATTTTGAGTTTCTAACCCTTATAGTTTAGGCCCTGCGTTGATATGTCAGTCAGCTTTCATATATACAGTTTTCTATTGATTGTTATAATTGAAATAACGTGATTATATATGTTGGTGTTTGGAGTTCTTTACAGTCCCCATATTCACGTCTGCCGGCCAAGTCGCACAACATTAACTATAATAAAGAAATCGCAGTGAGGAACCTTAGACTTGACACGACTTTGTCTAGATTTCAGTACTTTTTGGAGATAAACAAGCAGGTTAGTCAAGGCTTGGCTAATTTTTTACAGAATGTTTTTTGGTTACTTACCAAATATTAAAATATAGTCTAACAGGAAATATATAACTATGTTAGTTAATTATGGAACCCTATAAGTACTTATACCTAAATATATATTTCGATTTGTTTGCTATCTTGCCTAATTTATCTTAATTAAATAGATACATGCAGTCACGTATAATATTATCAGATAAAAAGTGGCTTGTAACGTCCAAACAAGTCTCAAGTAGCTTATCTGCTAGTTAACTGAAGGGCGGAACTTTGGGCGTTTAAGACTAAATATTGTAAATAAAATTAAATCTGAATTAATTAACTCTTGTAAGTCGATTTTATTACGTTTCTAGAACTTGTCAAAAATGCAAAAAATGTCGCTAGTGGCGACTGAGGTCATTTGGCTCTCATCACAGGCCTGTAGCTTGTCTCTCATCACATGTCAGTAGCTTGTCTCTCATCCCAGGCCAGAAGCTTGTCTCTCATCACAAGCCAGTAGCTTGTCTCTCATCACAGGCCAGTAGCTTGTCTCTCATCACAGGCCAGTAGCTTGTCTCTCATCACAGGCCAGTAGCTTGTCTCTCATCACAGGCCAGTAGCTTGTCTCTCATCACAGGCCAGTAGCTTGTCTCTCATCACAGGCCAGTCATTTGTCTCTCATCACGGGCCAGTAGCTTGTCTCTCATCACAAGCCAGTAGCTTGTTTTTCATCGCAGCCCTGTAGCTTGTCTCTCATCACAGGCCAGTAGCTTGTCTCTCATCACAGGCCAGTCATTTGTCTCTCATCACAGGCCAGTAGCTTGTTTCTCATTGGTCAAATATAATAGCTACCTTATTCTACACTAGCGCCAATTTCGACATTTTTGACTCGCAATAGTTCCCATGATGGCAATAGAGATTTTAGTAGTTAATTATAATAATTGTTATAATATAATTATATTACCTATTAGTGTAATGTAACTTAATTTAATACGATTGTGATACGCCTTGTTTTAAATAACTTAAAGTGTTGAATAAATTAAAATTATAACTGATATGTTATTTTTATTTCTGAAATATCAAAAGATTATCCCGAGTAAGTAGGTAACAGGGTGGGTTTCACGGCGGTTCAAACGCATTCATTACCTATTTCTAAATATTGAAAAAATAAGCTGCAAAATTGTTTTAATTTGATTAATGTAAGTAATGAGGGCCACCGCGTGTCAGTAATCCGCTAGATGCGCTAGTGTAGAATGAGATCCAGCTGCCATGTTCCACCAATGAGAGGCAAGCTACTGGCCTTTTTACGCATAACTTTTTACAGAGTGGTTAGATTTTGATAATTCTTTTTTTATTTGAAAGGGCCCTCAAACAAACTTGAGCACCTTAGTGAAGAGTTGAGAGTGAAGAGTTGCTGCATTAGCTGGCACCGACTTCAAAAATATCAACGTAACAACCAAAATAGTAGTCGTTATAAAAGACAAAATTATTATTATTCTCTTTTTAGTGCGCTATTGTTTTTTGTTGCCTTTTAGTTTTTTTTCGGTGGTTAATTTTTTTTATTAAAAAGTTATAAGGATGATAACTTCATATCGATATAATTAGATATAATTTTGATAAGTACTGTAAGCTTTATATCCAAAATAATCACTATCGCTACATAGTATTTATAAAACAAAGTCGCTGTCTGTCCGTCCTATGTATGCTTAAATCTTTTAAACTACGCAACGGATTTTGAAGCGGTTTTTTTTAACAGATAGAGTGATTCAGGAGGAATGTTTATAGCACCCGTGCGCTAGTATCCAATGGGTTATAAAGGGAAAATATATAAAAATAATGCATAGTAATACTTATTAGAGTGAGATGTCAGTCACCCCCGACTTAAGTACGTGGTTTTAGAAATTGTATTTTTTTAGGATTGGTAATCTATACTTCTATAGGGTGACGGCACCAGTAATGGACATGGCACCAATTATGGACATTATTTTCGTTGATCGAATTTATTAAGCAACTGGCCCAACATTTTTCAATTGGAGATACTAAAATATAAGCAATAGACGTTTGGGCTTTCATTTTGATACACCTCATCAAAATTGCCCGTTTTATTTGAAGATGGTTGGGAATTGAAATCTCGTTTCGCGCTGTGGTCATAAAAATCCGTTTTTGTTAGTGAAATCGTTAAGGAGGTAAGTACATATTTGTGCATGGTATTATCTTGTGTTGTGTTGTAATGAGATTTTTTGTTATTTTTACGAAATAATACTATATTGCAAGTAAATTGAGCTAAGTTGAATATGTCCAATCCCAATAATAAGTTTTTTGTGGGGTTTGTTCATCACTGGATTCGATTTTTTACGAATTCCAGTTATGGACAAGTGTCCATTCTTAAGTTTTTTATTTTTTTTTAGTTTATTGTATTAAATTATTTAATTTGTTGTACTAAACATTTTGGTTGAGTTGATTTTGTGATTGCTCTTTATTTTCCAATGATGGACAATGTCCATAAATGGCTATTTTTAGTCGTCCATCATTGGGTTCTTTGTTTTATCTTATATGGCGCCAATGAAAAATTACACCCCGGAACAAATAGGGAGGGCATTTGATGCTGTATGATGCTGCATGATGCTGCTGAGGATGGGAGAAATGATGATCACAGCTGCCCTCCGGTTTCTTCTTCTTCTTCTTCAACCTTACCTATTCTACCCAATGCTGAGTAGAGGTCTCTTCCATTTCAGCCTACTTCCCACGATCTCGAGTTTCCCGCATCCAATGTTTCCCAGCCACTTGCACCAGATCATCGGTCCACCTCCCTGGCTGTCTTCCGACATTTTGCCGCCCCTTTCTCCGTCTCCAATCCAGCATCCTTTCTTCCCTTGGACCTACGACAGACATGGCCCGTCTACTTCCATTTCCTCAAAGCTATGGTTTTTGTTATGTCCGTTAGTCTGGTTCTTGTTATGTATGAGACTTGGAGTTGACGGGTTGCATCCCCACCGCCAATTGTTGATTAAAGCAGTGTGCTAATAGCAAGTGTTTCATTCGGTCGCCTGTCAGGTGTCCTCTTCCCGATTACATATAAAACACGTGGCGACGAGTACTTAACCTACGCTAAAAATGTCAGATTCGCTAACCTTTGGGGTCTTATCGATTTTCGATCATCATAGTCACGACTGGAATACCTATAAAAGTCGATTGAACCAGTGGTTTATCGCGAATGAATTGTCGGACGGAAAGGAAAAGACAGAGATTAAGCGACGCGCCATCTTGCTTAGTGCACTCTCAGAATCGACCTACAAGCTCGCTTGTGATTTGGCACTGCCATTGGAACTGGAAGAGCAGGCATACAGCAAAATAGTCGAATTATTAAGTGCCCATTTTACACCAAAGCGCTGCATCTTCGCAGAAAGATCGTTATTTTACAGTGCAAAGCAGGGAGCAGGAGAAGGTCACGGGCAATGGGCAGCCAGGCTAAGGGGTTTGGCAGCGCATTGCGGATTTAAAAATTTGGAGAATTCTTTATTGGACCAGTTCGTCATGGGCATGAGCGCTGGTCATGAGCGTGACAAGCTATTCGCGCAAGATATAGACGATCTGACGCTGAACAAGGCAGTTGATCTGGCAAAGAGCGTCCAGTGCTCCCGGGCAGGCTCCGCGGTTGCATCGACGTCGGCTGTCGCGGCATCGTTCGTTGGTGGCGCGGTACTAAATATCGCGGGCCATAAGAATTCGGGCGATAAAAAGTGTCGCGTATGTGGTTATACCAATCATAACGAATCTCAGTGTCGTTTTGTTAATTTTAAGTGCAAAAAGTGCAAACGTAAGGGCCATTTGCGCAGAATGTGTCCTGGGAATTCTATAAAAAATATTGCTAATGGTTCCGAAGTCGAGGGCGACGACGGTAAGCAGTTATATAATATTCGTTGCGATCGAGCTATGCCTATGGTTGAATGTGTATTAGTAAATAATGTGCCATTAAAATTTGAGGTGGATACCGGTTCCGCAGTAACTGTAATCTCTGAATCGACGTATCAAAAATATTTCATAAATGTACCATTATCGCCGGGTAGAAAAACACTCATTAGTTATACAGGTAATAAGTTAAGTACAGTGGGCTGTGTGCGTTTATTGTTCTCATACTTGAACCGGTCGCAAGAGCTATGTGTGTATGTGGTGCGCGGGGGAGGGCCGCCGTTATTAGGTCGCGATTTTATTTGTATATTTGAACTAGAAATATCACCTATTAAATGTTTGGATGACTCATCACAGTCAATATCAATGTCTCTTAAATCAGAATTCCCTAATGTATTTTCAGATCAGCTAGGCAAGTTTAACAAATATAAAATTAAGTTAACCTTGAAACCAGATGCAAAACCGGTATTTATTAAGGCCCGGCCGGTGGCATTTGCGCTTAGAGATAAGATAAACAAGGAATTGGACCGGCTGATTGAGTTAGGTATAATACGGCCAGTTGAGTTTTCTGATTTTGCATCCCCTATCGTTCCGGTTTTAAAAACGAATGGGGAGGTTCGAATATGTGCTGATTATTCAGCGACTATAAATAAACAATTACAAATTGAGAAGTTTCCCTTGCCGACCGTGGACGACTTATTTACTAAATTACACGGTGGCGAACAATTTAGTAAATTAGACTTATCTATGGCATATAACCAATTGTTATTATCAGATGATGATGATACGCAATTGCTAACTTGTATTAATACGCACAGAGGCCTTTTTAAATATACACGATTAATTTTCGGTCTTTCCAGTGCTCCAGCTATTTTTCAAAAGGCCATGTACGGGTTGCTTTCCGATTTAGACGGCGTTCTGTGTTTTTTAGACGATATTTTAATAACAGGAACCAACCGCGAGGAACATATGGCTAGGTTAACAACGGTTTTGAAGCGGTTACAGGGTGCTGGTTTAACCTTAAAGGAAGAAAAGTGCGCATTTTTCCAGAGCGAAATTACGTATTTGGGTTTTATCATTGATAAAAATGGTATTAGGAAATCCCCTGAGAAAGTTAGAGCAATTGAAGAGGCCCCAATACCAGCAAATGTGGGTCAGTTACAGTCATTTTTAGGATTAGTTAACTATTATAGGAATTTTGTACCGGGGGCCTCGCAAATTCTTAGCCCATTATATAAATTATTAAATAAGGGAGCACAGTGGACTTGGACTGGCGAACACAACGAAGCATTTATGTCAATTAAAAGAGCCTTGGTTTCGGCTAATAATTTAGCGCATTTTAATCAAAATGCTAAAATAGTGTTAACTGTGGACGCGGGCCCAAATGGGTTGGGAGCGATTTTGTCACAGATTGATTTTAATGGAATCGAACAACCAGTATGTTTCGTTTCAAGGTCGTTAACAGCGGCTGAGAAGAACTATTCGCAGATACAAAAGGAAGCCACCGCAATAATTTTTGGCGTTAGGCGTTTTCACCAGTACTTATACGGTAGGGCCACACCTTTTATTTTACGCACTGATCATAAACCATTAATATCGATATTTGGTTCTCAAAAAGGGATACCCGAAGTCTCTGCGAATAGATTACAACGCTATGCAATGTTTTTAGCCGCCTATAACTATGAAATTGAATACGTTAAAAGTTCTCAAAATACGGCAGATTTCTTATCTCGCGCATATCTTCCCGCAAATTTAAGTGATATAAGTGCAGATTTATGTGCCGGAGTAGACCGAGCTGCATACGTAAATTTTGTAATAGAAGGTGACTTACCAGTTACGCTTGTAGCTTTACGGGAAGCCACAGTCCGAGATACAGTGTTACAAAAAGTTGTAAGTTTTGTAAAAAAAGGGTGGCCACGAAAAATTTCAGAGAGTGTTTTAAAACCTTTCCATCAGTGTAGATTGCAACTATCTTTTGAGGATGGTATCCTAATGAGAGGCCATAAAATAGTGATACCCTCCGAGTTATACCCACAAATTTTAAACGAACTTCATCAATCACACTTTGGGGTAGTCAAAATGAAGGCGGAGGCTCGCAGTCGGTTGTGGTTTCCCGGCATAGACGCCGCGTTGGAGCGCATGGCAGCCGCGTGCACGGTATGTACACAGCTTCGAGCCGCCCCGCCCCGCGTCCCTCTCGCACCCTGGCCTATACCTATGGCACCACTTAGCAGGATTCACATAGATTTTTTAGGCCCAATAAATAATAAAACTTATTTAATAATGGTAGATGCATTTTCAAAATGGGTGGAGTGTTTCTCAATGTCCGAAAATGCGTCTACGGAAGCGGTTATAGGCAAACTATATGAATTCATGTCCAGGCTGGGTGTTCCAAAAATTATAGTAAGCGATAATGGTACAGCGTTTACGTCGGAGCGTTTTGGAACTTTTTGTAAATTAAACGGTATTAAACATTTACTGTCGCCGGTATACCATCCATCAAGTAATGGGCAGGCAGAGAGTTCGGTAAAAATAATAAAAAAAGGCATAAAAACTATACTCTTAACTACCAATTCGAACATTGAATACAGAATTAATAAATACTTATTTGATTATCGTAACTCAAGGCATAATACCACTGAAAAAAGTCCTGCAGAATTGTTATATGGTCACAAATTACGTTGTCGATTAGACCTGCTAGTGCCACATGAATTAAGGTCGTCGCCTTCAATCACGAACCTAGAAAATACAATAATGCGCAAACAGTCCTTACAGAGTAGGTATTACGGTGGAAAAAAACGTACGTTGTTTGATATTGGACAAAAAGTGTTGGTGAAAAAATTCATAACTAAGAAAAACTATAGCTGGGCTGTAGGATTCGTAAAAGAAAAACTAGGAACTGTTATGTTTAATGTATTCCTACCGGACTTAAATTGTTGTGTAAACAGACACCAGAACCAGATGAGGCGGTTCGAAGAACAATTCCACCCTCAAGGTCATAGCTGGAATGTTGACGTGGTGCCAGATGTAACCACAACGTTCCTTCACACTGACGGGACTTGTCTCAATCCGAGTGGGGAGGAGGTAAGGAGTGACACAACGGCGCCGGAGTCGGCTGAGCAAGCGCGACCTTCGGGCGACGTCACAGGCGATCGGAGTGGATCGGGCATTGTTGTGCCTGCCGATCGGAAACGGTCCGACCCGAGTACCTCGACTCACGGAATGGTATTGCGGGATAAAACTAAAGTAGACTATAAGAAATTTTTGTAATTAGTTAGTATCTATTGGTGGAGGGATTGTTATGTATGAGACTTGGAGTTGACGGGTTGCATCCCCACCGCCAATTGTTGATTAAAGCAGTGTGCTAATAGCAAGTGTTTCATTCGGTCGCCTGTCAGGTGTCCTCTTCCCGATTACATATAAAACAGTTCTCTTCTGAATATCGGTATTACGGACCCGGTCACAAAGAGAAATACCTAACATAGCTCTTTCCATAGCCCTATACTACTTGGAGTCGATGGATGATCTGCCTCGTGAAGTCCCGGCTCCATAGACCATTACGAGAAGAACGCACTGTTGAAACGTGCGACGCTTGAGGTATAAAGACGCACACGTTTGTCTTTCAGGACGTGTGAGAGCTTACCAAAATCCCCCCATCTCAGTTGGATTCGCCCTCCGGTTTGGGAATAACTTTGCATAACAAAGTCCTGCAGTTTGTGCTATGGGACTTCAAACTATTCTCACGGTAGAGGAAGCAATGAGTTAAAAGCACTTTCACATAAATTGAAATAAATTAACAGAGGGCGTGCAAAAATTCTCCAGGCTCCAGGTATCCGGAGCCAAATATCTTCATTCTACATCTGGTGAGGGCGTCGCAGTGGCACACCAAGTGTTCCACAGTTTCACATTCCTCTCCACACATTCTGCAGTCGCTGCTGTTTGGAAGTCCCATTTTGTGTAGGAGTTTGTTGACTCCTAAGTGACCAGTGAACACTCCTGTTATAAGTCGGATTTGTCTTCAGTTTAGAAACCAGAGTTTTTTAGTCCAGTTTTCATTTGGGTGTTGTATAAATTGCCGTGAGGACCTTAGACCAAAGCATGCCTTGCACTCTTCGGTGTGGCTCTTGATTGTGTTTTCCTTAAGGCCTGTGTTAAAGGTGTTGGGCGCCATTATATACCAGCCCCGACTGTACTTTATGGGCTCCAAGGGCCTTCACCGCAGCCTGGCTGTCACTCAAAATATAGATGGTTTTTCGTCCAGGTGCCTGTCTATATTTTCTTGTGCACATGCAGCATATGTCTCTGCCTGAAATACTGTGGCATGCTTTCCCATGCTTACACTATAGCATATATATGCACCGCAGTTTCTGATAGATCTCAGTTGATTGATTTATTATGTTAACAATTCGAAGCTGCAACTGCTGGCAAAGAGGCAAAGCCTCAATTAATGTTTAATAAATGATTAAAAACCAGATCGTTGATTGAAAGCCTTATAGTATAACTTGTAAATCTAAGGCTGATCAAGTTAAAAGTTCAAATAGAGTTAATCAAAAGTAGATTTTTGACATTTGTTTTATTTATCTCTGCAATAAAAAATTGTCCATTAATGGATGTTCATGACTGGGTCCATGTCCATTACTGGGGGTCCATCACTGAATCTTCGATGTCCATCAATGGTGATATCGTAAATTTCAATTTATGTATTTTTTATTAATTATGTATTATTCATACAGGATTTTTGGTATTGTTTAAATGTTCCTCATGTATTTGAGTACCGAACAAAAAATCACCATTTTTGTATTGCCAAAAAACATCCCATTTTTAAACGAAATTCTAATTTAGTGCGCTTAACATGTCCATAATTGGTGCCATCACTCTAAGTACTAATATTATAAAGAGGAAAAGTTTGTTTGTTTGTTTGTTTGGATTGAATAGGCTCCTAAACGACTGGACCGATTTGATTGATTGTCACTCGGGAATTGTGTAGCTTCCCAACAATGGAAGATTTTTTCAAATTGGTCCAGTTGTTTTCGAGCCTATTCAATCCAAACAAATAAACGAACCTTTCCTCTTTATTATATTAGTATAGATATATATTATGTATGAATGCAGGCTTGTCTGAACGTGCTGACGAAGCAGGAAGCTTCTCCGAGCGTGGAGAAGGAGGAGGTGAAGGTGGAAGTGGAGAGGTTCATCGACCTCGCGCGGCAGATGGAAGCGTTCTTTTTACAGAAGAGGTAAGTTAAGATATTGTTGGAACATTCCAATGTATAATAACAGCGAAGGCATCAGAAATTATAATTAATTTGTTAATAATTTCTTGAGTACCTATTTAATTTTATTTATAGCTCAGTCGTGCTAAGAATATTTGAACGGTAAGGTTTTAGAAACGTCAGCCAATAAAAAAAAATACGCGAGTTGAATTCGTTTATAGTTTAAGAAGGCATCAGAATTTATAATTAACTAGTGGTCCCGGCAGACTTCGTCCCGCACGGCAATGTCGATTTGACAGTTGTCATTGTTGCGTTTTGTTATACTATTTTTAACAAATCAGCTTAATATTTTTTTCTTTTTTTTTTCACTGGAACGTGATAAAAAGTATCCTATGTCCTTCTCCTGGCTCTGAGCTACATCCCCATATTTCGAGTTGTGACACTATTCTAGAAAAGCAGCGATATATAGATTTGTTAATAATTTGTCGAGTAGGTAGCTATGTAATTTTATTTATTGGCGTTTTAAAACTAGTGCCCATATTCTTAGCACGACTGAACTGACGATAACGCAATTTTTTTACATTATGCAAACTATTTTTAATTTATTTGCTGACGTTTCGTTTCGGATTCTTTACAGTTTCCATAATCGTAGTATTAAATTCGTTTATAAGTAGTTGTTTCATTCCAATGTGTAATAACCGCGAAGGCATCAGAAATTAAAATGAATTCTAACTCTAGGTTCCTCCTCTCGGCCATGAAGCCTGAACTCCTAGTCCGCGAGGACAACAACGAGCTGAAATGCGAGCTCCAGAGGAAAGAGGAGCTGCTGAGGAGACACTATGACAAGATCAGCCAGTGGCAGAACCTACTCGCCGACCTGCAGGTAACCTGTTGGATATCGTAGCGATTGAGACGATTAGAGGCACAGCTTACTTGAATTTAAACTCGTTTAGTTGACAGCGAAAAGTAACAATTTAACTAGACAAAAATGGTAGGGGAGATCCAGAGTGGATTTCGTATGTGACTCGAGCTGAGCAGTTTAGTATTAGGAGAGAATATTTGTGCTATGTTAATGTCATAGTCCGTTTACGCTATTGAACACTGACGCGCTTGAAGATTTTTTTTTTAACTATTTTTTTTACATTTTTTTTTAATTTATACACGCTTCCCCCACCACTAAACAGGTATGCATCACGTAAACTTTTTTTTCTTTAGCATATAATCTTTGCGATCCAATAGGTCTTTAAAGAGCTCGAGTAAAAACGCATTCAGCACTCTGATCTCCCCTACTAAAAGAACAATATTATTATATTAAAAAAGTATAAAATATCTATAAATAGTACATTACGCACCGAGGCCAGTAAAATAAGAAATGTCTCAGATCACATGTAATTGTCGTCCGAGGCGAGGCCGAGGTTGACAAAAATGTGATCTGAGGCTTTTTTATTTTACTGGCCGAGGTCAGTATACTATTTTTCTGTTCGACGAAGCCAGAAAGCGGCAATTTCATTTAGCGCAGCGGCCATAAAGTTGGCGCTTTCTGGCCTGAGGACGGAAAAAGTATATTGTTAAAAAAAGTCGGTTGCGTTTGTGTTGTCAACATAACCGTAGGCCTTAGTTAGGTTTATGTTAAGTGGAGGAGGGAGGGGGCAGGCGTAGATAAATTAATTTTGACACTTGCAAGGGAATCAAAACCTACAGGGTACTGCCCGTATCTCGCTATGCCCTTGCTGTTCACACCCGCGACTTCGTCTGATGCTGTACTTTACAGCAGATACTTGTAGCTCTAGTTAAAGCGGCACATGCAAAACAGTCAGACAGATTTACTTTTGCATTTATAATATTAGTTAGGATATTATTATAAAGTTTCATCAAAATCCATTTAGTAGTTTTTGCGTGAGAATAACAAACATACATCATTACAAACTTTCGCATTTATAATATTAGTAGGACTTCGTCCACTCCTGTTGGGCTTAAGTGAACTATATTAGATTGTACGTAATATATAACACATTTATATCTGTTTGTCCAGTGCACGTCTCGGCAAGGCCACACGGTGTACAACAAGTGTCCGCCGGTGACGCAGCAAGCCGCCTCGCCGATGCAGCCGTGCAGCGTGCAGCAGACGGTGCAGGTATGCTTCATCATCATCATCATCATCATCATCATCAGCCTATCGCAGTCCACTGCTGGACATAGGCCTCTCCAATTGCACGCCACTGTGCTCGATCTTAGGTTGCTTGCATCCAGCTCCTGCCAGCCATCTTAGTCGTCACTCCACCTTGCCTGAGGACGTCCTACACTACGCTTGCCGAGACATACGAGAGACGAGGTATGCAGTTTACTAATATATATACTAGCGGTCCCGGCAGACGTGGTCCTGGCAGACGGTGACTCGGCAGACGTAGTCCCGGCAGACGTGGTCTCGGCAGACGTGGTCCTGGCAGACGTGGTCCCGGCAGACGTGGTCCTGGCAGACGTGGTCCCGGTAGACGTGGTCCCGCGGTAAAGCGGCGATTATTCAATCGATTTTACAGTTTATGACATTGAGGTGGCACTACGTAAATATTTACCTACGTAGTTTTCTTAAATTTTTTAGTTCTCCTCGAAACTTCTTTTTTCTGCATAAGAACCTTCTCCTAATCACAACAAAGTTTTAACACCTATAATGGATTAAACTAGCATATTTTATTGTATTTACCGACGTTTCGAAAACTTAACAATTCACATATTCGCAACACGACTGAGGTAACGCTACGGTATATGGGAACTGTAAAGTTTTCGAAATGTCAGTAATTAGAAGAAAATACGCGAGTTAAATCCGTTAAAGTTGTTTCATTCCAACAATTAAATAGTCAAATCGATTGATTACCGCAATTGTATGATAAATAGTACATTAAATTACGCACCAAGGCCAGTAAAATATAAAATGTCTCAGATCACATGTAATTGTCGTCCGAGGCGAGGCCGAGGTTGACAAAAATATGATCTGAGGCTTTTTTATTTTACTGGCCGAGGTCAGTATACTATTTTTCTGTTCGACGAAGCCAGAAAGCGGAAATTTCATTTAGCGCAGCGGCCAGAAAGTTGAAGCTTTCTGGCCGGAGGACAGAAAAAATAATATGCTACTAATTATTATATTTTGCTTAGTTTTGATCTGTCAAGTTATTGTATATTTTATACGCGCAGGCGCAACAGATGGCCGCGGCGGCGGCGGCGCAACAAGCCGCGTTGCAGCAACAGGCGTTGCAGCAACAACAGGTACCGCGGCCCCCGCACCCGCCCGCGTACCCCGCCGCCACCCCGCGGCGGTAGCTGTCTATATATACTAGTATTGTATAAATAAATAGGTTATTTTTAAGTGTAGATATAATATAAGCAAATAAATATATATTTAAGCGGCCAGTCACGCAACATACAAGCTCTATGTACAACTATCCGCTATGACATCCAGAGAGTGAGAGAGGGGTTGAAGTGACATAGACATTTATGTTTTTTTTTTTAAATTAGTAATGGGTGCGTTTCGTTACACGCAGACTATCACGCAAGCAGTCAAGCTCATAATCACACACACAAACAAGCAAGCACATAAACGTAAAGACACCAACACACAAATAGACACACTAACACAAACACACAAGCAGATAAGCACACACACACTAACAAATAACTACTTAAACATACAGTCATGTCGAAATACCTACAAACAGTCAGACTCACAAGCACACGAATACAGACAAGTCAAACACACAAGCAGATAAGAAAACATATATGTAATCACATAAAAATGTAGATATGTTAAACACACAAGCACACAAACAGACACACAAACGCGTCAAAAAGACAAGCATACAAACAGACACGTCAAAGTTCCCTTCTTTTTGAGGTTAATTAGGTATTTAACCTTAATTTTAAATAAAGTAAAAATATTGTTAATTAGGATACCTTTAAAATAAGTTACTTATTTTAAGACTTTTCTGTTCTTTTGTTATTTTTTTTTGATTAAAAACAATTTGGTTAAGCTTTTTTATTTTTGTTTTATTTTTTTCGTCAGATTTTGGTTTTGGACTGTTTTTGAATACGGTGAGTGTTTGAAGTTATTATTTGCTATTTTTATATAATATATATAATTAAAAAATATATAGGTATTTAGATCTCTTGTGAAGTGAGAAGAGTTTATTTTTTTATTTAATTTTAAATCAAATTGTAATGTTTTTGTGGTTTCAAAAAAACGTAATACCTAGGTACTACAAATATACCCGAGTGGGGTATCAAATAAAAAAGGATCACATGTTAAGTAAAATTATAAAATCTTTAAAAAAATATCTTTAATCTTGGAATCAAACAACGATTAACGAGAAGATTTTATTGACTTACGTTTCGGAGCCTTTACAGATTCCATAATCGTAGCACGACTGAGCTGACAAGTCTTATGTCATTACTTTAATAATAAAGATTAATAATCTATACCTACTAACATAATAAAGAGAAAATGGTTGTTTGCTTAGATTGCCTATTCAATCCTAAACGACTGGAAGATCCGAAAAGTATTTTCTCTGTTGGAAAGCTACACTATTCCCGAGTGATATAGGCTATAAAAAAAAAGGATCCGGGCGAAGCCGCTAGTAATCCCTATCCCTACTAATATTATAAATGCGAAAGTAACTCTGTCTGTCTGTCTGTTACGCTTTCACGCTATAACTACCGGACCGATTTAAATGAAATTTGGTACAAAGAAAGTCTGGAGCCTAAGAAAGGACATAGGCTACTTTTTAACCGACTGCCAAAAAGGAGGAGTTCCACGCGGACGAAGTCGCGGGCAGAAGCTAGTAAATAATATCTAGTTACCTAAAGGCTCCGAAACGTGAAAACCATGTATAGTTGTTTCATTTCAATGTATAATAACCGCAAAGGCATCAGAAATTATTATCTTTAATCTTATTTTTCATAGATGCAGAGCAGCATAGCGCAGGGCATGTTCATGGGTGGTCGCGGCGCGTACGCCGGCGCGGCGCTGCAGGGACCCCTCGCGTACTTGGAGAAGACCGCTACTAATATAGGTGAGCACACACACAGAGGGAGGTAGAGTCAGAGAGAGAGTGGAGAAAGGGGGGAAGAGTCGGAGAGAGAGTGGGGAAGAGAGAGGGAGAGACTGACTTAGAGAAGATTGCTACTAATATAGGTGAGAACACAGACAGATAGAGGTAGAGTCAGAGAGAGAGTGGGGAAGAGGGGAAGAGAGTGGGAGAGACTGACTTAAAAAGACTGTGACTAAATATAGGTAAGAATACTAAGAACATGCATGCACAGACAGAGATAGAGTGGGGAAAGGGGGAAAGAGTGAGGAAGAGACCGACTTAGAGAAGACCGCTACTAATATAGGTAAGCACACACACAAAGTCAGATAGAGTCAGAGAGAGAGTGGGAAGGGGGGAAAGAGAGAGGTAGAGACTACATATACATAATAATATATTCAAACATATAATTGGAATGAAACAATTATAACGAATTTAACTCGCGTATTTTAGTTTCATTCCAATGTGTAATAACCGCGAAGGTATTAGAAATAATTAAAACACCATAGTATTGTGATGAAACGCTAAAATTACAATTTAATTATTTATTATGCAAACGTTTAAGTATATTTGTGTATACATATATTCTGAGCAAAATGCGGTATATAGGTATCATTAAATAAGGGGGCATTCATATTTATTTTATTTCTTCTTAAGTGATTCTATAATAGCTATCATCTCCGTTACTCCTGCTTCTATGTACTCTTTGAACCCGGGCGTGGTTTTTTTCATCGTGTCATACCAACTGAAAAAAAAAAAAGTTGTATCAAGAGTAGAAAAATCGAGACCCCAGCGGGACTAGAACCCAGAACCTTAACGCGAGGCACCGTGCTTCCAACTACACTATGAGCGTCACTAAATTTGCTACCACTATATCGTCTTTGTACTTTTTTATTTCCAAGCGAAATTAACGCTTCAACGCCATTGGAATGAAACAACTATTAACGGATTTAACTCGCGTATTTTTATTTTATTTTATTTGAGAAACTGTAAAGAAACCGAAACGTCATCAAATAAGATAAAATAAAAATACGCGAGTTAAATCCGTTAATAGTTGTTTCATTCCAATGTATATATAGTCTCTACCCGCAACTTCGTCTGCGCACGATGAGTACTTTACACAATATCGTTATAAAATATACCCTATATATTCTGATGTGTAAGCTATATAATAGTAAAGTTTCATCAAAATCTATTCAGTAGTTTTTGAGTGAAATAATAACAAATATACACACTCAACTTTCGCGGTTATCATATTGGTCCAAGACCTTTCTAGGTCGGTCACCCTTATGTCCTAGCTAGGGTCCCTGCCCGCGCCTCCTCCCGCCGCCGAGCTCGCGCGCTAGTCGCCGCTCAGACTAGACACTTTGCAATGCGGCGTGAGAGACAACTGCCGGCTGATTGTTGCAAGAAATACTAGTTTTACCCCCGCGGGGGTGATTACCACCAGGTTAAGAATCCAGGATTTAAACTATATTGAACCATAGATATTAATTAATCGGTTTCGATTGAGAAATCTTAGTAATATGTAATTTCTTTTTACTACCAATAATACTTTATAATAATTTTAATAGAATACACTCACGCATTTATTTTCGCCCACTTTGTGACGTCAATTCCACATAAGCCAAGGTTACTGACAGTTGACAGCACGCATATGTCAGCCACCGTGCGCTTGTCTCCCGCGACAAACTGGTGACGAGTGAGGAATGTCTCCAGGAAGTCCAGGGTCTGTTCTAATGTCTTCAGCTTCTCATCATCAGCTGGAGCGCCGTATATCCATTGTGGATACTAAAAATTAGATTACCTACATATCGCACACCTAGATCTAAAGGGAGCTAACTCAAAAACCTGAAGATTTTAGTTATGCACACCATCGGATTCCAGTAAAACCCACCTACCACTAAAACAGATTTAAGCTAATATAACTCTGCTAGCTTTATTATAAAAAGTATAAATTTATACAGAAAACTCATGCGTGCATATGGACATATTAATCAGTTTCTCACCTCTCCTGAAAAAGTAACTTTTAAAAGTTAGCTCCCTTTAGATCTAGGTGTGCGATATATAAATATTTCTTAAAATTCAGACAATGTAATAACATTATTATGTCAAATTGTGCTCATAATGAGATCGTCAAAACAAAAACAATAAGATTTTCTGACCTCCTTATATACGGATTTAACTCGCGTATTTTATACTAGCTTCTGCCCGCGACTTCGTCCGCGTGGAATCCTCCTTGCAGTTGGTTAAATGTAGCCTGGTATGTCCTTTCTCAGGCTCCGGACTTTCTTTGTACCAAATTTAATTTAAATCGGTCCAGTATTTTTAGCGTGAAAGCGTAACAGACAGACAGACAGAGTTACTTGCGCATTTATAATATTAGTTAGGATATGTTATTCTGATATATTATATCATTGTAAAGTTTCTTCAGAATCCATTCACTACCATTTTGCGTGAAAGACCTACACACTTACTAACTTTCGCATTTATAATATTACTTATCAGGATCTCTTACCACATACGCATTGAATTTCTCATTTAACCCAAAGTCAAAGTACAGTCTCTGGTCCACAACAGCCCTGGTCTCCGGCTCTTCAGGATACAAGTCGCTCCCGCGGCCGTACTTGTTCAAAAGAAAGGTTACAATAGCCCGAGACTCCCAAATGGAAGTGCCGTTGTCGACTAGAGTTGGTATCGTGTGTTGAGGATTTAGCTGAAAGAGAAAGCTAGGTGATTCTTTTATTTTAATAAAATCTATACTAATATTATAAAGCTGAAGAGTTTGTTTGTTTGAACGCGCTAATCTCAGGAACTACTGGTTTGATTGAAAAAATTTTTTGTTGGATAGACCATTTATCGAGGAAGGCTTTAGGCTATATAACATCACGCTGCGACCAATAGGAGCGAAGAAACAGTGGAAAATGTGTAAAAAACGGGAAAAATATGAAGCCTATATGAAGAATATAATACACTAGCGGCCCCGGCAGACGTCGTCCTGCCCGTCCGATTGTTTCGTCAAAGATCTGTCAGTCTTCTGTCACTTCTTCATAAGGCTTCATATTTTCCCCGTTTTTTACACATTTTCCACTGTTTCTTCGCTCCTATTGATCGCAGCGTGATGTTATATAGCCTAAAGCCTTCCTCGATAAATGGTCTATCCAACAAAAAAATAATTTTTGAATTCGAACCCGTAGTTCCTGAGATTAGCGCGTTCAAACAAACAAACAAACTCGTAACGTTTTATAATATTAGTATAGATAAATACATACCTTGATGAACTCTGGTTTTAAATGGTCTCCCTTCATGGTGTCTGTTTCTATTAAATTTAGCTTTACATTTAAAGCTTTTGCGACTAACAGAACCGACCGGCACGGCGGAGAAGCCAAACTGTAGTAGAAATCAATCGGCATTTTGCTGAAATAAATGCAGAAAAACTATAGTATAAAACAATAATTTCTAACGCCTTCGCGGTTATTACACTTTGGAATGACACTAGTTAAACTATTGTCAGCTCAGTCGCGCTTCGATTATGGAAACTGTAAAGGTTTCGAAACTTGAGCCAATAAAAAACAGGCATATTCATTCAAAAATATAAAAACATCTTTAAGAATAAGTTATTTTTATAATGAGTGTACCTATATACAAATATACGCAAGTGGGTGGGATATCACATTTATTATGTACTTACATTGCAAAATTAAATATATACCTGATAAAATCAGTGATGTTATAAATTTAGTAATGGAAATCAAAAAATCTGTAATTATTTTTTAACATTTAGTTTTCCCATTTTCACCCCCTAATATTTAACTATTAAACCGATTTTTATCAAACTAAGAACACCCGTGATTAAAGCACATTTCAAACATAAAAAACAGAATCAAAATCGGTTCATGCGTTAGGGAGTATGATTTCACACACACACACACATACATACGTCAAACTTATAACACACCGTCGTTAAAAATATATAAAAATAGTACATTACGCACCGAGGCCAGTAAAATAAAAAATGTCTCAGATCACATGTAATTGTCGTCCGAGGCGAAGCCGAGGTTGACAAAAATGTGATCTGAGGCTTTTTATTTACTGGCCGAGGTCAGTATACTATTTTTCTGTTCGACGAAGCCAGAAAGCGGAAATTTCATTTAGCGAAGCGGCCACAAAGTTGGCGCTTTCTGGCCGGAGGACGGAAAAAATACTAACCTCGTCTTCTACGTACTGTAGTACAAATAAAACTGATATATTTTTTGAACATATAGTGTTGATATCTTTAGATTAGATCACTTAATAGAATAACGACACAACTCTCAGCGTCGCCACGGGAATTCAAACTTTAATAATACTGCTTAGAATCCAAAATTGATTGACAAAATTTTGACTTATGTTATTTTATTATAGTGATGTATATTTTGCGTAGTCATTCATAAATTAACTTGTTATGTCATTATAACATCGAGCTAGCGCGTCCTTTGATAATCTATACTATATATACTTTTATACTATTATACTATAATATTATAAAGCTGAAGAGTTTGTTTGTTTGTTTGTTTGAACGCGCTAATCTCAGGAACTACTGTTTCGAATTCAAAATTTTTTTTTTTGTTGGATAGACCATTTATCGAGGAAGGCTTTAGGCTTTATAACATCACGCTGCGACCAATAGGAGCGAAGAAACAGTGCAAAATGTGTAAAAAACGGGGAAAATATGAAGAATTACTATTCCACGGGGACGAAGTCGCGTGCACAGCTAGTCTATATATATAAATAAATATGAATTGCTGTTTGTTAGTCTCGCTAAAACTCGAGAAAGGCTGAACCGATTTGAATAATTTTTGTCTTGAAATATTTGTGGAACTATAAGAAAGGGGTAAACGGTGAGAAAATTTGTTATTATAGCTAGTAGATTATTTTATTTCTCATTATTTTTGACAATCTAATTTATAAGATTTACTTATTTGGGAAATATATGTTAAACGTAAGTCAATAAAATAAAATACGCGAGTTAAATCCGTTAATAGTTGTTTCATTCCAATGTATAATAACCACGAAGGCATCAGAAATTATTAAATAATTTATCTTTTTGGGTGCGCCTATCTTGACGTATATACTCTGTGATAACTTTAAACATATTTACCTAATGATATACGAATTAATGCAAAATCATGCCAAATGTGATTATATTAACACTTCATTAGTCATATTATATATTTACAATGATATTTGTAAAAGGTATATTGTGTAATAATTTCTGATGCCTTCGCGGTTATAACACATTGGAATGTAACAACTATTTTAATATTTCCAATTTATACGCGGACGTTTCTAAAACTTATAGCGGGTACCTACAAATTCGTAGCCGACTAAGCTGACCATAGTCTAACACCTTCTTAACCTGGGGGTAAAACTAGTATTTCTTGCAACAATCAGCCGGCAGTTGTCTCTCGCGCCGCATTGCAAAGTGTCTAGTCTGAGCGGCGACTAGCGCGCGAGCTCGGCGGCGGGAGGAGGGCGGGCAGGGACCCTAGCTAGGACGTAAGGGTAAAAAGATTAAGAACTAACACTGAATGTTTGTTTGTTTGTTTGCAGACATGGTGGGACTCGGTGACGGGAGGAGGTGACGCGGCCGCGGGAGGGGAAGGGGGCGCGGTCGCGGCAGAGGACGCGGTAAGATTGCTTTCCGTCCTCCGGCCAGAAAGCGTCAACTTTGTGGCCGCTGCGCTAAATGAAATTGCCGCTTTCTGGCTTCGTCGAACAGAAAAATAGTATACTGACCTCGGCCAGTAAAATAAAAAAGCCTCAGATCACATATTTGTCAACCTCGGCCTCGCCTCGGACGACAATTACATGTGATCTGAGACATTTTTTATTTTACTGGCCTCGGTGCGTAATGTACTATTTTTATTTGGGACTGTGAAGAGAGTGCTTGGAAATATACACAGTACCTAATCTATACTAATATTATAAAGAGGAAAGGTTTGTTTGTTTGGATTGAATAGGCTCCAAAACGACTGGACCGATTTGAAAAATTCTTTCACTGTTCGAAAGCTACACTATTCCTGAGTGACATAGGCTGTAAAAAAAAGGGATCCGGGCGAAGCCAAGGCGGGCCGCTAGTATATCAATAAAAAGTTTACAATAGTTGCCATTATATTCAAACAATGATATAAGGCTTACCATTCATTAACAGGCTGGGTATTTCTAGCAATATAAATAAATAAATAAATAAATATCTTTGGACAATTCACACCAATTATCTAGTCCCATTTTAAGCAAAGCTTGTGTTATGGGTACTAGACAACGGATAAATATACATAAATACATATAAGACATCCAAGACTCAGGTACAGATGCCAGTGTTCATCACATTGACATCTGCCCCTAGCGGGATTCGAACCCGCAACCTCCGGTTTCGTAGTCAGGGCCTCTGACCACTAGACCAACAGGCCGTCAAATATTAAGCTAATGTTTTAGAAGCTATTTTTTTTACCAGGCCGCGGTGCGTCCCCGGAGTATGGAGGGAGTATCACCCCCCCATAGCGCCCCCTCCCGGCGCGGCGCGACGACAGTGTTGCCAACACACACTCCACAGATTATACTACACAACTATACACAGTGTTGCCAACGTAACCACTTTCGCAGTTAACGAGTATAATCAACACATAAACAGATTATAATATATTTTAACAGACCTCGTAGTAAGTACAGGCTATTTACCTTTACAGTTCCCATATTCGTAGCGTAGGGCTGATGATGGCTGGCGATACATTTTAGCGTAAGACTATGACGATAGTAGAGCTGACGAGCTCAGTCGTGATATAGGATATGGGAGCTGAAAGTTTTCATCAAATAAAATAAGCAACTTACCTAAATCCGTTATATATTTTTATTCCAACAAGTACTAAAAAAATAGTTTTTTCTGATACTTACTTATATAATGGTTTCTTCCTAAAAAAATCTAATATTAAAATGGATTAGATACCTACATACTTTTTGACTACAATATCTATACAATTGTTTATGGGACGTGTTATAATTTTTACAAGCAATATTTGTTCATTGAAAAATATTAAAATTTTGCTTACCACCTTACAGAGTTACATCTTAATATTATGAGTGACATATATGCCATTCGAAACGGTTTATTAAGTGTTGCCAGCATAGCATTGAAAACACTTATTATTACCTACGTTAAGTCTTAGAGCATAAACAACTGGAGAGGCCTTTGACACTATTTGTCATACAAATTTTTTAGCCACTTTTAGCGGGGGACGAGGTAGGAACACATACAAAAAACTGCACACTGATGTAAAAATAATTCTCATCGTTACACACGCACACTAATAGAAACTGTCAACACTAGGCGGAATTTATTCACACTAGCAAAAACATTATTATAAACGACAGGTCCGTACACAAGTTTTACATGTGTGTGCAACCGATTTGAACCGATTACATAGTGCTTGATTAAGTGGCTGTCGATACATTTATCTATATTTGACACAAAATGGCGGATCAACCAATTTATATTTAAATATAATAATTTTAACTTCATACATAACTGTGTACTTACTTTTTTAATTCATAGTATTATAGAATTAAACGTCAGTTGCTACGTAGTTCAGCAAACAAGTAAACTTCTTTTAGCAATAATGCTTAAATAATTACAATTACCTACTATATCTAACATGAGGCAAATGTTTATTACTGCAGAGCTGGAGAAATAAGTAGACTACTGAATCCCAAGCTGAAAATCGGATAACGAAATAGAAATATTTTAACAAAATAATACCTAATACGGATATATACGTAGGTACTTCTTATCATCTGTACTGTAAATTCATCGATATTTATATTATCCAGTAATTACATCTCTAACCGAATTTTGATTTTGGATGCTATTATCGCTTTTAATTCAAACGAATTAGCGCCTAGTATCGGATACACTACTCTGCAAATTTTTTATACATGTGTGCCGTTAGTCAATGGTGACCATAGACTATCATAAAGATTTTTAAACGATTTTAAACGAATAAAAATGCAATCGATACCTGAATCGATGCTTCTCACGTGGTGAATGAGAAAATAATTATTTCTAAAATAACAATTAATGAACAAAAAAAATACCTACATATGAAAGGAAATACTGTTTTTTTGTATATTTGATGCAGTGGATGGATTTTTACGACTTATTTTAGCGCAGGGAGACATTTTTCGGGAGCTCTTTTCTCTTTGACTTCGATTGTGACACTGTCAAAGTGAGCGGTTTGAAAACAGTTTTTACAAACGCGTTAGATAATTTATCTTATACCTTGGCAGAGGGGAACGTCTGTCGAAGGCCTCTCCAGTTGTTTATGCTCTAAGCGTTAAGTAAATATTTATTTCGTGTACATAAACATATACCTACATATAAAGAAAATATAATTAAATACACTTAAAATAAATTAAAACTGTAACCGCATAATCAACAACATACAAAATATATTATATAATATACCTACCGTATTTATTCTTAGGAATATAGCGTATTGTGAAATCAGCAGGCAGGGCAGCCAGAGACCGCTCTCCACTCGCCACGATCCCGACACACCTCTCTTGCTTCCTTCCTCAATACATACATATACTCACACCACAGTCCTACAGGGGCAGCCGGAGACCGCTCTCCACTCGCCACGATCCCGACACACCTCTCTTGCTTCCTACCTCAATACATACATATACTCACGCCACAGTCCCACAGGGGCAGCCAGAGACCGCTCTCCACTCGCCACGATCCCGACACACCTCTCTTGCTTCCTTCACACTTAATACATACATATAATGGCTTTCTATAAAATCCTTTCGCAGAAATAATATATGATTGATCTCTTTAGTGTAATTAGAAGTATTTAAAAATATATAACCTAACCATAGATTTATATTCCAATTTTTGAAATAAAGTTATGTACGCACAAATCGTTGTTTCATTTTGTCATATTTTGTAGTACTGATTATAACTGAATCAAGAATGCTATTCTAGTAAGTAATTTCACTCTCAGGTTTTAACGATTTTTAATTTTGACTTCGAATTTAAATTTTCGTTTTGAAAACTTGTTTTTTTTCTATCTCCTCCCAATTAAATAAAAACACACTTTTCAAATCATATTTATTTATAATCATTAAAACAAATATACTTAATATAATACTTTTTCTTACAACTAATCAGCTAAAATACCCTCTCCTCGCCGTAGTAGGGTAAAAAAACATTCAACATTTCATTATTTCTACACAATTAAATTATTTATATCAAATGACTGCCTTAATTTCTTTTTAATTTGTGTCACCATATATACCTAATCATATGATTCAACATTTTCATAACTATAGAGTATAAGTATACATATTACATACCTTATTTCAAGATATATTTTCTTGCAAAAAGCATGTCATAGTATTCTAGGGCGGCCCCAGAGAACTATAGAGAAGCCCCAGAATATACTAGAGTGGCCTTAGAACAATCAAGGGTATACTATAACGAGAGCATTATTCTAGGATGGCCTCAAACCACACATCCTACGCCGAGCCCAGAGCATTTACAGGTAAGCCTGGATCATCCTGCGGTGGGCCCAGAGTGGCCCCAGAGTATTCTAGTGGCCTAAGAATATTCTAAAGTGGCCTTAGAGTTATCTAGAGTGGCCCCAGAGTATTCTAGAATAGCTTCAGAACATTTTGGGGTGGGCCCAGCCCTCTCCCTAATTACTGCCATACATAAAACTAATACAATCATTTGATATAAATAATTTTAGTAATTCGAAGGGCGTTTCATCGGACGTCAGTCATTTGTATATTGAAGTAATAAGCTACCATTATATTAAAACTTGCATTGAAAGGAGATTCTCGTCGCTCGTCTTTGCAATATTTACAAGCGACTGAAGACCGTTGAACCGCACCGAATTTAACATACCACATCTAAAATAACAACATGCAATTATTATATACAAAATTCTACATTAAACGTATATTAATAAATAATACTTTTCGCTGTAATACCATTTTTAGTTTATAATAAAATATTAAATTAATAATTCTTTAGCTGTTTCTTTTTATATGAAGCTGGAGATCGTGAACACGAGAAAATGTACTCGAGTAAGTTTTTATAATAATGACAAATTTTAGTACCATTTACAAAATACTTTTATTGTCGTAGTATCCCAAGCACACAAGGTCTATACAAGGCTGCACAAGGCGGCTCATGACGTCACTATATGGTACAATAAGTATTTATAGGGATGACGAATGGGGAAAAGAAATCTAAATTCTATTTAGTTATTCAAATTATACACGTATTTCTTCTTTTCTTAATCGAACAATAAATGCCAAAGGTAAGTGCTTTTAAAGTTTAGGAGTGGGGGCTTGTGACGTCACATTATGGTACACTCAGCGTCAAATACCTGACCCGCTCGCCTCACATATCTCTGATGATGACTGTACAATTTATAACGTGACGTCATCAGGCGCGTGCAGTGAGGGTAACGTAAGTATGGCGCCAGGGTAGGCACTTCATACATTAGTGACATAGCCTATATGGAATGAACGCCCTTGGTGACGTCACGAGCCCCCACTCCCTTATCTTCGTCAATTATTGATCGATTGAGAAAAGAAAAAATACAATAGTAATCTATATACTTGATGGACTTTAAGTGTCGTCTTGTACCCTTATAAAGCTTTTTTGCAGCTTATATAGAACTTGTGTCGCTTGTCAAATTACTATACTTACTATAGTTAAATTAGCTACCATACTAAGTACTAGGCCGATTATATAATTATATATAATTGGTGCATTTTTAGTCGCTGCCATAGTTCATACAATAATATATTTATACTAATATAATAAAGAGGAAAAGTTTGTAAGTACCTATGTAAAGAATAAAGATTAAACTTAAACTACTGGGGCGATTTCAAAAATCCCTTCACCTATAAAGGCTATAGAATTTTTACGTGAATTGCGATTTTTTTTTCGATATTCAGGTAAGCAATTCAATATAATACTGAAGTTTTATAAATTGATAACATTTTAAAACAATTAAGTTTAGAAAATATGTTCTTTCAAATACCATTTTGGTTTTTGGCAACAAATTCATAATAATATATAAAATTGTAAATATACAATACAATTTGGCTGCAAGGGAATTGAAAATTACAAGATTTTTTTTTATATATTTGGACATTTCACAATTCGGTCTTTAATTACAGCCCAGCTGTCATGTTCTACCAATCAGTGACATTGACAGACCATATCGATCTAGTCCCAAACTAAACAAAGCTTAAAATAATTAGACAGCGACTTCTAATAAACAGTGAAAATACAATATTTGAATAAATATAAATATATCTTTGGACAATTCACACCAATTATCTAGTCCCATTTTAAGCAAAGCTTTGCTTGTGTTATGGGTACTAGACAACGGATAAATACACATAAATACATGAAGACATCCAAGACTCAGGTACAGATGCCAGTGCTCATCACATTGACATCTGCCCCTAGCGGGATTCGAACCCGCAACCTCCGGTTTCGTAGTCAGGGCCTCTAACCACTAGACCAACAGGCCGTCAATATAGGCGTTTTATGCACCACTTTACTAATAATGACCATATTACAATGTTATTTGTAGAAAGACAAGTAGAAAAAATCGGGACCTCAGCGGGACTCAAACCCACACCTGTACCTCTTATTACTCCTTAAATGAATACCTATTAAAACGTCAATTTATCCTACTACTATTATAAAGGCGAAAGTTTGTAAGTATGGATGTATGGATGTATGGATGTATGGATGTTTGTTACTCTTTCACGTAAAAACTACTGAATGGATTTGAATGAAACTTTACCACAATATAGCTTATACATCAGAATAACACATAGGCTACAATTTTTGACACTAGACTAGACGGGACGAACCTGAAGTCCACGCGAACGAAGTCGCGGGCAAAAGCTATATTACAAATATAAGATTTGCACACTTTATAATATATATGGAAGTTTTGCATGGAACATATAATAAATATAATCATCAAGCATAATGTAACTAGGTACCTAAAATTGTATGCAAATAAACGACCATTTCATTTCTTAATGCGAGGTATCGTGCTTCTAATTACACTATGAGCGTCATTGATTGAATCGACAAAATCTTTCACTAACTCCTGGGTTCTTAACATGGTAATCACCCCCGCGGGGGTAAAACTAGTATTTCTTGTAACAATCAGCCGGCAGTTGTAACTCTGTCTGTCTGTCTGTTACGCTTTCACGCTAAAACTACTGGACCGATTGAAATGAAATTTAGTACAAAGAAAGTCTGGAGCCTGAGAAAGGACATAGGCTACTTTTTAACCGATTGCAAAAAAGCTCCACGCGGACTAAGTGGCGAGCAGAAGCTAGTATTTATTATAATTAAATGTTCCATGCAAAACTTACATATCGCACACCTAGATTTAAAGAGAGCTAACTCAAAAAACGTACTTTTTCAGGAGAGGCGAGAAACTGGTTAATATGTCCATATGCACGCATGAGTTTTCTGTATAAATGTATACTTTTTATAATAAAGCTAGCAGAGTTATATTAGCTGAAATCTGTTTTAGTGTAGGTGGGTTTTGCTGGAATCCGATGGTGTGCATAACTCAAATCTTCCGGTTTTTGAGTAGATCCCTTTAGATCTAGGTGTGCGATATATAAAGTGTGCAAATCATATATATAGTATAATTTGTCATTTTAATAGTAATTTTAAAGAGTAATAAGAGGTATAGGTGTGGGTATAAGTCCCGCTGGGGTATTTTTTTTTTTTTTTCTACTCTTGTTGGTACAAATATCATTTTAATTAATAATATTGAACTATAGATATCTATCGAATATCGATTGATACATCGTTGTCAATTTTAAGGACCTTTTTCACAACACCCTAGTAAGTATCGAATAAGGTATTTGCAAGTATTCTAGAAAATTAATTCATTTTAACTCAAAACAGTTAAGGATTTCGGTCGAACTCGGTCAGCTAGGGCTACGAATATGGGAACTGTGAAGTTGTCGAAAAGTCAGCAAATATAAATAGTTGCTCTCTTACTCGAAACTTACTTGAATTTTATGAAAAAAGGCCTCTTCTATCTTATTCTGTAAGAAATTCGAGAATTTACCAAAAAAAAAAGTTTAGAGAGTATTTTTGGACTAGAAAAAAAATTAAGTACTAACTGCCAATTATCAGTCTATTTTTTTTATTTTTTTCCATGACACCTTACTGACCGACACACACTTGGCCAGCCAAGAAAATACCACTTACAAAACAATACAGATTTTTGATTAAATTAATACACATAATAGTAAAATTAATTTAGTAACCTATACTAATATAATAAAGAGGAAAGGTTTGTTTGTTTGTTTCGATTGAATAGGCTCTAAAACGACAGGACCGATTTGAAAAGTAACCCACAGGTATGATATCTGCCAGTTTTCAATCAACTATTTATCAAATCCTTTTTTTTTATCAACACAAGCGTAAGCGTAAGCGTAGCGTATAAATTGTACTAGCTGTGCCCGCGACCTCGTCCGCGTGGAATAATTATTCTTCATATAATAATTTTCCCCGTTTTTTTACACATTTTCCACTGTTTCTTCGCTCCTATTGGTCGCAGCGTGATGTTATATAGCCTAAAGCCTTCCTCAATAAATGGTCTATCCAACAAAAAAAGATTTTTTCAATTCGAACCAGTAGTTCCTGAGATTAGCGCGTTCAAACAAACAAACAAACAAACTCTTCAGCTTTATAATATTAGTATAGATAGAGACGTGACGTCACTAGCCTCTGACAAAACTATTGAAATGCTTATTTTAACAAGCTTTTGTTTAATTTCCGATGCCTTCGCGGTTATTACACATTGGAATGAAACAACTTTAGACGGATTTAACTCGCGTATTTTATTTTATTGGCTGACGTTTCGGATTAATTACAGTTTCCATAATCGTAGCACCACTGAGCTGACAATAGTCTTATGCTAAAACAAAATACGCAAGTTAAATTAGTCTAAAGTTGTTTAATTCCAATCTACACTAATATTATAAAGAGGAAAGATTTGTACATATTTTTGTATGTTCGTAATGAATAGGCTCAAAAACTACTGGACCGATTTTAATAATTCTTTCACTGTTGGGAAGCTACGTTCACCCTGAGTAACATAGGCTATAGAATATTTTGAAAAAATAGGGATCCGTGCGAATTTAGGGCGAACCGCTAGTAAGTAATAACCGCGAAGGCATCAGAAATTATTAAACACAAACAACTTACGTTTCCAGTACTTATAAATTATCGTCATTGGTGACAACTATGGCCAAGCACAAATCGCCCTTCTGGCGTTCACAGTAAGGTTCGTTTTCGGGTCATTTGAGTAGTTTCTCGACCTCGTCCCGGGCCGCCACGTAGTCGCCGTTACGGGGCTCGGGCGAGCGGGACACGAACGACGACCTCGTGTGGGGGGAAGCTGATACTGGGAGGGGGTTTGGCGATACCTGAAACAAGGGGGGGAAATCTGAAATTATTTCTATACTAATCTATACTAATATTATAATAAAAGAGGAAAAGTTTGTTTGTTTGTTTTTTTTTTTTGGATTTAATAGGCTTTTTTTTTTTCTGCTAGTGACTGTATACAGTTGGCCCTGGGGCCGTTACTGCTCCACCGGACATAAAGGGGAGCGCTCCGAGGTGCGCTTTAATAGGCTCCAAAACAACTGGATTTTTTAAAAATTCTTTCACTGTTGGGAAGCTATACTATTCCCAAATGACATAGGATATAAAAACAAGGGATCCGTGCAAAGCCGGGGTGGGCAGCTAGTTTTTATTAAATCACTAGATTCTACAAACATAATCCAATATAAAACTGCACGTATGGTTCCGTACCGTCGTAATCCTAACTAATATTATAAATGCGAAAGTAACTCTGTCCGTCTTGCTTCCACGCTAAAACTACTGAACCGATTTAAATGAAATTTGGTACACAGATAGTCTAAGAAAGGACGTAGGCTACTTTTGATTGAAAAAAAAAAAAGGTTGTAATAGGTTAAAAGGGGAGATAAAATGAAGACCACACGGGAAAAACAATGAATGTCACCTTTTTGTGTAAAACTGACGTTTTAAAGACATCTGTTAGCTTTTTAGGGAAACATTTTAATAACTGTTTTTCTCTTAATTGTACTTTTTTGGCATTCTTTGTTTTTCCCGTGTGGTCTTCAAATATTGTTTGAAATTTCACGCAGACGGAGTCGCGGGCTAAAGCTGGTTATCTGTATAGCACAATGGAATGAAACAACTATTAACGGATTTAACTCGCGTATTTTTATTTTATTTTATTAGCTGACGTTTCGGATTCTTTACAGTTTCCATAATCGTAGCACGACTGAGCTGACAATAGAGCTAATAAAATAAAATAAAAATACGCGAGTTAAATCCGTTAATAGTTGTTTCATTCCAATGTGTAATAACCGCGAAGGCATCAGAAATAATTATGTATAGCACAAGTTAAAATTCTATGGGAGCACCATTCAATAATTACTTCATTCTGATATCATGAAATATAATTTTACTGTGACTATTTTTTATATAGACTTTGACTGTGACACCGTGGCGAGGGACAGGCAGAAGAAGAAGTGGTAAGTAGGTTTTGATTCCCTTGCGAGTGTCGAAAATTACCTTACATGTATTCTTAGTTTGCCCCCCCCCCCCTCCCTCAACAAAATCCAGGCTTATGCCCTTGCCCCCTCTCTGACTACAAGCTGGACCCGCTCTTCATTTGACAACTAGAATTAATTTAAAACACAAACTCACCTGTCGCGACGGAGTCTTGTGTTCCCCGCTAATACTGATGTCTTCATCCACAGACTGTAATAACTGAAATAAAATATATTCAATTAGAAATATAATATAATACATTTATACCTTGGATCATTTACAAATCGTCGGATTTTGCAATTTGCAATACCGCGTATCAGTATTTTATCAATTTTTTAGGATGAAGAAATAATTGGTTACCATTAGACACTCAGAAGTCGATGGCTAATAGTACATTACGGCACCGAGGCCAGTAAAATAAAAAATGCCTCAGATCACATGTAATTGTCGTCCGAGGCGAGGCCGAGGTTGACAAAAATGTGATCTGAGGCTTTTTTTATTTTACTGGTCGAGGTCATTATACTATTTTTCTGTCCTCCGGCCATAAAGCACCAACTTCCGGGCCGCTGCGCTAAATGAAGTTGCCGCTTTCTGGCTTCGTCGAACAAAAAAATAGTATACTGACCTCGGCCAGTAAATAAAAAGGACCTCAGATCACATTTTTGTCAACCTCGGCCTCGCCTCGGACGACAATTACATGTGATCTGAGGCATTTTTTATTTTACCGGCCTAGGTGCGTAATGTACTATTTCTGTTCGACGAAACCAGAAATTTAAGCGGCAATTTCATTTAGCGCAGCGGCCACAAAATTGGCGCTTTCTGTCCAGAGGACGGAAAAACTAATTTTTGCTAATTTCTGTAAATACGCGGTATTGCAAATTGCTCTTACGCGCTATTGCAGTCGCACCGACGAAATTACATTATTACAAAATAATCTCTTATAACTAGACAATGGATAAACATACATAAATACATTGGAATGAAACAACTTTATTATTCCAATAAATTAACATATTTTCTATTAGTTATATCTATCGTACAATATACATATATTATATAATTACCTATATATCGCACACCTAGATCTAAAGGGATCTAACTCAAAAACCGGAAGATTTGAGTTATGCATCGGATTCCAGCAAAAACCCACCTACACTAAAACTGATTTCAGCTAATATAACTCTGCTAGCTTTATTATAAAAAGTATAAATAATCAGTTTCTCGCCTCTCCTGAAAAAGTACCTTTTTTGAGTTAGCTCTCTTTAGATATAGGTGTGCGATACGATAATTTTTAACCCCGACAAAAAAAGGAGTATTTTAAATTTGACGTATCTATGTGTGTGTCTGTTGCTATAGATTCTGAACTACTGAAGCGATTTTGTTATTAAAAACCAAAAAAACAAACACATCACGTGACATCCTTGTTCTCCAACAAATTGATAATTCTCGACAATTGCGTTAATATTTTCTTATCCACGCTTCTCCGTTTCCTGTCTTCTCTGTCTATGTGATTATGCGATTCCATCATTTCCGGGCTATCCGGCAGAGTGTGTAGCGTCAAGAGGGAAGAATCGGCATGAAAAGAGGTCTTTTTTTTCTTGTCACTTGTACCTGTTTTATGGTATTATTAAATCTTTAATTTATAATGCTTTTTTTTTGTTTTATTTTTACGAACTGAATACTGATGCGCATTTGGCCAGCTAATGGGCCTTTACTGCAAAACCGGACGGGTGGCGAGCCTCCTGAGAGGCTTTCAAGCCTTTAGGTTGGGTTAGGGTTTTAGCCCTGACCTACCCGAGGGCCCCCCAGAGTGGACTTACTGTTAAAGAATTTTTAAGTAAAAATTGAAATATATTGCACTTAGGAATTACGTTGTCTCATACAAATTTTGTCCCCCCTTTTTCACCCCGTTCCTACTCTTAAGGGGTAAATTTTGGTAAATTCTTCCTTATCGGACACAAACTCCTACGTCATACAAAAAACCCCTAAAAGTTCTACGATCAGCGGTTTTGGCTGTGCGTTGATCCGTCAGTCAGTCAATCAATCAGGGCAAAGGATTTTCTATACTAATATAATAAAGAGGAAAAGTTTGTTTGTTTGGATTGAATGGGCTCCAGAACGGCTGGACCGATTTCAAAAAATCTTTCACTATTGGGAAGCTACATTATTCCCGAGTGACATATGCTATAGAAAAAAGGGATCCGTGCGAAGCCGGGGCGGGCTGGTATATATGTATAAACTAGTTTCTGCCCGCGACTTTATTTGAGCATGATAAGTATCCCTATTTTAACCCCTTAGGGGGTGAATTTTCAAACATCCTTTGTTAGTCATCGCGCTATATTATAAAATGAACTACTGTGCAAAATTTCAAGTTTCCAACCCTTATAGTTTAGGCCCTGTGTTGATATGTCAGTCATTAACTCAGCTTCTCCATTTATATATATGTACTAGCGGTCCCGGCAGACGTCGTCCTGTCCGTCCGATTGTTTCATCAAAGATCTGTCAAAGTCTTCTGTCACTTACCGTCAATCACTTTGTATATGGGAGTGTAAAAACATGTTGATTTTACGCTTTCTCAAAAATTGTTTTTATAAATTTTCTCTACTTAAAAAACCTTCCCTGGACTTCCACGAATAATTCAAGACCAAAATTAGCCAAATCGGTTCGTGCGTGAGCTATAGCGTCAGGAAGGAAAACCCGACTTATTTTTATATAAGTAAAATTATATAACTAACCACTTCTAGTTTCTTCATTATCATAATTCATTAAAAAGTTATTCTTCAAACATTCATCGCAATTATTCGCGTCAACGTCACTCGTCATGACGTCAGAATCGTCATCGAAAGGCGACAAAACCGATGAATCAGCGTCATCGATTAAAAACTTTGACACTTCATTCTGTCGCTCTGACATGTCATTTGAGTTGACAGTTCCAGAATCCTCTGGCGATAAGGAAATTTCAATATAAGCAATAGGTATATACGAGCTTCTGCCCGCGACTTCGTCCGCGTGGAACTCCTCCTTTTTTGTAGTCGGTTAAAAAGTAGCCTATGTCCTTTCTCAGGCTTCAGACTTTCTTTGTACCAAATTTCATTTAAATCGGTCCAGTAGTTTTAGCGTGAAAGCGTAACAGACAGACAGACAGAGTTACTTTCGCATTTATAATATTAGTAGGGATACTCAGAGGCACAATTAACCGCCCACATACATTTTAGGAAAACGAAACGAAAACACTAAAATCCCTACTAATATTATAAATGCGAAAGTAACTCTGTCTGTCTGTCTGTCTGTTCCGCTTTCACGCTAAAACTACTGAAGCGATTTAAATGAAATTTGGTACAAAGATAGTCTGGAGCCTGAGAAAGGACATAGGCTACTTTTTAACCGACTGCAAAAAAGGAGGAGTTCCACGCGGACGAAGTCGCGGGCAAAAGCTAGTGTGTATATAATTTTTCACAATTAAAACTGTTAAGTGTTCATACACGTTTCACTCATTTTGTTAACATAAACATGTACTTTATTGAATAATCAAGTTTAAATAACAAATTTCAAAAGAAATTATAAGAATATTCAGAAAATGTATGTGAGCGGTTAATTTTGCCTCTGAGTGTATATATATTAAATTTAGGCTTTTACGAGCTCTTATGAAGGTAAGAAGATAATAAAGACCCCCAGCGGGACTTGAACCCACAACTATACAGTAACGCGTGGCATCGTGCTACCAATCACACTATGGGTACGTTCATCTTAACGCTCGCAACGCCGTCGACCACGCGGGCGTTGTAAGCGAATGTTTATAGGTGGAACGCACATCGTGAGCGACGAAAGCCCACTCTGACCCACCAATATTTTGTGGGCGAAGTGGGCGCGATGTGGTCGCGAACAGTGACGTCATCTATGACGTCGAGCCATCGCTCGCAACGACCACGGGCGTTAAGAGGATTGTGAACCTGTTGATTTTCATACAAAAGGCGATAACGTTTTACACCCAGTAAATATAGTTGGATTTTTATAATTTTTGGATATGTTGTAGATATAATATGAGACTACGTCTGTACGTTTTGATTTTTAAGAAATATTGCTTACGCTAAAATTTATTAGCATCTAAAAATCTATATATAGATTTATAATCATAAAAATCTATATTATTTAAGCAATATTTCTTAAAAATCAAAACGTACAGACGTAGTTTCTCATTATATCTACAACATATCCAAAAATTATAAAAATCCAACTATATTTACTGGGTGTAAAACGTTATCGCCTTTTGTATGAAAATCAACAGGTTCACAATCCTCTTAAGTGGAACGATACAGAGGGTGTCACGAGCGTTGCGGGCGCTTAGTGGAACGATACAGAGGGTGTCACGAGCGTTGCGGGCGCTTAGTGGAACGATACAGAGGGTGTCACGAGCGTTGCGGGCGCTTAGTGGAACTCACCCTATGAGGGTCATCTGTGTAGCTCAGCAAAGTTACACACAGATGGCGCTGAAGCGACATTTTGCTTGTAAACAGGCATAAAGACAAATAGTGCAGTGTGTAATCTTTCTAGGTCCGTCGCCCTTATGTCCTAGCTAGGGTCCCTGCCCGCGCCTCCTCCCGCCGCCGAGCTCGCGCGCTAGTCGCCGCTCAGACTAGACACTTTGCAATGCGGCGTGAGAGACAACTGCCGGCTGATTGTTGCAAGAAATACTAGTTTTACCCCCAGGTTAAGAACCTAGGAGATAGTGAAAGATTTCGTCGACTCGATTAGTGGCGCCCATGGTGTAATTGGCACGATGCCTCGCGCTGTAATATTTAGGGCAATGGTGATGTAATTTTCCTATATTACAAGTTGTCTTTTGTATATAAATTATATGAAATACCCAATTTATCTTCCATATTCGTACATTTATCATTGGAGGAAACGTTTAATTTCTCCGATGAAACTTTCTGTTTCTTTCTATTAACTTGCATCAATTCGATTATATTATTATGTGGACATTTCTGAAAAACATATAGGTAATATATACATTGGAATAGTATTTTTTTTTGCTGACCTTTCGAAAACTTTACACTTCTATCATTCTAATCTGTAATAACCGCAAAGGCATCAGAAATCATGATAAACAAATAAATAAATATCTTTGGACAATTCACACCTATTGATCTAGTCCCAAACTAAGTAAACCTTGTACTATAGGTACTAGACAACGAATAAACATACATAAATACATACCACACATCCAAAACTCAGGTACAGATGCCATTGACATCTGCCCCTAGCAGGATTCGAACCCGCAACCTCCGGTTTCGTAGGCAGGGCCTCTGACCACTAGACCAATAGGCCGTCAAAAAATCTATCTAAAAATATATCTACTGGAAATGTATCAAATAATTTACTTGATAGTTAAATAAAAAGAAACCTTATTCGACAGTTTAGCGACAGTATCTGTATTGTCTTTTTCCTTTTCTGAGACAGAACTCGTCCTTCCCAATAACCTTTTATATATGTAAGAACACCCTTCATGCTGAAATAAAAAAAGGGCGTTGCCACGTGTCCTTAATCCGTGATGAGAGACAAGCTACTGGCCTGTGATGAGAGACAAGCTACTGGCCTGTGATGAGAGACAAGCTACTGGCCTGTGATGAGAGACAAGCTACTGGCCTGTGATGAGAGACAAGCTACTGGCCTGTGATGAGAGACAAGCTACTGGCCTGTGACGCGAAACAAGCTACTGGCCTGTGACGCGAAACAAGCTACTGGCCTGTGACGCGAAACAAGCTACTGGCCTGTGATGAGAGATAAGCTATTTTCTTAATAAAAACTACCCTATATCCTATCCTAAACTTGACTAAAATTATTTCGATAGCAAGTCAGAGAGTGCAGAGAGAAGAGGACTGCTAATTCTAGATAAAGGGAGGAGAGAGGGAGACAAAGATAAAGAGAAAAGAGTGAGGTAAGGGGAAGAGTGTACAATATAAATAGCTACATACCTTATCAAGTTGTCCAACATGTTATTAGTAGGAAGAAGAGGAGAGGGAAAGAGTAGAGAGAGGGGAGAAAAGGAAAGGATAGGACAAGTGGAGAAGGATGAATGGAAAGGGCATAATATAAATAACATAATATGTCGAGTTCATCGTCATTAGTAGAAAGAGAGGAGAGGGAAGAGAAAGAAACGACGGGACAGGAGATGGAGAAGAAAAAGGGGGAGAATTTAACAGTATAATACAAATTACATAATCTATAACATACCTTATTAAGTTCATTGTCTTATTAATAGCGCTGGTTATAGAGAGAGAGAGGAAAGTGGAGAAAGAAAAGGGGGAGAATTAAATAATATAATAACTGTCATCAGTAGAGAGAGAGGAGAGAGGGGAGAGAAAGAGACGGTGGAAGAAAAGCGGAGAAGACATATCCTACTACTATTATAAAGGCGAAAGTTTGTAAGTATGGATGTATGGATGTATGGATGTTTGTTACTCTTTCACGTAAAAACTACTGAATGGATTTGAATGAAACTTTACCACAATATAGCTTATACATCAGAATAACACATAGGCTACAATTTTTGACACTAGACTAGACGGGACGAACCTGAAGTCCACGCGAACGAAGTCGCGGGCAAAAGCTAATAAATAACATAATCTCCAACATACCTTATCAAGTTCATTGTCCAATTGATCATTAGTGGCGCCTTTCGACAAAGCCCCCTTCTCCATGAGCGTGGCTCTCTTAGCGGCGAGGTATAAAGCTCGCTTGACAGTCAAATAGAACAGCTCGGAGGTGGCTCGCACTGAGTAGTCAGGCACGAAGGTATGCCGGAGCATGGAATCCATGTTGATGTTCTGGAGAGACCCCTGGGCTGAGGGGGTCGGGGATTCCGCTGGTGTTTAGAGAAATATGGGGTATAGTGACAGACAGAAAAAAATATTGGAGGATAGTTGTGACAGACAGATACACACACACACGAGAGATTATGTTTATGTTCTGCAGGGACCCCTGGGCTGAGGCGGTCGGGGATTGCCGGGGGACGTTATGGTGAAATTCCACAGATCCCATGCGTCCCCTTAACGGCAGTGCGGGAAACGCTGGTGTGTTTTTAGTGGGTAGGCCCGGGAACTAGTCCCGGGAGAGTCCCACATACCCCCAGGCCACCCCAGGCCCGGGGGATGCGTAAGGCATTTTCACACCGTCAAAAAAAAAAAAAAAGGGGTCGGGGATTCTGGTATGGAAAAATTGGTAGTTGTACTGTGTACAAGCACACACACACACACGAGTGATCTTAGAATAGTATCGCTGTTTGTTTCGAGATAATTATACAGTCATTTAAAAAAAAAAGGAATCCAAAGAAGGGTCCAGGGGGAGTCATGGGGGTCGTAACCCCTCCCCCCCATAGAATAGAAGTATTTTTTTTTTCATTTATTGCTCTTAATAGCTGGATCCGCTCTTGTACCGATGAAGCTAACATTTTCTCATACCGGGATTCGAACCCGCTACTTCCGCTTCGTAGTCTAACCACTACACGAACAAACCGTCAAACCATCACATAGCTTTATGAATTTTTCATCAAGTTTATTAAGTCAAACTACTTATGGGTATTGGTAACGTAAAAAACTATATTTGTCGCGCTTCTAGTTGTGTCATCATGACATCTGTCAGCTATAGTTCTAGTGACGTCACACTGACGTCACTATGACACGTCGTTGGAAATTAAACTCATGAGTTTCTCGTTTTAAATAAGTGTGTGTGTATGCGACACATTGGGTACGTTCCACTTAACGCTCGCAACGCCGTCGACCACGACCGCTGAAATTGCCGTTCCACTAACGAGAAAACACCGCGGGCGTTGTAAGCGAATGTTTATAGGTGGAACGCACATCGTGAGCGACGAAAGCCCACTCTGACCCACCAATATTTTGTGGGCGAAGTGGGCGCGATGTGGTCGCGAACAGTGACGTCATCTATGACGTCGAGCCATCGCTCGCAACGACCACGGGCGTTAAGTGGAACGATACAGAGGGTGTCACGAGCGTTGCGGGCGCTTAGTGGAACGCACCCATTGGCGCTGACGTTCTATGTCTATAGACATAGAATCTCCTAACTATGTAGTTATAACTGTGTGTGCGTCTGTGTATCTGTGTGTGTGTAACACTCACCGACGCCGATGTTCTGCGCGAGCGCCTGCACGCCGAAGTACGTGAAGGGCCCCGCCTCGAACACCAGGTTCTCGCGCCCCACGGTCACCTCCACGCGGCCCTCCAGCACCAGCACGAAGTAGTCCACCTGCGGCAACACAACAGAGCGTCACGACCGTGGCGAGAGAGCGGTCTCCACTCGCCACGATCCCGACACACCTCTCTTGCTTCCTTCCTCAATACATACATATACTCACGCCACAGTCCCACAGGGGCAGCCAGAGACCGCTCTCCACTCGCCACGATCCCGACACACCTCTCTTGCTTCCTTCCTCAATACATACATATACTCACGCCACAGTCCCACAGGGGCAGCCAGAGACCGCTCTCCACACGCCACGATCCCGACACACCTCCCTTGCTTCCTTCACACTTAATACATACATATATGTGCTTACCGGTTTCCCCTGTTGGTATACGTATGTGGATGGATCTTTTTTGCTTTTTCCTTTCAATTTTATGTGGTGAATGACGTCTTGTCTCAGCAAGCGACGCAGAACTGTCTCCGAGACAGTGTCAGGTCTAAACGCTTCAACACCTAAGTAAATAAACATAATTTATTAGATTAATTTATTTCTCAAAATTCATACACTATTATGTCAAATTATATGCACTCATATTGAGATCGTCAGAACAAAAATAAAGAATAAATAATATGGACAAAATACATTACAATAAAAAAAATATTCACACATATTGAGATCATATTAAGACAAGAGTAGAAAAAATAGAAACCCTCAGCGGGATTTGAACCCACACCTATATCGTAACGCGAGGTATCGATCTTTCAATGAGGGCCACCGCGTGTCAGAAATCCGCTAGATGCGCTAGTGTAGAATGAGGTCCAGCTGTCATGTACCACCAATCACAGGCCAGTAGCTTGCCTCTCATTGGTGGTACATGACAGCTAGACCTTATTCTACACAAGCGCATCTAGCGGATTTCTGACACGCGGCGGCCCTCATTACACTACGGGCGTCATTTTTAAATCATTCTATTATAGAATGTGAATGCAAAATCTATACTTATATTATAAAGAGGAAAGGTTTGTTTGTTTGTTTGGATCGACTGGACCGATTTGCAAAATTCTTTCACTGTTACAAAGCTACACTATTCTTGAATGACATAGGCTATAGAATATTTGAAATAAAATGTAGATGAGTCACCTAAGAATCAGATACATGCATTAATATCTCCTGATCCCAGCGGGACTCAAACCCCCGACCCCCAATCTCGTTCTACTCACTTGTGCTCAAGAACTGGAAGGTAGCTAGAGTGAGCTGGGGCGATATGTGTGTGCGCTGGTTTTCGTGCCGCTCGGCGAACGCCCATAGTGTAATTGGAAGCACCATATAGACATAGGCGTGGGTTTAAGTCCCACTGGGGTAGATTTTTACTACATCGTATAAAACAAAGTCACTGTCAGACAGCGGTCTGTTCGTTCCTGTATATGCTTAAATATTGAAGCGGTTTTTTTAATAGATAGATAATAGACACTCAGTAGAGAAATTTGAAGACTCATTTCTCATGGTGTAGTGGTCAGCACGCTGCCGCTAGAAAAGGCAAGGGCGTGGGTTCGAGTCCCACTGAGTCTCAATTTTCTACTCTAGTCTTAGTACAAAAATATCATTATATTAAAAACTAGCGGCCCGTCCCGGCTTCGCACGGGGGGACTTAAGATTTTTTTAAGGCCTCAGAAACGATACTTTTCCCCCGTTTTTGAAACATTTTCGGTTACTGCTCCGCAACTATAAGACCTAGCGTGATATTATATAGCCTATGTTACTCGGGGATAATGTAGCTTTCCAAAGGTGAAAGAATTTTTGAAATCGGTCCAGTAGTTTCGGAGCCTATTCATTACAAATATACAAAAATACAAATCTTTCCTCTTTATAATATTAGTATAGATATATATCGAATTTCGATTGATAGATCGTATTTAATATTGGATCACTCACTTGTGCTCAGGAACTGGAAGGTGGCCAGAGTGAGCTGGGGCGATATGTGAGTGCGCTGGTTCTCGTGCCGCTCGGCGAACGCCCCGAAGTCCTGCAGCTTGTTCGTGGGACGGTTGCGCCGTCGTTTAGTGCGGTTGTCCACTGTTCAAATAATAAGTAGGTATAATTAAACTAAACCAATGTTAAGAATTATTTATTTTTTACCATGAATAATATAATAGTAGAGATCTATAATAATATAATTGAATATAGCAATTCGATACACACATATAATTATTATGTTGGACATGTTGTCTAAAAAAAAAAATAAGTTAACAAAAAAAAAGAATCGGTCCATGTTTAGAGGACAAAAGAATGAAATTGACAAAAATATACATGTATTCTTCGTTTAGCGTCTTTACTTGAAATTCAATGCATTTTTTTTAATTGACGTAGCTCTTAAGGAAGTAAATACAAGGAATCTCGTGTTACATACAGAACACATTCTCTTCATTTAAAAAGTAATTAAACATGTTTCGAATGTATCTCCTAAGGGAGTGAAACTCAAAACCTGTACACACAGAACACACTCATCTCTTCATCTTATAATCAACGCAACATGTCTAGAATGTATATCTCCTAAGGGGGTGAAATTTGGTGAAACTAAAATCACACGGCACACACAGAACACACCCATCTCTTCATTTTTGATCAATTCCACACCTCCAAACATCATCTTTTAAAGGGGGTGAACTTGGGGTGAAAGGGGTTGAAAACGGGGTGAAACTGTACTCACTGAACACGTCAGTCTCGTCCACTATCTCCGCCTGGATCATCTCCTCGATCACGTCCTCCAGAGTGACCAGCCCGATGGTCTCGTAGAAGGGGTCACATTCACCCTCGTTGTTGATGATATGAACGATAAAAGGGGGGAGAATGGGGGATAAAAGGGGGGAGAATGGGGGATAAAAGGGGGGAGAATAGGGGTGATATGCTAAATCAGACGGTACACACAAAACACACTTATATCGTCATTTAAAAATCATTTCCACACATTTATAACATCAACTCCTATGGGGTGAAAGGGGTTGAAAATGGGGTGAAACTCTAAATTACACGGTACACACGGAGCACACTCATCTCTTCATTTTAAAATCAATTCCACACATCTAAACATCAACTTCTAAGGGGAGTGGAAAGGGGGTGAACATGGGGTGAAACGGGTTGAAAATGGGGTGAAACTCTCTATACTCACTGAACACATCGGTCTCGTCCACTATCTCCGACTGTATCATCTCCTCGATGACGTCCTCCAGAGTGACCAGCCCGATGGTCTCGTAGTAGGGGTCACATTCACCCTCGTTGTTGATGATATGAACGATAAAAGGGGGGAGAATGGGGGATAAAAGGGGGGAGAATGGGGGATAAAATGGGGGTGATATGCTAAACCAGACTATACACACAAAACACACTTATATCTTCATTTAAAAAGCATTTCCACACCTTTATAACATCAACTCCTATGTGGGGTGAAAGGGGTTGAAAATGGGGTGAAACTCTAAATCACACGGCACACACATAACACACTCACCTCTTCATTTTAGATCAATTCCACACCTCCAAACATCATCTCTTAAGGGGGTGAACATGGGGTGAAAGGGGTTGAAAATGGGGTGAAACTCTCTATACTCACTGAACACGTCGGTCTCGTCCACTATCTCCGACTGTATCATCTCCTCGATGACGTCCTCCAGGGTCACCAGCCCGATGGTCTCGTAGAAGGGGTCGCACTCGCCCTCGCTGTTGATGCGGTGCACGAATGCCATGTGACCTTTGTGACCTTTGAAAAAAAAACTCTTGAATAGTACATTACGCACCAAGGCTAGTAAAATAAAAAATATCTCAGATCATATTTAATTGTCGTCCGAGGCGAAGCCGAGGTTGACAAAAATGTGATCTGAGGCTTTTTTATTTTACTGGCCGAGGTCAGTATACTATTTTTCTGTTCGACGAAGCCAGAACGCGGCAATTTCATTTAGCGCAGCGGCCACAAAGTTGGCGCTTTCTGGTCGGAGGACAGAAAAATTAATTTAATATAGCCTATGTTACTCGCGAATAGTGTAGCTTCCCAATTGTGAAAGAATTTTTAAAATCCAGCCGTTTGTTCGTCGAAATGTTATTTTAGTATATTTCAGGCATTTTTTTAAGTTTTTCTCGCTGTAAAAACCATCCTTCAACTTCAACGAGCATTTAAAAAAAATTTGCCCAAATCGGTCCAGGCTTTGTTGAGTTATGCGCTTACCAACACATTTTGCAATTCATTGATATATAGGTATACATATACTAGCTGTCCGCCCCGGGTTCGCACGGATCATTTTTTTTATAGCCTATGTCACACGGGAATAGTGTAGTTTTCCAACAGTGACATAAATTTTCGAATCGGTCCAGCCGTTTTGGAGTCTATTGAATCCGAACAAACAAACCTTTCCGCCCAGCCATTATAAAATAATATACCTACTCAAGTTTATTGAACTCTAAGCATTACCCCCAATAGTATAATAAAAATGACAATTTGTTTTGGCAAGGGACACTATAGTTCATCCCATCGGGGTCACAGGTCGACGGCCTTTGATGGTGTCTAGACTTTTAGGCACCAAATTATATTAATGACTTCGTCCGCGTGGAGCTCCTCCTTTTTTGCAGTCAGTTAAAAAGTAGCCTATGTTCTTTCTCAGGCTCCAGACTTTCTTTGTACCAAATTTCATTTAAATCGGTCCTGTAGTTTTAGCGTGAAATCGTAACAGACAGACAGAGTTACTTTCGCATTTGTAATATTAGTTAGGATTAGGATTGACAGTATATGAACGAGCAAGAAGAACAGTCATAAACTAGTCCGCACAAGACATAATCCACAGAAGACAAAGTTAGTCCGCAGACGTCATTAACTAGTCCCTAAAAAAATTGCTAGTACATAAGAGTCATTAGCTGTCTGGCGACTTAAATCATAAACTACTCTGCACAAGACAAAAACTAATCAAAAGATATCATAAACCCGTCAAAAGAAAGTCATAAATAGTCTGCATTTAAATTAAAAGCTAGTCCACAGAAGACAAACTATGTCGAAAGAAGTCACAATCTAGGCTACAAGAGTCTTAAACTAATCTTTACAAGACAGAAATATTGGAATGAAACAACTATTAACGGATTTAACTCGCGTATTTTTATTTTATTTTATTTGCTGACGTTTCGGATTCTTTACAGTTTCCATAATCGTAGCATGACTGAGCTGACAAAAGTCTAACGCTAAAGTCTACTCAACTACTCTAACTTTTGTCAGCTCAGTCATGCTACGATTATGGAAACTGTAAAGAATCCGAAACGTCAGCAAATAAAATAAAATAAAAATACGCGAGTTAAATCCGTTAATAGTTGTTTCATTCCAATGTGTAATAACCGCGAAGGCATCAGAAATTATTAAGACAGAAATAGTCCACAAAAACACAAATCAGTCTGCAGAAGTCACAAAATAGTCCCCAGGAGTCACATGCTCGTTCCAAAAGTCACAAACTAGTTCCCAAAAGTCACAAACTGGTCCCTAATCCATAAACTAGTCCCCAATCCCAAAACTAGCTCCCAAAGTCACACACTAGTCCCCAAAGTCACAAACTAGTCCGCACATTCATAAACTGGTCCCCAAAAGTCACAAACTAGTCCGCACAAGTCGTAAACTGGTCCCCAAAAGTCACAAACTAGTCCCCGGACGTCACAAACTAGTCCCTAAGTCACAAACTAGTCCCTAAGTCACAAACTACGTCAAAAAACTGAAAAAGGTTCGCAGATACTGGCAGATAGCTAGTACATTTGTAGACCACACGGGAAAAACAATGAATGTCACCTTTTTTGTGAAACTGACGTTTTAAAGCCATCTGTTAGCTTTTTAGGGGAAACATTCTATAAACTGTTTTTCTCTTACTTGTACTTTTTTGACATTCTTTGTTTTTCCCGTGTGGTCCTTATTTTATCTGCGGACTTTTTTTTGACTTAGCACATGAACTCACCATCTTTAAACTGTTTGAACATGACATCCAGGGTGACATCTTCGAAGACGAAGTTGCACGGGTTCTGGTAGTACTGTGCCAGGGTCCGGAGCGGCGTGTTGTCGTCGGGGTCCACGAACGCCAGGTCCTTGATGAAGAGCACCGTCACTATATTCCCCCGGGTGCCCTCGTACACCGGGATACGGGAGTAACCTGGGGACAAGGTATTTATAAACGGATTTAACTCGCGTATTTTATCTTATTGGCTGACGTTTCGGAAACTCTGTTAGACCAGTGTTTCTTAACCTTTTTAGGTCCGTCCCCCTTATGTCCTAGCTAGGGTCCCTGCCCGCGCCTCCTCCCGCCGCCGAGCTCGCGCGCTAGTCGCCGCTCAGACTAGACACTTTGCAATGCGGCGTGAGAGACAACTGCCGGCTGATTGTTACAAGCTTTCCCTATATTTTTTATTATTTAAATAGTCAGTCCAGTTCTTAATAAGATTTTAAACAACATATTTTAGCTTCCATGCGAAGTCGGGGCGGGTAGCTAGTCACACTAATATTGAAATGGCATATAAAAAATATGTTGTGTGTTTCTGTGGACTGTACTGTACACACACACTCTCAACAACACTTTCTTTTGTTCCTCTTACACGCAAAAACTACTGAAGGTATTTTGATGAAACTTTGCAATAATATAGGTTATACATCAGAATAACATATAGGCTATATTTTATAACGGTATCGCGTAAAGTACTCATCGTGCGCAGACGAAGTCGCGTAGAAGCTAGTATGCTATAAAATTCTCATCTATACTAATATAATAAAGAGGAAAAGTTTGTTGGTTTGGATTGAATAGGCTCCAAAACGACTGAAACAATTTGAAAAAATCTTTCACTGTTGGGAAGCTACACTATTCCCGAGTGACATAGGAAAAAAATGGAACCGTGCGAAGCCGGGGCGAACCGCTAGTATGCCATAAAATTCTAATAATGTCTATAAAACTGTATGGAAGTGCTTTCTCGTTGTTATGGCATTCTCGACCTTGTGTACCTATAGAATGGCGTCTCTCTAATGGGGCTATGTAAATCGAGGGGTGGGAATATATAGGGCAAAGTTCACTTGTTATTCTTTAAGTTTATGTAAAAGAAACGTAAGTAGGATAACGAATGAAAATGAAAAATTAATTTTCCGTCCTCCGGCCAGAAAGTGTCAACTTTGTGGCCGCTTCGCTAAATGAAATTTCCGCTTTCTGGCTTCGTCGAACAGAAAAATAGTATACTGACCTCGGCCAGTAAAATAAAAAAGCCTCAGATCACATTTTTGTCAACCTCGGCTTCGCCTCGGACGACAATTACATGTGATCTGAGACATTTTTTATTTTACTGGCCTTGGTGCGTAATGTACTATTATTCGTTACATTTTTTTTTTGTGAATACTGAAGCGCAGTTGGCCAGCTAATGGGCCTTTACTGCAAAACCGGACGGGTGGCGAGCCTCCAGAGAGGAGGCTTTCAAACCTTTAGGGTTTTTAGCCCTGACCGACCCGAAGGGCCCCCCAGAGTGGGGGAGTACATGTGAAAGATACGCAAGTAAGATAACAGATGGGTAAAAAAACGTAATTCTATTGAGTCCATTGGAATGAAACAACTATAAAAGGAATTTAACTCGCGTATTTTATTTTATTGGCTGACATTTCGAAATCTTTAATATCAATAATCGTACTGACGATAGTCTAACGCTAAAACATCCCTACTAATATTATAAATGCGAAAGTAACTCTGTCTGTCTGTTACGCTTTCACGCTAAAAGTACTGGACCGATTTAAATGAAATTTGGTACAAAGAAAGTCTGGAGCCTGAGAAAGGACATAGGCTACTTTTTAACCGACTGCAAAAAGGAGGAATTCCACGCGAACGAAGTCGCGGGCAGAAGCTAGTTAGCAAATAAAAGAAAACACTCAAGTTAAATCCGTCTACAGTTGTTTGATTCCTATCTATACTAATATTATAAAGCTGAAGAGTTTGTTTGTTTGTTTGAACGCGCTAATCTCAAGAACTACTGGTTCGAATTCAAAAATTATCTTTTTGTTGGATAGACCATTTATCGAGGAAGGCTTTAGGCTATATAACATCACGCTGCTACCAATAGGAGCGAGGAAAAAGTGGAAAATGTGTAAAAAACGGGGAAAATATGAAGCCTTATGAAGAAGTGACAGAAGACTTTGACAGATCTTTGACGAAACAATCGGACGGGCAAGACGACGTCTGCCGGGACCGCTAGTGTGTAATAACCGCGAAGGCATCAGAAATTATTAGTTAATAGTTGTTTCATTGCAAAATACCAAGTAGTTAAACATACAATGTTTATAACTAATTATGTATGAACATACAAAACTATTAAAATTAAAAATGATATATGATCTATAATTGACATATTATATTTGCATTAGTTTTGATCTAAAGCTATTATATTACAAAGGTCAAATCAATAATGCATTTAATAATGCAATAATCTATACTAATATTATAAAGCTGAAGAGTTTGTTTGTTTGAACACGCTAATCTCAGGAACTACTGGTTCGAATTAAATAAATCTTTTTTGTTGGATAGACCATTTATCGAGGAAGGCTTTAGGCTATATAACATCACGCTGCGACCAATAGGAGCGAAGAAACAGTGGAAAATGTGTAAAAAAAACGAGGAAATATAAAGCTTTATGAAGAACTAGCTTCTGCCCGCGACTTCGTCCGCGTGAAACTCCTTTTTTGCAGTCGGTTGAAAAGTAGCCTATGTCCTTTCTCAGGCTCCAGACTTTCTTTGTACCATATTTCTTTTAAATCGATCCTGTAGTTTTAGCGTGAAAGCGTAACAGACAGACAGACAGAGTTACTATCGCATTTATAATATTAGTAAGGATTAGTAAGGATTACTATTCCACGGGGACGAAGTCGCGGGCACAGCTAGTAATGCAATAAACCGCGAAGGCATTGGAAATTATTCACTATCTATCAGGCGCGTGCAGTGGGAAGAACGATAGTATGGCGCCAGGGTAGGCACTCCATACATCAGTAACGTTTAGCCTATATGGAATGCACGCCCCTGCTATCTATAGTTACGTGGTAGAGAAGTGACGTCACGTCGTCTAGTCGATGTCCCTAAAGGTATAACTATAAAGTTATTTGGCATCTCGCCAGCACTACACAAAGTCAATTCTATTTTCGATACCGAACTAAAACCGTTGCATCTGTTATGACTGTATAATAATTCTGTCTAAAATTAAATTACGACTATGGAATCTGCGAAGGCTCCGAAACGTCAGCCAATAGAAATAAAATACGCGAGTTAAATCGGTTAAAGTTGTTTCATTCCAATGTATATTAAACGCGAAGGCATTAGAAATTATTATTCAATTCGCCCCGGCTTCGCACGGATCCCTAATTATTTTTTTAAAATATTCTATAGCCTATGTTACTCGGGGTGAACGTAGCTTCCCAACAGTGAAAGAATTATTAAAATCGGTCCAGTAGTTTTTGAGCCTATTCATTACAACCAAACAAAGTTTTCCTCTTTATAATATTAGTATAGACTAGCGATCCGCCCCGGCTTCGCCCGGATCCCTTTTTTTATAGCTTATGTCACACGGGAATAGTGTAGCTTTCCAACATTGAAAGAATTTTTCAAATCGGTCGTTTAGGAGCCTATTCAATCCAAACAAACAAACTTTTCCTCTTTATTGTATTAGTATAGACTAGCGATCAGCCCCGGCTTCGCACAGATTCGTAATTTTTGGTGAACGTGGCTTCCCAACAGTGAAAGAACTGTTCAAATCGGTCCAGCCGTTTAGGAGTCTATTCAATCCAAACAAACAAACCTTGCCTCTTTATTATATTAGTATAGATATAGACTAGGTTCTGACCGCGACTTCGTGTGCGCACTATAAGTACTTTACAATATCGATATGAAATATAGCCTGTATGTTATTGTGAAGTATAAGTAGCTATATTATTGTAAAGTTTCATCAAAATACATTCAGTATTTTTTTGCGTGAAAGAGTAACACAGTCGTCCTACCTGGTCGATTGATACTTTATATTATTTGCAACCATTGTAGATATATCGCACACCTAGATCTAAAGAGAGCTAACTCAAAAAAGGTATTTTTTCAGGAGAGGTGAGAAACTGATTAATATGTCCATATGCACGCATGAGTTTTCTGTATAAACTTATCCTTTTTATAAATAAGCTAGCAGAGTTACATTAGCTGCAATCTGTTTTAGTGTAGGTGGGTTTTGCTGGAATCCGATGGTGTGCATAACTCAAATCTTCCGGTTTTTTGAGTTAGATCCCTTTAGATCTAGGTGTGCAATATCTAGCTAGAGACGCTAATGACTGCGTCTCAAACATCACATGAAAAGAAAAACACCCGCATAAAAAAGAAAGACAGCCTACATAAACAAACACAAAAATAAAGTAAATTAAAAAATGCTGTATAATTCATACTTTATATTATTAGCAGCCGTCATAGATATGCCAAAAGACAATGTCGGCGTCTCGAACACTCGGATATTAGATAAAAAGAAAGACACTCAAATAAAATTTGTGCTAGTTCTTCGCAATCATACGGTTTGTAAACATTTAGCTGAAAGTCTTCCTAATAATAAAATAAATGTATAAAAACATGCATGCATTAAAAACAAATACACCCACACAAAAAGACACCCGCTTAAAAATAGAAAGACATCTACATAAAAAAAGAAAGACACCCACATAAAAAAAAAGAATGACACCCACATAAAAAAAGAAAGACACCCAAATAAAAAAGAAAGACACCCACATAAAAAAAGAAAGACACCCACATAAAAAGACATACCCGACTTGATGATCTCCGACATGGTCTCAAAGTCCAGCACGGAAGTGATCGGCAGCATGAACACGTCCTCCAGTTTAGTCATCACGTCCGAGACCTTCTTCTTGCGCAGCTCCAGCGCCCCTGAGATGATGTTCACCTCGTCATTGTCGAGGTCGTTCACGTCAGTTGTCACCTGTCAAGTTTGCCGAGTTGAGTGAGTCATTGAAAATGTAATGAAACAACTTTAAACGGATTCAACTCGCGTATTTTATTTTATTGACTGACGTTTGACTTTAGCATAAGACTATTGTCAGCTCAGTCGTGCTACGATTATGGAATCTGTAAAGATTAAGAAACGTCACGCCAATTAAATAAATACTGAAATAAAATCCGTTTCAAGTTGTTTCAATCCAATGTATAAAAACAGCGAAGGCATCAGAAATTATTAAGTCATTTAAATTTATTTTATTTGGAATTAAACAACTATTAACGGATTTAAATCGCGTATTTTTACTTTAGCGTTAGACTATTGTCAGCTCAGTCGTGCTACGATTATGGAAACTGTAAAGAATCCGAAACGTCAGCTAATAAAATAAAATAAAACTACGCGAGTTAAATCCGTTAATAGTTGTTTCATTCCAATGTGTAATAACCGCGAAGGCATCAGAAATTATTTTATTTTATTTGTTTAAAATTAGGTGACCCAGCAAACATCGTACCGAGTTTTTTGAGATATTTTTTTTCTTGTATTTTTTCTATATTTCCTCGCCAATAATTTAAACAGCCTTTCCTGAGTTTTAGCAACATCTCATTACAATAAAAGAAAGTCGTGTTAGTTACTCCGTTTATAACTCAAGAACGGCTGAACCGATTTGGCTGAAAATTGCTGGGGATGTAGCTCAGAACCAGGAGAAGGACATAGGATACTTTGTATCCCGTTCCAGTAGAAAAAAAATTGGCTCAAATATTAAAAATAGTTTAACAAAACGCAACAATGACAGCTGTCAAATCGATTGAAGTCGGCCGGGACCGCTAGTATTGTCATATTTTTTATAAATTACTTATATTACCTTGACTAGTTCCTTTAACCGTTCCCTGTTGTAAACGTTGCCGATCTCCTCGCCTAGGAAATAGTCCAGGAGCTTGCTCACCGGATAGGCTAGGGGCGCCGTCAACGCCATCACGCCCTACAAGAAATAAGACTAAAATATAGCTGATACATAAAAAAAAAACTTTTAAAAAAAGACAACTTGTGATGTTTGTATCAAGACAAGAGAACAAAAATTAACCACAACGGGAGTTGAACCCACATACCTAAACGCGAGGCATCGTGCCTCCAATTACACTTAGGGTTGCCAGATGTCCGGTATTTAAGCGTACAGTCCGTTATTTTCGTGGGCTGTCCAGTAAAAAATAAATGGTCTAACTCCAAGCAACTCACAGGAGAGCCAAATTATTAAATAAAAATATTAGCATAAAAAAAGGTATATTTTTTTTGCGACCTAGCATCCCCCCCCCCCCCCTCTTTTTTTTGGGGTTGTCCGGTTTTTTTTCGCGACTCACCTGGCAACCCTTATTACACTATAGGCTTCAATGATAGAGTTGGCGAAATCTTTCCATTTGGTCTTTGTCCTTACAAGTGAAATGTCGCTTCAGCGCCATCTATGTGTAACTTTGCAGAACTACACAGATGACCTTCATAGTGTAATTGGCAGCACGATGCCTCGCATTTAGGTATGTGGATTCAAATCCAGCTGGGCTTTTTTCTACTCTTAACCTCGGTATAAATGCAAATTACATTATAAATATTAATAAAAATCTCACCTTAGTAATTAATATACTTTTCGCACCAACCATCAATCCATGTCTGGAACAAATGGCTTGCGGTGTTATTTCTCCCAACAGCACAATCGCTAACGTAGAAAAAATAACTGCAAACAAACCAGAAGTCAACTCATCCAACAAAATAGTAAAAGTGGAATTAACAGCCACATTCCCCAGCAATATACTACAGAGCAAATAGTTCCCATGATCGCGTACAGGCATTATAGCTCTGGCGTACTTCCTCTCCTGTTCTGTGCCTGTATTTGCAATAATTTTCAATTCTGTCCTATCTAAAGACATTAGGCCTAAATTGAGGCCTGAAAACAGGGCAGAAAATGTTAAACAGGTAAGAATTAGGATCAACGCAGCCCATAGAGGTAATAAAGAGTGGTGGGTGGCGATGATTTTCCAATTATCATTGCCCTGGTGGTGGTATTTCACGTCATCTTTTGACGGGTCAGTGACACCCGGTTGGAGGTTTTTGGCACATATATACAGTTTTGTATCTGTTGGTGTCTGTGGTGCTATCACTTCGAATAATGCTGTGGTTGGGGTCACTGATTCTGGTATAACCTGTGGACAATATTTTTAAAATAAATATATATATATATATATATATATATTTATATACTAGCTTCTGCCCGCAACTTCGTCCGCATGGAACTCCTCCTTTTTCGCAGTCGGTTAAAAAGTAGCCTCTATGTCCTTTCTTAGGCTCCAGACTTTCTTTGTACCAAATTTTATTTAAATCGGTCCAGTAGTTTTAGCGTGAAAGCGTAACAGACAGACAGACAGACAGACAGAGTTACTTTCGCATTTATAATATTAGTAGGGATATATATATATATATATATTGTTTAAATACGTTATCAAGGTAAGATTAATTAGAGCATTAATAACTAAAGAACGGCTATAATTTTCAAAAAAATCTACTATTATATAGATGCGAACTACGAACCATTTTTTTTTTGAGAATTTTATTTAAAAATAGGGATTGATGGTAGAAGGGTGACAACTTATGGGTATGTATTTATCATTACTGAATCATAAAAACAACAATTTGTTATTTGAAAACAAAAAAAACTGGTTATTAAGGTGTATTGATGTTGGCCGATTCAACTAGCTGCCCGCCCCGACTTCGCTCGTTTTTTTTTAATAGAATATAGCCTATATCACTCGGGAATAGTGTAGCTTCCCAACAGTGAAAGAATTTTTCAAATCGGTCCAGCCGTTTTGGAGCCTATTCAATCCAAACAAACAAACAAACCTTTCCTCTTTATTATATTAGTATAGACTACTACTACCGACTATATACTACTACGACTAGCGACCCGCCTTGGCTTCACACGGGTGCTATAACCTTCCTCTTGAATCACTCTATTATAAAAACTACTTGAAAATCCATTGCGTTGTTTTAAAGATTTAAGCATACCTACATACGGACAGACAGCGACAGCGACTTTGTTTTATACTATTTAGTGATAATAACGATTGTTTTTTACTCACCGTAAATTCTCCTTTTGCCCCCTTGAGCAGAAATTTGCAAGGCTGTGCATCACCCAGGGGCTCATCGGTGAATGCAATCACCGTGTTAGCGGTGAAGCCTCTGCCGAACAACCTGACAGACAGACAAACACACTTGAAAAAGACAAGTTACCTCCATGGGTGGATCTTCGAGCGTTTGAGACGCCGTCATTGTCCTCTACATCTATATTTAAGAACAGAGTCAATCTATTATATAAAAATAAGTCGGGTTTTCCTTCCTGACGCTATAACTCCAGAACGCACGAACCGATTTGGGTAATTTTGGTCTTGAATTATTCGTGGAAGTCCAGGGAAGGTTTCTAAGTAGAGAAAATTTTAAAAACATGTTGAAAAAGTGTAAAATCAACATTATTGTGATTGACGGCAAGTGACAGAATACTTTGACAGATCTTTGACGAAACAATCGGACGGGCAGGACGACGTCTGCCGGGGCCGCTAGTAAGTAATAAAAATTTTAGTGATATTATTACTATCCCCCGGTACTGTTACAAATACTATTTCAATCGATACTTAATAATATTATTTGCAAACAATGACGGCGTCTCAAACACTCGAAGATCCACCCCCATACGTCATCTAACAATCACTCCACTAATACTCTCACTATCTGACCTGCTTAAGGGTCATCTGGAGGAGATCCCTTAAAGGATAAGCTCACCTTTCTATTTTGTATCATATGGTAAAACTATACTTATACCGGCGAATTGTCAAGCGTTCGAGACGCCGTCATTGTCTCTAGCTATATCTAAAACTAGCTGTCCGCCCCGGCTTCGCGCGGATCATCTTTTTTTTTATAGCCTATGTCACTCGGAAATAGTGTAGCTTCCCAACGGTGAAAGAATTTCTCAAATCGTTCCTGTCGTTTATGAGCCTATTCAATACAATCAAACAAACAAACATTTCCTCTTTATAATATAGAGTATAGATAGTGTAGATAAGACGGCTTGTTGGTCTAGTGGTCAGAGGCCCTGACTACGAAACCGAAGGTTGTGGGTTCGAATCCTGCTAGCTTGTACCCGAGTCTTGGATGTCTAATATGTATTTATGTATGTTTATTCGTTGTCTAGTTCCCATAGTACAAGCTTTGCTTAATTTAGGACTAAGTCAATTGGTGTGAATTGTCCAAAGATAGGTACTTATTTATTTATTTATTCCAAAGCTATTGCCAACTCACCTCAAATAAAACTTGGTGTCGACCAGCACACTGGGCACCCCCCCCTCGATCGTCTTCGGCTCCTTCTCCGACTCCTCGACCCTCAGGCCCTCCACCGTCACCATCAACGCCTGATCAGCTCTCATGCTGTACCGGTCATCAGGTCTGTGATATAAAAAATCAAAATCGGTCCAACCGTTTCGGAGTTCTTAATGATACATAATATAGGTTATTGTTAAATTAATAAATGCGGGAATTTACATGTATATATATACATTATATATATATATATATATACACACATATATATATATATATATATATATATATGTGTGTGTGTGTGTGTGTGTAAATTCCCGCAAAATTATATATATAAATGTATGTTAAAGTTTCTCTGTGATGGGGGACAAGCTACAAGCCTGTTATGAGAGACAACCAACTAGCCTGTTATGACAGACAAGCTACTAGCCTGTGATGAGAGACAAGCTACTGGCCTGTGACGCGAGACAAGCTACTAGCCTGTGATGAGAGACAAGCTACTGGCCTGTGATGAGAGACAAGCTACTGGCCTGTGATGAGAGAAATTAAAATTACCTGGTAGCTTTATCAAAATCCAAATCTTCAATGAACTTCGACCTGTCTCGCGGCAGCAAATGATTAATGTCAGTTGAATTTTTGACATTTCTCTTTTTCCTTTTATCGATAATTTCTATATCGTTACGTTCCAATCTCGATAATTGTTTCGGATGATCATTGACGTCAATGTCATGAGATATATCGACCCAGTTTGTATGCGTCTCTTGCTGTGTTTGTAGGTTTATCTGTTGGTTTCTGTGAACATATTAAATATATAAAAATAAATATAAATATCTTTGGACAATTCACACCAATTATCTAGTCCCATTTTAAGCAAAGCTTGTGTTATGGGTACTAGACAACGGATAAATATACATAAATATATATAAGACATCCAAGACTCAGGTACAGATGCCAGTGCTCATCACATTGACATCTGCCCCTAGCGGGATTCGAACCCGCAACCTCCGGTTTCGTAGTCAGGGCCTCTGACCACTAGACCAACAGGCCGTATTGAGATTAATAATTTCTAATGACGGTAATCCCTATTAATATTATAAATGCGAAAGTAACTCTGTCTGTCTGTTTGTTACGCTTTCCCGCTTAAACCTCTCAATCGATTTTGATCAAATTTGGCACAGACAATCTTTAGACACTGAGAAAGGACATAGGCTATTTTTTAACCGACTGTAAAAAAGGAGGAGTTCCACGCGGACGAAGTCGCGGGCAGAAGCTAGTTACACATTGGAATGAAACAACTATAAACGGATTTAACTCGCGTATTTCATTTTATTGGCTGACGTTTCAGAACCTCTACAGTTTCCATAATCGTAGCACGACTGAGCTGACAATAGTCTAACGCTTAGCTATAGCGTTAGACTATTTACCTTTTATAGTTGTTTCATTCCAATTCCAATCTATACTAATATTATAAAGCTGAAGAGTTTGTTTGTTTGTTTGTTTGAACGCGCTAATCTCAGGAACTACTGGTTCGAATTCAAAAATTCTTTTTTTGTTGGATAGACCATTTATCGAGGAAGGCTTTAGGCTATATAACATCACGCTGCGACCAATTGGAGCGAAGAAACAGTGGAAAATGTGTAAAAAACGGGGAAAATATGAAACCTTATGAAGAAGTGACAGAAGACTTTGACAGATCTTTGACGAAACAATCGGACGGGCAGGACGACGTCTGCCGGGGCCGCTAGTGTGTAATAACTACGAAAGCATTAGAAATTATAAGTACAATTTAGTCAAACTAATCAAATAAAAAATTTAAGTGTGCTAATTTACGAACCTAAAAACAAGTTAATAAAATGCCCTTTACGAGCAAATGTGTTGTAAAAGTTATAACCTAATCACATTTCATTAACAATTACAAAACAGTCACACGGGAGTGATAACAGTAAAACTAAAAAAACTGACAAGTGCGAGTCGAGTCGCGCTGAAAAGATTCCGTACATCTATATCTAAACTAATATTATAAAGAGGAAAGGTTTGTTTGTTTGGATTGAATAGCTGGACAAACAGCTGGACAAATTTGAAAAAATCTTTCACTTTTGGGAAGTTACGTTCACCCTGAGTGACATAAGCTATAGAATATTTTGAGAAAAAAATTAGGGTTCCGTGCGAAGCCGGGGCAAACCGCTAGTCTATATATAAAAGGGGAAACCGATTTAATGACTGACATAAATATCAACGCAAAAAACGCCGAAACTGTAAGTGGTATAAACTTGAAAATTATTGAAAACTAGCTTCTGCCCGCGACTTCGTCCGCGTGGAACTCCTCCTTTTTTGCAGTCGGTTAAAAAATAGCCTATGTCCTTTCTAAGACTCCAGACTTCCTTTGTACCAAATTTCATTTAAATCGGTTCAGTAGTTTTAGCGTGAAAGCGTAACAGACAGACAGACAGACAGACAGAGTTACTTTCGCATTTATAATATTAGTAGGGATTCACCCCCTAAAGGGGTAAAACGAGGGCGCTTATCGTTCGTGGAACTTACATTAGTTCAATGGGAGCGCCCTTAAATATTTATTTTATTCTGTTTATTATTCGTTATTATACAATAACAGAAATACATCATCTGTGAAATCAACTGGCCTAACTATCACAGTTTAATACAGCCTGGTGACAGAAGGACAGACAGCAGAGTCTCATTAACTCTTCCGTCTCTGGAATTCTCTCCCTCTATCTATCAGGCAGGCACCGAGTAAGCTAGCATTCAAGCGTCTGCTACGTAAGCACTTTCTTGAACATTACTTTTCATCATCCGTCATTGTGGTTATTTATGTAGTTTTGTGTATCTATACCTATATATTATTAAGTATATAAATTTATGTATTTATTTATGTCGTGTTATATCTTCCTATTTTATATTATACTAGCTTCTGCCCGCGACTTCGTCCACGTGGAACTCCTCCTTTTTTGTAGTCGGTTAAAAAGTAGCCTATGCCCTTTCTCAGGCTCCAGACTATCTTTGTACCAAATTCCATTTAAATCGGTCCAGTAGTTAAGGCGTGAAAGGGTAACAGACAGAGAGACAGACAGACAGACAGACAGAGTTACTTTCGCATTTATAATATTAGTAGAGATTTATCATATTAAGTGTATTATTTATTTGCGCCTACACATGCTCTCTGTTCATCTCAAAGGTTGACTGGTAGAGAATGCCGTATGGCATTAAGTTCGCCTTTTGTACATTAATTAGTTTTTTGTGCAATAAAGAATAAATAAATAAATAAATTAACTCCCGTTTTACCCTTTAGCCACGGAACGCTAAAAACACAGCCAATCGTCACTTAAAATATAGATACACAAACCAAAATATTGTCACGCCATTATCAATTCTAAGTCGTAACATTTGAGTATAAATTCGCGTGACCCGCTTCGAGTTAAGTCATTATTCTATTAAAGGGAAATGTTTTTATCAGAAGCGTAATGTCATTCATGAAATTGTACCTACTACAGTATTGCGTGTAAAAAGCTCATTTTGTGTTTATATTTAACTTTCCCCCTATCCTCTACTAATAATATAAATGCGAAAGTAACTCTGTCTGTTACGCTTACACGCTAAAACTATTGGACCGATTTAAATGAAATTTGGTACAAAGTATGGAGCTTGAGAAAGGACATAGGCTACTTTTTAACCGACTGCAAAAAAGGGGGAGTTCCACGCCGACGAAGTCGCAGGCGGAAGCTAATAATATCTCACACATGGATCTGAATGGTGGTAACTCGAAAACCATAAGTTTTGACTTAAGAGACAGTTCCTTAGGTAATTGTGGCGCCCATGGCATAAATAAATAAACGATTATTAAAAAAAAATACACTTTAGCATAATAACACTATTGTCAGCTCAGTCGTGCTACGATTATGGAACCTGTAAAGGCTCCGAGACGTCAGCCAATAAAATAGAATACGCAATAAAAATCCGTCTATAGTTTTTTCATTCTAACTGAAGGTCAGAATTATGCACACCATCGAATTCCTTGCAGCAAAACAGCCTTGCTCTCGTGAAAGAATAACTTTTGAGTTAGCTGATTAGCTAAATTAGTATTTCTTGTAACAATCAGCCGGCAGTTGTCTCTCACGCCGCATTGCAAAGTGTCTAGTCTGAGCGGCGACTAGCGCGCGAGCTCGGCGGCGCGAGGAGGCGCGGGCAGGGACCCTAGCTAGGACATAAGGGCGACGGACCTAGAAAGGTTAAGAACGCTCTAGCAGGATTCGAACCCACAACCTCCGGTTTTACAGTCTCTGACCAATATCAAGATCATCTGTTTATAATTTTATTGTTTAAAATTATAGTTTTTGCGATGACGTCAAGAAAACATCTTTGATTTGGCATTGAATTTTATAGACAGACGTTATGAAAATAATGTAGATATTTTTAAATACATTTTATATTGAGTGGTCATAAATTTTGTTACTCAAAATCTATACTAATGTAATAAAGAGGAAAGGTTTTTTGTTTGTTTGTTTGGATTCAATCGGCTCCAAAACGAGTGGACCGATTCGAAAAATACTTTCACGGTTGGGAAGCTACACTAGTTTACACTATTCTTCTGATGCCTTCGCGATTATTACACACTAGCTGTGCCCGCGACTTCGTCCCCGTGGAATAGTAATTCTTCATAAGCCTTCATATTTTCCCCGTTTTTACACATTTTCCACTGTTTCTTCGCTCCTATTGGTCGCAGCGTGATGTTATATAGCCTAAAGCCTTCCTCGACAAATGGTCTATCCAACAAAAAAAGATTTTTTTAATTCGAACCAGTAGTTCCTGAGATTAGCGCGTTCAAACAAACAAACAAACTCTTCAGCTTTATAATATTAGTACATATAGATAGTAAAGATGAAGCCGTAGTCGCTAGTATTATATAACTTCCATATATTATTTTCATTTGTTCTTAAATTGGTTTCTTTCTATTATTTTGATACAATGAAATAGGTAAAACCTTCAATGTCACACAGTAATTACATTTTGAATATACTTGATTACTTTAATGGCAGGTACAAAAGATCATATCTGTATTATTAGTGTAGTGTTTATACTACATACTGTTCTTTCTTGATATTAAACCGACTTATAAAAAAAGAGGTTCTCAGTTAGGGCGTATCTTTAATCCGCAAATGCTTAGTGTAGAATGAGATCCAGAAAAGGAAGCTACTGGCCTGTGATGAGAGACAAGCTACTGGTCTGCGATGAGAGACAAGCTACTGGCCTGTAATGAGAGACAAGCTACTGGCCTGTGGTGAGAGACAAGCTACTGGTCTGCGATGAGAGACAAGCTACTGGCCTGTGGTGAGAGACAAGCTACTGGCCTGTGATGAGAGACGAGATACTGCCCTGTGATGAGAGACAAGCTACTGGCCTGTGGTGAGAGACAAGCTACTGGCCTGCGATGAGAGACAAGCTACTGGCCTGTGGTGAGAGACAAGCTACTGGCCTGCGATGAGAGACAAGCTACTGGCCTGTGGTGAGAGACAAGCTACTGGCCTGCGATGAGAGACAAGCTACTGGCTTGTGGTGAGAGACAAGCTACTGGTCTGCGATGAGAGACAAGAGAACAGGCTTGCGGCGAACTCTGCATGTTTTATGCACTCCTACTATTACAAACTCTGTTTCATTTAAAATCCGCTCTAAAAATAAATTCTCACTGTCTTAACACATCCGATATGGCATCTGTGTTACGTTGACCTAATCACTACATAGTATAAGTAAAGTCGCTGTCTGTCCGCTTAAATCTTTAAAACTACGCAACGGATTTTGATGCGGTTTTTTTTTAATAGATAGAGTGATTCAAGAGGAAGGTTCATAGCACCAGTGCGAAGCCGGGGCGGGTTGCGTACTAGATTTGACAGCATACTTTTGTACGTCTAGTAACACATCTACTTCTTTCGTTATCAATCAATGCACGCCCCTAAATCTATACTAATATAATAAAGAGGAAAGGCTTGTTTGTTTGTTTGGATTGAATCTATAGGCTCCAAAACGGCTGGACCGATTTGAAAAATTCTTTCGCTATTGGGAAGCCACACTATTCACGAGTGACATAGGCTATCTATACTAATATTATAAAGAGGAAAGGGTTGTTTGTTTGTTTGGATTGAATAGGCTCCAAAACGACTGGACCGTTTTGAAAAATTCTTTCACTGTTCGGAAGCTACACTATTCCCAAATGACATAAGCTTTAAAAAAGGATCCGTGCGATGCCGGGGCGGACAGCTAGTTAATAAATTTATAGCAACCCTATATCTATAGCTGTCTCGAATAATGGGCTCGACCTGAAAACGAAATATAAGGCCGGTGGGGTCCGCATTGTGATATTGGAGTAGTTACAAAGACTATGCATGGAACAGAAGAGTTTGGAATTACATATTATCATTAGGTATTATTATTTATCTAAACTAATATTATAAAGAGGAAAGGTTTGTTTGTTTGGATTGAATAGGCTCCAGAACGGCTGAACCAATTCAAAAAATTCTTTCACTGTTGGGAAGCTACACTAGTCCCGAGTGACATAGGCTATAAAAAAAAGATGATTCGTGCGAAGCCGGGGCGGACAACTTGTTTACCTTGGAATGAAACGGCTTTAAGCGGATTAAACTCGAGTATTTTATTTTATTTGCTGACGTTTCGGAGCCTTTCCAACAACAACTGTGAACGGATTTAACTCGCGTATTTTAGCGTGTAGCTGACTTTAGCGCTAGACTATTGTCAGCTCAGTCGTGCTACGATTATAGAATCTGTAAATGCTCCGAAACGTCAGCAAATATAATAAAATAATTAACAAACCCCCGACATAAAAACTAAAAGGCCCTCTAAAAAGTATAACAATAATAAAATCATAATATTAGTTACCTAAGTATTAATATTTCTACAAAGAAAACGTCATGTCGGAGGGACCGCTTTTCATTTAGGTGTACTTACTTACCTAATATTTACAATCTACCGAAACCTACGGTCCCCCCGACATGACGTTTTCTTTGTAGAAATATTAATACTTAGGTAACTAATATTATGATTTTATTATTGTTATACTTTTTAGAGGGCCTTTTAGTTTTTATGTCGGGGGTTTGTTAAATTTTTAATTTATTTTTTTATTTGATACTTTTTGTAAGTAGGTACGTAGGTACCTACTACATATTATTTTTTTAACTAATTTCCATTTAACACGGAATTTCGTAATGTACATGTAGTCCTCTTACATTTGATACCCCACTCGAGTATATTTGACGACATTGGGCTTACCATTTACACTATTACTCCCCATAATTTTTGAACTACTTAACCGATTTTCATTACGATTTCAATTTTGTAATGTACACGCGATCCTCTTTTATTTGATACCCCACTCGGGTATATTTGTAGACATTTGGTTTTCCATCCCCACTTTCACTCCCAATATTTTTTGAACGACTCAACCGATTTTCATTATGATTTCAATTTTGTAATGTACTCGTCACCCTCTTTCATTGAATACCCCACTCGAGTATATTAGTAGACATTTATTTTTACATCCCCTCCTTAACCCCCCCTAATTATTAAACTACTGAGCCGATTTTTATAAAACATAGCTAAGAACACTCCCGACATATACACCTTTCAAACAAAAAAAACAGAATCAAAATCGGTTCATGCGTTAGGGAGCTATGATGCCACAGACAGACACACACACACACACACACACACACACACACACACACAGACAGACAGACAGACACGTCAAACTTATAACACCCCGTCGTTTTTGCGTCGGGGGTTAAAAATACGCGAGTTAAATCCGTTCACAGTTGTTTCATTACAATAGTTACTTGTATATGGTAAGCTCAGTAAGTCAAGAAGTATTGTAGTAAAATTGAAATTTTGCTGATATGTATTAAAAACTAGCGGCCCGCCCCGGCTTCGCCCGGATCCCTTTTTATAGAGCCTATGTTACTCAGGGTGAACGAATCTTCCCAACAATGAAAGAATTTTTAAAATCGGTCCAGCAGTATTCAATCCAAACCAACAAACCTTTCCTCTTTATAGTATTAGTATAGAAGTAATACTTGAACGGCCCTAAAACCTCGCTTCGCTCGCCGACGTGTCCAGTCTATCTCTTAATCTTTGCCTATCACAAGTAGTTCGGTAACGAAAAGGTAACACGCGACCTTGAACTAATTTCTACGCGTTTTGTACTTCGTCGTTTCGCTAAAACATCGTTTGGTTTATTTACGTTGTTTGTACAAAAACATATGATAATAATATATATACACTACTATTACCTACTTTTTACCTACTAATATTAAAAATGCGAAAGTAACTCTGTCTGTCTGTCTGTTACGCTTTCACGCTAAAACTACTGGACCGATTGAAATGAAAATTGGTACAAAGAAAGTCTGGATCCTGAGAAAGGACATAGGCTACTTTTTAACCGACTGCAAAAAAGGAGGAGTTCCACGCGGACGAAGTCGCGGGCAGAAGCTAGTTACCTATAAAGAGGAAGTATTTGTATTTGCGTGTTTGTTTATCTATACTAATGTAATAGACTAGCTGTACCCGCGACTTCGTCCCCGTGGAATAGTAATTCTTCATAAGGCTTCATATTTTCTCCGTTTTACACATTTTCCACTGTTTCTACGCTCCTATTGGTCGCAGCGTGATGTTATATAGCCTAAAGCCTTCCTCGATAAATGGTCTATCCAATAAAAAAAATAATTTTTGAATTCGAACCAGTAGTTCCTGAGATTAGCACGTTCAAACAAACAAACTCTTCAGCTTTATAATATTAGTATAGATAAATCCATTATAATTTTACTCTAACCATATACAGCAGTAATGCTTTGAATTGTCAGCAATATTATATGTCCAATTATAGGCAACATACACTTGTTTATGAATATTATACAAATATGGTCTGTTTGAATAATATGAAATTAACACCATCATTTCTCCTTTAGCTTAGTGACCTAACGTGAAATGTGTTACTATGCAAATTCAATTGTTGGCATAATATGAATTGTGACACTATGTTACTTATGTAAAAAAAAAAAAACAGAATCAAGAGCGGAGCGAGGGTTTTGTGCAACTAATTATTTTATCATAGTTAGGTACCTACTTGTAATAATTTCTGATGCCTTCGCGGTTATTACACATTGGAATGAAATAACTGTAAACGGATTTAAAGCTCGTATTTTATTTTATTGGATGACGTTTCGGAACCTTGCCATAGCTTACTTTAGCGTTAGACTATCTTTTAAGTAGGTACGTACAGTTTTACAAAACTTCAGCAAAAAACATAAAATACGCAAGTTGATTCCGTTAATAGTTGTTTCATTCCAATGTGTAATAATCGCGAAGGCATCAGAAATTATTACATACTTACCTACCTTCGCGCGGATCACTAATTTTCTATAAAATATTCTATAGCCTATGTCACTCGCGAATAGTGTAGCTTCTCAACAGTGAAAGAATTTTACAAATCGGTCGGGTTATGGAGCCTATTCAATCTAAACAAACAAACCTTTCCTATCTATACTAATATACTATACCTATATACTAATAATACTAATAATCTATACTAATATTATAAAGCTGAAGAGTTTGTTTGTTTGTTTGTTTGAACGCGCTAATCTCAGGAACTACTTGATCGAATTGAAAAAATATTTTTTTTATTGGATACACCATTTATCGAGGTAGGCTTTAGGCTATATAAAATCACGCTGCGACCAATAGAAGCGAAGAAACAGTGGAAAATGTGTTAAAAAACGGGGAAAATATGAAGCCTTATGAAGAAGTGACAGTTAGAAGACTTTGACAGATCTTTGACGAAACAATCGGACGGGCAGGACGACGTCTGCCGGGGCCGCTAGTCTTCCATATTTATATAAATGATTATTATCTGCATATACATGGGTGGATCAAAAAGTACCCGCGTTTGGAAACAGACGATGTCGTTGAGCTATGTTGTTATTATAATCGTGTACTTAAGGTATTTAAAATGTAAATTTAAAATGTAAATGTAAATTAAATGAATTCTTTGATTTGTAATTTTGTGCTTCACTACTAAATAATAATGAGGTAATTGGAATGAAACAACTATTAACGGATTTAACTCGCATATTTGTATTTTATTTTATTAGCTGACGTTTCAGATTCTTTACAGTTTCCATGAAACATTAGAATGAAATAGTTGTTTCATTCCAATGTTAAATAACCGCGAAGGCATCAGAAATTATTAATAATGAGGTAAATTGTGAAAAGTATTAATAACAAATATGTATACGATCTAAATATGTACCTACCTTTTAATTAATATCTATCTAGTTAAAAAGATAATAATAAAAAATTGTATGTCCGAAATGGGCAGCTGTTGATTTTACTGTACACAGTTTTTACAATAAAGGTTATTCTATTCTATTCTAGAATTTCCAGAAATCCATCCTTAGTGCTCTCCTGCGTTATAAAAGGAACCCCTGGGCAAACCCTTATACTTTAAGTCCAACTACTAGTAAAAAATCTTTCACTGTTGGAAAGTTACACTATTTGTGAGTGATATAGGCTATATTAAATTTTGAAAAAAAATTAGGGGTCCATGCGAAGCCAGAGTAGACAGCTACTATATATAAACAAACATATAAAATAAACAAAAATATATATAGATGAATAGAAAGGCTGGACACTTGGAAATCAGTTCAACAGTTTTTGTTGGGTTTGTTTTGATCATGAGGTATTTAAGAAAAAAGTTAAATAATTTGAAAATCTCAAAAATCAATGTATACCATATCCTATATAAATTTTATTTTAATAGTTAATATTTCAAGATATTAGAACATCACAAATTATTATAATTATTCTTTCAATATTTTTTTATCATTCATTTATTACAATATTAATTTCTGTATTTATTTAATAAGCTGTAGACAGAATTTATAATTATGAAAACTTTATGACAAAAAAAATAATGTAATATGCAAATTAGGTACTGAAAAAAATAAATATAAAATATATAATTTAAGATGCAATAATCACCAATTATGAATACAAGACATACATACATAATAATAAAATTATTTTCATGATTCATTGAGACATGTAAACAGATTCATAAATAAAAAAACAATCAGTTTCCCTTCATTGTGTAAACATGACAAATGATTACCATATTAAATAATCTAATTACCAACACGCGAGTATTCAAAATAATTTTCCTTTAACAATACTTACGTTTCTACCTTCATTTTAGACGAAACAACGTCGTTTTCAGGATCCAAATAAAGATTAACACCTTGGTGCACCCATTTACCACCGACAGGGCTGTTTTTTAAATCAGAATGGTGTATGCAGAAGAAAAATTTACCCTCTGCTCTCGGCACTGTAATCTCGAGTATAGTTTGCCATTGCTTTGTATTTATTTCATTTAACTCGTAATTAGCGCTTATTACGTCACAACTACCACCCCTCAAGGCTTCATTAGGAGTTAATCTCCATGGATAATGCCCCAGAAACTCGCCACCGTAAACATTTAATAAATATTTACAATTATTTTCAACACACGATTTTTTAGACACTGAAATAGAATTTATCCACGGTTCCGATTTATAATTTATTAGTGCGTTCACGTTTATTAAAATGTTCAGTATTAAGCCACAAGTCCGTAATATTTTGGCTGACGAAGCCATTTTTTCGGCGACGGAAAATTGAAAAATAAAATACGTGATTACATATAACTATAACGACATGTTTTCACCGATTGACAGTTCGGCGGCAATTGTTGCCGGAACTGCAGTAAAGTGGGGACAGACAATCGGTTGTTTTGTCATATCCGGCTAAAAATAATAAAATAAGTTTGTATTTATTTTTATTCGATAAAATAATAATATGTGATATTAAATTATTATTAAGAGAATTTATGATATTTGTAGATCTTATTAACAAAATATTAAAGTACAGTGTAGCCAGCTTTTAAGGAGCGTTCCAAAACATATTTCAACAGGCCTTTTTGTGATTTTAATATGTTGATTTTATATATTATTATAAGGTTTCTGAACGTTTATTATTTTATATTGCCAGCCGTAATGAAATTCCCCAAATATGTTATTATGTGTAAACAATGGTATCGTGAATCTACATTTTTGTAGTCATACATGACTACATAAATATATAGATTATATTGCATGTAAGCTGGAAAATTTCATTAAAATTTTATAACTCCTTATTGTATTATATTTGGGAATAGCAACAGCTACTTACTAAAAACAATATGTGAACGCTTTATTTATTTTTATAACATACCTAACATTTTACGATTTAATACATTATACTAGCTTCTGCCCGCGACTTCGTCTGCACACGATTAGTATTTAACACTATATCGTTATAAAATACAGCCTATGTGTTATTCTGATGTATAAGCTATATTGTGGTAAAGTTTCATTCAAATCCATTCAGTAGTTTTTACGTGAAAGAGTAACAAACATCCATACATCCATACTTACAAACTTTCACCTTTATAATAGTAGTAGGATTACATTTTATATATTTTTTATACTATATCCGGGATTTTTCACTTTTAAACTGGCAACCCACGATTAACGTCAAACAGTTATGTTGGCTGCCGTGAGCTGCAGAACACCGGACGATTTTGGCTGTCAAAAAATGAGTGCGTTGGCTCAATATTTAGGCAAATATTAATCAATTATCACCTAATTACCATTATTAATGACCGTTCCATTGTCAAAGCACTCTCTAAATTAGTATAATCACATAACCAACGCGACAACAAGTCATAAACGGGATCGTTTTCTTTGTTCAAAGTTTTCGTTATATCATCATGTGTATTGTGATTTGATTGGATTTTTTGTGGAATTCGTAATGGATATTGAGAAGATGGAGGTGAGGGAGGCTGGGGACGGGGCTGCGGCTGGTGAAGTGGTCAGAGTACCATCGAAAAGGTACACTTGGGCGGAAGTACGGCAGGCTGTGCACGATTTGAGAAAAGAATTGTCATCGTTGTCTACGATGGTGCCAATGGCCATATCGTTCAGGAAACTTGGCAATGGGAAGACGAGGATCTATTTTCTGAGGACGCCGCAGAATGGTTGGGAGATTACTCTCCTGTACACTGACGTTACGACCACAAATCATCCCAACAATACTAGGTAAGTTATTGTTGACATTTCAAACAAAACATGAGTACTGAATTACGACTGACAAAGTTATATCACTACATAGTATAAAACAGTCGCTTTTTCTGTCCCTATATCCCCATGTATGCTTAAATCTTTAAAACTACTCAATGGATTTTGTTGTGGTATTTTTTTAATAGATAGAGTGATTCAATAGGAAGGTTTATAGCACCCGTGAAAAGCCGGGGCGTCGCTAGTCTATAAAAAATATAATTTGACACACTGGTGGCTGAAAGTTGATGCAGATGACATCTGACTGTATTTAAAAATAATCTTTGCTTAATTTTTTTTTTTTATAATTATATCTTTAGAGAATTTACATGTATTTATCTTGTCCCTCACTAAGAAAAAATTGTACTATGGGTTCTAGACAACGGATAAACATACATAAATACAAGATATCCGAGACTCAGGTACAGATGCCAGTGCTCACACTGACTGCCCCTAGCAGGATTTGAGCCCGCAACCTTTGGTTTCGTAGTCAGAAGCTCTAACCACTAGACCAACAGGCCATAATAAGCTTGTCTTTAATGATCATTATTGATGCAATTTCAATTTGAATTTTTAATTATAGCCTCGATATGTCAGTAAGTCATTGTCTACTAATTAAATGTAAATGGTGTATTATAATTATCTATTTGTAATTAATTATGTAGTGTGTTAATTGGATGTGAGCGATTCTATTGGTATTTCAACTGATGTTATTCCTGCCCTGAATATTGAAGGAATCTGCCAGTAGCTTGTCTCTCATCACAGGCCAGTAGCTTGTCTCTCATCACAGGCCAGTAGCTTGTCTCTCATCACAGGCCAGTAGCTTGTCTCTCATCACAGGCAAATAGTTTGTCTCTCATCACAGGCCAGTAGCTTGTCTCTCATCACAGGCCAGTAGCTTGTCTCTCATCACAGGCAAATAGTTTGTCTCTCATCACAGGCCAGTAGCTTGTCTCTCATCACAGGCTAGTAGCTTGTCTCTTATCACAGGCCAGTAGATTGTCTCTCATGGCAGTCCAGTAGATTGTCTCTCATCACAGTCCAGCAGCTTGTCTCTCATCACAGGCCAGTAGCTTGTCTCTCATCACAGGGCAGTAGATTGTCTCTCATCACAGGCGAGTAGCTTGTCTCTCATCACAGGCCAGTAGCTTGTCTCTTCAATATTAATAATAATAATAATAATATAATATCTTTGGACAATTCACACCAATTGATCTAGCCCCAAACTAAGCATAGCTTGTACTATGGGTACTAGACAACGGATAAACATACATAAATACATATAAGATATCCAAGACTCAGGTACAGATGCCAGTGTTCATCACACTGACATCTGCCCCTAGCGGGATTCGAACCCGCAACCTCCGGTTTCGTAGTCAGGGGCTCTGACCACTAGACCAACAGGCCGTCAAATTAAGTCCATCTAATCACCTATTAATTATATTTTTCTATATAAATGTAGTCATAACATACCTATGATAGACGTGTTTACTCAAAAACAATGATATTGAAATTCATTGATTGGTTATCAGTATCGGGTCATTGAACTTGTTATGTGGATTTGTACTAAATTAAATAAAATTGGAATGGCATTATTGGTTTCTGATGATTTAGCAGTTATTACTTATTGGAATAAGACAAGAGTAACCTTGGTGTTTTAGGGTTCCTTACCGAAGGGGTAAAATTGGACTCTGAGATTCTAAGTTTTTTTTTTATTGATTTTATATTTGTAAAAGGAGAAGTAAATTTTAGGACTGATCTGTCAGCACAGGGCGTAAACTATAAGGGTTAGAAACTTGAAATTTTGCACATGGGTTCCTTTTATTAGAGATGCACTAAGAAAGGATTTTTGAAAATTCATTCCTATCAGGGTAAAACGGGGGCTATCCTTATAGTGCGCAGAAGATAACTTACTGGACTTTGTTTTATATATCTATACTAATATTATAAAGCTGAAGAGTTTGTTTGTTTGTTTATTTGTTTTGCGCTAATCTCAGGACCTACTGGTTCGATTTGAAAAATTCTTTTTTTGTTGGATAGACCATTTATCGAGGAAGGCTTTAGGCTATATAACATCACGCTGCGACCAATAGGAGCGAAGAAACAGTACAAAATGTGTAAAAAACGGGTATAATAACTATTCCACGCGGACGAAATCGCAGGCAGAAGCTAGTCTGTAATATATATCTATACTAATATAATAAAGAGGAAAGGTTTGTTTGTTTGTATTGAATAGGCTCTAAAACAACTGAAACCTACACTATCCGAACGACATAGGCTATATAATTATTTACAAAAAAAAATATTGATCCGCTAGTATATATAATATATTTTTCATTATATTCCAGATTAGAATGGAAACCTCTCATAGAGTCAAACGTGGCTCTAGGAGTGAACTCCGGGAAGTGGTCCCGTGAGGAGCAGTTGCTATGGGAACGGCAGCGGGTGGCGGCGTGCGGGATAGCTTCTTACGAGCTGCATCAGGCCACGGGGAGAGTGCTGTTCCCGTGCTCCTCTTCTCTGTTCGTCGCTGAGGAGGGACCGAATCAGGTGAGCGGTCTCTTGATAGAGGCATGTGGTATACTCCCATCATTTTGTCTGTTTATTTGTCTCTGAAGAGAGACTAAATCAGGTTAGGAGTCCTTTAAGAAACACTAAATCAACTCTGTGGTCTCCCAAAAGAGACTAAATCTGCTCAGTGGTCTCTCAAGAGAGACTTAATAAGCTAAGTGGTCTCTTGTTAGAGGCATGTGGTATACTCCCATCATTTCGTCTCTGAAGAGAGACCGAACTAGGTCAATGGTCTCTCAAGAGAGATAGTATAGTGTCTTATGAGCTGCATAAGGCCACGGGGAGAGTGCTGTTCCCGTGCTCTTCGTCCCTGTTTGTCGCTGAGGAGGGACCTAATCAGGTACCTTTTAATAGAGATATGTTAATATAGGGGGGGGGGGGGGTTATAGCCCCCATGACCCCATAGATCCGCCCTTGAGTATGTACACAGTACAATCTTAGTTTAGGACTAGATCAATAAATAAGAGATGTGTGGATTGAAACTGCTTTAGGTAACAGATTTACCTCGCGTAGTTTATTTTATTTGCTGACATTTTGAAAACTTCACACTTCCCATATTTGCACCCGACTCGGCTGACGATTGTCTAATATTTTACGGGTTTAAGTAATAAATCAGCCTTACGTAATATTTTTTTTTTGCACTTGCCATGTAATACAAATATTATTTTGATTTGTTTACTTTGTAAGTACTTAATTATGTGTCTATATACAAAATATGATACCTCATTGAGTTTGCTGTTGCTTCTCAAGTGAAGTTTTTCGGAAACGGTATCTTCTGACCTTCACAAGAGCTTGTGAAAACCTTAATTGAATGAATATATACTTATTTGATTTTGGTTTCTTAAATGGCTTACCGCGAATGCATCAGAAATTATTATGAATCTTTGTTTGTGATTGTCAGTCGCCGCCGCTGGTGCCGCGGGCGCTCCAGCTCGGCAGCGGGGCTCCGCTGACGCCCGCCATGTGCCCCCGGGCGCCGCAGCTGGTGGCGCACGCGGCGCGCGGCGACATCTGGCTCAGCGGTAGCGGGGTTCGAAGACCGCCGAGGTTAACTTACGCTTGCAGGGCGCATGATGCGCAGCGGTGAGTGTAAAATAATAATATATTTAAGATTCTTAGTAATTAATTTATTTATGCAACTAGCTGTCCACTGCGGCTTCACTGTTGGGAAGCTACACTATTCCAAAATGACATCCCTACTAATATTATAAATGCGAAAGTAACTCTGTCTGTCTGTCTGTCTGTTAAGCTTTCACGCTAAAATTACTGGACCAATTTAAATGAAATTTGGTACAAAGAAAGTGTGGAGCCTGAGAAAGGACATAGGCTACTTTGTAACCGACAACCGACTGCAAAAAAGGAGGAGTAGTCGCGGGCAGAAGCTATTATATTTATAATGATATTTTTGTACTAAAACAAGTAGTTGTCTAGTACCCGTAGTACAAGCTCTGCTTAGTTTGGGACTAGATCAATTGGTGTGAATTGTCCAAAGATATTTATTTTATTTATTATTTATTTTTTGATCAGGCTAAACGATGACCCCAGACAAGCGGGAGTGCCGTGCTACGTCACCCAGGAGGAGTTCTCCAGATACACCGGGTTCTGGTGGCAGCCCTGCTCTGATGGTAAGCAATAAAGCACAGTCGCCGAGCACAGCGAATAGACAAAGGGCAACGTCCGTTCTTCGCTGTGCTCCCTGACAGCTCAACATTGAAACACTGTGTCTTAATAAAGTCATTAATAATTTCTGATGCCTCCGCGGTTATTACACATTGGAATGAAACAACTATTAACGGATTTAACTCGCGTATTTTTATTTTATTTTATTAGCTGACGTTTCGGATTCTTTACAGTTTCCATAATCGTAGCACGACTGAGCTGACAATAGTCTAACGTAACTAAAATAAAAATACGCGAGTTAAATCCGTTAATAGTTGTTTCATTCCAAAGTCATTATTATTATTATTTTAATTTTATGTGGCAACACTGTTAAAAATCACAATTGAAGTGCAAGTGTCGATTATCAAGATTTATTTTTATTTATCGCACAAATCTCCCTTTTTACACTCCCAGACCGTCATTTTTAAAATCACACTATTATTATAAAGGCAAAAGTTTGTGTATGCCCTGCACTAAAGCACGGTCGCGGAGCACAGCGAAAAGCGGACGTTGCCCTTATTCTATTTGTCTCTGTCGCACGCGCGTAGTAATAGTGCCATCACGCTCGCACAGTAACCTTGAACTTGTTCTGTGCGAGCGAGAGGGCATCAGCGGGCCCATGATGAATAGTCGACTCTTGTCATGTCAATGTCTCTCAAAAATCGATAACGTTTTGTCTACAACGATAAATCTTGTCATGTCGACAATGAAATAGTATAGACACGACAAATCTTCTTGTCGACAATTTCTCAATATTATGTCGAGTCGACATATCATCATAGACTCGCAGATCTCACTAGACCCTGGGTTCTTAACCTGGGGGTAACACCCGCGGGGGTAAAACTAGTATTTCTTGCAACAATCAGCCGGCAGTTGTCTCTCACGCCGCATTGCAAAGTGTCTAGTCTGAGCGGCGACTAGCGCGCGAGCTCGGCGGCGGGAGGAGGCGCGGGCAGGGACCCTAGCTAGGACCACAATATCTTTATTATTATTAAAGACTAGCTGTGCCCGCGACTCCGTCCGCGTGTAATAGTTATTCTTCACATAATAATTTTTCCCGTTTTTTACACATTTTCCACTGTTTCTTCTCTCCTATTGGTCGCAGCGTGATGTCATATAGCCTAAAGCCTTCCTCGATAAATGGTCTATGCAACAAAAAAAAAAGTTTTTTTCAATTCGAACCAGTAGTTCCTGAGATTAGCGCGTTCAAACAAACAAACAAACTCTTTAGCTTTATAATATTAGTTTAGATATTATTATTATTGTTGTTGATTTCTGATGCCTTCGCGGTTATTACACATTGGAATGAAACAACTATTAACGGATTTAACTCGCGTATTTTTATTTTATTTTATTTGCTGACGTTTCGGATTCTAAAAGTGTGTCTAAAAGCTAAAGTGACGAACTTTAGCGTTAGACTATTGTCAGCTCAGTCGTGCTACGATTATGGAAACTGTAAAGAATCCGAAACGTCAGCAAATAAAATAAAATAAAAATACGCGAGTTAAATCCGTTAATAGTTGTTTCATTCCAATTATTGTTGTTGTTCGCAGACGACGTGTTCAGGATAGCGTACGAGGAAGTGGACGAGACTAACGTGAAGATATTCAGCTTCCCCTCCTCGCAGACCAGCAACGGGGAGGTAGAGGAGTTCAGGTGACCACTGCTTACTTATCTAGGAGGGGGGGGGGGGGGGGTCATGACATATATATTATATATATCGCACACCTAGATCTAAAGAGAGCTAACTCAAAAAAGGTACTTTTGCAGGAGAGGCGAGAAACTGATTAATATGTCCATATGCACGCATGAGTTTTCTGTATAAATTTATACTTTTTATAATGAAGCTTGCAGAGTTAGCTTAAATCTGTTTTAGTGGTAGGTGGGTTTTGCTGTAAAGAATCCGATGGTGTGCATAACTCAAATATTCAGGTTTTTGAGTTAGATCCCTTTAGATCTAGGTGTGCGATATATATACACACACACGCGAAGGTGGAGGAGTTCAGGTGAAAACTGATTACTTACCCGAGGGGGGGTTCATGACACACACACACACACACACGCACACACACACACACACGCACGCACGCACACACACACGCACACGCACACACACACACACACACACACACACACACACACACACACACACCATCCTCACCCCTGGATCCGCCCTCGAGTGTGGATTCCTGAGGTCCTGAGATATTTGTAGCAAGTCATGTAATTAATATTTCGCACACCTAGGTCTAATGGGAGCTAACTCAAAAATCTGCAGATTTTAATTAAACACACGCTAAAAAAAAAGGATCTGATTCCTTACGACAATTTCGCCTCTCCCGAAAAAGTTACTTTTTTTGAGTTAGCTCCCTTTAGATCTAGGGGTGCGATTTGTGAATACTATGCAGGCATAGTCAAAGGAAAAAATCTAGCATTGTATCATATTATTTTCTCTATATTAATAAATGATTTCTGCAGTACAACTATTAAGTAACAACAAATATCATTATAATATTCACAATTATTTTTTTTCTTTAATTTAGTAACCATTTTCTGTGTCGTTTTTGAGATTCAATCTTGTGGCATTCGTTTTCGACTAGAGCTCCAGCTGGGTAACTATATATATCCCTACTAATATTATAAATGCGAAAGTAACTCTGTCTGTCTGTCTGTCTGTTACGCTTTCACGCTAAAACTACTGGACCGATTTAAATGAAATTTGGTACAAAGAAAGTCTGGAGCCCGAGAAAGGACATAGGCTACTTTTTAACCGACTGCAATAAAGGAGGAGCTCCACGCGGACAGAAGCTAGTATATGTATATATGTATAGTTTGTTCTTAATTTTTGTTTGTCTGTCTGTCAGGTTCCCGCGCGCGGGCACGCCGAACGCCAAGTCGATACTGCGACTTCTCACCTTCAAACTGCAGAAGGCGTTGCCGACTGTACTCGATTATTACTACGAGGGCGCCGCGGAATCGCAGCGTGAGTGTACTAGAAGACCGAGCTTATCATTACATAGTATAAAACAAAGTCGCTTTTTCTGTCCTTATATCCCTATGTATGTTTAAATCTTTAAAACAACGGATTTTGATGCGGTTTTGTTTAATAGATAGAGTGATTAAAGAGGATGGTTTATAGCACCCGTGTGAAGCCAGGGCTGGTCGCTTGTATAAAATAATTCACATTTAACCCGTTTATAAATTTCATCACTTCAGTAAAAATGATGTCACTTATAAGGGGGCACACATAAATGATGTCGCTTATAAGGGGGGCATTCATAAATGATGTCGCTTATAAGGGGGGCACTCATAAATGATGTCACTTATAAGGGGGGCACTCATAAATGATGTCACTTATAAGGGGGGCACTCATAAATGATGTCGCTTATAAGGGGGGCACTCATAAATGATGTCACTTATAAGGGGGGTATACATAAATGATGTCACTTATAAGGGGGGCACACATAAATGATGTCACTTATAAGAGGGGCATACATAAATGATGTCACTTATAAGGGGGGCACACATAAATGATGTCACTTATAAGGGGGGCATACATAAATGATGTCACTTATAAGGAGGGCATACATAAATGATGTCACTTATAAGCGGGGCACACATAAATTATGTCGCTTATAAGGGGGGCACACATAAATGATGTCGCTTATAAGCGGGGCACACATAAATGATGTCGCTTATAAGGGGGGCACACATAAATAATGTCACTTATAAATGGGGCATACATAAACTAAGTAATTTATAAGGTGTTAATTTAGTGTGTATACATAAAAGGTGTCACATATAACGTGATTCCCACCACGTCACTTATAAGGAGGGACATGCAAAAATGACGTCACTTTTAAAGGAGGTACGGGGAGGGGCTATCAGCCTATACACGAACAGACCTTGAATCTAAGGGGGGGGACATACAAAAATTACGTCACTTTTGAAGGGGGAGTGGGGGAACAGACCTTGAATCTAACGGGTTTAAAGTATTTTTTCTTTAATAATTTCTGATGCCTTCGCGTTTACAGTTTCCATAATCGTAGCACGACTGAGCTGACAATAGTCTAACGCTAAAGAATCCGAAACGTCAGCTAAGAAAAAAAAATAAAAATACGCGAGTTAAATCCGTTAATAGTTGTTTCATTACAATATTTTTTCTTTGTTCAGCCGCCGATAGCTGCAACGCCACGATGGAGGTGACGGATATACGGTGGTTCGATCTGCAGCAGTCTCTGAAGGAGACATTCCCCTGGTTCGAGTACCTGGCGCGCGTCGGGTGGACGCCGTGCGGCAAGTTGTGAGTGTCGGGGTGAAAGGGGGTAAAAAGGGGGCAAGAATTTAGGGGGTGAAAAATGTATGAAAAAATTTAGGGTGTGAAAATTTATTTATTTATTAAGAGGATTGTGAACCTGTTAATTTTCATACAAAAGGCGATAACGTTTTACACCCAGTAAATATAGTTAGATTTTTATAATTTTTGGATATGTTGTAGATATAATGAGAAACTACGTCTGTACGTTTTGATTTTTAAGAAATATTGCTTACGCTAAAATTTATTAGCATCTAAAAATCTATATATAGATTTATAATCATAAAAATCTATATTATTTAAGCAATATTTCTTAAAAATCAAAACGTACAGACGTAGTTTCTCATTATATCTACAACATATCCAAAAATTATAAAAAACTAACTATATTTACTGGGTGTAAAACGTTATCGCCTTTTGTATGAAAATCAACAGGTTCACAATCCTCTTAAAGGGGGTAAAAAGGGGGAAAAAAATAAGGGGGTGAAAAATGTATGAAAAATTTTAGGGTGTGAAAATTTATTTATTTATTAAGGATCACCAACAGAAAATACAATGGTTCTTATCCTAGAAACGAGACATGCACAAAATATAATAAAACGCTAATTGATTTTCCAATTATAGGTAACCACAGCATGCTTACAATTTACAACATAAATACCTAATTAAGTAAAAAAAAGGACTAACAATACACATATTTTTTTTCCAAATCAAAAGAAAAACATACATCTGATACTATTATAAGAAATGAGGAACGTCATGCAACTTACTTTTCATTTTTACCTCAGAATCATTGAAAATTGGTATAAAAGTGTCAGGGGATGATATTTGTATAAAAGTGTCAAAGGGGTGAATGTTGGTGTGAAAATGTCAGGGGGTGAAGGTTTTAGGGGGTGAGAAATTGTATATTTCATGGGCTGAAAGGTTCTATGAAAGATTCAGGGGGTGTAAATTTGTATGAAAATTATCAAGGGGTGGAAATATGTATGTAAGTTTATTAGAGGTGAGAAATCCTATTTTTTGTCACACAGTGTTACTTCCTTCTGCTGTCTTACATTTGTGATACACCGTACTTGTCACACATTTTTGTTTAAGTCCTCCGTACTTGTCACACATTTTTGATTGAGTCCTCCGTAATTGTCACACATTTTGTTTAATTCCTCCGTAATTGGAATGAAACAACTATTAACGGATTTAACTCGCGATTTTTATTTTATTTTATTAGCTGACTGCTGGCTGCTGTTAGACTATTGTCAGCTCAGTCGTGCTACGATTATGGAAACTAAAGAATCCGAAACGTCAGCTAATAAAATATAATAAAATTAATAGTTGTTTCATTCCAATGTGTAATAACCGCAAAGGCATCAGAAATTATTATCCTCCGTAATTGTCACACTTTTTTTTTAACTCTGTAGTTATTCTTGTAAAATGTGTTAGTTTTAAAGGCGGCGAAAGTTTGAAAGTTAACCTGGTTGAAATTTTGTATGAACCCGTTACGGCGTGTGAAAATTTGTAAAATAATTTAAGAGAAATACTTAAATTTAAATTAAATTTCGCCAAGAAATAAATTATAAGACATTACAGGTTGGAAGCTTATATCATAGTCTCTTACCTAAATAGCTAATCATTTTAAATACCTTTTTTTTTTTCAGCGTCTGGGTACAATTGTTGGATAGGAAGCAGCAGCGGCTCGCATTGGCGTTGGTACCACTCACCCAGTTCACCGCCCCGGCGCACTACCCTCTTAGCCCGTTCGACCCGCCGCGGCCATCTTGTGACGTCACCGCCTCGGCCAATAAGGTGCGATGATATTTTATACAAAACTAGCTGTCCGCCCAGGCTTCGCTCGGATCCCTATTTTTTTAAATATAGCATAGCCTATGTCACTCGGGAATAGTGTAGCTTCCCAACTGTGAAATAATTTTTCAAATCGGTCCAGTCGTTTAGGTTTATTCAATCAAAACAAACAAACCTTTCCTCTTTATAATCCCTACTTAATATTATAAATCCGAAAGTAACTCTGTCTGTCTGTTACGCTTTCACGCTAAAACTACTGGGCCGATTTAAATGAAATTTGGTACAAAGAACGCTAAAGTTAAATCCGTTAATAGTTGTTTCATTCCAATGTGTAATAACCGCGAAGGCATCAGAATTTTTTTTTTGTTGTTTTTCAATATAGTTTTTTTTTTTAAATGGTTTTATTCCCCAGCAACCGATCCAAGTCCTAATCGAGGAGACGGCCCCCGAAGCGTGGATCAACGTACACGACATACTGCACTGGCTGCCCGCGCCCCCCGGCTGCGCTCGCTTCGTGTGGGCCTCCGAGGAGACCGGCCACCTGCACCTCTACCTTGTCACCTGCCGGCTCGCCACAGACCATAGTGAGTGTTCCGTAGTTGTCACACTTGTAGCTGACTTCCTTATTTGTCACACACTGTTAGGAATTTTTGTTTTGTCTTGTCCCGAATTTTTGTTACATTCCTCCCGAATTGTCACATATTTTTTACTTCTCACACATTGATGTGACACTCCTCCGACTTTGTCACAAACAGGATTGATATAAACTCGTCCTTGTTACACAGTTTTGTGATACTCCGTTCTTGTAACACATTATTATGGCACTCCTTGTTACAAATTATAGCATTCCTTCGTCCTTTTTACACATTGTGACGCTTCCGTCTATATCAGAAATTGTGACACGATTACGATCCTTAATAACACATTGTTGCTCGCTCCGACTGTCACGCATCACTTTGATTCCGTTCTTGTCACATTCTGGACTCCATAACATTGTCACCTTTTTTTTCCACATTTAACATTAAAATAATGTGATATTGTGTGACTACACGTCTATAATGGAAATGTTAATTTCTCCGTTCTTGTCACACATTCTGGTGGCCCCCATATCATTGTCAATTTATTTGTCACATTTGATGTCGAAGTATTAATTACTACATCTTCTTCTATTTATATATAAAAATGAATCGCAAAATGTGTTGGTAAGCGCATAACTCGACAACGCCTGAACCAATTAGGCCAATTTTTTTTTTAAATGTTCGTTGAAGTCCAAGGATGGTTCTTACGGAAAAAATCGAATAATTGCCGGGAAAACCCTAAAAACAGCCCTTTTCTTTTCCCATACAATCGTTGTCTAACTAAAGTTACCTAATTTGAATTTCGAACGGGCAGGATGACGTCTGCCGGGACCGCTATAGGCTATAAAAAAGGGATCCGGGCGAAGCCGGGGCGGGCCGGTAGTATGTAATAGAAATTATTTTCTCCGTTCTTGTCACACACTCTTGTCACATTGAATGTTACAATAATGTGATATTCCTTGTCTACAGCCGCGGTGGAAATGATGTCAGACGAGGAGAGCCTGGCGGCCGGGCCGAACATCATCAGCAAGGAGGCCATCACCGCCGGGGAGTGGGAGGTGCTGGGGAGGAAGATATGGGTGAGTGATATACATAGGGGCCGTTCAAGTATTACGTAAGCAGATTTATTACAATTATTATCCCCCCCCCCATCCCCCTTGTCAGCAAAAGTAAGCAAAGCTCTTACCCCCTCCCCCTATGCTTACGTAAATATTTTTCTATGAACGTATTGTTTTTTTAAATATTATAATGATGATTTCAAAAAAAAAGAAAAAAGTTTTAGTATGGCGATTAGATTTTACTTTTACTGATACGATTTTCAACATGGAGTAAGTTACAAAAATGTTATAGTTTTACGAACATAACAAACTTATCTAATTTAAATTATTTTTGGTACTTACACATGTTAAATTCAAATTAACAGTCTTCGAAACAAAGACAATGTGAGGGTTGCCATTCGTGTAAAAAAGTAATTTTACTACCGATGACGTAATCATCATATAGACTCTATGGGGACTATATGGGGGGTAGGGCCCATGTCATCCAAAATAAGCAATACATAGACCCCCCCGCCCCCACATCGTGTTTACGTAATACTTGAACGGCCCCATACATACATACGGTGAGGGGAGCATAAGTATGGCGCCAGGGAAGGCGCTCCATTTTATACCTTTGTGCCTATTATGGAATGCACGCCCTTGCATACATACACACATACATACGTACACTTTTTAATATGGTTTCACAGATTTCATAGTTGTTTCGTTCCAATGTGTGATAACCGCGAAGGCATCAGAAATTTAAAAAAATATTATAATAACTTCTAATGCCTTCGCGGTTGTTATACACTAGCGGTTCGCCCCGGCTTCGAACGGATCCCTAATTTTTTTTCAAAAATTGCTAAAGCTCGTGTCACTCACAAATAGTGTAGCTTCCCAACAGTGAAAGAATTTTCCAAATCGGTCCAGTAGTTTTTGAGCCTATTCATTACAACCAAACAAAGTTTTACTCTTTATAATATTAGTATAGATATAATATATATTACTAGCGGTCCCGGCAGACGTCATCCTGCCCGTTCGAAATTCAAATTAGGTAACTTTAGTTAGACAACGTTTGTATGGGAAAAGAAAAGGGCTGTTTTTAGGGTTTTCCCGGCAATTATTCGATTTTTTCTCGCCGTAAGAACCATCCTTGGACTTCAATGAACATTTAAAAAAAAAAATTGGCCAAATTGGTCTAGGCGTTGTCGAGTTATGTGCTTACCAACACATTTTGAGATTCATTTTTATATATAAGAAGATTAAACAACCCCCCCCCCCTCTCCCCCCGCAGGT